>VCCP01000002.1:4800000-6000000 GCA_005765155.1 Zelopaecilomyces penicillatus
GTGGCTCAAATGACCACCATGGGGAAGATCCAGACCCATCAAGCGGCCATGGGGGGGCATGATAGCCTGGTAGACCTGAAGGTTGGCAGGGCTGCCACTGAGGCACTGAACATTGACACCCCACTTCTCGGAGTCAACATTGAAGGCCTCGAGAGCACGACGCTGGCAAAGCAGCTCAATCTGGTCAATGTGCTGGTTACCGCCGTAGTAACGAGCACCGGGCAAGCCCTCAGAGTACTTGTTGGACATGGGCGAGCCTAGGGCATCGAAGACGGCACGGGAAGTGATGTTCTCGGAGGCAATGAGAACAATGGATTCGCGCTGGCGCTGGACCTCATCTTTCTGTAGAACGAGAATTTAGTAAAATGCGTTGGAATGAATAACGAGAGTGGAGAGAAAAGGCTCCTCCGCGAAGAATTAGACTTACCATGATGGCCGCGACCTCGGGGTCGGAGTCGAGAAGAGACTTTTCGAGCATCTAAACAAACAGTTAGTCCAGCTGCTTGTGGCCTCGCCCCCTCCCTCTTGACCTCCATTGGCAAGCAACGGGAGGGGACAAGAAGAGGAAGGGAATTGAGAGGGAGAATATAAAGCTTACCTCCTTGTGAGACGCCGAGAGGGCGTAGTCTGAGCCATTGGCAGCCATGGTAGCGAGATTGATGGAGGGGTAACGAGGGGATACGGAGAGCAGGTTTGATGAAGATGAGGAGGAGGAGGGGAAGATGGAGACGAGGAAGAAGAGGAAAAGAGGAGACTTAAAGTTATTCTGATGCAGGGAGCTAATGGACGATCGGCGAGGAAAATTTTAGCTGCCGTGAGTGGCAGAATCAGTGGTGACTGATGACTGGCTGATAATCCCATTTATTACGAGTGCTTGTGACAGGCGATTGCAATTTGCAACTGACAAGCTGGGGGCTCCAGGGCGAGATCGGGTGGCGGGGTGGTGGGGCTTGGAGGTGCAGAGGGCCTGTTACAGGGCAGTGGGCTCCGATAAGAGGACCTGGAAGGCCCTGTAAGTGTGCTGAAGCGATGCTAGCTGGCGGGCACTTTGATGATATGAAAGGTACTTTGGTACTTCATGTGTAGATGTTGTGCCAGCAGCCGCACGTACCAGCAGTAAGCACGTCATTGGTGGGCTGGATATGACTCGCGTCAGCAACCTCACCTCATTCCACTTATTCCTCCCATTCCTCTCATCCTCCTCATCCCTCTCGTAGCGATCAAGGTTCACAGATGGGCTCTCAGCTAAGCAACCTAGAGCAACTAGACTGGCCACAACCTTGGACGGTTCATTAAAATGTGCTGAGCTCTAAAGGAATATTCAACAGCATGACTACAATCTACAATACCTACAACTCAAATCCCCCCCCCCTTTCTCCCTCTCCCCCCATGTCAGTCATATGATAGCAATACCCCAAAAGTCAACCAACCTGACGCCTTTAAACCCTTTTCACCCACTGACAGAAAGACGTTTCCGCGGAGAAATCGTACATTAGGGGTTTGTTTGTACACCAGATGGCATAGACAGCAGGACGATGGATTTGTAACTAGATCAGCTGACAGGGCTCGAGAAATTGTGCTTTTAACAACTGACTATTATCAAGGGCCAAGACTGAAAAGGGTACAAGAAATTCGAATCATATATTTTTGGAAGTGTGAAAAAAATGGATATACTCAAGATAGAAAATATGCCGGTGCACAAAACTACCCACTGTCTGCTATGTGCAAGGGCTACGCCCATGAACCAGTCGCTGTTGCGTAAAGACACGACTAAATTAATTCTGTCGATCACACATCAACAACATCGACACAAAATCGTATAAAACAATCTCTTAAAAACACATAGACTAAAATAACCATCTCAAGATATACAAAACCCTCAACCCCCCTCCTGTCCATCAAGCTATTGAGTTGAATCCTCCTAATTCCTCACTGTAAGACCGCTCAGCACGTGATTACGTGACACCTTTTCCTCACCCGTTCTCGTGTAAATTGCTCACTACACCAAAACACCACTGCCGCGTAGTTTCACGCCTTTTCCTGCCCTTTTTTTCACTGTCCTCTTGTTGCTTTCTTCTCTTTTCTTTGCATTGATGCCCATATGAGAAAGAGAGAGAGAGAGAGAGAGAGAGAGTACATTTATAGGTAATAAGTAGTAATATGGGCTGGCCGTACGAGTTCGTTACTCTCTCACATGAGGAAAAGCTCCTCCGGCGCGAGGCCCTCGACTACTACGGCCACATTGCGCACTACTCTGCGCTATCGCCGCTGCTGGTCCTGCTGGTCCTCCGTCTAGTCCGGTACGCTGTACGGTCTGTCTCCGGCGCAAGTGGAGGCAGCGATGGCGGCAATGCAGAGGGGAGTGGGAGGGGCGGGCGGGGCCGGGGCCGGTATGAGCAGGTGCCGCCCTCGCCGTTAGTCAAAGCTCAGAGGATGAGTCCGGGGGGACAGCTTGCAGCGAGGTGGAGGATGCTGGTGTGGTGGGTGGGCGATGATGTTGTGCTTGGAGGTGTGTCGTGGGGACAGCGGCGTGAATGGATCGCAGGAGGAGTATGGATGGCGTGGTTGCTTGCGCTGAGTGTGCTGGGGACGGGAAAAGGTCAGTTTGGCCATTCTCTTTCTCCTTCTTTTGCCTCATTGATCACCTCTGGATTGTTTGCTCGTCTCAAACTTGCCATGTTGTCCATCCACCATTGCCATGATCATCAACATCAGCATCACCTCCAATATTTCAATATATCATACTTCCCTCTCCCCTTCCACTCAAACTGTACCGTGAACTACAATCTAATAATCGCCTCCCTTCCCCAAATATAGACTTCCTCCATCTCACCAAGCGCTTCGGCATCATTGCCGTCTCTCAGATGCCCATTCAGTACCTCCTCTCTTTCAAAACCATGAACCTCTACGCCTGGGCCTTCGCCTCCTCCCACGAGGAGATCAACCGATACCACCGAGTCCTCGGCCGCGTCATCTACGTCCTACTCCTTCTTCACATCATCTTTTACAACATCTTCCTCGCCCTGTCCGGCATCTGGCTGCGCCGATTCTTCGCACCCGTCGTCTTCTGCGGCGTTGTTGCCTCTATCGGCTACCACGCGATGGTTACGACGTCGCTGGCCTGGATGAGGGTCTACTCGTACCGACTCTTCTTTATCACGCATCTTGTGACTGCCTTTGTTGCCCCTGTGTTGGTGTTCTTTCATGCGAGCCCTGTGCGGTTTTATACGGTGGAGTGCGTCGTCTTCTTCATTGCGTCTCTGGCTGTGCGCAAGATCACGGCAGTCACCGCGCCATCGGTTATGGAAAGGATACCAGGCACCAGTCTCGTCAAGGTGTCTGCTGTGATGCCCCTGAAGAAGATCCAGAACCACCAGGCAGTTCCAGGCTCTCACGTTTATGTTAGCCTTCCGCCTCAGGGACGCACAAGTCTTGGCGCTAGCTCCAGCATCTTCGACTTTCTATACAATCCGTTCTCTGTGGCTTCCGTCAATGAGGAGGAGAGCACCATTACCTTTGTCGCAAGAGTCAGAGCGGGCCCCATGACGGACGCACTTTCACGGTTTGCCCTGGCACCTCAGCCGACGTCTGACGAACACAAGATTCCTCTCGCCATAGAAGGCCCATACGGTTCCATGACACAGCATTTCAACCACCTCATGTGCTGGGGCCCCAACCGCATCCTCCTCATAGCCGGCGGCGTAGGCGCAACTTTCGCCCTCCCCATCTATCAAGCCATACAACAGGAAAGTTCAACCGCAAAAGTCCAGCTCATATGGGCTATCCGCGGTGCTGGCGATGCTACCTGGGCGGTTTCCGGCAACCCGAGCGCCAAGAGTGTTCTCGACGATGCCAACATCCAGCTGTTCCTCACTGGCGACATGGGTGTTGCGGACGACTCAGACAACGCTGCGGGCGGCGCAGACGACACCCATGATGACGGGGTAGAGATGGACACGTTATATCGTGACCGTCGCCGCGGCCGGTACACGGTGGGACATAATCGCAGGCGTCCGAACTTGGAGAAGATTATTGATGACGCATTCCGTCAAAGGCTTGATGACAAGGTTGCCATATTAGTCTGTGGGCCAGAGGAGATGACGAAGCAGGCTCGAAAGTATGTCCGTCCGTGGATCATGCGAGGCCGAGATATTTGGTGGCATGCTGAGAGTTTTGGCTGGTAAGAATTCTGTTAATGCAACAACTGGCTCATGTTTCCATTTCTTCTCTCGTTATAGATACAGATGTGAAAGCGGCACTGCAATTTCATTTAACAATATATCATTTCTCTGACCCAGGGATCGAATGGTTTTTATGAGAAAATGCCAAATGCAATGTTATGATTGATGAAGGCGGTGTCAAAGCACCTGTCCAGTACTGTCTGTCTAATAACTATTACCAACCATCGATCTCTAAGCCCCTTGGATGAACTCTGCCATATCAATCCGGCCCACAACGAAAATGCTTTGAGTAGCAGTAAGATCAGCTTCTCTCACACTTGAAAGGGGCCATACTGACATCAGCGTAAATGCATCCGCCTCATATAACAGGCAAAGAGCCCAACAAAATCTGCACCTCCACGCCATCGACAAACTGCCAAAAATTGGGTATTGGGTATGATGTGATCATAGCATCTTCATGAATCGTCTTTCTTTTTTTCTAATCCGTTCGCGCCAATTTTCTTTTAGAGGAGATTGAGATGAGCCGCAGGAAAATGCAATCATTGTCGATAGCGGGCAAGCTGGGCCATAATATTCTGAACTTGCGCTGCGGCATCACCAGAACCCCCCGGACCCTGTGTTTGGCTGCCGTTTGGTGCCGCGGCATGATGGCCACCATATGAACCACCGTACTGTGCTGCTTGATGAGATGGGTGGGGTTGCGCCGCTGGGTTGGTACCGAGGCTTCCCAACAGTGCTTGAATATCGACCTGCGTATTGGGTGTTGCAGAATTGGCAACTACGTGTGGCAGGCCCCCGTGGACGCCGGGTAAGACGTTTTGTGGCGCGGTTTGCATCGTGGCCAGCAAGCGTTGCAGCGTTGCATTGTCAACCTGACCCATCAAACTCGCAATATCCACGGCCGTCGCTGCCGGCTGCTGTTGATGTGGGGGGTACGCCCCAGGCTGCTGTGCGATCGGATACGCACCTGGTTGAGGTTGTTGCTGGCCATATTGGTGAGGATGCTGAT
Source organism: Zelopaecilomyces penicillatus (assembly GCA_005765155.1). Lineage (NCBI taxonomy): Eukaryota > Fungi > Ascomycota > Sordariomycetes > Hypocreales > Pseudodiploosporaceae > Zelopaecilomyces > Zelopaecilomyces penicillatus. The sequence continues at coordinate 4,805,191 of VCCP01000002.1, forward strand.
GGGGATGCTGATGAGATTGGTGAGAAGGTTGATGGGAAGGCTGATGAGAAGGATATCCGCCAACAGCACCACCGGTGTAGGGTGGCGCATAGCTTGCCGCTCCTGAAGCTTTGGCACGCAAAACGACCTCGGCCGCTGTGCTGGGTTCTAGATCTACATACTGCTCAAAGCGAACATTATGCAATCCGCCAGACCGATCAAACGAATGTACGGGAACTCTTCCTAAACTCTGAGACCGAAGATCCAAATCTACAACGGCGTGGACTCCTTCCGCAGCCTGTCGCTGAATGACTTGGTCTTTGGGGAATCGAGGGTGGAGGTACATAACATCGGCTTTCAGCCCCTTTGACTTGAAGGCACCTTCTACCCAAGTGGCAAAATCGCGATTAACATCCGGCTGCATGATGATTTGAACATCTGGAACATCTGCACCGTAGCGGCGGGGAAGGTCCAATTCCGCCTCATGTCGAGGTCGTCCACCGTAAGGGCTTGGGCTTCTTCTCCGGTAATTGTCTTTGCCATTACGCCCGTAGCCAGGGGATCGTGAGCGCCCGCGTCCTCGACCAGAATCGTGATACCCGCGATCCCGCCCGTAGCCATCATCCCGCCCGTAATAGTCATTACGTCGTGGTGAGTGATTGCGCCCGGATCGATTATCGTCACGACCAGATTTGTCATTCCTGCGTCCATCTCGGCCTCGGCCACGATCAGGGCTTTTATTTCGTTCCTTCTTTCCTTTGTCCTGAACTCGAGATATTTCCAGATCTGTGGAAGAATTAGATGAGTGATCTTGTTCCAAACAAAACGGTAACTTTTTTTTTGGTCCTTTTGATGGAGGGATGACACTTACGAATGCGTCGTCCCTTCACCTCCATGCCCTGCAAAGCTTCGACAGCCCTATGCCCTTCATCAACTGTATGGTATTGCACAAAGCCATAAGCTGACTTGAGTGATATCTGGGCGAGCCTGCCAAACTTGTAAAACATTTCAAACACATCGCGCTTCGAAACCTTGTCACTTGAAAGGTTACCTAGGATGAGAATGTTAGCAGCGTGTCATGGGAGCTGCGTGGAAAGATAGAAAAAGTGTTTACCAATAAAGATGCGCGATCCATCTGGGAAACGATCCCATTTGGCTTCAGACATATATTGTCTCTCATCAGCCATGAACTGGTCCCATTGACGTTGAAACTCGTTTTCTTGGCCGCGATCAGTGGAGTACGCTGGAGGCTGGATTGGATATGAAGGGGGATTGAGGGAAGTGACAGGGAGCAAAGTGTTCAAGCCTGTGGCGGGGGGAGGTGGGAGGCTGCCAAGACCTTCTGATGAGGTTCCAGGTGCACCAGAAAGGACATAAGTGGACGGTTGGCCGGGAGGTGGTGGCGCAACAGCATTTGCTGATGTATTGGAATTGGATCCCTGTGGATGGTGCTGTGAGGCATACGATTGGGTGGATGTCTGCGGCAATGGAGGTCGTGGAGGGAGAGACGACGATGGTGGCAATGCAGTGGAAGGCATAGAACTAGAGGTCGCGGGCGCTTCAGCTGATGCGGTTAAGGCGGGCGATGGGTCAGGGAGCCCGGCATTGGGTTCAGGAGAAGGTTGGGATGTGAGTTCAGCGACTAGTTGCTGGATGTCAACTGGATGTTCAGATTCCCGGCTGGCAGAACTTGCTCCGGGAAGCTGTTCAGATGCATGAGCGGACGGGATGTCAGCAGGATGCGACGAAGCCGTGGCGCCTGGTTCAGCGTCTGCGTTTGGCTGGGCGGCAGAGTTTGCAGCTGTGGCAGGGTCCAATAATGGATCAAGGGTGACTTGCGGAGCGTCTGATGGACGACATGTCAAGTGGTCGGACGGAAGAGATATATCGTTGGATTCTCGGGGCACTGATTGTACATGTTGCTGAGGGTCCTGGCCCTCTTCCCCTTCCTCCGGATTGATAGGTGAATCAAATGTCTTTGCGTAGTCATCGTTGCTATCAGCAGGCTCTTGCTCGGACAGCTGGACGGGTGCTTCTGGGGTATCTTCGCCGTAGGCATCGCTAAAGCTGTCATCATCTACAACGTCATCTATCTCACCAACATGAGCAGTGGTATTGTCAGCGGGATGCTCTCCGATGCCACCCCCAGGGCTAGCAGCGGCTGCGGCAGCAGCAACCATGGCGTCGATGGTGTCGACAGTGTGCTGAAGCGCGGGCACTACAAAAGGTGCAGCCGTGTGAACGGGCAAGGGAGAAACGGGCGAGAGGTCGGCAGTTGCGTGCAAAGCTGCTTCTGGCTCCGTTTTCTGCATCAAAGCTGGCTGTGATGAGACCAAACGGGGAGAGTAATAAGAGTCGACGCCGCACGCTCTATCAGACTACCAGAGAGAGCCTGTCCACGGCAGAGGCGTCAGCAGTAGTTAGGTGTACGTGTGAAGAATGCGCTATTGGGGACCTGAAGAAGCACGAGAAGTTTTATTGTAGAAATTATCATGAGGCGGGGCAAGGCCTGGGTTAATGATTCAAACTGTTCTGCAAGCCTCCCGGTAAAGATGTTTGCGCGACGAGATTCTGCGAGACTGTTACACAGCGAAAGAGGGAAGCTCCAGGCGGTGTTGTGCGCTGGCCCTAAAGGATTGGTGGAAGATGGCGGAGCGCTCGTTTCGAGATTGGCGGATGCGCGACGGGGTTGAGGATGCGGAAGTTGAAGAGAGAGGTGACTACGCAGGCCGAGAGGAGACCAGAAGAAAAAAGGCTGGGCGGTTATAGTGATATCTTTAGCCTTGTTTTAGATGGGCCGTGAAGACTTTGATGGTCGCTGCACCTGTCGCGTTTACTGGGGTACAGTGCAGGTTCGTGGTACTTGAGTGCGGGGCCTGTGGGGGTTCAGTGAGCACTGAGGAGGGAGTGGCTGACAGCTGGGAGACACCTGGCAGCAATTGCTAGGAAGTCAATCTCATCCCCAGGCTTATCGAAAGGAGTCGTGAAAACCATAACCGTCTCAATGGCTGGACAAGATATCACCGCTACTACTTAGGGACATTTTTAATGAGCAATGCTTCGCATCTTTTCAAAGGGACTCGGGGCGCGCCCGGGATTGGCCCGTTTGATACCAACACCTTATTACTTGGTAACAGCAAGATCTAAACGATACGAAGCTTTTGACGCTTCGCTGGATCAAGACGCACTCGCCGAAGCCCGTTCCTGGTTCCAGTCATTTGATGCAGCCAGTCTGCCCAAAGGAAATACTACGTATGCGAGGTCAAGCGGACCTGGCGGGCAGCACGTCAACAAGTATGGATATGAGAATTACAACAGCCCAATCCATAACACGAGTTGCGTGAGAGAACTCATGGAGAGGCTAACAAAATTGACCCTCAAGAACCGAATCCAAGGCCATCTCGACATACGCAGTCCATGAGCTCTTGTCTGTTCTGCCCAGGACGCTACATGCCGGTATTCGGGCATCTAGATACTATACCGCAAGCTCTGACTCTCTCACCTTTTTTAACCAGACGCACCGGTCGAGGTCGGCAAATGCGGACGACAACCGGCAGAAGCTGATGGATGAAATCACGCGCATCTATCGCGAAGCCACACCTGCTGAGACTGGTAGCGACAAGAAGAAGAAGTACCAGGAAGTGTAAGTGGATATTATATGTTTTCATATTTCTTTTTCGCTTCGAATCTTTTTGTCTCAAAACTGATGGTGCATCGGATTCTCCGCAGTGAGAAGAAGTTTAACGAGTCTAGGATGCAGCACAAGAAATTCAACAGCGCCAAGAAACAGTCGCGCAGAGGGCCATCCGATTAGGCGTCTCTAAGGTTTGAGCTCAGGATAAAACAAAAATGATTACACTTCAGCACGAGAGTCGACCACAGCGTCGTGCCTCTAACCCTAATGGTACCTGTCCAGAGCAGAGTCAGTATTTACCATCAATGGTGAAGGGCCAGAGGACCAAGTGCCTGAACTAAGAACGTCGTCCTCTCCCTGTTGATGATTGGCCTACCAACACCAGTAAACATGATGGCATTAACATATACTACGGTCATCTTAGCGGAACAAGATGCACCAGAGGCCTATGTGCTGCGTGGGCCTCGCAGTTAAACAGAGACACTTGGCGCATACGTCAACAGTGCATTGCCGAGGCTGGAGCGTTGGCACGCGAAACCTTGTTTTTAGTGCCGTGCTTGGTATAAGCTTGGTAGCTGGATATGTCCTTTGGATTTACAACGATGCGAGTTTTGCATGCGCAGAGTGGACGTTTTACCTTATGCAAGAGAGAGACATTCGACCTGGAACTCTTTGTATGCATGGCTGGATGATGATTAGTGTGTGGCTTGCAACGGGTTGTCTGCTTACCAAAGGCTTTATCACTCAGGGTTGGTTTTACGAACAAGATAAGAAACGTACTGATAGATAATAAGCCACGAGGTAAATCGGTGTGCAAGGTTTTGCTCAGTAGTACCTAGTAATAGATCGTTGAAGCCGCACGGCGCACATCCCCCCATCCACAGCCTCATAACAAACGGTTTGGTTGAGGCGTTTGCCTACACCGCATGGCCGACGCCAACAAGACTTGATAGTCGGAAGAGCTAGCAATCAGCGATACGGTCTGATCGCCGCCGCCTGTTCTTTGACATGTATGGATTGTTTCCTGTCTCCTCCCTGCCTTTTCTCCACTACCTACCTTTAGCTCAGCTCTCAGCTCGTATGTGTGAAGAGTGAAAATACCTACCTTGGACTTATTATTAGGGGCAAGCGCTCGGAAAGTCCCTACCCTGGCCATCCCTCCCCCCCACCTTGAGCCGCCGCCCCGGCTTTCCACCAACACACAACCCATCTTCGTTTGCATCCCATCCAAGTCCACACAAACTTGTTCCATTCCCTTCTCAATACCATAGTTTATTGTGTATTGTCCCTGCCTCAACTGGCTCTGGAAATTTCCATGAAAAAAAGCGAACCTTGAAGCCTTGCGTGTATCGCGCGCCGCTCCCTAGTCGCATCTACTATATCGATATCGGCCTCCTTCTCCCGCGATTCCGCAACCTGTTTTCTCTCTCCTCCCAAACCGGCGTCACGCGCCTACCTCACGCAGGTTCAGGCAACCTATTATTGTCCTCTCCTCCTCCCCTGAGGTTTCCCGTTCCCTCAATATCCAGGCAATTCAATGGATCGGCAGCAGCAACAGCCGCAAGTCCAACCTTGTCGATACAAGGTTGGCAAGACGCTGGGTGCGGGGTCCTACTCCGTGGTCAAGGAGTGCGTCCATATCGACACTGGCCGTTACTATGCCTCCAAAGTGATCAACAAGCGCCTCATGGCTGGGCGCGAACATATGGTGCGTAGGATGTGAAGATGATGAACACACATACATGTGCTTCTGGTTCTATATTCACACCCTATACTTCATCTTGTGCTAACTTCCCAAACCTCCGTTGTTAGGTGCGCAATGAAATCGCCGTGTTGAAAAAGGTCTCCATGGGCCACCAGAACATCCTGACCCTCGTCGACTACTTCGAGACGATGAACAACCTCTACTTGGTAACAGATCTCGCTCTCGGCGGCGAGCTCTTCGACCGTATCTGCCGCAAGGGCTCCTACTACGAATCCGACGCCGCCGACCTCATTCGCGCCACGCTGTCGGCCGTCGCTTACCTGCACGACCATGGTATTGTTCACCGCGATCTCAAGCCTGAGAACCTGCTGTTCCGCACGCCTGAAGACAATGCAGACCTGCTCATCGCCGATTTTGGCCTCTCCCGTATAATGGACGAGGAGCAGTTCCACGTGTTGACCACCACCTGCGGCACGCCGGGCTACATGGCCCCCGAGATCTTCAAGAAGACAGGCCACGGCAAGCCCGTAGACCTGTGGGCCATTGGCGTCATCACCTACTTCCTCCTTTGCGGTTACACCCCTTTTGATCGCGACTCGGACTTTGAGGAGATGCAGGCCATTCTCAATGCCGACTACAGCTTCACCCCCATCGAGTACTGGCGCGGCGTCTCCACCAACGCAAAGGACTTCATCCGGCGCTGTCTGACTATCGACCACACGAAGCGCATTACAGCCCACGAGGCCCTTCAACACCCGTTCGTCGCCGCACCAGCCCCCGCCGACGGCGCTGGCGAGAACTTGCTGCCGACCATCAAGAAGAACTTCAACGCCCGCCGCACCCTACACGCCGCCATCGACACCGTCCGTGCCATCAACAAGCTGCGCGACGCTCAGAGCCACATGATGGACGGCGCCCGCTCCAAGGAACCCTCACGGGATGCCCCGCACCTTCGCGACGGCGTTCGCAAGGACGACAGCGCCATCTCCATGGGCACCACCCCGTCTAGCGATGCCGACGGCCGCTCAGGGAGCGGTGATGTTGTCACTGGGAATGTGTCCATGGATAACGTGCCGGCCTCGCTGCAGCCAGGCAACTCTGCCAACCGTCTTACAAGTAAGGGTCTATGGAGTGCCGATTCAATGCGATGAGGGGCTAAGATGACGGCGGCGGCGAAAGTATCTACCCCCTCTCACTTGTTGCTGACTTGGGATGTGAACGAACATTCTATTCCAGAACAATGAGTCAAAGAAATAAGCGGCGCTGGTAGCCATTTCCCTTGATTACATCTCTTCTTCTGCTTACAGACTCTGGAAATTGGTTACCTAGGAAGCGTCTGACGAGAAACACTGTTGGACATCAAAGATGCATTTTTCTTGGAAGGACTTCTTTTTACATCTTCTTAGTTGACATCACATCTCTTGGTCTAAATTTTTCTCTTTTTACCTTCTCAAGATGGGGAATGGCACAAAGCATGCCATTTGTTCTTTTTTTTATTCCCTCTCATTTTTCTTTTTTTTGGGGGTTCCTAGCCAGAGAGCATTTCTCATGTTGCGCGTGATGACGGACTGTCAGGGGAGCATTGTTGGGAAGAAATGATTTGCCATTATGGAGCATATCTGCATGTGAGAATGGATGAATGAGCCCATCAGCTAAATTCAAGTAAACAGACGAAAGCTGTATATGCCTGCCAATACTTAGTAATACAGCTGAACAATCAACATGATCCTGGATGCCGACTATGATGTCCGTCCCATGGCTTTTTCTAATGGCTAGCATGCAATATTCCCAAAGGATCCCTTAAGGTCACGATATGCAATATCAATGTGCTTCACTTGGTATAATATGTATGAATACAATCGGTGTATAGTTTGAAAAGTTATTTAGATTTTTTGAGGGTGTCGGTCTACCTCTATGGTCTAGCGAGTGGTATCTTTGGTATGTGCTTCGGCCCAAGCAAGCTCCCCGTGCATTACCGCCACTCTCGAACAGCTTCTCGCAGAAACCATCAAATCCCCACGTGTCTGTTCGTCCCTCTCTTGATTCTTGAGTGTCCATCGCATCTTCTTTCATGGCTCACTAACGATCGTATCGGTGCATGATGCGCCCATCCCCATACCATGCACGAATTATCCCAGCGTATGTATACATTACGTACTCTATGAGTTTTGGTCAACTCCCACATGGAGTAGATGCAATCCAACAGAAGGCGACGCTGGAGACGTCCCTCTTTTTGCGTTCCTATTAAAAATTCCTTCTCCCCTCTTCATTATTAAGAGATTCCTGACAGCATGGCGGTCGTCCGCCAGAGGCATGGTTTCTCGGGAAAAAAACAACCACTTTGCGACAAATCGCTGTGCCGATGAATGCCAAAGATGTAAACAAAAAAAGTTTGTATCGAATATTAGTTACGAGTTTCAAGTCATTAGCAGGTTCGTAAAGCCCGCTCGACCGACGGATAGAGTTGAGTTGAGTGATGTGAGTCGAGAATGTTGGAGTGAGTAAATGTGCCGTCGGGACCTGTTTTCGAACGGGTGGTTGATGTTGATTTAAAAAAAAAAAAAATCATCACCGCATTACAACTACTTCGCTAAGCTCCACGTCTCGGGGTGGCGTGTTACCGTCCCAAAGATGATCACTGTGTGTCAGGTCCATAACCAAGATGCCGGGGATGGTCTCTTCCGATGCCGTGGGACTCAAGGTGCCACTGCTAGAGCTGCAGCTGGAACTGCTAGCCAAGGTCCATCCGTCGCTTGAGTTGGCCCGTTGGTGATCGATTAATCCAAAGCCAAAGTACTGGCCATACTCTTCGTCAGAGACCTTGTGACGCTCGCCAATCTCAACGTATTCATAATCCCATCTTGTCATCTTGTCGGCTTGACGTTGGGGCATCCACTTAGCGCGTGATACGTAGAAGAAGCAGGCAGCAATCAGACCACCACCGACCAGATCAATGGCGTAATGATGGCTGAGATACATGGTAGCCCACCAGACCCAGCCAGCATAGACAGCGAAGAAGACTCTGAATTGAGGAAAGCAGTGGCTCATGAAGAGGGCCTCGAGCACTGCATTAGCCGAATGCAAGGAGGGGAAGGCGCCAAATGGGAGAGGCGCATGAGTAAAATTAGTTGTGTATAAATCGATGCCGAAAATTTGGTCGACACGAGCCAAGCCAGCAGGTGAGCCAGGCATGCCATAGGCAGCTGGGACCAGACCATGCTCGTTCTCGTACCAAGGAGGCGTGCAAGGAAAAATTAGTTGGATAGTGACGCCGAGAATGCTCATCCATCCGAAAGCACGTGCAAAAACGGGTGCTGATCCAGGGGCGCCGAAGATGAACATTACAAGTGAGCAAACGGCGGGGGCACCGAAGTGCATTATGCCGTAAGGAAGCCATGCGAGGATATCAAGGATAGGATGCTTGTGTGCAGAGAGAATATTGGAAAGATTGGCTCCATAAAGAACGTTTTCCAAAGCTGGCAACACGCGAACCCAAATATGAGGGCGATACTCATAAGGAATAAAGCTGTAATGAAAAAAATTGTCAGTTAGAGTCTCAAGTTGAGATTTTCAACCAGCATGACTTACCGGCTGCAGAAAAAATACAGGAGCCAAATCCATATCGTTGATGACGGAAGGAAAAATTGGCGTGTTGCAGGCATGAGCAGCACCCAGACGGCGGCCATAAGGGAAAACATCTTGAGCGCAGGGGCTGGAGGAGCTATCCACAGCGAGAACAGCACCAGGCCGATGAGGAAAGGATACTGGATATCCAACAAGCGCCATTGGTGCTTTTGCAAGTCGCGAATGCCATCCCAGAAGCTAAAGGAGGTGCGCAAGCTTGTGATGTCGTCCACCCCGGGATGTGTCGACTTGGACTTCGACTTGGCTCGTCGTCGGCCAGCAGGAGAGCGACTAGGGAGACGGTTCAAGAAAGCGAGATTGACATGCTCCGTAAGAAGGGTCGGAAGCTTGGGCTTGCCCGAGTACGATACAGAATGGTCCTTCATGGTGGTGAAATGTAGCCGAAAGAAATTGCGTGAGAAATGATGGTTAAGGAGTGATGTGCGCGAAAGGTCGGCGGCAATTCGCGTGATTCGGCCGGATGATGAATAGTTGAATACCCCAAACACTACCTCATAATACCCCAAAAGACAGCCTGGAGCCGGAACTACTTCGCGCACCTCCCACTGCTGCGCCGACGTGAAGGCCGGTGACCAACACGTGCGGCGGCGATGGTGACGGAGGGAGACGCAGTGCGACGAGGTGGCGAGCAGGCGTCGTGGTGGGCGTTGTGTGCGGGAGCTTGTGCGCGCGGACCGAGATAAATGTTCGATATCGTTGTGGATGAAGCGGAGCGAAGAGAAGGAGAAAGGAAAACAGGCAGAGCAGTGGAGGAGGAGGCGAAGGAGGAGGAGGGGAGCGTCGTGAGTTAAGGTGTGGAAGGGAGTAAGTAGGAGGTAGGTAGGAGGAAGCAGGAGGAGAGAGTCGTAGTATGATGGCAGGGTGCAGGAGAGAGAGAGCTTGGGTGTGCACCCACAGGCTAACCACGTACGTACAGGCTCCTAGGCGTCGCAGGCTGTACCTGTGGGCAGTAGGAGGCCTGTCGGGGCGCAGGTGGCTTTCGCGTGTCACGGACAGCCGGGCTAATCGCTGGGCACGTCGTCCACTCGCTGTTGAGTCGCTGTTCCGTCACTGCTGAGTGCTAATTACCTTGGTGCTGGCAGGGAGACATTAGTAACCTTAGCCCAAGCCGGAAGCCACGGCACCAAGTACCGGTACCTCTGGGCAGAGTACATGTGCGCGTACCTCAGTGGGTGATGGATGGATGGCCTTGGTGGCACCACAGTGGTTGAGTTGGTTCTGCCAGGGTGGTCTGAGCGGACGCGCCAGTCGAAACCCCCCCGGCAAGGGCCCTGGAGGCTGCCTGGAACCCTGGACTCTTTAGGCGCCTGACAGTGAAATTACACTGAGTTGCCATGGCGGCCGATGAGTGGCCAGCCAGGGCCGACAGGTGGGGATGTAGGCTGTCGGGGTTTGGCAAGCCATGAGAGGCCGACAGCCCCATCACCGCACCCGGGCCAGAGAGTGGCCATGGGGGTTTATGCAAATCGTAGCCGTCCTTCTGTTGCGGCATGTTACGCATTGTAGCAAAAGGTGACCTCCGTATGTCTGGCTGTGTGTGCGAAGTACGAATTATGGAGCACATGGATTAGCCTGTATCGCGTATTGCCCGTACCTTTCCTCACTGATTGATAGATTGATTGTCCCATCCATCCATTCATCTGGGTTCCGGCTCGCCCGGATCTGAAAACGCCGTACAAGACAACGGACGAGCCATATGTCAGCTGGCGCGAGTTGCCGGTCATCAGCACCGACTCCAAAAACCTCCGTGGCAGCCGAACACCTGCAAAAGAGTCCAGAATGGGACGGGAGAGATACAGAAAAAAAGTATCTAGACCGCTCATCGACCGTCCTAATGTCTAGAGCGGTATTCGCCGGCAAAAAGTGAACTACTACTACTACTCTACATCCACCGGAGGATTGTCGAGCCCTCTTGCCGATGATTGTGAGCGGCTGCTCAACGGCCGAGAGATGACGATGAAGGCCGGGACTGACCGTCCCCCGAGCCCGATGATGGCGGGTACGAAGATACTTGTCTACTCCGCATGCCTTGCCTACATTTGAGCGCACATGAAAAGAAAAATAGCGTCGATTCGGCAACGAGGGCTGTGGCTTTGACAGACTGAACAGACAAGACGACAGCGGTGGGGCTTTTGCGATGAGCAGCCAACCAGTCGATGGTCACACGACGAGGGGGCTTGTTCGCAGCCAGAAACAACAGACGCAGAGGGCAAAAAAAGACGATAAAACATGACAGAATGCTCAGTTTGGGTCAAGGTGCATAATCCGTGGTTGGATCGTGGGCTCGAATCGGGCAATAGCGCCAAGACGTGCTGGCCTAGCGCGCTACACAAGCAGGGTGACCTCATTGCGGTGAGACGTTGCGATGCTTGCCGAGAGATACGGGCGGCAAAAGAGAAAGAAAGGAAAAAAAAAAAAGCGGTTGCGGTTGCGGATGGGGGCACGGGGTATTCAAAAAGGTATCCACTCATAATTACAGATTGTAATAAAGCATGCATGTTTCTGTAGATGAGGGGGGGGAAAAGCAAACATGAGAGCGCGATGGGAAACGCGTTCATTGTATCGGGACCGTTCCAGATTCAACATGCTTTGAGGAATGCGAGAGAGACAAGGACGCAAGAGCTTAATTGTGTAAGACATGATTATCATTAGCTCTTGGCAGGACCAAAATCTCTGGGGTTGTGCGTGCTCTGTGTAGAAGTGACAGATGATTTAGCCACACCCACCTCTGACAATGCAAGGCAGGGAGAGATAGAAGAGAGGGGGAGGGGGGGGAAAGGCCCTGTTTGCTTGCTTGCTTTCATTCCCGTGACATGATTGATAATAATAGCACAAGTGCTTGCATGTGGGTAATATGCAGAGCAAATAATGACAACTGCACGACTACCGTGATGCCGCAGAACGAAAACGGCTGGGCAGCACCAGCACCACCTAGTCGCAAGTCGGGGTGAGGAGGAGGAAGGGGTCTGAACGCCAAACCCAAACACGCACGCAATAATTAGGTGTAACTGAGTGGTGACTGAGGTTGACTGACTGACTGATACACTTGGACTTGAACCCCTGGGATGTTCACATCGGCTATCGGACCCTGCGGAGGAGGATGGATGGAATTTGCTGTCAGCAACCAAACCATCCAAAACGGCCTAAACGGGGGACAGCCAGCGGAGTTGCAACTTGGTCGCGTGCAGCGTCTGCAGCGCCACCATCGTGGTGCGCAAGACTGCTGCAGGCAGTCGGAGCAACGCTGCAAGGCTGAATGCGGTTTAATGTGGCCAATGTGGTTGATTGTGCAATGGCAAGGCTGGTTGCTGTGGTTGCTGACGAGGATAAAGAATGCAGATGTGGACAAGACGGCAGCCGATGAGGTCACCGACCTTGGACGCTATGCACTAAAAAAAACGTGCATAAAAAGAGATCCTTCGCTGCGAGTGTATCGGAATATCGAGGGGACGGATGAATACCATACCAAAATTACCTAATAATCACTCGGCAATTGGAGAGCACCAGCCCCCACCCAAGGTCATCTTATCCAGAGATTAAGATAGCCGTCAACTAGCACCACGCAACCATCGTACCTCACCAGCTAAAGAATGGCTTTGCTAGATCTGTTGATCAAGAGGTTGAATGCGATGCTGGGTAACAGCACTACTGTTGTAGCAATAAAACAAACTCCTCTGATATGACGCAAGTAGTCTTAAACTATTCATCAAGAATTGAAGCTGTCATACCGTAGTAAGCCCCAACTGCCGTAGATAGAACAGGAGATAGTCGTATATATCATCAATAAAGGGCAGCCTACATCTAATGCATCAGGCCTTTGTTTTCGCCATTGATAATCTTGACAACTTCCCTCCTACCTCTTTACCTCTTCTCTACCAATCCTCCGTTGATTGACGGATTGCCTTCAATTTGAGTAGTCTTGATCATATTCACTCTCTCACCCTTTACGTTCTAAAACATGTTCTCTCACACGCAATGCAAACATCGCAAGCACGGCTACCTGGCGAGAGTTGCTACTCTAGTAATGACTCTTTCATTCGCTTCATCAGTACTTCTTTTGATGGCTTCCATTAGAATAGCATAGGTTGCGCCGCTGGGATCACGTGCCCAGTTCAACAACATGGAAGATGATGGTTTTGGCCGCCGGCTCATCACAACGACCTCTCTGGATCCGATCTCTATGTTGAAGAATTCTCCGACAATACTTGCCGACAATATTGAGAATCAACGGAGAAGTTTGGTCAACAGCAAGCTGGAGCTGGCCGTCAAACCTGCCGTTGCCGGTGGTCCAAGAGCAAACCCAGACGAGACGTCTGGGCCACAAGGCCAGCCACAATCGATTGATCCATTATCCAATGATGAGTCTGGGGATGATAATGTTCCGCTTGATTCAGCCACACTTACGCTACTGGATATGGATGGCCATGCTGTGGACTCGGTTACTGTTCCTGATGAAGGGACTTATACCGTCAAGGATGGCAAGATCGTCTTTACACCAGAGCCTCAATTCACAGGAGTCGCAACCATTGTCCAATACCAGGTAAAAGACACTGCGGGCAATGCGACAATGTCTACTTTTACACCTACTGTAACAGCTGTGATTCCAACGGCCAATCCAGACAAAACTACTGGACCAAAAGGCAGGCCTCAATCAATTGATCCATTGGCCAACGATACAGCTGGGGAAGAGAATACTCCACTTGATCCGAGTACCCTCACATTACTCAACAAAAAAAATATTCCAGTAGAATCTATCAAACTCCGCAAGCAAGGAACATTTGTGGTCGAGGACGGCAAGATTACTTTTACACCTTTACCTAGATTTGTTGGACAGGCGCGTCCTGTTAAATATCAAGTAAAGGATGTCAACGGTACGCCAGCAGTATCTACTTACACAGCCAAGGTGAAATCGAGGACTTGACTGGTGGGGCTTCTGGCTGAGGAGGCAAGCTGTATGTAAATTAATTAGTTGAACCCTCAGCATAGATAATGCGATCAACGATGGGTCCTTGATCAGGGTTGATAGATAATTAGCGATCATGAATAGATGTGGGGCTCGGTGAGAGATTCATGGTCGTCGAGAGAAGAGGAGAACGCTTTATCCAACTGGTTGGCCTCCTCCGTTGAGCTCCTTGATTGGCCTGGTCATCTAGTCCCATTGGATGACTTAGTAGTCCGTGCTATGCGGATAACCATCTCTCTTTGTTTCACTGGCAAAATGTCCGTGCGACGCCGTCCGTCCTCCGTCCCCTATTATCAGAGGACTCCGTCTTATGGCTGGTAGATGGGTAATTTCTTTGCGACAATCACGGACCAACAGCGCCCCGGTCCGCCTACCCCCCCAGCAAGGTGCGCGAACAGGCGCAGTGCTATTTTCAGGAGACTCATTGTCTCTTTGTCTTTTTTGGTTTTTTTTTTTGTCACAAAGTATGAAGCTCTAGCACAGCAGGGGGGTTTCGAGTACTGAGAGAAGGTGGGGGCCATCATACAGTCGCGGTGATTTGAGAGACATTTTAGTTGGGCGATGTGCCGGCCCGGTAATTATGGGGGGCAGGTTGATTTGGGATGGGAGCATGTCAGGGGGGAGGGTTACGCGACTTTGAATTGTTGCAATGAACGGATTATTATTACAGAAGTGCAGGAATCAGGCGTGGGTTAAATTAACCCAAAAAGATGTGCACAAGTGGGAATTTGTGGATGGGGGCACTAACATGAATCGACAAATAAAAAGAGGATTATCGTGACTGGAGGCATGTTTGGCAATTCAGGTTGCATTGAGAAAATCTAATCGGAAATCTCGGATGGGGCGTATCGTTGTATCAGGTAGCAATGCTCCTAAAAGGTAATTGGCACGACGGAGGGAGAAAAAATAGCTCTCAAGTGGTGTGTTGCTGGCCCAGTCGGAGCAGCAGCACCTGACATGACGACATGCGTTGGATGTGCCAAGGCTGATGAACCCGTTATCAGCACATATTGTGTATTTGAGCTGAAGTGCTTTAAAACACCAGGCCAGCAAGGAGGGACCGGTAGGTAAGTTGCCGGGTAAAGAACATTTACTGCGGATGTTGCCACGAGCTGAAGAAGAGAAATGAAATGAAGTGAGAAACGAGACCCCTAGAAAGAAGCTGTAATAAAGGCTGACTTGGAGCATTGTGAGAAAGAGAAAAGCTAGGGCCAGCGTGCAGTTTGTGCGAAATTTCGTGGATGGGGGGCAATCGCGACAGTTCAGGCAAGAGCCGAGAAAGTCACTGTACGTGGCGCAGAGGTACTCGCCAGAGCTGGGCAAGGTACTCTTTTCTTGCCCAGGAGGGATTAGTAAGGTGGCAGGCCCAACGCTACACTGAAGTAAGGCTGGTGCGGTGCACTGAAGGTGCGCTGTCTGGCAGTTGTGGGCTGTGGATTGTGCTGTGGAGAATGTGCTGTACCTGGCTGGCACAGCCAGAACAGCACACACAACGCGCCTAGACCCCTGATTTTCTTTGCCCTATGCCAGGACCGGTACCTGCACTGCACTGCACTACACTGCGACTGCTGCGACTGCAGAGCGCATCAAATCCTCGGACCACAAAGCCCCCCACCAGAGCCTGTGCTAAGACGCCTTTGGCCCAAGCGCCAGAACACGCAGGTGCATCTTACCATCTCTGTGCGTGATGTGACGCGATGGAGCGAGCTTCTCACTATTAGCACAGGTATTACGCTTACAGTGAATTTGCTGTGGCTCAGCTGTACAGTACGTACATACTAGCATGTACGCCGAAAACGTGGCCCATGTCGTTCCCAAAATGGCTGATTGGGACGCTGCTTCTGTCCGGGCAACCAGCATTCACCAAGAATGAATTGAATGAATGCGAAACTCACCATTGATGATTTCCGACATGGGCCTGCGGTGCATCCCCTCTCTCCCCTTCTCGCACACAAATCCACACACAGAACTCAGTACAAGCTCCGTTTGCCCTAGGCGCTTAATGCCAGCACTTTTTTTTTTGTCCCCATTGAAATATCAAAGAGAGAGCAAGAACGCGACATGATTCGATACGCAGCCCATCACGTCAGCCGAGTCTCCAAGTCCGGTTGGCCGCCATGGATTGTGTTTAATTTCCCAACCGATGCTAGGCCCCCTTTAGAATCCTGTACAGTGCTATTTTTGTGTACAGTACAGAACGGTGATCAAAGTGATATTACGGAGCATAAAGTACCTAATCATTCAATTACCAATACGCGCACAAAGTAATAAATTCTGTGTGAAAAAAAGAGGGTGGTGCGTGCTATGTACTGATCACAGTGTTCCATGCATCTTTTGTTGAATCAAGGCGTTCATACATAGATCAGCATCAGCGCGTGGAGTACATGAACCGTTTCGCCCAGTTTTATTTCTAAATGAAGAGGCGCTTTTCTTTTCTTTGCTTTTCTTGCCGCCCACGTTTTGTTTAGATCTATTGAAAAAAGGTCCTCTGCATGTTAATTAATTGTCTTATTTCATTACCGGCCAAAAAAAAAGAAACAACGGCACCGGCCAATTTTATCATTGTTTCACGGGCTGAGCATTCGAATGCTGCTTGCTCAGTACCGAACCTCAATCCCCGTCGGTACAGTACGAAGGTACAGTACAGTGTTCCATCCCGTAGCGTTTTGGATGCAGCAATCGCCCTCCTTGCCAATCTCCGCCAGATCCGCACTCCTGGTTGTCCGCACATCCGACGACGGGCGCTCCGTTGGGTGGGAACACTGGGTCACCAAAAAAAAAAAATAAGGCATCTATCCACTAAGAATTGAGATCTGATCGAAAAGTGAAAGTTTTTTTTTCTTCCTCCATTCTTAGCCTGGAATTTTATGGAATCGTGAATAAAAAAATTAAAAAAAAACCGACAACGTGCAATATTTTGTGGGACATGTCATGACTAGACAAAAAGTTTCCAACTCTAATTCTGTGCTCAGTCTCTCACACACACAGTAACAAACACAACCCACCACCAAATCCTGCTGTCGAAACGGACCTTGCAGATAATAAGGCTTTTTCAGCACCACGTTTTCCTGTAGAAAAGCAAGATTCTGTTCTGCTATTATTTCATAAAGAACAATATAGATGACCTACATAGTGGCTGAAGGAAGAAACAACACACCACATCCATGAAACAAATATACAAGTACTTGCTAATATATATTGTATTAATAACCACATATTTCACACCTACTCAGCCTTTCTTCAAGCCCGAAAATACGCGTACTTGTTTCGTCCGCACCCTGTCTTGCCTGCTGCTCAACACACCATCTTCCTTCTGCCTTGCCTTGCCTTGTATGTACCTCGCAGAGGCGTCATTGATAAAAACAGAGTCAAGATGTAATATACCTACAGCAACACTTTACATCTCTCACGTTGTACATTTGTTTCCGCCGCAGTAGAAACAACCGTCTTCTGTATCCTTGCGACAGCCTTCGCATCCACTGAGCTAAGCCACCATTCCTCGTAGCCTTTGGCGTTTTCCCCAAACATTGCCAAGGATTATTCAATGGAGTTGAGGTTGCACTACTACCTGCGGGTATGGTATTGAGTTAGGCAGGGTTGTGTCATCATCACTGGTGGTGAGGGTGGTTGCCTGGTTGTTTCCATTGGGCGTTTCCATACATGTCGTCAGCACTTAACACCGCCTGGAGATGAGCTCCAGAATCCTCCGATCATCGCCCAAGGCTTAAAACCTTGAGTAGATCCTACAAATGGCTGTGCCATGTTCCTCGTTTCATTGGTCAATAGATTTCCTGACATTGTAGTTTGGACTGAACTAGCCATCTGTCTACTACTTTTGCGTTGGCTGCAGATCAATGCAAACATGCAGTACAAAAACGCTCCCCTAAAGCAAAGGCTCCCCTTGCCCCAAACCAGCCAGGCTAAATGGAAGCTCTCTTATTACTGAACATGCGAAGAACTCCGTAGAGATTCACGACTCAGATTATCGTAGGCCGCCGCTGCCACTGTTCCAAACGCCATTCACCCATGTTGCGAAAAGAAAAGGCTCACCCTCTCCTATTCCTTTGCTAGCAAAACTCCGAGATCGAAGCTAGATCCAATTCAATAAAGCGAGTTCTTGCAGGCCACGCTTTCTTTCACTTTTGCTCCTTCTGCACCAGTTCAAGCTGCCCGAAAGAGATCAGCCTGCTGTCACCATCTGTGACCTGTCGCGGAGCCTGGGTATATCGCTATGTAAACTCAAACCCATTCATACCGCTGTCGGTTTGCCCCTTGTCGTTGTTGTGTCGATTGTTTGTGCGCCTGTGGTTGGCGTTTCTAATTCAACTTCTTGGCTTTGGTTCCTGTCGACACTTTCTTCTTTTTCTCCTCGGGCTGTGCACTTGGCGGTGGGCTTTGTTGCGATGACTGCAGCGTGGAGTCAGCCTTGCCTCCCTTTTCTTTCTTCGCTTTGGTCTTTTTAGCCGGGGTGGTGGCTATGATGGTGCCCGACGAAGGTATGGGGACTGGCGACTCTTTGGCCCGAATCAGCAGAGGAAGGTTAGGGAGAGGCACCGGCGTCTGCTTCTTGTCCAGGGCAGATTGAATTTGCAAGTTTGACGGTAAGGGAGTCTCCACCTTGGACTTCTTAGACTTTTTGCCAGCGGGTGTAGAAGCTGCCGCCGCAGATCCAAGGCTTGAGAAGGAGTACGATGCAGGGGGTATGGTGGGCGGTGCCACCGCTGTTTCCTGTTTAGAAGCGGTTGAAGATGGCTCGGAACCGAGGTCTGGGCTGCCATTTCTGACAGTCTTTTGCTTTTTAGCCTTCGTCTCCGCTCTCATGGTTTCTCCCATGAGTTGCTCGGCCGCTGCGGCAGCGTCATCTTCCGAAACAGTGTGCTTTCGCTTTCCTTTTCGTGGTGTTTCAACTACAACAGTGCTCTCTTTTTTCTTCTTGTCTTTCTTGCCAGGCTTCGTGGCTGAGGTGGTGGGAGGAGCATCAGCCATCTCGACATCATTCCTGTTTTCCGATGGTTCATCTGCCCCAATGCTACCCATTGGGGTATTGACTCCAATTGGCTGAAAGCGAGCCTTGAGACCTTTGGGTTGCGGCCGAGGGCTGGGCCTTGGGGAAGGGCCGACGGTCAAAGCTCCTCCTGAGTTGCCGCCCATTTGTGTGATCCTCTTGATTTGCATTGTCTGATTTATGGCATGAGAGGCTAGTAGACGCATTGTTAACGTTGTGCAATTCATAGAACATGAGGATAAACTTACAAGGCTGATACTGAGAACCGTCTGCCGATGGAATGAGGATCTGAATAGAGCTCTTTGGAGCTAAGCTATCAAAAGAGACCCCGTAGTCTTCTCCCTCGTGGGAGAATAGGCGATCAGCAAGCTGTGCGCTATCCATGGGAATCTCCATATTCTGCACCACGGAGATGGGCACATTGGCCGGCACTGTAAAGTACCAAGCTTGTTTTCCTTGTAAGTTTGCCTTGCTGCAAATGTCGGCCACATCTTGTCCGTTGGCTCCATCACTGCCCTTACGCAACACAAAATCCGGTGCGATGAAGTTTGGAGTGGCGTGCCGTTGGCCAACTTGTCGCTCAGAGATATGCACAGATTCATCTGCCATTTCCTGATCCTCATCAGCGGATTCCGCCTCACTCTCAGACGAGCTTTCGGGTTCTGGCTGAACTGCTTTTTTTGCGCTGGGCTTTTTGGTAGCAGGGGCAGGCTCAGATTCCTCTTCCTCTTCCTCTTCTGATTCACTTTCCTCGCTGGAGCTGCTCGAAGTATCCTCGGTGACCTTGCCGTTGGCCACTGGCTTTACGGCCGCCGTTTGTGTGGCCTTCTTTGCCGCAGCTATTTTTTCGGTCGGCTTCTCGGTTTCACTTTCACTGTCACTTTCTTCTTCAGACTCTGAGTCGCTGCTCGAGTCGTCGCTCGTCGAGGTTGCCTTCTTGACAGGGGCACCATTAGTCTTCACCTCGGCTTCACTCTCCTCTGACTCGGATTCGCTTGAGGAATCGTTGGACGATTCAGATGCCTCCTTAGATTTGACTGCGGATTTCACTGCAGACATCACTGCGGATTTCACTGCAGGTTTAGTCTTGGCAGAAGCCTTGCGCTCGACATCGCTGTCGGCAATCTCTTCAACCTGGCCGCGCTTTTTGGAAGGCGTGGTTGACATGCCACTCCTGGCGCTGAGCTTCTTGAGAAAATCCGCGCTGGTCTCGTCATCGCTACTATCGCTGCTGTCGCTCGAGGACGAGTCCCCATCGCTATTGTTCCCGAAAATGGCAGCGTCAACAGCTCCTGGCTCTTTTTTTATAACCTTTGCACGAGACGCGGACCGTTTGTTGTACTGCGCGTCAGCGCTGAGGCCCTTTCTGGTATCCTCGATGTGTTTGCTCAACGAGTGCACCTTGAAGGGTTCTTTGAGCCCCATTGTGGCGATGCGTAGAGGCGCAGGCTGTTCAATTGTGGTGTTTTGGGGTTGGGGTGAGGAATGTGAGATTCCGCAAAGTAGAAATTTTGGCGGATCTACTGAAATGCCCCCACCGTGACGCGTGCAGGGGTTCACTGGGAAGGAAGCTCTCAATAGCAGCTGGTGCACTGGAAGTGCCGACAGCTGGCAGGCAAAGGCCCTGAATTTCAGCAGTTGTCAGTGGTGATGAAGATAAATAGAGAGATAAGACCTGATAAAAAAAAGTTGTGGTCTCGTGCTTATCGATAAGAATTTGTGCAGGGTCTCAGTGAGAGGGTAGGCCAAACTCATTCAAACACCAACCCCATCACATCGTGTCTTTCAAGTGTTTCAGCATTCTCTCCACCTTGACTTACTGGCAGCGCTTGTTCCCAGATTCTATTGAAATCTTCCGCGTTGCCATTGTATTAAATGCCTTCCAACAAGCGCCGTAAGTTGGAAGGTCTTGAGGCAACCCCTCAGTGTAAGTCAATTGAGCTTCTCAGTACTTGATGCATTGTAACGCAATTTGACTGTTCATTCTATTCAGACTAATAGTTTAAATAGCAGCTATAAGCGCATTGGCGGCTCGCCGTCGCTTGGCGAACGCTGCGGTTCCTGATGCCTCATCATCTTCGGAAGAGTCCGATGAGCCACCACCAAACAGAACAAATGCGTTCCTTGCACTTCAGAACATAAGTCGTGACGGCAACTCTCCAAAATCACCAAAGAAGAGTGGAGCTAAGACTCCGCCTGCTCGAGGAGATGCTAAGCGCTCAACTATAGCAACTAGTGGTGTTGAAAAACCTAGGTTGGCAAGATTTCTCATCAAAAGTATGACTATTTGAAACTATACTAACACCAAAGCCATGGCACCAGCGATAAAAATAAGGCTTCTGGATCGGACTATCTGTCCACTGAGGTTGTTACGTATTCGTCCTTTCGGCTAAGCAAGCAGAACTGCCGTACCACATCGGCTGGCGTCGTCGAGCTACGCTTGAAGGATAGTGAGGTATGATGCTATCGTAGTCTTGAGCACTGCCAACTATACTAACGATCGACAGAGATTTCTCCTTCTTGGCAGCTTTGGTATCCGGGTTCTCACTGGCGAGGTAACGGTATTAGGGTCTACACTCAGGCCCTCGCGGCAGATTCATTGGATTCATGCACCGTTATGCCATGCGCTCCCAGTTCTAAGAACATCAGAGAAGACAAAACTAGAACTTCATAATGATCCTACTTCTGTGAATTTGCGAAGATTAGATAGACTATCGCCGCTTTTCAGGAGAATATGGAATGAACATGTGGGCAACAACGGAGTTCAATCTCAACTCAATGGAGGGAAAACGTTCCAAATCGTAAGTCTCAGTCATGACTACAAACTCAACATTGACTGCTGACCACTTTTTACCAGCTATGTACCTCAGAAGATGCTCCTAAAAAGTGTCTTGTCCAGCCACTCACATCACCGCCTGAATGGAACAAAAAACTTGCATCTCTCGTAACAGTAGCAGCGAAAAGCGGCCCCTGCACAATGCTGGTTTGCGGGCCAAAGTCAGCTGGCAAGTCAACTTTTTCCAAGCTTCTTACGAATCGCCTCTTGACAGCAGAGCCTTCCAACACATCTAAACCACAACACGGTGTGGCCGTCTTGGATTTGGACCCTGGGCAGCCCGAGTACGCCCCTCCAGGCACTTTGTCTCTGGTGCATGTTACGCAGTCAAATTTGGGAGCCTCCTTCACACACAATAGTTTAGACGACATTGCTTTCAAAGTTGTGAGATGTCATGCTGTTGCATCCATTACACCAGCTTCAGCCCCTGAACTATATCTAGAATGCGCTCTTGATCTGTTGAGTACATATCGCAGGTCTCTCCGGAACTGCCATCTCTTGATAAACACGCCTGGCTGGATTCTTGGAACTGGGTTGGACTTACTGGTCAATCTTATTGACAGTGTATCTCCACAGGAGGTAATTTACATGTCTGAAGACGGGCCAGTGGATACTGTGGAGGCACTCCGTGGCTCAACGAAGAAGGCATTTTCCACTTTACCCTCCCAGCAATCTGAGTTCACTTCTCGGACAGCTGCGCAATTTCGGGCAATGCAGACGATGACTTATTTCCATTTGGCGGAAATGAATAGAGCAAGCATTAATCCAAGGCTAAACTGGAATATGTTGTCTCTGTCATCTATACCGCCATGGAAAGTACGATACGCGGGCCCACATAGTGGTATTCTCGGTATTATATCCTACGACAGTCAGGCTCCACAAGAACTGCTGGCGCATACTATCAACGGAATGGTGCTAGCAGCCGTCGATATTGAGCAACCAGAGGCACTCCGTGGACCTTTCCTGAACCGGTTATCCGAAAGCGAATCAGCAGATGCTCTTGGTGAGAAGACGGCGGCCCTGAGCAGTATGGTCTCTAGGACAGCCGAAGGACTGCCCTTTATTCCAAGCACTGGCGACAATTATCTCGATCCTAGGTTCTCGCGTACAGTTGGGCTTGTACTCATCCGCGGCATTGATGTCGAGTCACAGTCTCTACAAGTGGTCACGCCAATCCCATTCAAGAAGATTGAATCGATAAGAGCCGAGGGAAGACACCTCGTGTTAGTGCACGGGAACTTTGATGCCCCGCATTGGGCATACACAGAGCATCAGTACGAAGCTTCTGGGCTAGATGATGGGAGCCTCAATAAAAAGGTCGAGATTATGAGCGTGGACACAAGTGAAGACGATGAGGAGGATAGTGGTGAAGATGAAAGCTCGAGACGTGCAAAGGGTATACACGTTGAGATGTCGACTCCGTGGGTCGAGGCACTCCGTGGCAACGCAAAGAGGCCTGTTGGTTCCAGTGTTTGGCGAGTGCGAAGAGATCTGGGGCGCTCATCTGGCGACTGAGTAAGGCTGAACCACACGGGTATGGTTTGGAGACGCCAGTTTGATATGCAGAGAAGAGGTGGGAAAACCATGGAGGAAATAGATGTTGACTAGTTATGGGCCGACTTAGAAAGCGAAGGTTGCTCCTTTGGATGGTGCATAAGATTGGGAGGTTAGGTAAAAACAGACAACATAACGGGCCTGGTGTAAATTATGACGTTTTCCTGACTTGGACTCATCTTGTAAGGAAAGTTGAGAATGTTTGGTCTTGATACATTGCACCCATAATTTCTGAACTAGGATTGACATATCATCAATGACAATTCGCACGCGAAAAATTCACAACTCAGCCATCGCGCTGCCTTGCCAATTTCTCATCATAGCCAACTCTTCCCAATCTCTTAGTGCAAGTTATCCTATCCATGCCCCCCGCAAACCTCCTAGTGTGTGTGTTGAAGAACTCTTTCGCCTTCTCGTCATCACACGAATCCAGTGCATCTTCAGCCACCATGAGCATGCCGAATGTGTACGAAAATGCCCATGCATCGAGAGTCGACGTCCACATGCCTTCGAGGGGCTCTTGCAGTTGTGTCCGAATGAAGCTAAGCATGAGGAGTTCTCTATCAGGCCAAAGGATGTTGCCGTCGCGCGTAAACCTCTTTGTTGGTGTTGATTTGAGGCTGATGTGGGCGTAGGATGATGGTAGCAGAATGGCTTTGAACACGAACCTTTCATCGTCGCCTTGTTTGGCAAAGAGAAAGCGAGTGGATTTTTGGTCAAGATATTCAAACTCTGTCACAATAGTTCCGTAGATGTTCTGCTTTATCTCGCTATCTTGATAGAAATTGGGGTTCACGGCACCGTATGACCATTCACAGTCTATGAAACCTGCATCTCGCAATCTCTGAGTGGCATCATCAATGCTGTCATCTTCAATAACAACCATGCAGTGCTACATATTGAATATTTAGCTGGGAAGGACAGAAGTCGGCATTTAGTATTTTTCCTCACACTGCACACAATCCCCGCTCCATGGTAGGCAATAGCCATGTCGCCCCAGGCAATGGCTTCAATGGAGCCCAACGCAGAGCCAATTTCCTCCATGGCGTCTAGAACGCTATCAAGACTTTGGCTGGTCGATGTTGTATCGAGAGCTTAGGCAGGCAGGCTGTCATAGAAGTGTCGCGGGGGTTTCGTAGCACGCGGTTGGTTGGTTGGTTGGGCCTGTGAGGCTGGCGTTCGTTGGTTGTACTACGAGTCTCCAACGCGGTTTGCACACCCAACAACTTTTTACACTTACCTACTGTATACAACTGCGATGATGGATAATTAGGCAGAGAGTCTGAAACATCAAGGCTAGAACTTCCGACGCGGAAACATTTGTCCTGTATTTGTTTTTTCTTCCTACAAGAACAAGTACACCAGCCACGATGCCTGGAAGGAAAGCTACCAGACGAGACGAGGAAGCACCAAAAGCCGTCACGCGGAACCTGAAAGGCAGTGCGAAAGCAACAAAGCCAAAAGTCGCGGCCTCCCGCAAAACCCCAACTACAGGTAAAATACCATTCATCATCCATTTGCGCATACCTTCATGTTATCTTGCTTCTTATCATTAATGCAATTCTGCTGCATTTAGAGTCTTCAAAACTCAAGTCAAGTGCAACAGCAAAGCCATTACATGTCACCACCACCTCCACCAATAGAAAACGCAAAGCGATCACGGATGAAAAACGCGATGTGAGCGTTGGTAGTGAGACGCGTCCATCAAAACAAGCAAAAATTAGTGTAGAACTGCCTTTAGCAAAGGCAAAGCATGACACATCAAAGAAGATTGGAGCCAAACGAAAAGGATCGCAGCCTTCTCATTCTATTTCAGCACTTCCTCTTACCATCAATCAGCAGCCGACTGAGGTCCTCGCGATTCTTGTTCTCGGCTCTGGTGAATGCGGCGAACTTGGACTCGGCCCAAAGAAGAAAGCCTCTATTCTTCCTCGGGTGAACCCTTTTCTTGATCCAAATGATCCGTCAAAATTCCATGTTGTTCAACTTTCCTGTGGTGGTATGCATGCGGTTGCTTTGACATCAAGCAGTCAAATCGTCACCTGGGGAGTGAATGACAATAGTGCACTGGGCCGGGATACAACCTGGAGCGATGAGCGCCTTCGAGATGTGGATGATGGCTCGGACACTGACGATGATGAGGACTTGAATCCTCACGAGTCCACTCCGGCAGAGATTCCATCGCATTATTTTTCCCATGCAAAGCTTGTTCAAGTTGCCGCTGGTGATAGCTGTAGCTTTGCGCTTACCGATACTGGCCTCGTATATGGCTGGGGCACATTCCTTGTAAGACCACCCTCTCTCACTCTCGCTCTCTCACTTGTGTTGCTGATCGAAACCCAATAGAATTCCAAGGGTCGTCCTCATTTTGGCTATGACAATGACAACAATCCTATCAACAAGCAGGCACAGCCTAAACTTATACCTGGCTTTCAAAACATCGTTCAGATTGCGTGCGGAGCTAACCACATGCTGGCCCTTGATCGGTCAGGATCGGTATGGGGCTGGGGCTGTGGCGAGCAGAATCAGCTCGGTCGCCGACCTTTTGGACGACATCAAGAGACTTTTATACCCAAGCGCATAGAAGTTGGCCGTGGTAAAGTCAAATACATTGCCTCGGGGGAGTATCATTCATTTGCTGTCGATGGTAACGATAATGTTTGGGGCTGGGGTCTCAACAGCTTTGGGGAGGCTGGCGATGCAAAATCCGCAGGCGGTAATGCAGCGCTTCTTCCGTATCCGGTGAAGATCCCGGAACTATGTAAGAAAGGTGTCGTAGTCTTGGATGGCGGCGCACATCATTCTGCTGCTGTTACGGCTGGTGGCCAATGCCTCGTTTGGGGAAGACTAGACGGAGGGCAACTCGGTATCAAATTCACTACTGAGCAGCTTGAAGATACGACCCTCATCCGATATGATGAGTATGAAAAGCCACGTATATGTCTTCGCCCCACAGCAGTCCCTGACATTGGTGATGTTGTCCATGTTGGCTGCGGTACGGACCATACAATCTTTATCAATAAACAAGGCGACGGTTTTGCGACGGGTTTCGGATCCTCAGGGCAACTTGGTCTTGGTTCTGAAGATGACCATGAAATTGCCCAACGCATGTGCGGGAAGAAGGTGGAGGAGAGGGCTCTGCTGTGGGCAAGTGCTGGTGGCCAGTTCTCAATTGTGGCTGCAACTGCTGCTAAATCTAAGGAGTCGTATTAATGTCTGGGTTTGTGTACATAGTCGGAGGTTATATGGTGCATGATTTATGTGTAATATTACGTGTGATCGGTTTTGAATGGCTTGAATAGAAACTCAATAAAGAGATATTCTCTTGTAATCCGACTCTGCCGATGGACTTGAGAAGCGCTATCATGCCGTATTCATATTTACTGGGTGTCTGCAGCGTCACCTATTTCAAAGGTTCTGAACGATGTTGCTCACCAATCACTCAGTGGATTTGACTCTCGTTCATATCACATCCTCTAGGACAGTGTCGAAACATAACAACTGGTATCAGTAATGGACGCTCAGCCAGTACTTTCTTGACCCATTCATGATCGAGGTTGAGATGGTTCTTGAACAGTTCCCAGTCGCCGTATGGAGGGGATCGCTGCACCGGCATTGTCCAAATACTCTCCGGGTCATTGACGTCAGCGTATTTGGCATCACACCAAAGACGGCGAGCCAGAACGGCGAAATCTGCCTCGTCTTTCCAGATGGATACATGTTCTTGAAATTTGCTTGACATGATGTACTCAAAAAAGGCTCTTGTCTCTGGGTTCTCTTGGGAGTTTGGTCTTGTAGACGTCCAGAGTTGTTCAAAGGCCTTGATCTTGGCCTCATCATTTGCAAGCGCAATTTGGACGGGTTCATCACCCGACGACCCGAAGAGTCCCCCCAAGGAAGTGCCGTCGGTGTGGATGTGTAGGATCACAGACCCAACAACCACTTGATAACGGCGACACCACGCTGACCATTGAACGAAGCCAGTGAGCCACTCAAACCCCACATTGATCGACAGATTGGGAGCCTTTGTTATCTCTTCCATTTCTTTAAAGGGGTGAACGAAGTGTGCCATTACGGAGGGGAGCAAATGATTCCTAGCAGCTGTCGAAATAAAACACAGGATATCAATGTGGGTGTTCTTGACCTTTTCCGCCCGTTCAAATGGCTTGTCGGCACACCAGTTCAGGTGAAGAGTATCAACGTTTGGCTGAACCCACAGGGATCTAGGGGTCCCTGATGTTTCTAAGACTCCGTACATTTCGGCGTACTGTAGAGCATGTCCATATTCCAGGGCAACCTGGCGGGACTCGTGACATATTCGTGAGATGACGGGTGGCGCTGCGTCGGTGACGGCAAACTGGGCAGCACAACATCCTGCGTGGGTGATGTGACCGTTGCAATGCCGATGCACTGGCCGGAGCTGCGAGCTGTCAACAGGGTAGTCAACCTCGAGGACGCGTCCTCCGGGAAGGCAGTGGCGCCATATTAGTAAGCGGATCTCTGTCGGGAGATTTGTGAATCTGGGGAAGTTTTGAGCATGTTGGGTTGGTGGTGATGGAGCTGCCATGATGGACCTTGATGGTGAAATGTTTGGAGGTGGGGCACGATTGTAATGTGCTTGAATTCCACTGCATACCTAGGTAGTAGCTATTAACAAGCTAACACACGTAATGGAACACAACCAACCACAACCACCTCAAGCTTTCCATTTGCAAGTCACCTTTCCCGTTTGCAGCACATCAGGCAACTGCCTAAACAGAGGAGGTGCTTCAAGAGAGGTGTTTATGGAATACCTACCCTATAGAGGTGACAGAGACCGTTGAGAAATCCGTGTAGTTGCATATACCCACTGGGGCTTACCAACCCTTGCTAGCATCTATCGTAAAAATATTCATCAAAGCGTTTGTCAGATCGATACACTTTGAGCCTTGATCCCAACGTCTTGAGATCGAAGGACACGATCGGAAGCTTCCAGCCAATCAGCGGCACTACGGTTCACGCGCCGGCACTGGGAGGGGGGCCTAATTTCTGATCCCTACCCGCCCGAGGTGGGTTTTGGGCTCTGGGTGGGTGTCGAGAAACCGTTGACGGCCATCTCTCGATGCGATCTTGGCGTCTTGGTGCAGGACGGCAGGTCTCAGAGTCAGGCCATGGCTGCTGCAGACCTCGCGAAGAGCTGCCCGCCCAGTCCCGGCACTCGCCTCGCCTCGCGATCCGCCGTTGGCTGTGATGTTGATTTGCTTACCCTTCCCAGGATGCCGTCTCCACGCTCGCTGACCGTTGGGGCTAAACGCCATAGAGACATTTTGCATCATAACTGGCTGAAGGGAAACCTCCAATTATGGTGCTGACCGGCGCCCATAGCCGGAAGAGCGAGCCCTTTTGCAGATGCAGAAGTCGGAGAGACACGCAGGATCTCTCGTCGAATGAGAAGGATCCTGCATTCGCCTGCAGCAAAAGAGAAAACAACTCCTCGAGTTGGAGAGCACATGACGGAGTGGGAGGGAGGATGGACCGCAGGGGGTACGTACATGTTACCAGGGTGTGTGCAGCATGGGCGGACGTTTTTTCACCAGGGGGGGTTTTGCAGCAACCGTGCGCGCTCAACTGACAGATACAAATCACAATGGCTTGTCTACTGCACGGCCGTTGAGGGCAGGGGCAGAGAGGCGGAATTGCGGTCCATGAACAGATTGGGATGGGGACGGACGGTTTTCAGACATTGGACGGTTGGTGGCTGTTGGTCGATGCGAGAGGCGGAAGCCGGGCCTTGAAAACATCAATTCTGGTTGCCGAGACTGGACTTTGTTCCTACAATACAGTAGGACCATGATCCGGGCGTAGGAAAAAATCGCACTGTTTGTACTTGATGTGTGCGCCTATACTATGTAGAAGAGTAATAAGGAGGCATCTTACTTTGTTTGCGTGTCAATAGCACGATTGAGAGCCAAGTAGGTTTTAAATCGATAATTGGTGCTTTCTTTTGCTACAGCCGCCACCTCCAAATGTACGATGCACATCTTAATTTGTAAAGCTGCATCCACATTCTTATTATGGATAGAATAGAGTACCTTGGTAGTTGGGTAGGTAATTACTGTATTTTGACCATGGGAATTTGAGCCTTGGCAAACGGTACTGCGGCAAGGAGGCAGCCGATGTAGTGGCTGCCGTTAACCAGCAGAGCCAATTGGGTACAGAGGCCTTGTTTAAACAGAGTCAAACTTGATGAAGCACACACACATACCTATCTAAGTTGTAATTCTGAGCAAGTCCCATGCAATTTCCATGGAAACTCAAGCGAGCCTACCATCCACCACACATTAGGGTCAGGGCTGCGCCGTTTGTTTCCGGGGAGCCAGCCGGTGGACATTGCGGCGAGCAAAACTGATGGCATTGTTAGTACAGGAAGGTGATTACAGAGAGCAGAATACGAACTAGAAACCAAAGAAAGGAACTTTCAAGAGCCTAACGTGCAGTAAAGGTAGCTACTCCTTACTTTTGCAATCTTCCACGAGACTCCCATGTGGGGTACCAGGTTGGCGGTCTGTTGACAAGCGTCCGCCCAGACCACAGGGTAGAACAGCTAGGGTGAGAAGAACGAACGGACCAACCAAAGAAGGCAGCATAACCCAAGGGGCCATTGGCTAGTTCAATGAGCAGGGGGGTGGGAGGGGAGGGGAGGATTTGGCTTGCGCTGGCCATGTGCGAGAAACGTGAGGAGTAGGAAGGGGTGGGGGGGAGATTGATTGAGGAGAAGGTGAGGAGAGTCAAGACATTGGAAAAAGAATTTGTGGGAGACGAGTCATCAAGGTGAGGGGTGGTGTGGAGAAGAGAGGAAGATTGACGGTTGACGTGAAGACCGAGGTACAATCACGAAGACGATGTACCTATCTACAGTGAACATGCCTTGGGAGTACGGAGTGATACGATACGAGGTAATACGACGGGAGTCTTTTAGCTGCCCCCTTTGCCGTGACAAGCTACTAGCGATAGCCGGCTCGGGGATGCTATCTGGACTCTTGCTAGTGTACGGAGTAGGTAAGCGAGAGACATTTGCTAGTTTGTAGAGAGAGAGAGAGAGAGATGTGGTCAGAGAGAGGTAATGCTCAGTGAGCGAAGCGCAAACTCCAATCCCGGCCGGCGTTTCCCTATTTGGTGTATGGGTGTGTGTGTCTGAGCAGAAAAAATGCAAATCAAACGGTCGCGCCACGTGTCCGGCGAGAATGCCGTCTGGCAGTTGCAGCTGGGGCCTCTTTTTGTGTGATCCTTGGCTTGCTGCTTGTCTGCGGCAACGGAACGGTGTGTGAAGGATCACCCAGCTAGGTAGGGTAGGTAGATATTCAGTGTCAGTCAGTGAGGGGGCATCTATGTGCCGGGCGCAATTTTATTTGCGCATGGTCTGACCTATGCAGATCTGGTTGGACCAGACTACCGGGTTTGACCGTTGGGAAAAAATAAAACGGCTGCCCGTCCAAGGTCCACTGCAGCGGGCCACAAGCTCCTTTCCCAAGCACCATGGCCCAGCTTCACAGGGCCTCGAGCAACCGCCTAGCCAGCCAGCCACTGCAACCATGCCATGCCATGCCGCCGATATCCCCATGTCCATGTCCCATGTTTATGCCACACCATCAACCCATCTAACCACTACGAGCTAGCTACTGTACTCGGAGCATGTATACTGCATGTATGATGATGATGATACTGCTGCTTTTAGATGGATGGACGGATGGATAGTCACTGAGAAGAGAGATCGCTTGGCCCCCCCTTCTCTCAACACCCAAAGAGTCAGCCTGCAGTGCAGGCCAGGGCGTCTATTGGCTGCCGCCGGGGCTTGGGGGGAAAAGGGCTGCGGTAAAAGGCCGCTGAGGCCGCTGAGCGGGCCCTGTGGTGGCCAAGCCCTTTTTGCCTTGCACGCTGCTAGCATGGGGTGATGATTGGGCCCAGGTGGTTTGTCGGTGTGTGTAGCACCTGTGGTACCTACCTGTGGCCCTGCTGGAAGTCGGCAGAGAGGGGGCGACAACAACTACCACAACGGGCGGGTGGGCGGCGAGAAAAGAGAGATGCTGGAAGGAGACAACATGTTTTTTTTGCTGTCGGGTTGTATGTACGAACGAGCCACTGCATGGCATTGGATGCAACTGCACGCTGTGCTGTGCTGCAGAGTGTCTCCGCCGTGCCGTTCAGCAACTTGGTCCTGTCTCCCACTGCAGATGCACTCAGAATGTGTAATATCGGCAATGGCAAATCAGAGGCGGCGGCTCGCGTGTGACAGAAACGGCCAGCTCGGCCCACGCCATCCCATCCCATCCCCATCGCGAGCTTCTTTTTTTCTCCCCAGCCAGGGCCATCCATGACGGGCTAATACCGCCCAGCGGTGCGACGCCAGTTTCCTCCCTCTACTATGTACAGTGGTGAAGTGAGTGGGTTGGTGGCCCTGGTGGGATGTGCGCACCCCCGCTGGATACATAGCCGCTAAACCCAGCAGGCTTTCAACGACCTTTTTGTTACCAGGGTTTTCCATGCCCATGTCCCCACTGCGAACCGCCGCCCGCCCGCCCGCGCACACACGCACTGCAGCCCATGGGAAACCCTCAGCCAGCCCGCCGTGGCCGTTTTTAGCCTTTTTATTAGCTGCGTCGGGCCACCTGCCTTTCTGCCCGCCCTCTTTTTCCAGGTTCTTCTTTCGACTGAACTCCCCTGCTGTTGTCGTCCCTTAATATCTATCGCGCGGCTGCCCACCACTTTTCCCCTAAAGGGCGCTCCTCTGGGTTTTTATTTTATTTTATATATGCTTATCCCTTTTTGCTGTTGCTGTTGCTCTTGTTGTTATTGTTGTTGTTGTTGTTGTTGTCGTCGTGTTTTTCGATATCCCCCCCCAAGTGCAAGCAAGGTTGTTTCAAAGGCCCTCCTCCCCGCGCAGCCTAGAACGGACCCTAGAACAGCCCCCAGAAAACAAGGGCCCCAACGACAAGACCAGCCGAACGGCGAGCGAATCTGAAGCAACCGAGCGCGAGTGGTGTTGCTCTTGTTCCGACTTTTGCATTTGCAACCCCCATCCAGTCATCCATCCACCTCCGTCGGCTCCAGTCCGGAGGGATCGAGCGCAACCCCACGGCCCAGACCGGCAGCGCTGTGCAGATCACGTTATCCCATCCCGCCACTTCTTGCCCTGAACCTTCGCCCATCCACCGCCAACTCGCCAACTCGCCCATCTCTCGCCGTCTCCGTTTCTACCTCATTGCACGCCGACTCAACCGAACGTCGTCTGTTTCCTCCGTCGCCGAGTAAGGCCGTATGGCCATTGAACGAAGCTGCTGCAGGCCGCCCGCGCAGTCACAATGGGAGGCGATAGCCCCAAGGAAAACGCCGTTGCCCGCTCAGCTTGCACCGAGTGCCAGCGGCGCAAGCAAAAAGTAAGCTCTCGCCAGCGTCTCACTCGCCCGCTCAGATTCTCCATTTTTGCCCGCTCAGAAGCATCGCCATGTACATTCCGAAAAGCAAAGCTGCTGCAACCCACTGCGGTTGTGTAGCGTTTGTTCGAAGCCTTGCCCCCCCTCTAAGTTCTGGACCACTTTTATGCGCAGTCTTTTACTTGTCATGCCTTTCCCTTGTTGTATTGGATATCTACTTGCGCTTTTTTATTGTAATGGAATTCAATTGTCTAACATTCGAAATAGTGTAACCGGGAGTGGCCTTGCAACCATTGCCAGAAGCGCAAGGTCGCAGACAAATGTCGCTTTTCTACTGTCCTAGATGAAAAGCCGGCACCTGAACCCGTCAGGAGGCGTCAGGTTGTCGCTCCTCCTCCGCCGCCGCCCGCGGAGTCTTCCTCAGAAGAAGAAGATAGTGAGCCCTCTGATGATGATTTCGACGAGGCCGGTCTCGAGGCTTTGGGGTATTCAGCGGCCCACTTTATGTCCGCTTTGAAACCCAAGGAAGAGGTATGTTCCATGTTTCCATGTCCTCTCTCCCCTCCCTCTCAATCTACTGCCTGCTTGTACTATTGCACAATTCAACTTTACATCCCGCTGACACAATGTTGCAGAGAAAACCGTCTGCCAAAGCCTCTCAGCAGCAATATTTCAAAACTCCTGCTTCTTGCTCTCAACTTGAGCATGCCCTTCGGCTTCTTCCCCCAAGACCCTATCTTGGTAAGCAATGAGTGCATTCAGTTTCGCTCTTCTGTTGGTACAAATCTCTAACCAAGCATATTTTTCTCTTATAGACGCCCTTGTCCAAAATTTTCTAAACGTCGTCAACTTTCAATACTACATTGTGTATCCGCAAACATTCTTGAAAGAGTATCAGCAATGGTGGGTCGACAAGTTTGAGAACCGGCCACTCGGATTACCATGGACAAGTCTTCTCCTCATGATTTGCGCCTGCTCTGCTCAGTACCCCGATCCTCAACTAAAAGAGAAGCTTGAAAGAGATCTGGGTCAACCAACCCAAAGACTATCGGAAAAGTACCACACCGCCGGGCGTGAGCTCTACCACACAATTCCTGTCGGCAACAGTCACATGTACACGGTACAGGCACTGCTGCACTCGTGCTCCTGGTTTAAGTCAGAAGCGCGGTTTGTAGAGTGCTGGCATGCTCTAACAGCAACCGTTAGAGAAGCTCAAGAACTGGGTGAGTGACAAAACTGCCACTTGGTTGACGTATTCAAGTTTTGGTGGTGTTTTGATGCTAATGGGACGAGTAGGAATTCATCAAGAATCCATTGTACAAGCGGCCTCTGAGTTTGATCTCGAGATGCGGAGAAGAGCATGGTGTCTATTAAGTGTCTGGGACTGGTAAGACTTATTTCTGGCTGGTTAGCACACCCTACTGTTGAAATGCATGCTGACCATAGTCAACTAAAGGCAAATCGGGACACTTCTTTCCCGACCACTAATTTTGGATCCCTCCGAGTGCGATGTTCACCTCCCAAGTCTGAGCCTAGAAGAATATTCGCCCTCGCCCATCCTGTTTGTCAAGTTGCAGGCCGAGATTATCTGGAAATTATCCGCTCGTTTTGGACGACCCGGCAATGTGGTTGCGCCACATGCTATCGAGGAATACAAGAATACAATCGAGAATTGGATACAAAGATTACCAACGTGTTTCACATTTGACCACCCCGACCGAAGCTTGGATAACGTGTTTCCCTGGATGGTGCTACATAGACACACGATCCAGACGCTAGGACTTTCCATGATTCTAGATCCGATTCGACCATATCTCGCCAAACCAATGTCACAGGCAACAACACATGTCGTCGAACTCCGACTTCGACAGGATGGAGTGGGTTATGCGTTGAGACTCATGGGCGAGCTTCACGGATTTTTCGACTTTGTTTACCCCGGCAATGCTCAATTCCACACAGTCCTGTTTTCCATCTTTGATACTGCGGCCCTCATCTGCTCGGCTATCCTACACGACGAAGACCAGAGTTTGCCGAGACGCGACGAATGCCTAAAGTCGATTGAAGGCGCACTAGGCATGTTGAGCCGACTGCAGTCGGTGAACCCATCAGCTCAAAAGCCATACGAGATGCTGACTCGCCTTGCCAAACGAGTTTCGAAGCAATTGACATCTCCAAAAGACGGCCGGAACAGAAAGCGGGCCAGGGTTGCGGCCACACCCATGTCGCATAATAACCATTCACCACCAGCAGCGCTTCCTCGTAGCCATAGCGAAATGGTGAACACCATGCCCCTCTCAGCGCACCCCTCTGAGCCGTGGCAAGGCTACATGCCACCATCAATGGTGCAATCCACGTCTCCTCAGTACCAAGTCAGCGACAGTGGGTCGATGCATGTCCCATCTCCTCCCGGCGGTATCTCAGGTACTGATGGATCCTTCATTTTATCAACGTCGCCAAGTAATCCGTTGAGCGGCACACCAGTTACCACAGCGTCCGCATATACCGGTGGTATGGTGACAGCTGATGATTCATATCAGGATTTCAGCATGGGAACCATTACTGATGCTGACCTGGGCCAACTCGCTGGACTTTGGAATTATCAGAGCCTGAATCTGGACCACGTCAATCCATATTCTGGCCCTTGAAAAACAAAACAGGGCTTGTTTTCTCCTATTTGACGCAAGGCGCTTCCACAAGACTCTCCCACATCCCCTAACTATTCTTGCTCGATACCCACACAAAATTTTCTCTCATCATATCCATGCCTTATTTTACGGCATGGTCCAAGGCGTGCAAGTTGAAATACGTTTCCTTCGCAGTTACATCTGATGTCTCACGAATTCATGTCATTGCATGGCTTTTATTTTTATTTTTATTTTTGTTATGAATCGGAATGATATCAGTCCCTACACTTGGGGATGCTCACCTGGGCGTAACCGGTGCCATTTTGTTGTTCTTTTCTTTTCCCCGCCGGTGTTGTTGGATGGGTTTTCCCCCCCGAAGGGAAAAAAACAGGTCTTTGTTGTATAGAACTCTGGCGAATGGAACCATTGATTGATCATCATGTGAGAGTTTTGGCTGTCTGGAATTTTTGGGAAACGAAATAGCGATATATTATGGCATACTTTGCCCTATGTAGACAGGGAATGTGAACACGCTGCTTATGTTGATGACTACTTTATATCACGGCTAGTTGTCCAAATCGTTCAGAATTACTTTATTTTACATGGTGACTTTTACCCGTCTGGGCTGTCTTGTGTTCAGACCAATCTCTTACCTGTACGTGTAGTAGCGTAGAAAACTGATGAAAATGTTTCGGATGGGTGGTTGCATCTATATCCATTGTTACAATATCGGCCTAGGGTTACCTGGAGAAATAAGCAAATAGAGGCCGAAGTTGAGTACAGCGCTTAACAGATTGGGGGAGATTTTGGTTGTTTACCACAGAGAACACGGTAAATAATGTAGCAGATGTTCTAGCAGTACCAATCAGCGACATGAAATAAGCGTGGACGAGGAAATAATATTGCGGTGTTTGAAGAAGGTGGATGGGATTGATGCATAGTTAGGTATTCAATAGTTTCTTGAATGTTTCAACATGCTGATAGGAAAGGAGACAAATGGGTTCTGTTGTTACTAATTTCTGTGAAACTAGAATGATGGATCGAAACGATGACGGCCTCCATGTATGGTTAAAAAGTTTGCAGATTAAATAGAAAACGGAATATGAAAACAATCCCAGGTGAGCAGTCGCTATTTCTATTACCTCACAACCTCTTGCTTCCAATGCATCACTTATTCAGGTAAATTCTGCTCTATGCTTCTATTCTATCAAGATTTTATCCACATGAATCTTCCAGTATGAGAAACCATGATACCTCTACTGGTACGTACATGTATGACGACAGGTGTCAAGCGTCGAAGATGCTTGCAAACTTCCTTGCACTACCACTAGGATTAAATTAACGCGGCGGGCTAGTGGAACACAAAGACAGGTGGGGCAAAGAATAGCGGAGGTGTGGGGCAGCGGGCCGGTGCCGCATTGGTGGCGCCCGGGATTGCGTCGGAGGTGGGGCTCGTTGACTGAAAATAGCAACAGATGGGAATGCTTTTACCACGTCTATTGTGTCTTTGATCAGTTGTGTGAGTAGAGAAAAAAGAGCCAATCCATATATTTTGTGTATCTACCTAATTATGAATATTCATCCCGCTTGAACCAATTCCCAATAAAAAGACCTCATGATAATCATTCCAATGTATACATGGACTTTGACAGACAAGCCCCATCGACCTGATCTGCGTATAGCAAGACGCGCAAACAGTCCAGGTACATGTATGCACACATCACTACGGATGTCTCGCGTCAAATTGGGAGCCAATGCCCAGCAACGTATCCACTCCCGGTCGTGTAAAGGCCCCACGGGTTGAAAGGGTCGGGGGGATATTGCTCTGATTCGTCAGAGGTGATGGACCAGAGCCTTGCATCCGGGCATTGGCTGGTTCGGCTGTGTCGTGTAGATAGCGTAGCACTCTGGCATCTCGTTCAGCTTGGGTTGTTGGAGTTTTGACGCTGTGGGGCGGTGGGTTTGTACTGTTGGGTGGTAGAGTTGTCTGTTGTTAGCGCTGGTGGATATATCTGGGTTGAAGTAAGAGGGCGAGGGTGGAGTGTCACTGAGTAGGAACAAGACAACATCGGGGGGGGAATGGAATTTTCTGGTTCATCTATATTTTCTGGGATTTACTTACCTAGTAACTGAGCCTTGGTAGGCAGTTGTGGAAGAGGTCATGATGGGTAGCAGGTAGGTACTAAGTAGGTAGGTACTACGTAGGTAGAGATGTACAGCGTATTGGTGTAATGTAACTTGCTCGCTTTGCAGAAGAAGCGCAGACGAAGAAGAATGGGAAAAGAGAAGCTATGGGATTTGATTACCTTCATTCTGGAGAAAGGAGTGGGAAGGATAGGAGGTGTATTTAAATATTCGGTGATGCGTGATGAGACTAGAAACGAACGGCTCGCCCACCAGATCGGATATGCATTGAGAGGGTCGTTGCTACTTACTTATGAGGAGGAGCACTTCCGAACTCTAGCACTAAGCACTAAGCCCCCTTCGACCCAGCTAATCCCTCCTCTCACCCTGTGGCGCACCACCGACGAGGCATGCCAACCAGGGGAGAAAAAAAAAAGGCCCTCGGTGTTCCGTCGCAGCTAACCTGTGTACCCATCTTTGAGATAAGTTAATGGCCTTGCTAATAATTCAATAAAATACTTTTCATCTCCAGATTATAAAATCCTATAACTAGATTAGTATAAATTATTTTTACTCTCTTGAAATTTAGTAAATGCTTCTTATTAGATTTTATAAGCATTTTTCTGCGAGGGGGCTCTTGCTAACTCGAGCTGGTGCTGCCGGTGCATAATCTTGTCCTTGTTGGTCTGGGAATCAGTCCATTACGCGTTCGTTCTCAATCGCCATTTTGCTGGGTGCAGAAAAGATGGGAGCGTGATGCCGAGAGTGAGAGCCCTGCAGAGGGTCGCGAAAGGGGGGTCAGGCAGCCCCATGGCGGACCGGCTGGGATGGGGGGGTGTAGATAGCGATAGTACAGGGCTCTAAGTAATTTTTAGTTTCCAAAGAAATGTTCTTTTCCAAAAGACTTTGGCGAACATATGTGTTCATGAAGTGCATATTGACAGGCATTTGTAACATGTCTTACTACGTAGTACATGCGCATCCTCGATATCCTGACAGGAGGGTGGCCTGGGCGGTGTTTTGTTTGGTGGTTCGCCAGGGCAGGCATGCAGGCATTGCAGACAACAAGGCGTCCGTCCACGGACCAACAGACGATCCATCAATGGTCAGGCAAGTTTTCTTCTACAGCGATCTGTAAAATGATATCACGTACTTGAGGCACACTAAACGAATTCTCTTACTTTGTAAAGGGCCAAGGGCCCATCAATACCTTTGGGCCAACCTTGCCCCCGGTGCACGCCTTTTTCCCTTCAGGACACTTCGTTGAGCTGCCTTGCTGGGTGCGCTTCTGATACCCGATGTATCTTCTATCTTGCGTTGGCTTAACTGTATGAAGTTAAGTGTATGGAGAAAGTGGATATGATCTGCAGTAGCAGGTCTTGACGAAGCCGACCGTCCCTATTCGCGGGCAAATATAAGGGTGTGTTTGTTAACAACTTTAGGCACCGTTCTATTAGCTAATGGAGGCTGTGCCGGTTGGGTGTTTGTTTGCTAATTGAGGGCCGGTATCGAGACTAACGGCGATGCACGGGGCAGCAGCCCTTTGACCAATTGATCTTCTTGCTTGTATCCACATGGCACCGGTAAGCCAAAAGTAGGTCTGGGGTCACGTGGCACCCTTAATTATAACAGGCTTCAATTTCAAACAAACAGGCCTTATTTAGACCCGGCCAGTATAGAGACACGTGACACGGGAAGTTCCGCTACCGGTGGTGGCACTACCGGCTCCAGCACCGAAAAGTCGTTTCCAAACACACCCTAACTATCCACGTATAGGTATGCACTCATGGATGCCTGCCGCACGTGCGTGATGCCGTCACTGTAATGATATCTCTATCACGGCCGTGCTTCTGCCATTGGGGAATGCACAGTGATGATTACCCGATGTGGTATTCTGCCGTCCAGTGCCCCCCTCACTCAGCCCCTCATCCTCACCATTCTACATCAAAGCGTCTTCTTCTTCTTATCCATTCTTATAAGCCTTGTCATGGTATAACTAAGAAACTACAACCATCTCCTGCAAATCGACTAATCTCCAAATGGACGGCCCTCACTTGCTCTGGGTAGGAGGCAGCGCGGTTGAAGGACACGGCGATCCGTATGCACTCACACCCAAGCCCCTAATAGTACACCCCATGTAATCGAGGCAAAACTAACGTATTTGTTTTTTTCCACAACGCAGCATTGCCGTTGAGGATCCTGCCACTGGCCAAAATTTTGCAGAGTAAGGCGCACTTGATTGATTGTATCCTCCGGCACATCCCGTTAATCTCACCAACCGCTTATCCGCAGATGCCATTCTGCGTCGGCGGAAGATGTTGACTATGCCGTCAACCACGCCCACAAAGTCTTCAAGTCTGGCGTCTGGTCCAATTCTCCTCGGCATACTCGGGCGGATGTTCTGGACAAAGCTGCCGAGCTGCTGGGCAAGAAACTCAGCGAGCTCATCCCGCTCGAGGTCCGCCAGACTGGCCGCGCCATCCGTGAGATGCAAGCCCAGGTGCCGTCTCTGGTGCAATGGTTCAAGTACTATGCAGCTGTTCTCCGAACTGAAGAGCGACCTGTCTTGCCTACCATGGGAAAGCTGCATAACTGGCTAGAACGAGTGCCTCTTGGTGTGGTCGTGCACATTACACCTTTCAATCATCCGCTTCTCATTGCCGTCAAGAAACTCGCACCAGCCCTCGCCGCCGGGAACAGCGTCATACTAAAGCCAAGTGAGCTGACTCCCTTGACGAGCCTGCTGCTGGGACCCATCTTGGCCGAGGCTGGGCTACCTGCTGGTGTGTTCAATGTCCTCCCTGGACTGGGCCAAACGGTTGGTAAAGCCCTAGTTGGCCACCCTTTGGTGCGAAAAGTCGACGTTACAGGCGGCACGACTACAGGTAGGGCGATAGGTTCCATCGTTGGCGGGAACTTGGCGCGTTATACGGCAGAGTTGGGTGGCAAGGCACCGCTGATTGTCTTTGAAAAGGCAAACATTGACCTCGCAGTCAATGGTATTGCGTTTGGATCCTTTATTGCAAGCGGACAGACCTGCGTCGCGGCAACTAGAATCATTGTGCATAACAGCCTCATGTCAGTGGTACAGGAGAAAATTCTCCTCAAAGCCGAATCCATTACCCGGCGGATGGGTTCACCAAACAACCCTCAGTCCACAATGGGGCCCCTGATCTCGTCAAGACAACTTACCAACGTTGAGAGACTCGTTGATGATGCTCTCCAAGACGGTGGCGCCAAAGCCATCAGCGGCGGCAAGCGACTAATGGGCCAATCTGAGCTGGATGGCACCGACTTTTCCAAAGGCTACTTCTTCCCACCAACCATTTTGGTCTCTGGACAGGCCAGAATCACCGATACCAAAATCTGGCGTGAAGAGGCCTTTGGTCCCGTCATTGTACTGGCCGGATTCGATACCGAACAGGAGGCTCTCGATCTAGCCAACGACAGCGAATTCGGGCTAGGCGCAGCACTTTGGACCGAAGATTTGAGCCAAGCGTTTAGAGTGTCGGAGCAAATTGACTCTGGCATTGTATGGGTCAATACACATCATAGAAATTCTCCGAGCAGCCCTTGGGGCGGTGCTTCGAGCGCGAGTGGAGTGGGGAGTGAGAACGGCTTGGACGCATATCATGCGTATACGACAACGAAGAGCATCATTATGAATTACGCATCTAATGAGGAGGGGTTGGCTGGAGATGATTGGTTTAGAGAACAAGGCGGCCAAGTGCGATACGGCTAGGACTTTGAAGATGGGAATAGATGTAGATGATGAATATGAAGTCTTGTGACTGTGAATGTGACTTCTAGTAGGCAAACAACATGTAAAAGTGAGATTGAGCAAGATAGATGTCATTGGTTACTATCTGATGCCGTTTGCTGCGTCAATCTTTCGACGTTCCGACCCTCAAATGCCACGATATAGTAGGGAACCGTATTTCAACGTCCTGAGAGTATGAAGCCTAGCAGATCCCATGATTTCTTTGCCATCGAGTGTGGAAATCCTTTTATTCTGGTCGCCATCCATAGCCTTGAATCTTACATGGGAAGATACGATTCATCAGCGCTGGTTTCGGCCCGTTTATTAGGTAAATAGGATTCGTCTGCGCTCGTCTCTGTTCGCTTCATCGGTAGATACGACTCGTCTGCGCTAGTTTCGGCTCTTTTCATGGGCAAATACGACTCGTCTGCACTGGTTTCGGTTCTTTTCATGGGCAGATAAGATTCATCGGCGCTTGTCTCTGCTCGTTTGTTGGGCAAATAAGACTCATCGGCGCTCGTCTCGGCTACTCTTGTTATTAGAACCCTATTTCCTCGCTAACATGCTGTAACGAATAAATAAGAGGAATTGGCAAACTAACCCAAGTTAGATAACGGCAACGATGCGACACATGCTGCCAACGCAGCGATGACAATGGCAATCTTCATGATGTTCTTTCACGAGACTTTTCGACTTCTCCGAATAATGATGATGAAGCCAAACTGTAAACTATAATTCTTGAACTCCTTCAGAGGGGCCTTTGTATGTAAACACGGCACAAGACAGGTTATGTATAGCACCTCACGGAAGGAAGCCGGGTAAGAACTCGGGCACGAGGACTGCAGCCCACCCAGACGATATTATAGTTTGAGGGGAGGGAACCTTTGTATGCAGGAATACTATCCCAGTAACCGCGCGGTCGAGTTATTACGGCAGGTGATGAGAGATCATGAGCCTGACTGGACGAAGCATCGCCACCTTGCTAGGATTATCACCTTCACTTCTTACTTAGCCCTCGCGGATGGCTAGCTGCTGATATGCATGTCCGTGAAGGCTGCATGTAGACCGGGTTGTAACCCGCCGCCGTTCCTCAGTACGACAGTTTGTATATCCTGCCGCTTCAAGGTAAGCTTATGAGCCTAATATTCTAAAATACCCCGCATTCTGATAAGGAAAACACTACCTACTACGTATTATGACCATATGAGAGGGTAAGGGTAAGGGTGATGGTGTTAGTGTGTTAGTGATACGATCGATGCCCGCAAGTTTCGGACTCTCGGGAACAGTCAAAAGTCCAGCCTAGTGTGATTCAACCAGTCGCATCCCATACAATACTAGAATAGAAAAGGAAGGATTTATTTAAGATAAAAGAATAACCAATCTATTTTAACCACTACTCATTTTTAGTGTATTTAAAGCGTCGAGATTTCTGAAATAGTTTCGCCGATCCCCACCTACACATTCCTTCGAGAATGTTTGGTGTGGTAGTCAGCCTTGGGTTTTGGAAGTTGGTGACACAGCATATTGGTTATCCACCTTCCAATACGGGAATAAGGTCCAAATATTTCTACGGTTTAACCGCTGCCCATTGGAGATTTATGGTTAATATCCTTGCAGCTTGCTGAATGGATGAGCTGAGTGGCGACATAATGGGACTGTTGTCGTTACTTTTCACTTTCTCCGACTTTGTATGAGTAGTTTCGACATTATTCTTTTATTTTGCAGGCGACATCAATTCTATTATTACATATTAATTACTGTCGTATACTCTTCTTTTGATAGCATATTGCTTCAACGTTAATCTTCTCTCTTCATCTCACGTTCTTTAGGCGCACATCACGATGCTAGGGTCGGACAAGGGCTACACGCCCGTCTACTTCGACGAGAGGTCCTCATCGAGCTTGGACGAAGTTGAATCAGAACGACAAATTCCATCTGACAAGATATCCTGTTTTCGAAGGTGCAGAGCGTTGATAATACATGCTGCGCTCATCGCTACATACACGGCCATTTTCGTTATCTCGATGCGCAACAACAGCCGACCTAAAGCGTCAGTCTTTGGTCTGGTGGACTGTGAGTTGCCCATACAGGTCGTTCCTTTTTTGTGTTCTTAAGGTTCATTCAGATCATGATGCTAAGTATGGATCATTAGCACCGGCAAATGTGGTAGGGGAAAATACACACCTCGAAGTCTTTCCCATTCAAGGTCCACCACACGGCATCTACACAGGGGAGCCGAGACCCGAGGTCGACAAAGCATGGAGAGATTTGTTACAATGTATGTCATTACATCACTCTGAATTTGGTTACATGAATAGCATCCTAAGTCCGTTTAGATAACAACATCAGAGTGTCTGAAGAATGGGTGCGACGTTGGGGCCGCGAGGGCGAAGCTGTGAAGCTCCCTGATGGCGGATACCTCGGCATGCTCAGCGTATTTCACGAACTCCATTGCATTGTGCGTATTCGGCGTCTTATCCTCATGGAAAGTATACTTACTTCATGTCCAATAGAAACGTCTGTATCAGACTTTGAGCCCGGATTACTATTTCCCAAACGCGACCGAGAAGGAAGTAAGGACAAACCGCGAACATAATCGTAAGTTCATCGTCCGCGAACACTACTAATACTTTGATTCTAATTAAAAGGTCATTCAAGAACATTGCCTCGAAGTTCTTCGCATGGGCGCGACATGTCGTGGCGACGTTTCCCTCATCACACACATGTGGACAGACATTGACGCTCAACCGATTGTCAACCAGACGGCGCCGCATCAGTGCGTGGATTTTCGTAAAGTGACGGAATATTCTCGACAGAATTCAGTCGACGTCTTTCAGGACAACTATATTGTTCATCCTAAATTTGGTGCGTACAGTAATCTCAAGTTCCCCTACATATTGTCTCGATGCGGTGCTAATGAACTACCAAATAGGACCGTCTTTCCCTCATGGAAAGAGTATCAAACCGTTCAAGGGACAAAAAGGACATCATCGCTAATGATCAGTCTTATACCACTTATATAGTTACAATGAGAAGCATTTTGTAAACTGCATTGAGGAAGATGTGGAAGCTCAACAGGTGTGCCTATTATACTAACCGTAGCCTTGGTGCAAATTCGGTCTGCATGCAAAAGCTCAAGTAGCTGCTTGGCACGGTGATGAAGCAAAATGGGGCCGTAAAGATATGTTGATATATTGATATATTGACAAGGTATATAGCGTTATCCATGGAGGCCAAAAGACCTCGCAAATCTCATCGGGATGATTCATTCAATGATGAATGAAATGCTCGCAAAATCAAATGATAGAAAAACTCGTATAAATCAACGCTGCTCATGACTGCCACCAAACATGACATGCAGAGAAATCCCCCTCTCCCTCCTCTAACATAGTCTAAAAACTCTCTCATACAAACTCCTTCTCACTTCTTCATTAACTTCTTTAGCTTCCAAACCCCAATTCAATTAGTCTATTACCGACTTCCAAAAAGTAGTAGTCGGCGTACACCAGGCCAGTGTCTCTTACAGGCCTCA
Organism: Zelopaecilomyces penicillatus; assembly: GCA_005765155.1. Classification (NCBI taxonomy): domain Eukaryota; kingdom Fungi; phylum Ascomycota; class Sordariomycetes; order Hypocreales; family Pseudodiploosporaceae; genus Zelopaecilomyces; species Zelopaecilomyces penicillatus. Next base: position 4,849,962 of record VCCP01000002.1, read on the forward strand.
ATGCGTCTTGATTATTATTTACGGTAGCGTGTCCAAGGATAGAGTCCGCTCCGGGTAGCGCCCTGTTCGTGTGAATGGAGTGATGCATGATCTTGGCAACGGTTGGTAAGAAACGAGTGTTGCCCGTAAGCTGGTACTGAAGCAGCATGCCGGAGCATGCAATCATGGCAGCAGAGGTATCAAACAAGGCCGGTGAGCGTGGGGCGTCAAAATCCCAGTATACAGCACCAGCTTCGCCCGTGATGGCAGCGATGTCATTAACTCTTCGGCAGAAGTACTCTGCTAATCGGATGGAAGCTTCCAGGAACTCTGGATCCTTTGTGAAGCGATACGCCGTGGCGTATCCGTAAAGCGCCCACGCCTGTCCCCGCGACCAGGCAGTCTCGTCGCCATATCCCTGGACGGTGTAGCTGCCCTTGACGTCACCGGTATTTGCGTCGAGGTTTACGAGATGATAGGTGGAGTTGTCTGGTCTGATGAAAAGCTTGAGTGAAGTCTTGGCGTGGATGGTTGCGCGACGTGCGAACTCGGGGTTGCCAGTGAACTCGGTACCCATGTAGAGGAGGTCAAGGTTCATCATGTTGTCGATGATGACGAGGAAGTCGGTGTCCTTGCTGGTGAAGTTGAAGCGTTTGCTGACGCAGCCATCCCACGAGCGGATGCACTTGAGATCTTCGTTCCATCTTGAGGAGAGGGAGTGGGCGGCGTTGATGATGATGTCTCTGCCGGAAGCGCTACCACAGAGCTTGTAGTCGCTATAGAATGACGGCATGATCATGAAACCAAGATCATGTGTGTCTTTGTTGAACTGCTCCTTTTCCATACCCCGTTGCCACTGCAGTGCTGCGGCAAGAATCTCTCGCGAAGGAACTGGCGATGACGTCGTCAAGGAGCGCTCATACAACAGCCAAAGACTGCCCGGGAAGAAGCCCGATGTCCACCACTCAGACGGCTCGTAGGTGTAAGTCAGGCCATCGGGGCCGATATGATGAGGGTAGTGTCCATCGACAGGGGCCGGCCTTGTGGCAACTCTCATGATGGTATTGGAAACATCGTCACTGAGATAATCTCTGGCTAAGGTTTGGAAGATCTGGTGTAGGTCCTCGGGTGGTGTGCAGAGGGACTGGGCTTTGTTATCGACTGGGAAGAACTGCTGTTGTGCGGTGTTTGAAGCCACAGCGGCATCAGATGCAACCATGATGTATGCTTTGCAAGGATGACCAACGCCCCTCTATCAGGGAATAAGATGTGTGGGTTATTCTAATAAGAGAGTCAAGTAAAGTAGCTGATGATGGATGGATGGAGGAAGCCGGAAGGACACATAGGTCGGGCACATGGGGGGGGACATCTTTAAGATGGGCAAAAGGAGATGAGAATCCTCCGGACAATGAAGGGAGACGTATCATGATCCTCCAACGTTGCATGTCGTTTTGCATGTTCCTCCTTTTGCCCCCCCCCCATGTAATGTCGAGATATGACTCGCCCAGAAAGGACCAACAAAAATACCCAAAACGAATCCAGCGCTGAAACCCAGCATCAGGAGCGTTGTATCGCCGGCGGTAGGCGGACCGGTCAAATCCCCTAGACCGGCCGGGACTTTCTGGACCGGAATAGCCTCAATGAAAGGCGAAAGCTTCACCGGGTGTTTTCCTGCTGCGGGGTAGGGGAAGCAACAGCTCGGCAATGTCGGTGTATCGTCGACCGTTTTGAGGAAAAGGAAATAAAAACAAAACATCACAACGTTCTAAATGGTAAGCAGAATATCGTGTGTATGTGAGTGGGAGGCCTTGCTTGTCATGACGCCACACCACACACACATACACACCCTTGCATTTGCGTTGTTCTCAGCCGGTGCGCTGTCACGTACAAAATACCAAGACCAACTAAACGCCTGCATTTTCCTAGAACGGCCATTACTTTCAATTCAATATATTGGGGCCATAAAAAAAGAAAGAAAAAGAAAGATGCGCGTCGCAGGAAAGGGATACTGATTGGAGGAATTATATTTGAGCTTGTCCCCCCCTTTTCCCTGCCGTCTGCGGGAGCGCGGAATGCAACGCTGGACCATAAAAAAAAAAAACGCCCATTTCCCATGAAGGAAAAAGCATAGTGAACATCCATCTCCTCGGTAGTATTGAAGGAAACGCCCGCACCCCGTAGGTTTTTTTTGTTAGTCTGATAAAAAAAATCTGAGACTCTTGGCGATCTCGGACGATGTCAGATTTCAGCACGAGCCTTGCCTACATTTAATAGGCCGGGCTCGATTTCATATTTTGGTAATTTATGTGTAACGTATTATACAGTAATGTGTAATTCAGGAAGAGAGAATCATTATCAAGAATGAAAAGATTGACAGAAACTTTACATACAACTAAAGTCCATTGGCGTTGGAGCACAACATCTTATTGATGGGAGAATGGTGGATCGTGAGACGGTTTTCCCTGGTGAGACAATGGCCCGCCCCGGAGTAATAAGTGAATGGACGGATGATGATTTTAAAGCAGTGAGCTTGATCATGTAAGATTGCTTGCAGAAATGGTCTGACATTTTTGGTCTTTTAATGACACTCCAGAACCAAGAGAGTTTTCAGCAATACAGGACGCATTAGGAAATAGTCACAAGCTTCATAGTAAGATATACTTCAAATTCAATCCAGCCCGTTTGCCGTCTTGAGATTTTCTCTACACCCCCCTCCATCTCTCTTTTCCACCACTCAGAGCTGTATAGTCACCGACTTGATCTCATAGTACGATTCCAGCCCCATCTTGGCATTCTCCCTCCCCGTCCCGGACTGCTTCCAGCCACCAAAGGGCATGTCGTACGGACCCACGGCGCTGCTGCAATTCACGGTCACCATCCCGGCCTCGACGGCCTTGACGACCCTGTAAGCGCGCGAGATGTCACGAGTGAAGACGGCAGCGTGGAGGCCGTACGAGGTGTTGTTGCACTCTGCAATGACTTCCTCCTCTGTTTCGAACTGCTGAATGGCCACTACGGGACCAAACACCTCGGTCTGGAGGATGTTGGCCTGGGCAGGTACCTGGGCGAAGATGGTGGGCTGGATATAGTACCCCTTTTCTGTTGCCCGCTCGCCGCCCGTGATTAGTTTTGCACCTTCTGACTTGGCTTCGTTGATCAGCTTCAGGATGTTGTCGAACTGTGTCTTGTCCGCCTGGGGGCCAAAGTTGGTCTCCTTGTCCAGGGGGCTACCTAGTTTGACGTTGGTGAACTTTTTGCTGAAAATCTCTACAAACTCCTTGAAGATCGCCTTGTGGACATAGATGCGCGAGTTGGCTACGCAGATCTGGCCCGAGTTGAACTGCAAGCTGGCAGCGGTAGCATCAGCGGCCTTGTCTAGATCCGCGTCGTCGAAGATCACCGCTGGATTCTTGCCTCCCATCTCCACGCAGACTCGCTTCATGTTGCTCCTGCCAGCAGCCTGGAATATCAACTTGCCGGCTCGGGTAGAACCAGTGAAAGAGATCTTGCGAATCTCCATGTGGCTAGCCAAGGCATTGCCTGCTGTAGGCCCAAAGCCCGAGATGACGTTGATGACACCAGGAGGGAATCCAGCTTCATGAGCCAGGGCTGCCAGCTTCAGAGACGTCAAGGGCGCCTTCTCAGACGACTTTAGGATGATTGTGTTTCCTGCCACAACACAGGGAATAACCTTGCCGCACCACATGATGATGGGCACGTTCCACGGAATTATAGCAGCACAAACCCCAAAGGGCTGCCTCAAGGTAAAGTTGACCAAGCCAGGGGTATTGAGGCTCGTCTCGCCGTGCACATCATGAGCCAGCCCGGTGACGTGCCTGATGCCCTGCACAGCACCGGCCACGCAGGGCAAATATGCCGAAACAGGGATCCCCATGCTCCGGGCCTCCAGATTCGCAATCTCATCATGATCCCGCTCAATGAGCTCAGCCAGCCTCAAGCAACTGGCGATGCGGTCAAACGCCGACAGGTCTCGCCATGCCGGGAAGGCCTTTGCCGCGGCCGCGTATGCGGCATCCACGTCTTCAACATCGGCCTCGTACGCGTCGGCAACCTTTTCCTCGGTCGCGGGATTAACGACGGGGAAGGTTTTGCCAGACTTGCTGGCGACCCATTCGCCGCCTATGAAGAGCTTGGTTTGGATCTCGGGAGTCGCCATTGGGGACCGATGGTGAACTAACGCGTGGGGATGCTAATTAGATGGACAACGCCGGATTTTGACGGAATTAACTCAATGGGGTGATGATTTGAACCTCTTGACTGCCAAATCCGTTACTCATTTACAAAGTCAAAGTGCTCCAGGCATCAGGAAATTACGCGTTGCACAGGAATGAAGACGGAGCAGCAAATTGGTAATTCTGTCTATAGCCTTCAACCAAAGACTCAATATCCCCAGTAGAGTCGTCGGCCCGGCTCCAACTTCCAATGCCTTCCCCCCTCCTCAGTCTACTCAGCATTTCCAATCTTCCAGTAGTAGGTTAGTAGTATTAATATCGTATCCCCCCCCCCCAAGATGGTCCCTGATTTGATGGAGCAAGGCCGGAGAGAAGAGGGGAAACTCTAGTTAATTCACCCAATCAGCATCAAACAAGGTGATGTCTCGGGTACGGCCCGTGAGTTAAACCAATGCCGGTAGCTCGCCACGCGATGGCGTTCTCCATAATCGCAAGTGGAGGTTGCTTCCAAACCGAAAAAAACAACACATCCCAAACCTGCACAACTCCCAATCACCCTTCCCAATCCTGACAAGGCTGAACGGTTCGTCGGGCTCCGTTTCCAAGAGCTTGAATGCGGGGACCCCCTCCCCCACAGAAGGATCGAAGAAGACCGGCTGTCAATTGTGAGAGTCGCGTCTTGCGAGCATTCCCATGGTGTCTCCCTTGCGTGGTGGTTGAATTTACTACAAAGGCTCTTTATCTTCAAAAAGGGCCAAAAGTACACTTGATTTTGCCACTTTTGTTCCTTTTAACATAAGCTCCTACTTCAGTTTGGGAGAGGGGGGAGGAGAAAGGATAGTGAGAAGAAGAAAAAACAAAACATGACCACTCCATCAGGGCACAACAGCATCCATGATGCGGGCAAGGAAAAGGCAGTTCATTCAGAAAAGATGGAGGCTGCTGATGAGTCTGCTGTTGCGGCAGCGACTCACATCTCGCAGTTGACGGAAGAAGCCAGACCCCAGCTGTGGACAAGGTGCATGTTTCGGCTATACGGCGTCCTGGTGCTTGGATATCTATGTATCGTCCTGCAAGGCTATGACGGCTCGTTGATGGGTGCCATCAATGCCATGGTAAGAACGCGTCTTCTCTTCTCTTCTCTTCTCTCTCTCACTCTCCCGCTCCATTCTCAAATTGTTTGCATAGGCTAATCCTTTTTCCCCCCATGTAGCCGCAATACCAGAGATATTTCGGGCTGTAAGCACATCATCCCACTCCTCCCACTCTCCTCCCACACACACCCCCATCATCATCATCACACACCACACCATCCCCATCTACCCGTTCTCCACATCCCAAGCACACACCCCCTTTTGATTTTGCATGATGATGTATACAACCTACCTACCCGGATGGTCACCCAGATATAATAATCAAAACTGACAGTCCGCTTCTTTCCCTTGTTCTAGTAAGGCTGCCGGCTCCTCCACCGGCTTGGTTTTCGCCATCTTCAACATCGGCAGCCTCTGCGCCCTCCCGTTCGTAGGCCCACTCAGCGATTACTTCGGCCGGCGCTGGGGCATCCTGGCCGGCTGCCTGTTCGTCATGATTGGCACATGCGTTCAGGCCCCGGCCCTCAACCGGGGCATGTTCCTTGGCGGCAGGTTCCTGTGCGGATTCGGCCAAGGATTCATCAATGTCGCGGCACCGACTTTTGTGACTGAGATGGCTCACCCTCATTGGCGAGGTCCGCTTTCAGGCCTCATGCAGACCAACTACTTTGTGGGCTCCATCGTTGCCAGTTGGGTCACCTACGGTACTGCTTATATAGATGGTGAGGGATCCTTTCGCATCCCTCTCTGGCTGCAGATGGTCAGCTCTGGCATTGTAGCCGCCGGTATCCTCTTCTCACCCGAGACACCTCGCTGGCTCATGGCCCAGGGTCGCCGTGATGATGCTGAGCGTGTACTCGCACAGCTCCATGGTGAGGGCTCGCGTGATAACCCTTTCGTTCGGCTGCAGATGGCCGAGATGGACTCTCGCATTGACCAAAACGGCGCTGACAAGCGCTGGTGGGACTACCGCGACCTGTTCAACACCCATGCTGCCCAGCGTCGCATGATATGTGTTATCGGCATGGCCTGGTTTGGTCAGTATTCTGGAAATGCCCTGGTTAGCTACTATTTCCCCGTCATTGTTGAGCAGACAGGCATCACCAACCCGCACACTCAGTTGCTGCTCAACGCACTCAACCCCGTCGTGTCCTGGTTCGCAGCCATCCTCGGAGCTCTTCTCCTCGATAGAGTAGGCCGCCGCCCACTTTTGCTCAGTGGCATCCTTGGCCTGTCCATCACCCTTGCTATCGTGACTGGCTGCACCAAATTGTCTGTGGAGCACGCCAACAAGGCAGCCGGCAATGCTGGCATTTTCTTCATCTATGTGGTCAGCATCATCTTCTCCTTTTGCATTGTCCCCCTCATTCTGTTTTATATTGCCGAGACTCTCGCGACAGAAACCCGTGCCAAGGGCATGGCGGTAGGTCAGGTCGTTGGTTCTGCGGCATCTATTCTGGGTCAGTATACCAGTGCCGTGGCCATTGACAAGATTGGATACTACTACTACCTCGTGTTTATTTTCTGGGACCTCATTGAGGCTGCTATTGTGTATTTCTTCTTCGTCGAGACCAAGAACCGTACGCTCGAGGAGCTCAATGAAATATTCGATGCTCCTAATCCGGTCAAAAAGTCGTTGGAGAAGGCATCAACTGCCACAAATGTCAGGAGGACCATTTTGAAGGCTGACCGGGATGACGCCTGAAAAAGTTTTAATGTTTAGATTTATTTTTTCAACACCCCGGCCGTGTTTTGTATCAAGATGTACGTGCTAGGCGTTTTGCTTTACTTTCTGAAATTGGAAATCGTCAAGCCATTTATTCAATCCCTGGGAATTACACATTTTGAACCCTAGTTTTCCTGATGCTGAAGAAACAAAACCTCAAAAAATCCGTTTTCCAAAATCCAAAATGCGCCAATGATTACTATCATAATGCATGCCGCGCGACGTTTATATGTAAAAAAAAAAGCACGCGCGCACCCATCCTATCCAATTGTCTCATCTGTCCAAGTGAAAATGCGGTCGAAAGCCTCCAAATTGACACTAGGCATGCTGTAAGCATCCTCTGATGTCACGTCGTACATGGTTGGTGGATTCATCGAGCTAGACCGGAAGATGTCTGGAAGCGGCGGGCTAGCCAAAGTTATCGGCTGATTCCCGTCTTCCTGTAAAGCAACGGAACGGACGTTGATTGGAGACCCTGACCTCCAGGCAGCATTGATTCTATCCGCGAACTGTCCAGCAAGGTTCTCGCTAGATAAAGGGCCACCCCCTCCCTTCCACCGCGAAGATGCTTCTCGCAAAGCTCGTAAAAGCACTTCAAAGTTGGGCTCAACCAGCGTCCCAAAGTGCTTTGAATCGGCGAGGAGAGCTCGCGCAGCAACAAAGAGGCAAAAACTCAAAGCCGGTGGGATAACACAGGTCGTATTCGCCATGAACTTTGCAGCAATGGTTGTAATCTCGCTGGCAGCCACAATGCAAGTTTTGGCAGCGTTCTGAGATGGCAAACGATGCCGAAATTTGGCATCTGGATAAGCAATGTTCTGGTGCAGCATGATGACGCTCGTATTGTGGATAATGTGCGCGAGGGTGAGGTTCTCGTCCATTTTCCCAGTCGCATCAATACCGGCAACCTGCCATCGTGCTGGTAAAAAGGTTTTCCATCTTACAAGCATAGCATCCAGTGCCTGGAACCTCTCGAACCATCGCCGTAAGCTTTCGCTGGCGGATAGATCAACGGCTTCCTGAAGGAGGAAGGTTGCGACTCGACTTAGACACTCTGTGGCTTCGACTAGGTAAGCAAAGCCTCCCAACGCATTTGTCTCGTCCTCCGTCTCCACGCTGTGGCTTGCAATGTTGAAATATCTTCCCTTCTTCTCCACCCTATCCCGCCAAAGGCAGCCCTCAACAGGCAGCCGCCTCTTGACATCGGTGCTGGTCAAACTCGTGTTCCAGCCTGTAGTAACAGAGCAAAAGCGGTCCATGAGGAATATACACCAAAAAATCCGCCGCAGTGACTCCAGTTCTGTCCAGCTCTTGGCTGGAGGCAGGAAGCCTATCCTGTTCAACAGCTTGTTCTCAACTGCATCCTCTTGTTCCATTGCAAGACCGAGCTGTTCGACGATTCGCGTGGCGGAGGCAACAATGGACCAACTTCGAGGTCCCTTCCCGTTGCCGATAGTGTTGAAGGCCAGGATGATGGTGGCTTGCAGGCTCTCGACGGAGAACATGTCCATGCATGCAAGCATGACGGCATCATGGCAACGAGTGTGATACCATTCCTTGGTCTGGAAGTCAACCGGGTAGAACTTGATGCTGGCCGCAGTGATGGCCTGCAGGATTAGCTCTGACGGCGGGGAGTCGATAGATGCCACACTGGCATGAAATGTGGGCTGATGGAGGATTGGGATCCACGGATGTATTTTCCCGAAATACAGATCGATTAGCTCCCGCATCATGGATGGCGGCGGCAGGATGCTCCGTGACTCGGTGCCAGCACCGCGGCCCCCCGGAGATTGGTCAGTCACATGGACAGCTGACACAAGAGCCGAAACAGCAGCAGATGAGTCTCCCGATGCCGACGAGCCCGGCCGGGTGCGTTTGCGTGGGTTGAGGAGCTGCTGGCGCACCGCACGTAGATTCTCCTCCAATGAGGGCGGGGGAGGCGTGCCGTTTGCCTGCGCGGCCAGGCTGGACGACAGCAGCAGAGACTGGCCCAGCACAAGAGCCTCAAGCGTGTCCATGCGTTTGACCAACGTCTCAATATATCCCGGCTTGGCACCACGGCGCTGGCCCTCCTCGTAGATGCAGACGCTGTTACTGGCAATACATGAGCGGCATGGGTCCTCCTTGGAGCATTTCTGCTTCTTGCGGCGACACGTTGTACACGCGCCACCGTGGGTGAGATTGTCGTCGCCCGTGTCTATTGGTCCAGACCCGGACTGATCCTCGAGGGCCATTACGGAATTGTTGCCTCTGGGCGAGGGCGATGCTTGTGCGGACAGGCCCGACGGCGATTACCACACGGCAGAATGCGTCACGTCGCGCAAAGAGGGTCCATAAAGAGTGAAGCAACACGCGATGGTTGCGAAGAGGTTGAAATTAAGCTCTCCTTGGGAAGCGTTGACTTGCCACGACCACTCACTGGGTCTGCACTGCAGCCCCCCAGCCCAGAGCTAGGTGGCTTGACACCCAAAAGTCCAGCAGCGTTGCATTACTATCGTTGATCACGTGAGACAACGCTGTCCAGCCAGTGGCCGGGAGAGCCGGTAGGTCCCCTCTATCACTAATACCTAATATTAGCCCTATTCCTAGCCTCCTGAAGAGGGATCCTACAGCTTTCCTTCCACTTGGCTGGCTCCCAAAGCTCCCAAGCTCCCCTTTTAGTAGGCTGTAGTAGGCTGTAGTCGGCTGTGGCTGGCGGGGCGAGGCAGGCCTCATCCAGCCTTATCAGTGGGCACCACAGCCATAGCTGTCAAATCAGTTGCAAATCAGTGGGGCACACGTGATGAGGGGCCGCTTTTTGCGCCGTGGCTGCCCCTGTCGGCGGGGCAGGTGTCGGCAAGTTGGGAAGGAGCGGACGATCACCCCGTCTTGGGGCTTGGCTCATCGCCGCCAGATACCGACCGAGGTTCCTCAGTGGACTCAAAACATTAAGAGTATGAAGCTGCAAGACGACAACGACAACATCTTGAAGCAATGGGTTGAATCACGGAATTGCCTACACCAGATAAAAAACCCAGCTCTTCAACTACCCGATGTGACCAACAACGAAAGCCCTATTCAAGCTCGTCACTCGTACCTGACCTGTCGACGTGAGAAACGCCGCTGCTCAAGGGACTCACCGATGTGCCAGCTCTGTCAAAAGAGTCGCCGGAGTGGCGAGTAGACCTGAAGATTTGGCATTTTTGAGTTCCGGCAAAGATGATATGGGGTTGATGAATCGTGTCTGTCTGTTGCTGGCTAGCTTGTTTTGTCCTCCAGGGACCCAAGTTACAAGGACAGTCAAGTAATTAACTACCACCTTGGCTTTTGGAATCCAAGCTACAACGTCACTTGGACCTTGTTCATCACTGTCTTTCATGGGTTCGTCAGCTTTTAACTAATGTTGATTGATGGCCAAGACACCCGTTGTTTTGTTGCCCTGTGAATCGTTGGGTGCTGTTGATCAGGTCATTGACCAGATAATCCATTCCATGGAACGCTACTCCAAATCAACTCATCAACATTTCAAAAAAAAAAAAAATTAGGCTTCCTACAGTATATGAACCTGTGGAGTTGATATCGCTGCCCATACCCAAGTGTCAAGGAGAAGATACTTCCCTGTCCGGACCTACAAGGCGAGTCGTTTGCTTTCCAGAGTACTCAGTCACACAAGGTCCCACAAATCAGCAGAACGATGTACTTAAGTATTGCAGATTCAATAGGTCCTTGGATTCTTTCAAAAAGCACTCGAACAAGAAAATGAAACAGGAGATTTGTCGAAGCTTGTGACTCATTCGTCTGCATCGGGGATTTGCTGCAGTGTTCTGATACTCCCATGCAATACTTAGCGCCGATTTAAACGATCCAGCAAGTGTAAGAATTAATGAGTAGCTTCAGATGAACAAAACAGCTCTACGGAGCTTGTATGAGATTGGTCCATCGGTTTGCAGTTTTGCATTGATGTTACTAAATCTCTCCAAGACTAATCCTGATGCGATGACGACATGCCCAGTCAAATCCCACATAGAGCCAAGCGAGAAGTTTGATACTGATATGTGGGTGTGTAGGGGTTTTACGGAATTGAGTTGGTGTGTGGTATTCCAAAGATTCGAATGCTTGATTGGATCCGACAACCATTGTCAAGTCATTCCTTCTCATATATGTGTTTTCATTGTGCTTGTTTATCCTGGCATCCACGGCTCGGCGGGCTTTTATGATTCCACAGCGTCGGCAAAAGTGGAACTCACCGTCGGCATCAGATCCGTCTTGACCCACAGGGGCTGAGTGACACAAGACAGAAAAGTAAAGTTTGGATGATTTTTATTGTCAATGAGTTATCATCGATTCTTTTGATATGCTTATAAACATTTATATAAATCTTACTCGGTATTTTTTATCTTGTGTCCCTGCCTTCCTACCTGCATTTCTATCATTCAAGTCTTTGTCTGCGAGCCTCATGTTAAAATTTCGCTTTCACAAAAACCACTATCATTCGCTCCCAACTACACAAATGGTGAGTTGTACTAGTAAAATTAGTGTAGGCATGGGTTGTTCCTCGTGATGAAGCTGTTAGCCAGACGGAGTTTGAGATAAAAAATAGTGTTGGTGAAGAATATGTTTTGAGATTTGTTTTTGACTAATTTGTCAAGAGGGGCACTGTTGCCAGAGCACTTGGTAACTATACTACTTTAATTGCTATTCATGATAAAAAATAATGTTCGTATGGTATCCAATCATGGCATCATATATCTGAACCTAGCCAAAACTGAGTCCCTAATTGGTATCAGTTCTGGCAAAAGGGCTGGGGCGCTTACTTCAGCACGTTTGTCGATGGAAAAGGAATGAAAGGTAGACACGTCACATTGCTTGCTAAATATAAAACATTATGATACTATTTGTTCACGTTCAATCTACTGCTTCAAAGAAAAAAGCGATTTTAAACGGTATTGATATGATGATACTCTGGTATTTGCCTCTCGGTTAATGGATGTGTCGATTCTCCTAGCATTACTGATCGCCATCTACAACGGCACGGATTCCCGGAGAGTGGAGTCCATCATCCTATAATTTTTGTATTAGCATCAACCGATTTTACCTATCATTTTGTTTGGGTAATCCCTTGAAATCACTTACGATGCTGGGTACCTATCGCCCTGAAGCTTTGTCGCCTCCGCGTAACGACGCAGTTCCTCAATCTCCTCATCCGTCAACTTGATATCGATAGCGTTGGTATTCTCCTCCAAATACTTGATTGTCCTCGTCCCCGGAATGGGAATGACTTCCTCGCCCTGAGCGATCAACCAGGCAAGGCTAACCTGTGAAGCTGAGCATCCGTGTTTCGCCGCTACAGCTTCAAACTTGGACACCAAATTCAGAATCGTAGGGAAATTTTCGGTTGAGAAGTTCGGAATGGCGCGGCGGAAGTCATTTTCATTGAGATCGTCTAATGACTTGATTTGGCCGGTGAGCAGACCGCGGCCCACGGGGCTGTAGGCGATGATGGCGATGCCAAGCTCGCGACAAGTGTTGAAGAGGTCTACCTGGGGTGATTCAATTGTAAGGCAGAAGGGGCTGTACTCAACCTGGTAGGCAGAAATGGGGTGCACGGCGTGAGCGCGTCGGAGAGTTGCGGCCGAGATTTCAGAAAGTCCAAGATGGCGAATTTTGCCTTGCCTTTGCACGAAATCACAGAGTTAGTCCTTTTTCTTCTTTTTTGTGTTTTTCATGTCCGACGACGTCAAATTGGCGCAACATACTTCTTCAACTCAGCCATGGCCTCAATTGTTTTCTCAATTGGCGTCTTGGTGTCAATCCGATGGCAGTAATAGAGATCAATAGTGTCAATCCCCAAGACCTTCAAACTCTTCTCGCAAGCCTCCCTCACATATTCAGGATCCGATCTCGTCAATAGACCGGAATCCGTAACCTGGATGCCGAACTTGGTAGCTAGAAAGATATCATCCCTCTTTCCCGTTCGCTTGAACCATTCACCGATGCGTTGTTCGCTGTCGCGGTACACATCGGCCGTGTCCCAGAAGCGCTGGCCAATCTCGTGCGCGCGATCCAGGACCTTGTACTTGTGGTCGGCGTCATCGTTTTGTCCATAGGTACCGCCGATGCTCATGGCACCAAAGCCAATGGCTGGGACTTGAGGGCCATTGCGGCCAAGGGGGCGAGTTTGGACCATGATTTCAGAGGTGGGATGGAATGAACAAGCTTGCGGCTGAGTATGGTGAAGAGGTTACTGATAGATTCAGTGTTGAGAACAGGAGATGCGAGTTGGTCTGTCCAAGAGTGAGATGAAGATAGGATACTATCCAGGCCACTGCTGGAGGGGTCGTCTTTTATAGATGAGAAAGCCATGATGGATTTGTGCTTGGGGAACCGGCATCATGGTTGGGCACTCCGCTCAATACGTAACCATGATCTCGAATTGATGATAGCCGCCATTTAGTCGCAAAACTTGCAATCCTGGCACCCAACAAACTGCGTTGGTCGCTTCACAAAGGCCGACTCTCCGAATTTGCACTAACCACATCAGTAACCTCCACCATCGATTACCTACACGTACAGCACAATGGAGTTTAGAACTTATCTCCCTGCAGTCTGCAGCATCGCGCCTGCATTTGCCTTCTCCTTGGCAAAGGTACGCTATTTGCATCAACCAATTGGAAGCATTCAATTGCGAGCGGACCAATGAAGTCGTCCGATGCAGCCTCAACGGGGCCTTCAGTCCGCTGGATCTTGGATTTCACATCCCATCGGGCTGCGGACTGAATGCCCGATATAGCTTAATTACCAATCCCGATTCCCGACAATGGTTCTGGAGCTTGAGACTATTGTTGGGCAATTAAGAACACAGCCTCGATATCTTTGAGCACGCATAAACATATCTAATTGACATCCAATGAGCTGGCTCAGGTTCCGAGCGGCCTAATCAAACTTGCAAGTCTGGTCACCGCAAGTTTCGCAATCTCCGCGTGCCTAGTAATGCACATCACATCTCACATGCCTTAAAAAAAAGACAAAGACTTATCAACAAAGAAACATGTCAGGGCAAACACCCCAGGTCCGCAAAAACGTCAAGACAGGATGCGGTACGTGCAGGTATGAGTTTGCCCCCTTCTGACCCAACGAGAACTGCAACGACATTGTTGCAAGCCGGCGTTGGCCGAGTAAACGTTGCTCTCTGACGTTTGCTTTCCAATTTTAGGAAGCGGCGGGTCAAGTGTGATGAAGCCCGGCCTGTATGCGCGAGATGTATGTCCACCGGCCGCGTGTGTGATGGCTATGGAATCTGGGGCGGAGGCGGCAATGCCTATGGAAGCGTTGAGCGAACATCTGCTTCTGCCCTCAAGCCATCTCATCAAGCTGTGCTTGTACTTGACCACCGGTCCTCGTGCAATGTGCCCTTCTGTTCCCCGGTGCCTGGCATTGGCGACAGACCCGCGCCCACCTCATTCGACTACTTTCGGCGACGTACAGCTTCCAAACTACCAGGCGTCTTCGAATATGGCTTCTGGGACAAACTTGTGCTTCAAGCTTGTGCCCAAGAACCAGCCGTCCTGCACGCTGTTACAGCCCTTGGCGCAGCGCATCGAAACCTTGGACGCACATCGTTGGCCGAGTATAACAAGTCGATTCATTATTTGAGGCAGCATCTTATCAGACGCCAAGACAAGCAAGCTCTTCGAGTTTCACTCATCACTTGCATGGTCTTCATATGTCTCGATCTGGTCAAAGGAGAATTCAAATCGTCACAAACACACCTCCAGCACGGGCTGCGCATTCTTCGCGAAATCCAATCTCAATGCGGCCCAACTTCAACCACTGGGCCGGTTGTGTTGCGACCACAATTTCGATCCATCGAAGACTACCTTGTTGAGGCATTTACGCGCCTAAATATTCCGTCTGCTCTTTTCGGCCAGGGATCCATGTATCTATACCATTTGGGCGAAAACACAAGAGCCAAGTCCTCCATTCATGTTGTTCCCATATTTGATACTATTCGCGATGCCAGGAGACACCTTGATGCTCTCATTAATGGGACGTACTCACTCTCGGAAGAGGCCTGCAAGCTAGTTATGGACCAGCACCCCCAGCCGAGCAATTTCCAGCAACGTCAGGATCAACTTCTTGCTGCTTTGGCATGTTGGCAGAGAGGATTTGACTCTAGCTACTCAACAATGAGCAAGAAAGGGAATGTCAAAACCAGAATTGGTTTGCCTCTTTTGCGCATATACCACACAATGACGTACATCATGGCTGCTACAGCCTTGCGGGGTACGAACGAAGGCATATTCGACTCATACACGCAAGAGTTCTCCTCCATTCTCCAACAAACTGCAGATTTGGGGAGTATGCTCTCTGTGTTGATAAGTAACGGGATTCTTCGTGATTTTCACCTCCCAGAGATCAGCTTCACTGCGGATATGGGTTTCATCACGCCCTTGTACTTTACAGCGATGCGGTGTCGTGTACCCAGTCTTCGACGCCAGGCAATAGACAAACTCTCTCGCGCGCCACATAGAGAAGGGGCGTGGGAAGGCCCCTTTGTTTCTCGCATCGCGGAACATGTCATGGTGATGGAAGAAGATGGCATATTCGAGGGTATTGATTTCAAGCCTGACTGGGACATGCATATGACAGCGAAGGGGGATTCGCTTCAATGTATGCCTATCGTGCCATTGTCCAATCGAATCACACATGTCACCGTAGAGCTTCCAGAGAATGTGGGCGGCAAGGCAATGCTGATGTGTGCCAAATACAGAAAAGACAATGAAATTGGGTCGTGGGAAATGCTAACCACGCAGTTCAAGGTCGTTTTTGAGGAACATAGCTATTCTACTTGCTCAATATAGAGCAAGCACGATTGTCTTGCTTTATTGTTCATCAGGAGTACACTCGCTAATCCTTATGTACCAGACGTACAGATGAATGATCAATCAAAAAGGTTCATTGCTCCCATAATATCATAATCATCTAGGCCGTCCCAGATATCAAGACATGGGGTGCTGGGCCGCTTGTGCTTGGCAGCAAGGTCTGCTGATTCCTTGACGCAAATTTCACACGCGCCTCTTCCAGGCAAAGGGTCAGAAGCGACGCCTGGCATTGCTTCGCATGCCAATACTTTCAACCTGTTAGAGCCTTGTATTTCCAACCTACCGTTGGATTCGCTCTCTAGG
This sequence comes from Zelopaecilomyces penicillatus, assembly GCA_005765155.1. NCBI lineage: Eukaryota > Fungi > Ascomycota > Sordariomycetes > Hypocreales > Pseudodiploosporaceae > Zelopaecilomyces > Zelopaecilomyces penicillatus. Next base: position 4,866,118 of record VCCP01000002.1, read on the forward strand.
AGATCGAAAAAGTCAAACACCGTCTCCTTGTCCTCAAGCTCGTCGCCTGCAGTCCACTCCATCATATCATCTCTTCTAACTTCGGTAAAGGTACGATTTACCGAGTGAAAAGCTTGTCTCTCTGTATTCAATGTACCTTTATCGCGCGATGAATGGCCCAGTTCTCTCTGCAGTGCTAATGGACTTCCACCGCTCTGGCTTCCTCGACGTCTCAGGCGGTGGTCCACAAACCATACTGTCCTTGCAGCTGACTCGTGAAAAACATCAATCATGTCTATAATTGACATGGAATGTACGCCTTTGACATGGGCACAATGATATACTGTCCGTCCAGCAAGAACATCATACATGCAGCAATCATAATCAAAAGCTACATCGAGTCCCAAAAAGCTGGGCTTAGGAATGGAGTCAGCTTCTCCTCGATAGTCGACCAAAGGCACATCATCACCAGCGTAGTGGTGCCACCAGTCAACATCATCCAATGAAATAGGCTTGAAGTAAACCAAATCGATCCACGGCTGTATCGTAATGTGATTTGTTTCGCCCGCGGCGTTGACGTAGGAAGAGGATGATGCAACTTGCATCTCGCCCAGAAAGTCGCCTGCCTTGTGCAATTGCTTAGGTTGAGAAGGTCCAGGCATCTGAGACCACCATTCATTTTTCTTGAAATGGCGCTCCATAGCTTCCCGTGACTCTCGGCTCGCCATCCAAAGCCCACTATCTGTCAGATAGACAGACTCATTTGGACCACTAGCTACATTCCCATATGGTACGGCAAGCTTGAATCCGGCATTAACCCTCCCTTCAGCTCCAAGTCTTAGGAAATACCCATGAATGGGGTAGCGAGGGTCCGCGTTGTGGGTATAGTGGTCGGCTATTATAAAATAATGGACATGGCGGGTTCCAGGGACAGGACGAACCGCAAGATCCCAGATGTGGTGCCGAATCTCGGGAGGGAGTTGCAGGAAGAGCGGAAATGATCCGACAGCCATATTGTCCCAAAATCGATGCTAGAAGCCAAAGATTCGGAATATGACAATAGGTTTAGCAAATACTCGTTTTGAATGCTTTGCCCAGTACTCTATATTGTGTGTGGCTTATCATGTCAATACTCTTTTGTTAAGCCATGTCTCATACTTAATCCCACGAAACCACATTGATTCTGCCAGAAGACGTGATGACTCACAATAAAAGGCCTGTTGACCTTGGTTGTGCATTTCTCGTATTGATGCGCCCCTAACAGTTTAGATATCATTACTACGCCAACCGGCGCAATGCATTTAGGCGCAGGCGAAGATGGTGCCCTTCATAGACATGTTATAGGATCTAACGGGAAGACTCCCTGTGTTGGGGTCACGACGACTACTGTCGGTTTGCCAAAATGACTGAGACAATGCCCCCGCAGTCGTTCATGAAGTGGCCTTGAAATACGGTTCCGGAAGATAGGATGCGACCCTATGGTGGTACAGAACTTTGAGTACGTCCTTTGCAGATCTCGGCCCGATGTTCGAGCTTGACGGATAGATGCACAGCGCTGCTTGAGTGAGCTATGGAGGTATTGAGGTACGGATGGGTGCGGCTTCCGAAATATGTCACCTGGTAATACCCCGACTACCTACTAGTAGATGAAGAGGGGAAGTCATGAGACTTCTTGTCACGCTGTTCTACCTACCTGTAATTACTACCTAGCAGTGATGGATAGAGGTGGGTAGGAGTTGTACTGCTTGTTATGGGTGTAGCACTGTGGGTAGCACTTGGCTTGCTTTCTCTTGCCGTTATAAGCGCAATTCATCGACAGGCACCATTCGGGGCCTTTTGGCAAGCGCTGGCCGGTCCTGCTCCTGCCGAATTGCATATGCGCGCCAGACAATGTCAGCTGCTGGGGTAGCTTTTCGCCTTGTTTTGCCTTGTGCCACCAACAATCGGATTCTTTCGAGTCTTGAAGCAATAGCGCGCAAAGCAACCAACAAAGGCCTACTAGGACGTCATGTCACCTCCAGGGCAGCTCAAGGGCAGCTCGCCTTCACCACGGCAACGGATAGCGCTGCCGGGCATTTGATCGAGACATGGCCGTCTCTCTGTGCGGGGGAACCAGTGGAGTGCTCAAGGGATGGGATCGTCGGATGGAGGATCTGTTGGAGTACCGCTTCCATTCGGCTTGGACTTCCGCAAGAGGCATGTGTTGTTGAACGTGCAGAGAGCAGAACGAGAACCTCTGCAGAATTGAGACGATGCAAAGATGGCAAAGCACCCAACAGAGCAACAAGCGTCCTGGCCTCGGGATACGGCACCACAGTGAAATTACATTTATCACAATGGCAAGGTGATCTGCGCGTCGTGTCCCATCGGCACGCGTTCAATGTGACCCACTGGGCCATTGCTAAGGCTTAGCTTCCCATCGCTGGTCAGGGGCTCAAGAGCTCCTAGCCCAGAGCAGTTCTTATACAACTAGATGATGCAGTGATGGCTTTTGTATCGAATCGACCGCCAACAATGGAGGGTCTTGGACATGGTGCAACCCCCCCTTTTTGTGCTGCTCAACATGAACAACAGGCCAGAATGTCTCAGTCGCGGAAATCGGTACAAGGCATTATGTTTAGTATGGTTGCATCGCCTGCCAATGAAGGTTATCGTCCTGATCACAATGCCTGCTTCTGGCCGCCCTCGTACGAGGCGTCACTGGCAGCAGCAGCAGCAGCACCACATACATTGGCCCCGATTGCTGCAGCGACCACGAGGGAGCGCGGGCAACTTGAATGGCAAATGAGACATGAGAATTTGATATTCGAGGAGATCCGGGTTGATGATGCAGGTACACATGCATGAAAACCTGGAGTTCACCCGCCGTCATTATATATGTCTCTCCCCTGTGCGCTTCTCCTGCGCCGCGAGTGTCATCCCCATCCTCAATCTTTACTGCTCATCCTGGAGTCTCCATGTCCAGTATGGCTCCTCCTCTTCACAGCATCTTCAGCACTTTTGCTTTAATCTCCGGAATTTTTACAATTGCCCAGGCCCAGAATAACCAAGTGGATCCGTTGAAGTTTGTCGACTTGCTCATCGGCAGCGCAAATGGCGGCAACGTCTTCCCTGGGGCGACGCTGCCATATGGTATGGCCAAGGCCGTCGCCGACACCAATAGTGGCAGCAACCAAGGCGGTTTCACTCTCGACGGCTCATCCGTTACCGGTTTTGGAGTCATGCACGACTCTGGTACCGGCGGCTCGCCGTCTCTAGGGAACTTTCCCTTATTTCCGTACACATCCTGCCCGGGGAACGATGTTAATCGCTGTTCATTCCCCAAGAAGCAGCGCGCAAAGTTTGGTGGTTTCTCATCCTCCACTCTCGTCGCAAAGCCCGGTCTTTTCGGCATCACACTCAACAGCGGGCCGAGAGTGGAGATGACAACGACCCAACATGCGGCGCTTTTCAAGTTCACATTTCCGGGGGCCGGTGCTGATGCCAAGCCGCTGATCCTGCAGGACCTCTCTGATCTCTCGGATTCACGCCAGGATAACGGCACAGTTCATGTGGATGGGAAGACTGGCCGCATCACTGGAGATGCCATATTTGTGCCCAGTTTTGGCAGCGGCAAATACCAATTATATTTCTGCACCGATTTTGGTGGAGCAGATATCCACGACAGCGGCATCTTCGTTGACAGTCGCGCCAGTGCCGATGTCAAGGACCTCAAAATATCACGTTCCATTAACGGCTATCCACTTCCCGGTGGAGCGTTTGTGCGATTTGCCAGCGCCGCAAAGCCCATCTACGCCCGCACTGGTGTCAGCTATATCAGTAGTGAAAAGGCTTGTGCCAACGCTGAGAGCGAGATCACTCAATTCAGCCTAAGCAAGTACGCTGATGAGGCTGCGAATGCATGGCGAGAAAAGCTTTCGCCAATCTCGATTAGCACGAACGACGGTGTGAGCGATTCATTTCGCAAGTCATTTTTCTCGGGGATTTACCGCACCATGGTCAATCCCCAGAACTATACTGGCGAGAACCCCCTGTGGGATGATGGCGAGCCATATTTTGACTCCTTCTATTGCATTTGGGATCTCTTTAGATCTCAGATGCCCTTCCTGACCATTTTAGATCCAGTCGCTGTAGCGCAGCAGATTCGCTCCCTCATCTCCACCTACGAGCATGAGGGTTGGCTTCCTGATTGCCGCATGAGTCTCTGCAAGGGACTGACCCAAGGTGGTTCCAACGCAGATAACGTCCTTGCCGATGCCTACCTCAAGGGTATCAAAGACGGCATTGATTGGCAAAAGGGCTATGAGGCTGTCAAGAAAGATGCTGAAGTTGAGCCTTTTGACTGGTCCAACGAAGGCCGCGGTGGTCTCGACTCTTGGAAGCGCCTGGGTTACATCCCCGTGTCTGACTTTGACTATAAAGGTTTTGGGACCATGACACGCAGCGTAAGTCGCACGCTGGAGTATAGCTACAACGACTTTTGTATTTCACAGATCGCCGGTGGGTTGGATAAAAGCAATGAGCAGGAAAAGTTTATCGAGTCTAGCCAGAACTGGTTCAATCTCTTCCGGGCCGACAGGACTTCTTTCCTTAGCAGTGGCAAAGACACGGGGTTCAAGGGATTCTTCCAGCCGAAACACCTAAACGAGACATGGGGTGACCAAGACCCTCTGAAATGCAGCAACTTGGACTCTAAGAGTGTGTGCTCGCTCCAGAATACTGGCGCTGAAACTTTTGAAAGCAGTGTCTGGGAGTATGGCTTGTGAGTCTTACTTTACCTTTTCCTACGTTCTGTCCTGAAAACATTCCTCTCCGCATTGCATGAATGGCTTCCTTCATCCACTCTATATATGCCAGAAAAGTGTGCTAATAATAGATATTATAGCTTTGTTCCACACGACCAGGCCCAACTCATCAAGCTTTATGGTGGACCTGATGCCTTTGTTCGCCGCCTTGATTACTTGCATGACGCCGAGATTTGCTATATCGGAAATGAGCCCTCGTTTTTAACCGTCTTTCAATATCACTATGCGGGACGACCGGCGCTTTCGGCTCAGCGCAGTCACTTTTACGTACCAAAGTACTTTTCTCCTGCCCCCGGTGGACTTCCTGGCAATGATGATAGCGGTGCTATGGGAAGCTTCCTAGCCTTTAGCATGATGGGACTATTCCCAAACCCTGGCCAGGATGTCTACTTGATCATCCCTCCTTATTTTGAAAGTGTCAATATAACACATCCTGTGACTGGCAAAACAGCTGGTGTGCGCAATGTCAACTTTGACCCATCCTATAAAAATGTTTTTATTCAGAGCGCCACGCTCGATGGCAAACCTTACAACAAGAACTGGGTCGACCATTCTTTTTTCACCAAGGGCAAGAAGCTTGTCCTGACCCTTGGCAATAAAGAAAGTTCTTGGGGCACTAAGCTAGAGGATTTACCACCGAGCTTGAGCCCTTACACGGGATTTAACAACACAGCTTCCCGTAGGGCGTTTACGGGGGCACGCGGGCCAAGAAGATATCGAGCTGATTTGAGGCCAGAGGCTGTGGGAATCAATAGTGGCTGATGACACTGCAGAAAAAGTCTGCTTATTCTTGTACATAGCCTATTAAAGAACATTAGTGCTACCTTCCGCGAAAGCAACATCATTACCTTATTTATACTAGGAGCTATCATATTTAATAACAACATCTGATGGTACCAATGCAGCGGCTACTAGCATGATAGACAACGTGACGAATGTTGTTACTACGAATGCTACTGAAGTAGGTAAGCATTGTACTGGATTCAACTGTCAGCAAAACGTTTCTAACCTTGACAACTAGAAAAGGGCCAGCATTATATAATGATCACAGCCCGTCACGTTTAATTCCTACCTTCAGTGCCGAGGGCCGGGAAATCCGTACGGAATTAGCCATTTCTTCTTTCCGGCTATTTATTGCCTTGTTGATTACCCGGAAATCCACAACCTACCACTCACGGGCCAACATAGGCACCAAGTAAATCAGCCGTATCATAGGCTATTCAGAATTCTGCACCACGCGTCTTGCACAGCTTGGGCGGCCCGGTGCTTACGATTCCTATAATAGATTGATTGGCTTGCCTTGAAATTTAGTTCTTCCCAGCTGACGCGCTATAGCTGAAAATGAACTTGCATCTCAGCCCTGCGCTTAGGTAGTGGGATCCCCCCTAATATAATACATTATATTAAATGGCTAGGCAGCCCCAGCTCCCTAAATCAACTTAGTTAGCCTATTCTTTCTTCTTATATCGACAGTTTTTGTCTTGTTTTTTCCATTGCGTGCAGTTTTATTCCTAAAAATGGCAGCTGAGACGGAGACCCAGACGGAGATGAGCCCGGCTACAGCCGTGGCCTTGGAAACACCCGTGCCGTTGCATCCGCCGGCGCCTCTTCTCTGCCTAGGCATGGCTCGCACGGGAACGGCGTCGCTCGCGGCTGCGCTCGAGATTCTCGGTGTCGAGAAGGTCCACCACGGACTTAAGTCCTCCATTGATGACTAGCGACACGAGTGGGCAGTTATTGATCGAGCAGCCGATGCTACATTTCCCGTTTTGCCAACTTACACGGGCAAGCCCTTCACCCGCGAGCAATGGGATGAAATCTTTGGGCCATACGACGCCGTCACTGACGTGGCGTCCTTCTTCGCCGTCTCACTAATCAACGCCTATCCAGAAGCCCCGGTCATCCTCGTCGAGCGCGATGTGGATAAGTGGTTTGCAAGCATATCCATCATCTTTGAAAACATGAGCAAGCCGAGCTACCAGCGCCTAATCCGCCTTGTTGAATCCCTCACGGGCAACACCTCCGGCCGAGCATCAATCAAGATGGAGATGGGCTGGACAGAAGCCCGGCGACCGCAGGAGATTATCCTCAACGCCAAGACAGCCTATGCGCGCCACTACAGAGAGGTCCGCGAGGCTGTGCCCAAAGAGCAGCTGCTGGATTTCCAGCTCAAGGATGGGTGGGAACCCCTGTGCAGATTCCTGGGCAAGGAGATTCTTGATGTGCCGTTCCCTCATGTGAATGATGCGGCGGCTTACAAGGAACAAACCAGACTTATTGGGCGGAGGGAGATGAAGCTAGCAGTGAAGAAGATTCTGCTGCCGTTTAAGAAATGAAACATTGGAAAAGGTGGGGGTTCATTTGGTGTCATTTTTTTTTATCATTTTGCTATTGCAGCATTGGATTAGCTGCAAGGACAGATAATCACTGTGTTTTAGTTCATGTTGGAAGGATGATATTCTATTATCAGGGGTTTGAGACATTACTGCACATGAGATAGAATTATTATAATAGTCTTCAAAATATACAAACACTATTAGACATAATATACATTAAAATTTGGCCCCCAGATACGTTTTCTTTTCCGTTACGCACCGTGTCAGAATTCCCTATGCGGATATTTACAGTTTCCCCCACCTCCAACGAATCCTCCCGTTCCTTCACTTGAGCCAGCGGGGTGCAATATTAAGCCGAGTAGCGGTGGTGCTTATTCGCTTGATGACGGGTGTCTACGCTTCTATTCAGGCAGCAGCTCTTAGAAAGAGCATCTCTATAATGACGTGAGATCCTCTTACATCCTCCAACAATCAGCCAGCGCCTACTATCGAATAATGCCGTCTCCGTTAGCTAAACACCAAAACTCAGACTTGGCTATGCCACCACCTGCAAATTCATCCATAGCAATCCCAGCGTCCTCAGCCACAGTCGATGTGAGAATCATCGACACCACTACATATGGCGAGGTAGACACCCGGTTGGTCTTTGCGCCGAAAATCACAGGCCATGATATGTTCCGGTTCCCCTCGTACGCGTTTTTAATCACCAACGCTCGTTTGAATAGACATGTTCTATTCGACCTTGGGTTGCACAAGGAGTGGGCTGATGTTCTTCCATCTGCAACTGTGAAGTGGATCAACGACTATATGCCTTTTACCGTTGAAAAGAGTGTACAAGATATCCTTGACTCGGATCCCGGCCAGCTAGACATTAAAACGAAGGACATTTCATCGGTTATTTGGTCGCATCATCACTTCGATCACCGAGGCGACATTACAAGCTTTCCGGATTCGACAGAATTAGTCTTGGGTCCTGGGTTCCAACAGGCCCATGATCCCAAAGATCCGGCCAGTGGCATCAACGAAGCCGAACTACGAGGCCGTCCAATTCGTGAACTTGATGAATCATCCTTCACTCTCCGGGCGGGTCAGTTTCCAGCTCACGATTTTTTCGGTGATGGATCTCTGTACATTTTGAATGCTCCAGGCCACACCATCGGCCACATTGCCGCCCTGGCTCGTCTTACTGCGGGACCTCAACCCACATTTGCCTTCCTAGGCGGCGATTGTGCGCATCATCCAGGCGCATTTCGGCCTACTTCTCAGCTGCCTCTTCCATCCAAGGTACAGCTCAAGTCTCCGTCTACAGATGGGCTATTGGAATACTCTAGGGAGCGAGTGCTGGAATGCAGATCCAATAAATCTGCGACGGAACCCTTTCTTAAAGCAAACGAAGGAGTTAATATTGACCAACCTGCGGCAGAGGAGAGCATGCGTGGCTTGCAGGAGTTTGATGCGGACAATAACGTGTTGGTTTGCATATCGCATGATCAAAGTCTTCTTGCAGGCGATATACCATTCTATCCTGAGAAGTTGAATGATTGGAAGGAATCACAGCATAATGTTCCAGAGGCCCGGGGTCGGATCAAATGGGGATTCTGCTGTGATTTTATTGCTCGGCAGGAGTAATGGGTAATAATTTTCAAAACATAAAATCTCCATTTACTGTCGCTGGGCTCACTCACCACATGAACCTACCCGAGACCAGTTGGGGATTTTTCAAGAAGTCTTTTGCCTACAGGTAAACCATTAAGCTGAATGTGCCTACCAAGGCTTGCAATTAAAATAAACTTATTGGGACATATAGTAAAGTAAGGCGTGTTGATACAATCCTTTTTAATTATGAATATCACAGCATATCCTCATCTTATCGTGGGTGCCAAACCATATGCCTATACTCAACCATCGTTTTACATTCGTGATATCTACCCTGTTGTAAAAGAAAAAAATGCAGCTGAAGATGTGGATTTTTTTAATGTGGCACAGGATGATTCCAGGCAAAATTATTAGACAGACTTGACGTGTGCTCATTCGTAGTCGAAATTGAAAACATCGATGGGCTGTAATACTAAACGCGACATTTTGAAAGCCTTATGGTGCTCATTGGCTTCCAAATCGTCAACCAACCGCCTTGGAGCTGAATCGGTGCAATCGCCCGGTTAGCTCAATCGGTAGAGCGTGAGACTCTTAAGTGTCACGATTCTGAACAGTGGCGATATCTCAAGGTTGCGGGTTCGACCCCCGCATTGGGCTTTTCCTATAGCACCAGAGATGAAGAATCAAGGCGGTTCATTTTTTGCCTTTTTGTATGCAAGAAAATATGATGTTGATAATTTAGCAAACAATGCCTGTCTATCCTGTTTTTTCTTCTTCCTTTTGCAGTGTTTCTCCTCATCACCATCACAAGCAGGATGCAATGCAGCTTGGAGAAAGGTGTGGCAGCCCATAGCTGACTCCACTGCGGGGCTGTTTCTCCTCGTTGTTGATTTCATGGCTGAATTGAAGGCTAATCCGTTCGCTTTTCTGTCGAATCCCAACACCGGTAAGCCAACCAATGGTCTTACAAACAAGGCAGATACTCCTTCTACAAGACCGTTGAATTGATGCCCGACCGGCCACAAGACAAGTCGACCGTCTGATGAGCTGAGTATCTAGACCGGTCCAAGCCGAGCAAGCAATAGATGGAGCTTCTTGCGGAGTATGCATATGCAGACAGGGATGGCGGTCCAAACAGCTTGAAGCTTGGGCTGAGCTGAACTGAACAGGTCGTGTAAGTTTGAGACTCCAAGTGTGTATGGTAGCTTGCTACGCCTTCTTCCACTTGTTCAACGTCGACGTTGTCCCAAGACACACACCTGTATTAGACATTGTGGTTCTGGACCAAGCCGGAGATGGCAGTGGCTCAAACGAACAATCAACGCTCCAATGACCGTATGATGACGGTCCAATTACTGGCGTACAATGACGTGCCTTTTGGAGCTTGGGAATCAAGAACACCGCAGCTAACCAAGCTCCAACCTGCAGATGGCACACAGACAATACACACCTGCATATCCTACCCCTCTCATCGTCTATCCTTGGAGCCGATGCTCTTGACGCGTCACCTGTGTGAACAGAGTAGGTATTTAGGGAATGCATGTGCTTTGTCGTATTGGGCTGTACTTGATGCGACCTGATTCCCCTTCCCCTCTTGTCTCTCAAGCTTTGAAGCTCTTTTCCAAGGTTGCGAGACACTATACTTCCAAAACAAAACATCCAAGCTACCTCTATCAACACTCTAAACATTGAAAAGCTTCCTTTTACATTCAAGCATTTTAGTATCTATTTTTAACTGCTGTATTTCTATCCACCCTCAAGATGCCAACCTACGTCTGCACCGCTGCGGCCAACCGTCTCTCACCAGACCAAAAGCAATCCATCGCGCACCACCTCACCACCATCCACTCCCAAGAAACCGGAGCACCCCCCTTTGTCGTACAAGTCTTCTTTCACGAAGTCCAAGAAGGATCACACTTTATCAACGGCATGCTCGCGTCGTCGGACCAGATCTGGATCCGCGCCGACATCCGCGGCGGACGGACGATTGAGCAGAAGACGAAGATGATTGACCGCATCATGAACTCTGCGAGCGAGGCAACGGGTATTCCGTCGTCGTATATCTGGGTATATGTTTGTGATATTGCAAAGGCGGCCGAGTTTGGGAGTTTGATGCCGAGTCCGGGGGCGGAGGCGGAGTGGGCGGCGGCGCTGCCTGCGGATGTGAAGCAGCGGTACAACTTCTAGGAAACGTTGGAGTACTTGTCGATGGCGTACAGCCTATGGCTGGTTCATTTCATGATCAGGTTTAATTGTCACTTTATTTTGATGATGTACTGTGGAAGCGATTTCTGATTGCTTTATTTCAGTTGTGGCTAAGTCGAGCGAAGCATATGTAAATGGAACGAGTAATAATGGAGCTTTGAGTATGCATCAAGTAAAGCCTTTCATAACGGACAACCTAGTGTGCAATTCATTTTCTATGGCCAAATCCTCTGATCCGTCTATGACACATGAAATACTTCAGTCAAAACTAGGGATTGCAATGTAAATGGAACAATATTCCAAGATATATATTCCTTCTAAACTGTTGGTATTCATGACTATTCATCTCACAGGGTATGAAACTCGTTGGAAACAATAACACGCTCAATGCCATGAGGAGAAAAGACTCCCACAAAAATAAAATCCGTTGCCCAAACTGCCTTGTGACGCCCCATTTAACCTATCCCAATTGCCTTTTTTTTTTTTGGGAGATTCTCATCTCGCAATTCCCAGTCGACCTTTGACTATTGCTATTTCGTCGTCATCTTCCCTTGAGGACGTGTCGTTTTCGACATGCATATCAAATGTTCTCTGTACATAAATCCCCCCGTTTTGGTGGGCGCTCTGATACCGATCATCCAGCGGTATTGACTCGGTGATCATGATATTTCGCGACTTCGAAGGCGGTATGTAGTCGTCCCCCATGCAGCTGCCGTCGCCGCCTCCGTATCGGTATTGCTGGCTCGTCGACTTCTTGCTACTTGTTTGATATCTTCGCACACCGCGGGTGAGCAGTGACTTGAGCGGTGGTAGTGAGCCCACGATGACAGATGTGGCAGTCTCGACGGCGCCCCAGATGGCGAGGCCAATGATGTCGACCTTGTCGCCGATGATGACCTGCGTCATTCGGACGATGGCTACGCAGACGATGAGGATGCCGATGCAAAAGGCGATGCCAAGTCCGACTTTCTTTCTGGTGTCTAGTCGTAGTGAGGGTAGTACAAGAAGGGGGAGAATCATAATCATGATGTCTGAAACCACATCGACTGCAGTGGAAAAGACAACGTTGAAGCGTTGTCTGCGTAGTTCGCTTGGTGAGCTACAAGCGCCTGTTTTTTTTTTCGCATGTCAGCAAATGGTCTGATGAGACTGTGTTTTAAAGAAGGCCGCGTCATTGAAGACGAAAGATGGGCCAGAGTAAGACGGTCATTGAGAGGGACTATTGAACAGACATACCTGGCTTAAAATAGTCCGACATGGGCGAGCAAGTCAAAATACTGGATATCACACTGCCAAGATACGCAAGGACAACGAACACGGTGACCAAGATCCACAGCCGGCGATACCACGTAAACGGCTGTACCAATCGATAAAAAACGGCCAGAAAGCTCGCCTTGACACACCATAGCACGGTCCAAAACAGCTTGATGATGGGGAACTGCCACCGCGACAGCATGGCGACCTTTTCAATGGTTTCTGGCGTCGGTGAGATCCTCCCTGACTGGAGGTTGACGGTGGCCCAGAGATATTCCATCTGCTCCGTCTGGAGTACAGACATGACGAGGAGACATACCCAGGCGGCGGCGATCCAGTAGTCGTCGGCGAGGAGGGAGCGGTTCTGGCGCCAGCGCACAGTGAGGCGGAGGAAGACGAATATCGTGGCGACGGAGAAGCAGGTCCATATGATGATGAGGAGCTCGGTCTGGTTGATGTGTCGTGCCGTGCCCTGCAAGGGGGCGTGAGGGTCGGCTGGCGGAAATTCTGACATTGTTGGAAAATTGAAATGGAAAACGAAAATGATAATCACGACTCGCTGTTCCTCCCTCTCTCCTCGTACCTAGGTCGGGAGAGCCACGGCCCCCGATTTGGCTCTCGAGTATTCCTCCGTCTTTTTAGCCCCATCCACGGAAAGTTGCTTCAATTCGAGGTTCTCGTTTAAATATCGTGTAATTCTTTTTCTGTACCCCGATTACAACTTCCTCGAGGGGGAGGTCTTCGTTTGGAAAATCCAAAGATGCGGAGAGTGTTTGTGTTAGTGTGTCGTTCGGTGCGGTGAAACACACTTTTTGGGGCCGCGCCGGGTCTTTTTGATCCACAAGTGCCGGCGTTCGAACTATTATCATGTATGCTGCTTTATTATTCAAAAAGACCAAAGAGTAATAATGCAAGGAAAAAAACAAGGTGGTAGAAACGCATGCATGCATCTCCCCGGAACCCCAATCTGGGGGGGCTTGAATGCAACGCAGGCTTTTGTTCCAGAAAAGGGGAATGATATGATGGCGCGGAGAAGACCGGTCTCATCGTGCATATAGTTTATCCTCACGGGGGCGTGGTAAGGTTACACGGCACTAGTTGGAGACAAGCTTGCTTGGCTGCCTTTGTCTGAGAAAAATCGGGCTCACCCTCACTGATAAAAAAGACAAGGACATATTACACCTAGAATGAGAGAGCTGAAAGGGCGTTCGGCCTTCATCCCACTCCAAGCTAGAAGACGGCGACTACGATGTGATATCACAAGCCACGATAGCCAGCAGCCCCTCCCCCCCCCCCCCCCCCCCCCCCCCGGTATGGGTCGAATTTGATCCTTCATATCCCATTCCAAAGGAGACGTTTTAGACGAGGAAATTTAATTGATACAAACAGCTGTTGGTTCGACTTGTTTTCTGCGGGACAAGTAAACGAAATACCCGGCACGCACACACACACACTATTGTCCCGTTGGTGTGGACGGGAAAATCCTTCGGGAGTTAGTTTAGTATGGCTTGGGGGCTGGGTTGTATGTACTGTACGCGTTCACTCGCCGCAAGCGTGTTGGAACAGGGGGAGGACACACGCATGTTCGAAGGCGTTCTATGACTACATGGGAAGGTGGACGCTACTTCTTCTAGCGTGGAGGCCGATCTTGGTCGATCTGTTTGAACAGAGTTGCAGGCAGAGCCAGTCGTCATACCAAAACGCGATTGATGGGTTATTATTCCACAGGCCTGGCTCGTTTCCGTGGCTTAGTCGATTCACATGGCCATGGAATTGGTTGGTTCGTTTATTAAACAGGGTTCGGAAATTCCGTGTGTCTAGCACACAGATCATCAATGCTTGACACGAACGACATTCCCGCGTGTGACAATGGCATTTAATACCCAATATCTACTCGTACAGACTGAACCCCACAGCCAACCTCATCCCGAAGCCCCGGTGATTGGCAGTGACAGACATTCTCCCGCTACAATGCTTTAAGATTGTAGGAGGGAGGGAAAGGACAGCCGCATGCAGATTGAGGGTGACAAATTATGGCTCATGATGTTGGGTTGGGGACCTACTTGGGGGAAAGGATTGAGAAAGAGAGAGAGAGAGAGAGAGAGAGAGAGAGAGAGAGAGAGAGAGTCAGCATCCAGGATTCCAAGCCCCATGTTGGCGTTGGCTGGCCCCAATTAGTGCTACTGCGCCATGCAGACTCCAGCTTCCATGGCCAAGGATCATGATGCAGCCAACCCTAGTCAGACCACAGGGATGTCAGGCACACACACTTTTTACCCACAGACCTGAGCCTGAGGACAGGATGTTTGGGTACGACTGATGCTTGGTTTCTGATGATTCTTTTTACCCCGGACAGCTGAAACAAATATGTCGCTAGCTGTGGCTTTAACTTTGTTGATGATCAGCAAAACCATGGCAAATATAACATCTAAAAGTTGCCGACCCTGGCCACCCGGAGACAAGCCAGTAGTAATGATACAGCATGGCTTGCTTTTCCACCAATATAAACAACCACCTGGCATTTTTCATTCATTACGGCGTGGCTGGCTTCGGGAAGCTGTCAACTAGGAAGATCATCAAGCCAGAAAGAAGGTGGGTGTGTTTTTGGGGCCACGAGTCAGTGACAGCGCCGGTCGTTAAGCCACAAAAAGCCAACGGCTCCGGTAATGCAACATATAAATGAATGAATGAATGAATCATTCATTATAGCTCTTGCGTTGTTTTATAAGCAGCGTTTAGATAGCGGGCAAGCAGTTGGAGAAGCAAAAAGCACGGACAAGCACACATGTACAACCCCGGCAGACGAGCTGAAGATGCAAAGAAAAAAAGAAAAACGGGCAACGAACCCAACACTTTTCTTTCTGGGGGTATCCGGAGATGGAGCAGTCTACTGTATGTACTGGACAGGATTGAGACGCTGTAGAACCTCGGTGCGGGATAGACCGAAGAAGCCCTTGTTGATGCAGCGAACAAGGAGCCCCCCCATTTTCCCAAGAAAACGCTACGGAGCATTGGCCGGGACTGTCACCGTCCCGACCGACCCTTTCTCTTCTGGAACAAGTGTGCAGGCACTAAGAAAAGAAGCGAGGCTTTCCAAGCTCGGAGCTGTCGTATCCGGATGCTCTAAAGCTATCCATCCTTCTATTTTTTTTTTTTTCAAGGGGATTGATTGTATTTTAGCTTGTTACTTTCTTTGCACAGGCGGTAATACTCAATTAATATTGCAGCCTACATACATACATACATACAGTCAACAGATCCAAGGCTGGTCATACAGGCACACGTTGCATCAATAACGCGCGTAACACCACATCTTTTTACCCGTCCGTTGTTCTACTCGCACTCGCGTCTTATATGCCTCAGCTAGAGAGCGGCACCCTCGCTTTCCGGGTCCGTGACTACCTACCTAGTTTCAATAAAAGCTGCTCGTCATTTATTTTGTGGAGAAAACAAAAAGAGACAAGGCGTGCGGGCGCGTTGCCGCGGGAAGATCGCGGTCCGTCTTTTCTTTTGAAAGCATGATGCTAGGTATTATGCTGTTGGTTGGGTCTTCCGGAAATGCCATGCCAACCACCCAGTTTGTGCATACGGTAGGGGGGGGGGGGGGGGGGGGGGCGAATGTGGTAAAGAAGCATGTCATCCCTCAAATTGAGGATTCGGAAACCTCCGAGCTCAACGTGGGAACCGGTGGGATTGTCGTGCCATTCCCGAGCACGTGGACGCTGCAATTAAATATGTTGATGCTGCCAAGGGGATGGAAGCTCCCCATGGCAAAAATGTGTTGTTGTTTTTTGGAGGAGCCGCATAATAATATCAAACAACCATTTCTCAAGTTTTTGCAAAGAGAGCTTTCTAGACTGCTGAATCATCCATCAGTCTCTCTCTCAAAACATCATGCGATCCACGATAGTCGTGTCACTTCTGGTGGCGTTAATAGCTGGCGGCGGTGGTAGCCACGGCCAGGAGGTTCAGGATTCAGCCTCTACTCCCAAGTGCAGATGCGTAAGTCTTGGCCCGGCAAGTTCCGGATCTCTTTTTTTACTCTTTGGAAAAGCGCATCCTCCCTAGAGTCAGTCCTAAACTAGAACCAACTTTGGTTAACCAGTGTTTCCCGTTTATATAGGCACCGGGTGACAAGTGTTGGCCTTCAGAGCAGACTTGGAAACACTTCAATCACACTGTCGGCGGCGGGCTGATCAAGTCGGAGCCCATCGCGCAATCCTGCTACAACGGCCCGGCCAAAGACCTCGCCAGATGCGCGGCTGTGAGCAAGCTGTGGTCTAGCCAGGACTTCATGACAAGTCTGCCCATAGGCCGGCCGTACCCATACAACATCACATGTGCGCCCGTTGACTACGCCTCTGGGCAACGGCCTACGACAAGTTGCACCCTGGGCCAGCTCCCGTCCTACGCTGTGAATGTGACGGATCGCAGCCACATCTCTGAAGCGCTCGAGTTTGCTCGGCGGCGAAACTTGAGGGTGACTGTCGCCAGCACAGGGCACGATCTGCTCGGTCGCGCCGACGGATACGGCAGCTTGGAGATCTGGCTGCGCCATTATAGAAACAGCATCAAGTTCCAGAAGAAATATAGGCCAGCGGGCGGCGGCTGCTGTACCAAGTCCAAGTGGAAGGGCAGCGCGCTCAACATTGACGGCGCATACCAGTGGAGGGATGTCTACGCCGTAGCCAAGAAGAACAATGTGATTGCCGTTGGAGGCGGTTCCGTGTCGCCAGGAGCCATTGGGGGTTGGTCATTAGGCGGCGGCCATGGACCTGCGACTCGCAACTATGGACTCGGCGCTGATCAGATCCTCGACGTGGAAATTATGCTCGCAGACGGTCGCGTGGTGACTGCGAACCACTGCTCCAACACGGACCTCTTCCGTGCCGTCCGCGGCGGCGGTCCGGGATACGGCGTCATCCTCCGGAGCACCATCAAAGCCTACCCCAACGTCGAGGCCGTCACCTCGCACCGTCTTCAGATCTACCCCATCAATCAAACTCCAGAAAACAAAGATCTTCTTGACGCCGTTGCACTCCTGTTACAGGCGTACCCAAAACTCAACGACGCCGGCTACGCAGGATACGCATTCTGGTTCCGCAACTTCCGCACTGTTTTCCTCGGCAACGCAAAGTCCGGCTACGCACACGGCATGTGGACCATTGGCAAGTCCAAGGAGGAAGCAGACCGGGCTTTTGCCCCCGTGCGCCAAGCACTATCCAAGTTCAAAGACGTACTGGTCATCAATGAAATTTTTGCGACTTATAACGACTACTGGTCCTTTTACGAAGCTGAATCGGGACTCAACGATCCCGCTGGCGACATGTCCATCCTAACTTCGCGCATGGTCGACCGCGACGCAGTAAAGGACTACAAACGCCTCCGCGAAGCCGTCGAAGTCATCAGCGGAAAACCAGAAGAGTTTGCCACCAACGTGGTGCTCCTCGTCTCCGGCGGCAAAGTCTTTGAAGACGCCAAGGACAAATCCTCCGGTCTGCATCCCGCCTGGCGAACATCGCCGTTTGTCGTCGTTACCAGTCGAGGTATCTCCAAGACAGCCCCCAACGCGGAGCAAAAGGCCCTCCGCGACGACATCACGTTCGTTAAAGGTGCAGCTATGAAGAAGCTCGCGCCGAACACGGGTGGGTATATGAATGAGGGCGATCGTAACGATCCAGAGTATATCAAGTCGTTTTACGGGGCCAATTATAAGAGCCACCTGGAGGCTAAGCGCAAGTATGATCCTTTGGGGTTCTTTTACTGTCCGACTTGCGTGGGCGCGGAGGCATACAAGGAGCGGTCGGATGGCAAGTTATGTCGTGTATGAGGTTTTTTCTCTTCTTTCATGTGTTTCTACCTTGGTGTAATATCTCTAAGTAGAAGCGTCTTTCGTCTGTAGATATACTAGTCTCATGAACATACATGCATGTTGGCAAAAGAAGCGGGCTGGATATTGTCTATTTGTATACTAGGAAGCATGGTTCATGTGTAAAATTTTAGCATGAATGGTTTTATCATTTAAATTATGGCCGAAACCCAATATGATTAGATTTTGATGTGAGCAAGTCAAAATAAACGTTATTCATCCCCAACTACCACCTCAATACCCATACATCTCCTCAAACAGCTCCAAATCACCATTACCCCCCTTTACCTGTTTCAATATCGCAGCACGCACATCATCCGCCATCTGTGCCGGTCCACACACAAACACCGCAGCCCGCCGCCCCTTTGCTGTTGTCTGCGCAAAACTCTGCACAATAGCGTCAACATCTGGTCTTGATTGCTGGAATATAACTCCCCCCACATCACTACTACTATCTCTGATGGAGATAGAGCTGCTGCTGCTCTCTGGAGTTGTTGCTGCGGAGCCTGATGTGACGAAAAACGATTCTTTGAGATTCGTCGTGGCGAGGGGGGATGCTCGTGTTAGTTGGAGGTCATTGGCTAGCACGTCGCGGATAAAGCCCTCGTTTCTAGCTGTCCAAACTAGTCTTATATTGGGGGGGTTCTTGTCGTTATTGTTGTCCTCAAAAATGCTGCGTAGATAGGGAAGTACGGCTGTGATACCACTGCCACCAGCGATGAATAATATGTTGTTGAATCGGCCAAGACGAGCAGGTGTACCATACGGTCCTTCAGCTAGAACTCGTATCCGCATGTGCCCAGAATCTCCTTTGCGAGTTAGTTTATCTCGCAGTCGTCGAGTCATTCCGTCTTGAGGTCGGATCATGAACGTTAGATAGGATCCCTTGGGATCTGTTCCCACCTCGGTGACTTGCGGTGGGCTGCTAGCTTGTTTTTCGCCGATACTCAGAGGCGATGGACTCTCATCAACGCTGGTAGTTCGCCCAGCCAGACTAAATGGGTGGTTTTCCCAGAGCCGGCTCCCCGGAAAGTGCAGATAATAGTGCGTTCCCGGACTTTGGCATGAAGTCATCATCACCGATGGGTAGACTTGCAACCGAATCATGCCCGTGTCTTCACTGTAGCTTGCCAAAGCCAAAGTCCCCCTCCCAATCATCACTTTATAGTTCATAATGAGCAAACGCAACAGTCGGCCGACGTGTTCCGCGCTCCAGACCCCTACACAAGCCCACGTCCAGACTTTGTAAGCTCCATGAAACTGAGACTCGACATGCCTGAGGTTTTTTGTCAGTATCAAGCGGATTTCTTATCCCCACCGATTTGGGGTATCGGGAAGAGTATAGGGTTATTTTGGAAAAGACTCACTTGTAAAATCCAGCCAAGAATACCGCAGCCATGACGATGTGGGCAACCTTGAAGAGCTCATACACCCGCTTTCTTATCGGACCCAACGCAAACATCATTGAGATTCCGACAGCCATTAACATCTAAAACCTGTGTAAGACACTGTTTCTTTTCAACACAGGGCAAGGGGCACTACTTACCATAATGCCAGAGTAAAACTCCTCGTCCTTTGCGAGCTTTTCGCGGTATATGCTCCAGCCTTTGTCTAAACGCGATATTTGTGTCAGCAACGACCTCACAGCTTTTCCATAAAGATAACTCCTTATACCCACCATTTATATGGAATGCCGAGAACGTGACACCGTGGATAATGCCCTCAATCACAAGAATCGCAGCAATCCAACGATGAAATATGCTAAAGGTCCGGAAGCTCCATCCAGTAAACAGAATCAAAATGTTGCCTCTCCCACCGAATAGAAATAGCAGTGGAAGAGAGCTGGACATGAGAACTCCTAATCGATCGGAAAGAATTCTCAAGACTTGTACTCGAGTTGTCTTGTAGCTATAAGAGAGTAAGTAAGAATTTAAAAAGTCAGCTGCGTGATTTTTGGGAGGGAGGTCATTTTCCTCAATTGTGAAGACTTACTAAAAGTTGTTTTCATAGATAGGATAGTGCACTGCACAGATGGTAATGTGGAGGATGATGTAGGATAAAATGACCAAGGAGTTGAGGCGTGTGGGGATCGTGAACCAACCCAATGGTTGATGGTGGTGGTGCGTAAATGTTGGTGACATTGTTAGGTTACTCTTCACCAACGATCTCATCTTTGATATTCCACCGCGCTTTTCTGTTCCAGCCGTACCCGAATTCTCGTTTTCTTTGGTCGATTGAGGGCCATCTCTGCCCGGGCGAAGACATGTCCATACGTTGCTCACAATACCAACCAGTATGACAAGTCCCCAAAACCCATATTGAATCCATCTTTAGAAACCAGCATTAATAAGACTTCTGAAGGTAAATAAAGTTCACACATCTTTCTGAACTCACCTAACTTCATCGTGATAGTGCCGATTATCGCTATACCCCTTCACAGAGCGATACACCGGCCGCCAAGACTTCTCCGAAGGCACAGCCGTCTTATTCACAACACCCTTCTCCTTCTTCTCCACCGTCGGAAGACCAGAAATGTATTGGTCGGTAACATTCGAGACCGCCGTCTGATACAGCTTGAATGTGATTACTTTCTTGGACTTTTTGCACGTTCCCGCCCACCATGCGATTCCCGGCACCAAGTCCTCCTCCTCGCAGTGCTTTCGTACACAATAGTACGTCGATGTCACCCGTAGAGGGTTCGTGCAGGCTATCTGCTCGGTTTCGTTTGATCCAGCATATTTGACTTTGAGGAGGGCGTCGTAGCAGGAAGCTACGCAGACTTCTCGGCCCAGAGGCTTGGCTGCCAAGGCACAGGCTGCGAGCCACAGGATAGCGATTGAGGTTCTCAACGACATGGTTGACTCTATTTTTTTGGGTGAACCACAAATCCTAAATAACAACCCAAGGAAAGCCCATATGACGGGGAATTATCTATGGGAGGTTCTCCGATATATGTACAGTCTAGACGCTCAGGTCCCCTTGCTCACAATCCCACTAAGCATGGACAATGCTGCATGGTGAGATTCATTCTCTCCATTCCCCACAGCACAACATGGGGCCAGTAATTCCACAATTATTCTCGCCGTCATCCAAAGGGCGCTTTTGCCATAGATTGATAAAGACCATGCTAAGAAAAAAACAAAGGGCCCACTTTTGACATCTGATTATGAGGGACATAGCTCCAATGCTATTGCTAGCCTTTTTTTTTCTGCGCTTCTTACGGTGACAAGATTGGAGCCAATCTGATTCTCGGGACACAATTCCGCTGCTAATAAAGCAAGTGTCGGCGTCAGTCGGGGGCCCTTGCTGAGAATAACTCTCTTCAAAGCGTCGGATGGGGGAGGCGACCTACGCATCGGCGAACATAACGAAAAGCAAAATGGGGAGGGGATGTTACATTGCATGTAGCAAGGTTCTGTTATCAGATTTCTGCTTGTCAACGTGTATGACCTTTGAATGCCTCGTTCAGGCAAAGCTCGATTCTCACACACTCCATGTAAAAAAACGTGATTGGTGGTACCTTGAACGCCTGCCTGATATGTCCTCGCTCTCAACCCTTGGCGCCCCGAGAAACAGCCAAGAAATAGGGCTGACCGATGTATATGCCGTTATCGTCTGCCGTGAGATTTCTTCAATTATTACTACGTTTTTCTTTCATTTCTTCCAAATATTGTCCCACAGATGATACGAGCACGCTCAGACAAACGATAGATCCAAGGTCTAACTTTAATGCAGAAATACAGGGTGGGGGGAGGCTTCTTCAATAACCGTTTCATTTTCTAGATTCTTTCCAAGCAAGCAGTTCGCCGAGACTTTTTATTGTTCCGGCAGGTTGCATAAACACTCAATCAACAAATAACATGATTTCTAGGGCACATGAAAAAAATAAAATATTAGCAAAGGACAAAGCCGAAATGTCCCCGAGCGGGTCTTCATCTTTTCCCATCAACAAAACCTGTCGTGCTGACTGACAAACTCATTGACTCCCGCCCAACGCAGACTCGGCATTACGGACCGAAACCGGCACCGCAGTTCCGATGACAGTCCCATAAAACATGCAGACTATCTTTTTTGTTTATGCCTGTAAGGGCCTAATAAGCCATTGGGGCCCCCCGGTGGGTGGGAAAGAGTGGGTAGATTAGATGGATAAGATGGATCAGATAAAAAGATCCTGTCTTCTGTCAGCAGGAAACTCCTCCAATCATGTGAACAGCATCCCTACACAATTGAATAGGCATGTACATGTAATCGGCTTGTCTTTATTCATTACCTACCTACCTTATTCCCCAATAGTTCCCATCTGATTTACTCCAAGTCAATCTTGACAGCAATAATATTCTTCGCAAAGTAGCCCGACACAAGCAACCATCCCCGGCGCTGACCCTGCTCCAGTCTCGGATCAATCGCCAACAACACTCCCACACTCGCAGAGCGCACCCTATGCCCATCATCTTCAAACAGCAGACGCATATCCCACTCCTCCCCCCCACCGGCCCCCGCTGCCGCCACCGCCGTCTTCGGGGCCGGGCTCGACTTCCACACCATAATGGGCTCCAGACCATCTGGTTTTCCCTTGCTGTTCCCGAGGTCGATGCCCCTCGACAGCCCGGCATTGACAATGCCGCTCGCATCAAACGTGGCGTTTGCATACGGGTCTTTAAAGTAGTGCATGTTGTCTATGCAGGACGGCAGCTTAAGCACCTGCGTGATCTTAATGCGAGGGCTGCTGTGCTTGTTGTCGTTGCTGTCCTCGTCGTAGATGAGCGTGCCAATATGCTGCTGTCCACTCCCAGGGCTTGACACTAGAATCTCCTTTTTCGTCCTGCCAAAGCTCAGCCCATTGTTGGTGTGCATCTTATCCAGCGCAATAGTCGCCTCCACTCCGTCGCTGTCTTTTTCTACGGGGTGGTCAAGCCCAGCGAGCTTGATATGAAGGGTGTAGCTCCACCGCGCCCCAGCCCATATATCTTCAATAAAGCGCATGGGCCCGTCCTTGTAATGGTGGTCATTGGTCACAAAGAAGGACGTCGGCGAAAGCGCCAGCACGTCGTTGGGGGTGGTGATGAGCGGATCCCAGACAGAGCGAATGTGTCTCGCCTTGCCGGACCCGACGACGTGGTAGAAGATCTCCACCACGGAATGCGACTTGGGAGCCAGAATGTCGCGTGGCCGGCCGTAGAAACCCTTGTCTGGCATGTGGTTGATGGCAAAAATGTAGACTGCCTCGCCATCTGGTCTCTCTGGATCAGAAATGACGTCAATACCATGAGTGACGAAGGGGTTTTCAAATCCCTCCAGAATCAGTTTCTGGCTCTTCATAGTCTAAATTCCCTCAACGTCAACATTCATTCGTTTCTCAGTATACTGCTCATAGATCTAGACAGCTACGTAGCAAAAGATTAACCACCCACCTTGGGATCAATGACATAAAGGCCGCCCTTCAAGTTGGCCGTTGAGGCATCAAAGAAGTGCGCGAGAGGCGGGAACCACTTGTGCCGCACGCCAGGCACGCTTTCGCAAGCGGCAAACAGAAGCTGAGACGTCTCATGATACTGTAGATCCTCGCAGTGCTGCGTGCCCTCAATCACAACAAAATTTTCCGCTGCCACGGGCGTGTTGACCGGCGTCCTGAAGACTCCCGTAACCTCAATTAAACGTTGCAGGTGAGCAACGTACAAATATGCGAAAGCTGCGACCAATGCGATTGTCGCCGGGTTTAGCAGCGAGTTGCGTCCTGCCATTGTGGGCGAATGGCGGATGGGCTCGTATTTTTTTTTTTTATCTGAACACGAAGATGGAAAATTTGGAGAGCAGACGACCTGTATCTTGTTTCTGTTTATCAATGTTACCCCTCTCGTTTTGTCCTTGACCCATAGTGAAACAGGAATGCGCGTCTGACATGTTGTTATCGGCTGTACACCTAGCCTTATAGTGCGGGGGTCGGAGGGACCGGGAGCCGAGAAGTCTGCCCACGATCCAAAATATCATCATTGCCTTCGCATACGCGGTCAGATAGCCTATATAGGTGGTTCGGCAGATAAACATTGGGTCAAGTACGGGGTATTTGTAAGATTCACATGCTAGAGCTTTATATGCATTGCCAATTATAGAGACAGCTGGCAATGACGGCTTTTTCTAATGTCAAACTCTCACCACAACACGAAAGCAACTCTCAGAGATCCAATATGTTCGTTTGTTTTATATATACCTATTTACATCATGTTTCATATACAGTCGTCATTTCTCATAGCCCTCGTCACCCTTATTTCATGTTCTTCAGGAGATACTTGACGGCCGCAAAGGACTCCTGTCCTGTGGGGAGGATCTGCTCTGCTGGGAGCACGAAGCCGTATCGGCCAGTATCACGCAGCTCAAGAGTAAAGCTGTAGTCGGCCTTGACCACGTCGAATACATAGTCAACACTGCTACCAGTAGCCTGGTAGATGGTGTCACAGATGGGGCCGTAGCGGAATGCTGTGCCGTGGACGGCGCGAAGGGCATCGGTAGCTCCCTTGGCAAGGGACTGTATCTCATTGTTGTTGGGGGCAACAGCATCACAAGAGTAACCATAGGCTACGGGGGAAAAAAAAGTTAACTTGTAGGCACAAAAAGCGAAAGATAGAGGAGACTCACGAGTCAGGAAGAGTTGAGAGTAGGAGTGCCAGTCAATGAATAGCTTGAGGCCCTGTGCAGCCTTTGTCTTTGCCAAGAAGTCGGCCAGAGCCTTGGTTTCCGGCGCATCAGCAGGAGAGACACCCTTAAAGTCCTCAGCACAGGGGTTGGTGGAAGCGCCTCCTCGAACGTCCCACTTGTAATTCCAGTTGCGGTTGATGTCGTGACCAAGACATGAGCTGCCAGCAGTGGTCTGGCGGTTCTTACGCCACATGCGGTTGGTGGTCTGAGTATAGATGAAACCTAGAG
Organism: Zelopaecilomyces penicillatus; assembly: GCA_005765155.1. NCBI lineage: Eukaryota > Fungi > Ascomycota > Sordariomycetes > Hypocreales > Pseudodiploosporaceae > Zelopaecilomyces > Zelopaecilomyces penicillatus. The sequence continues at coordinate 4,891,083 of VCCP01000002.1, forward strand.
TCCAAGTGTCAGCACAACTGTGGGCTTTTGTCGAAAGGAGCTGCTGTTCCTCATTTTTGAACACATACCATCAGGGTTGACCACGGGGAAGAAGATAAAGTCGTACTTGTCGACGAATCCCTTGATTTCCGCGTCGGTAGCGTACTTGCTCAGGAGCTGGTAGGCAAAGTACTCAACCGTGATGCCGGTAATCCACTCTCTGGCGTGGACGTTTCCGTGGAACACGATAGCAGGCTTCTTTCCCTTGCCAGAGCTACCCCAGAAATGGATGCCGGTAATGGCATTGCCACCCAGCGAATTGCCAGAGGTGACGATTTGGGAGTTGGCAGAGTACTGTGACTGCAACTCGTTGAGGAAAGTAAGATGGTCCTTGTAAGGATGGTAGGCTTTGAACCAGGTCTCGTCTGCCTGGATGCTGACTGTGTAGGCTTTATGTTAGGACTTTCTACATGGGGCTGCGGGCCAGAAAATGAACATACCATCGTCAAAGGCCTGGATGGAGGAGGTCTCGTTGGCAATGGCGGCGCCGAGGTTCTCGTGCATGACGGTTGTCTCTAGACCCTTGGTCGCCTTGGTGAAGGCGTCGAGCTGCGCGGGCTGGACCACAATGTCGGCAAAGACACCGGCCTTCTTGGCGGCCTTCCATGTCTGGAGGTTGAGTTTCTCCACAATCTGGTTGACGCGGTCGACATTGTTACCGACAGCTACACGGAACACCTTGTGGCCTTCGTATGACACAGGTTGGAGTGGGAGCACAGCTGCCGAAGCAGTGGCCAGGAATGTCGACAGGAGAGAAAGAGACTTCATCGTGTGCGGATACAAGAGTGATCCAATTCCAGAGAGACAGAGACTGGGACATCGTTGCTGCAGAGGAGCTGCGTGGTCGTCATATATACCAGCTTCCAGTCCCCAGACTCCTCATCTATTGTTCGTTGCCTTGCTGTGCGAAGGGCTGTTGGTATCATGGAAACTGGAGACTAGAACAAGGAATCCATGGAATAGTCGTCTCTTCAACGAGCGCTAAGGCCAGAGTAGAAGGTCTGGGGAACTGCTGCAAACGGAACCTTCCCCTTTGGCCCAAATCCTGTGATCATCCCCGGAAGGCGCCACTGTGACGCTGTAGTCTGGTTATAGCGGCTAGGAACTTCGAAATGCTGGCAGCTGGTGGCCAACCGTTCTCTTCTCCACCAGTAAACACCTGCCATCTGGGTGGAGGCAGTTGGAGCCGACGCGGGGGTGGAGAGGGGCGAAGGAGTGCTGTGAGCCTGATGGGGAATGGAGATGGGATATGAATGTAACTGAGATAAATAAGGTGGAATTGATAAAATGATAAGGGATGATGACGGGCTACCTCCAGAGATGAGGGTTCCAGTGTTCTAGCAGTGCTTCCAGCGCTTTCAGTGGCTGCTCTACGTCAAGACAGCCCGGACCACAGGCCTAAGACAACCTATTCCATGCCTGACATCAATAACCGAGACCACATGCACATCTACCCATAAACCGCTAAAAAATCTTCAACGGTAATTAGGGCACCAGACGGTATCTACAGCGGCCAGGGTCATCCATCCTGCAGGCTGCAGCCATAATTACAGCGTATACCATCCACTAACAATGCTGCTAGCACCACCTACCAACTAATACCAGCAAGATAACCACCAATCCGGCCTCTCCGCAGGCCCCCAGATCGTCCTCCTAGCACCACAAAACTGCCGAACACAGCTGTAGCCCCGATTTTGAGACGCGGACTGCCGAGCGGATCAAGGTCTTGTGGCCGGTGCGCCTCCCCACGACCTGCCAGAATCAGCATCAACAAGCGTCACTGACGTCTTGGCTGGACGCGGGGACTTTTGTCAGCCACTTGGGCTATTCCCTACTCGGTACTCTATCTGAAAATTATAGGCATGATTCTATAAAAAGCAGCCTCGGCCCCAAACCTTATCGATGGCATCATCTACCTCTTTTGACTGGCTGATCTACGCGTCTCCTTGTGTCTAAGTGGTCGAAGGGCGGGGGGGAGCTAACAAACAAGCCTAGAGCAGGCGAATGGATGGCTTTCGTATTTTTGTTTGCGAGCTTCTTCATCTTGACTTGCGTAGGGTAGCTATCTATTGACCGTATAGGCAGTTGATTTGACTAGTGCTCTTTCAAGCGATGATGGAATGTTGGCAAATAGCAACACTAATTAAAGGCATAACAAGCACCTTCTCTGTACCGCTAATGAATTGCATGGCAAACATCTTCTTATGCAAAACAGATTGATAAGCAGTCAATGCATGTAGCTCGTGTTTGTGTGGCGTGGTTATTTTTCAAAGGCCCTCCAATAGGTGGGCATTTGTTCATCATTGATGCTACTGTTGACGCCATACTCGATCTTGTTTCTAGCTTCCTATCTGGAAACATAAGACCCGCGATGTGGTGGTGGTGTCGTGTGGGGTAATGATTAAGAAGCATAGGTGCATACATGAGCAACTGAACTGTGTGTGGGTGTGTTTGTGGTTTGCATATGTGAGAGGAAGAGAATGATCCTCGGTTGAGTATGGACAAGTAATTTAGCCACTTTGTGAGTCAGATTTTTACGCCACTCTATCTAGCAAATGATATATATATATATCTGAAACCGTGAATTATAGGAATCCAGCAGTTCTCCATTGAAATGCATGAGTGAGGGTTGTATGCATGCCTCATGCCTTGGCTTGATCGAGTCTGAAAATATCATGTTGAATAACGAACCTACCATGGGCCGGTACTAGAATAAAGAAACGGTTAAATAGTAGGAGTTTATCATATTTGTCTTCAAGCTAGACCAGCTAGTTAGTATAACATTCTGGTGGCGCGAGCCACCAAATCTTTCGCGTGCTGCCTTTTCGTTATATCATCGGATTCTAGAGTGACAGCTGCCAGCAGTGGGGGTGATTCTGGTGATTCGGGGGTAGTCCACTGGATGGGGCCACCATGGGGGAAGCCAGCATCCAACTCATTGACTGCATTCGCATCAACATCACGGTTCCAACCAGCATGGCCTTGGACATTGACGTTTAGCCAATCATCATTGCTGTAGTAGAACCAATTATTCTGGCAGCGCGATACGAGTTGGTTAATGGAGGAGAGCAAAGCGGAGACGGAAACACGACGCATGCCTTTGGCATTCATTTGGACCTTGCAATTACCCCTCATATAGTCTCAAGTGACAGGGGCACCAGGACCTCTGTGCCACCGGGTGTGATGAGAAACTTGGTCGCAATCGCAGTTACAGCCACGAGGCAATTCTCATGGAAGACTGCGCTCTTCTCCAACCAGCAGCCATAATAGATCTGAGCTTGGATGGGTTGAACTACGGCAAGAAGGGCAGCCACAAAGGCTAGAGTTAAGTATTTTTTTTCCTTTAGCACAGCAGTGATGGCAAGAGTAATGTGATGACAGTTTTTGGAAGATGCCTTGCTTGTTAGCCCACCTGACACCCGACATAACGCTCTCGGCAGTTGGTTTTGAGTGAGATCCCACTTTGACCATTCTATTAGGCAGAATCAGCTTCAAGCTAGCAGACTTGAAGCCGGTTTAGCGCATTAATTCGGCCGGTTTGCCCGCAGTAATCCCGATAACTTTGAGCCAATAATATAATTAAAGTTCCTGCTCTAGAACATCTACCATAGCTATCTTTGCATCTGTTATGGCGAGTGAGTCAAGGCACCCTATATAGAGTCGCACCCTATATACAACCACAATTTTATACCAAAATATATAAAAACCCTACATTTAAATAAAGCTATAGTATGCTGGAAAATACAGATAAAATAATATAAAAGATAAATCCACCTTGTGCAAACACAAGCTTATACTCCTACATATTCAAGAACTAGACATATAAGAACCTACATTAAGAGTAACGGCGGTGAGTTCGAGTCTGTTCTATAATTTCTTCAGATGTGGCTTCGAGCTAACAGGCTCAATTTGAAGCCCGCATAGCGCTTTGATCCAGCCGCCATGATGCTACAATCAGGCCACAGCTCTCATTATCAGATGGGAAGTTTGCATGCAGTAGTTTTTTCTCATAATATTTGAGCTTATAATATAATCAAAGTCCCAGCTCTAGAACGTCTGTTACTGTAGCTGTCTTAGCATCTACTATAGCTAGTCTCTTTTTTATCTTAAGAACTAGATATACAATAACCTGTATCAAGAGTGAAGGCAGTGGATTCGAGTTCTCCTGTAATATTTTTTTAGACGCCTGCTCCATGATGGAGGTAAGTCGTTGGACTGTACAGACTAATCTTATTTGAGCATTGCTATTCTCAGCGCTAACAACTGTGGCGCCCGTAACGCCTGTGACACTTTTGTCAGACGCCAACTTGGGAATATACCCTATTTCTAGAATGGACATAGTATGTAATATAAATGTTGTCATTACCAACAGACCCTTTTACAACCCACTTCGTCGGGCTCTCCCATCTTAGCTACCTAATATGCAATACCACGGGCAACCCACACGAGCCGCATTTTGGCTGAGGAATAGCTTCGACAGCATGCAAGCTATGTCTTGTCTGACGATTACTGGGTAATTCATCAGCGCTCACGGTATTAAAGAAAAAATTTGCGCTACTTATTACTTCTACATTTGGTTACAGGATGTGTTACAAATAGAAAGTATCAAGCAAAATAATATAAATCGAAGTATATAAGGTGATGCGTATCCTCTTGTTCCCCATCACTCTTCAAAATCAAACAACCATCGTCAGATTCAACCACTACCCTAAGCATAATTCTTGTTGACAATGCGTCTATCTACCACGGCCTTGGCCGTTACAATGGCTAGCTTTCAAATGGCCGAAGCTGTAACTCACTATGGCTGCTGGTCGGAAAAGAGCTCTCTATTCCGTAAGGACTGTGTTGTTGCATTTACCTCGCTGGTTATGTTTGGTCATACGGTGACCGATTCCGACAAGGTTCAACTACCCCGGGCTATTATCGAGTCAACATATGGTAGTTGCAAGGCTCAAATTACGTCCACGAATGGGGGCTCGGTATCTACAGGGGCCTTGCTTTCCTCCTTCGACCAGCTTGCAGCGCGTTGCCAGAATGGCTATTTCTTCTACGACAGTGGATGGGTGAATGCCAACATTCAAGGGCATGCAGGATGGAAGCGTGATGAAAGCAACGAAAATGTTACCATTATCGATCTCCCAGAGAATGTTCAACTCCCAACAGGCGCCAAATATGAGTGGGAGACACCCAAATCCCCGGTGCAGGGTTCTATCGAAGTCGACTCTGCTCCAGAATCGCACGTTGAGAGAGGGCATGTTAAATCTCTCTCACGTCGTGCAAAGCCTGTGGGACAAAGGCTTTGGTCCGCCAGCGCTGGCAGAAATGCCTACGAACTCTACCGGGGCACGTTTGCTAAACTTGCAGGCATGACCTATTACAATGTCATGACGCAGCGGGTGGAGGATGCAGCCAAGGACTTGATTGACAGAGCCGTTACCAATAGGGGCTCTACCGTATTGAGGGTTGGCGTTGATCAGCAGGAGGGGGCAACGGCTCGTGTTTTGACTCTGGCTATGCAGCTTGCTGGTGGCTTCAATAGCTGGCAGGAACTGTTTAATTCGATGGGCGACGGTGGTGATATGGTTACTGATATGATAGCTGTATCTTGCGCCGACGTGATAGGATACCATTTAACTGGCGCATCCTATAACCTTTATAACCATCGAGGCGACGTCGTACTTTCATTCATTCTGAACGGTGTGGGTGGAACGGGGTCTGCACTCCCTAGCAGTTAGACAAGAGATTCCAAGAGAGGGGTAGGTAGCTGTTGAATCAAGAAGTTTGAGAACATCTTTTTTTTCCAACGATTTTTTTTATTTTTGTTAAAAGTGGCGTGGCGGCGTGTTAAAACGCTGTTTGAGTAATACAGTAGTTGTGTAAATGGCCATGTCTAAGCAGCCTCATCACCCAAAAGTATGGCGACCGGTGAATTCCCAAGGGATAGGCCGGGCGTGCGGGTTTATGTTGGTAGATGAATTAGGGCGTTCCTGCGCAATGCGTGTCACGTTGGTGATGAATTCGCAGAGAATCGTAACCAGGTATCAGACACCGTCTGCACTTCGACCAACGCACCACGCCTCGCATCCCCGCTGAATTCACGGCTTCAAGTCGGCAGTTATTTCTGTGTGTTCTTCAAAGCTACACAAGACACGTGATACGTAGCCCAACATACCTAGACTTGGCTTTGTGGAAGGGAAATTCGGCTATTCAATCTGTTCTTGACCCTGTGATGATTACCAATCAGGTAATCTTGAATTGTACGTCAAAGCTTCAACAAACTCACGGACCCGTCCGTCAGTCCTGTCAGTGTCTCCGTCGCAAGTGATAAGAGGAGAGTGTATCGTGCAATTGGTGATACACCATATCCACGGGGCTGTGCATTGAAGCCCTGGCGGCTGCATATGTATGTAGATTCAGTGTCTCGGCGTGCCCATCGGCGTGTTGAGGTCATGACTAAGGGCCTCCATACCCTATCAAGCTCATATTACGTGCCAACACGACTTTGCTTGACTCGTCAACTTGAAGGTGTAATAACAACATTTCATAGGCCATAGCCCATAGCCCATAGCCCACATCCATATAGGTGGGTACCTAGCAGATATACCTCGGGCGCATAAAGATGGGATGCAATGCACATCTCTTTGGTGAATGAAGCTAATACAAGTCTTGGGAGTGACTTGTCGCGCATCTCCCAGCATAAAAGAGAAAATACACACTATCCACAGATCCACGTGTTCGGCCCTCCCGCCGCTAATTACTTCAAAACGTACGTGCCCAATGGACAGTTGCATGCCCGAGCATGTTACTTGGATGAAGAACTCGTTACTACACCGTTATTCTCCTCCAGTGTCTAGGTCGACGCCCTGGGCATTACGGAGTCTATGTCTGGAGTCGGGCAGCGACGGTCGCGTTTATTGATTCTTAAGTGACGGTATGTATAATATTGAACAAATACCCAGCGAATATGTCGAGACGCGCGGCCAAAAGCACAGAAGAAAACATGTGACGACATATCAACATGCATGTCCATCCAGGTACTTTGTAATACGGTGATGCCTTGATTCGTGTTGTTGCAGGGGTACTGCAATGAGCTGGAAAGAGCTCAAAGATTCATGGGCTTTGCTCATCTTGACGATTCCGTACTATACGTTAGGGCTATACACATAATAACTGTCCACGTTTGGCAGAACATTTATATTCCTATAATTAAGCTTTTGACGGGCTGGGCTTTGTTCTAGTTAGACGTGTGGAGCACGAGAGCGTGAATTAACCTTTCTCTACTACTCGTATATCGTACGCAGCCACACACCTGCACATCGTACATCGTACCGACTACAGATTTATATTGTGAGAGATTCACAGAGATCCACAATCAAGCTGAGTTGGAAAAAGGCTTGGCAGGGGCAACGACACGGTGTTGTGGCTGCTGGTGGGCGGTTTAGCAATTGACGTGTGCAAGCGATCAGACGGTCCCCCGGAACCTGGCTTGCTTGTATACGAGTGTACGTACACGGTACAATGCGTATTTGATAATCGCACCTCTTTTTTTTTTTTGGTCTGTTCAAAGTCCATCCATTCGTTTTTAAAGGCCTTTTTTGCATTGACGATGATGATTTACCCACAGATCGCTCGGTTAAATCCTCACGCGTCAGTCGACTTCCCTCAGCTCGTATGTATACGAGCACAACTCGCTGGGGGGAAAGCGCATACACACAGACGCAGCCACGACAAGCAAAGCGTTTTGAACGCTACATATTGTACCTATGATATGAGGGGGGAAGTGAATGCTTTTCGTAGAAAAATTACCCTGCACTCTTTACGAAAAGGACGAGGGTATTCCGCTTCACATATGCACTTGGGAGATCCCTGCTAACCCCCCCCCCTTTGCCAATTCGTTACCCTTGGGAATCCCTGGCAGACTCTCTCTTGGAAGACAATGCATACCGACAGACATACCGACATATCTTACTTGTCTACCCCTTACTTCCCGCTGGTGCCCATCGCAATGAGCGCTCTTGCGGGGCCTCACAAGGCTCTCATCTCTTGCTAAACATGGAACTCTAAATCAACACTCCGTAAGCTTAAACAAGTACCTACAACATACACCTACAATGTAGAGAGAGCCCAGCCTCAAGGGCATGTGCCTGGTTTTCCTGGGCCTCTCAGCTAATACCTAGTCAGCATGATTGGTGCCAAGTCCCAGCCCTTGCTACGTATTCCGTCCGTTTTCCCCACCCCTTCCTTGGGGCCATGTCTCGCAATTCTGCGATACGAGGACAACAAGCCCGCATCCGGTCTAGCTCCTCTTCTCGAAACAGCGTCGTCCTTTTTCTACACACTCTTTAATTATTGTACACACCTAAGGCTTCTGAGAACCCCACTGGCTGCTGTGGGGAGGGAGCGCGCGCCGGCCAGGTGGGAGGTAGGGAAGGGATCAGCTTCGCCTCCATGCCAAGGGCGATAATTAGGTTGTCCTGAGGGTTTCCCGCCAAGATGACGCCGTCTAGCGCTTATTGAGCATGAGGAGCCGGCACTGTGACAGCCCTGTAAGCGAGTGGGATAATGCGGTACAGTATGTATGCAGACAGAAGGCCGAATTGTTTGATTCAAAACGGATACAAGAACTTGCTTGCCGAGCGGCGTGCTTGGCAAAGGGGGGGAGAAGGAAAATCAATGAAATAGACTGGGTTTCGCATCACCGATCCGCCTTTTCGATGTTGGATCTTCTTCTTTCGGCCCTCTGCCATATTTTTGCGCCCAATAACCAATAGACAGACCTTTTTGTTTTCTTTATGTGCGCATTTTAAGTCTCTTTCTTTTAGTGTTCCGAGGAACCAGCTATACTTTCATTCATTGCGCGTGGTAAATCGATGATATACTCGTGAAAGGTTACAACCGGAACGACGCCGGCCCCGAAAAAGCGCACGGCATCCGTCCCCGTCGAAGATGATTATGATGCCACGAAGCTTCTCACAGTCGCAGCGACTAGGTGGTGTCTTCGACTCCCGAATTCTTAGTGCGATCCTTGGCCTGGTCTGGTTATCGCTGTTCCTCTATTTTCGCAAAGTATCCTACTTCGATCCGTCGTCTGCCTTTTTTCGCTACGATGATGCCTACCGGCCATTGTACTCCGACGTCCGAGAGAAGGATGCCGATCGGTTCCTCGCCGCCATCGACGACAGCTTCAAGTCTATCCCTGAGACGTCGCCTAAGTTTAGACTAAAGGCAAGCGACGGCAAGTCGCAACACGGAGATGCCGGCAAGGTTCCCTTTTGTTTGGGCATTCCGACCCTGCGACGGGAGCAGGGCCAGTATGTCTCAAGGACAGTCGCTTCGCTGGTTGATTCGTTGACGGCGGAGGAGCGCGAGCTGTTGCACATTGTCATACTCATGTCCGACGACGACCCTACGGCGAACACGGCATTTGGGCAGACCTGGTTGCATGCCCTCGTCGACTCTGTGCTGGTTCACGAAGGTGCCGACGCCTCTCTCGTGGCCAAGAACAACTACCAGACGATACCCAAGCTCCCTGCAAACACGCCGCGAGATGAGCATGTCCGTCGAGACTACGTCGCCATGGTCGCAGCCTGTCGCAAGAGAAACGCCGAATACTTTATCCTCGTTGAGGATGACATCATCGCCGCCCGCGGCTGGCTGGGCCGACTGCGCACCGCTCTGCCCGAAGTCAACGCCGGCGTCACCTCCTCCAGCAAAGCGGACTGGCTGTACCTGCGACTCTTCTACTCGGAAATCTACCTGGGCTGGAACTCAGAAGAGTGGTTCACGTACGCTCGCAACATTGTGTTCGTCTACGTTGCCGCCACGGCCATCCTAATTGCCATCCGACGTATTCAAAGCGGTCCAACCCCATTGCCTCTGAAAGACCACACGCAGAAAACCACGTCAAGACCCTCCCGCTTCATGCCAATATCCATTTTCATTTTCTGGATCCCCGCCTTCATCGTGCTGTACTTTAGAGCTGGCCGGCTTGTCGTAAGCCCACTGAGCACGGGTGTCCAAGAGATGCCGCGCTACGGATGCTGCAGCCAGGGGCTCGTCATGCCCGCTCGGCATTTCGAGATACTCGAAAAGGACCTTCTGACCCCACCGTTTGACGTGCCGGCCGACTCGACGATTGAGCTGACGGCAGAGCGAAGGGGGCTGGCCAAGTGGGCGTTGGTGCCCAGCGTTTTCCAGCATGTGGGCGTTAGGGGCTCCTCCATCAAGGGCGCGACGAGGAAGTTGACGTGGAACTTTAGCTTTGAGAGAGTTTTTGGAAACGGCCACGATGAATCTTGAGACAAAAAAGAAAAGTCAGATTCTGGGCGTGTGTAATTGATAAGTGGTGTGGTGATTATTTAGCGAAGCGTTGTCTTTTTATTAACCAGCATATATATACCAAGATGCATATATACGAAGAGGTATACACACATATAAACGAAGAAATATACAGAATCATCTACATATTAGCCTTTTTAAACACATCTGTAACTGCAATTTCCAGCCATGCATTGTGTGAACATGTCTGCAGATGAATCTTTTTTTATTGTGTCACACCAGCCTGCTTTGTAACACGGCAATTCTGGCTGTAGGATTTCAGCCCTGGGACGCTAGTTTAAAACCAGGATGACTTAGATTTGCCATTATAGCGCTCTCAACCGTGCCGACATGCAGCCTCCCTGGAAAGACGGGTTGCATTTGCAGGCTTTTGGTTGAGATTCAGCCCTGTAGACTTTTTGTGTGGGATGGACATTGTTTTTCCATTTATCCATTTATCCCACTCTGGGCTCAAATTTGGTATAAGACGGCTCAACCGCGCCGCACCTTTGCAAGATAGATCAAACAATTGATTGATTGTCCCCCCAAAACAGCAAATAGCTATGCGAATCCAGCTGACCCTGGCTGCGCTCTTGGCCTGTGGCGCCAACAGGTGGGCCAATGCTGACAATATCATCAACAACAACGGCAAATGCAACCTCTCGCGATATCTTACGGTAAAAACCTCAAACGGTCTAATTCACGGCCACCAGGCACCCGGAACAAACTGCGTAGGAGAATACCTAGGCATTCCGTACGCAAAATCTCCCGTCGGCAACCTGCGATTCGCGGCACCCCAGAAAATCGACACCAAGAAACACCATGAGGCAGCTCGCTTTGGGTACGACTGCGTGCTGCCGACGTCAAAACCGGTCAATTATCCCAACATGACGGCGCAGGCGTCGCGGATCTTGGATTTCTTTACGGCATCGGCCGGCACAGAGCAGAGCGAGGATTGTCTCACGCTGAATATCTGGTCTAGGCCGACTTTGAGCTGTGAGGGGGGAAAGAAGCCCGTGATTGTATACTTTTACGGTGGACGTAAGTTGCGAAATGGTTACAGACTTATTACCATCATGTTGCCAATTGGCATATTACAGCTATTGTCTAATTACGCTGCATAGTTTGCTGACACTCAAGTTCTAGGTTTCACCCTTGGAAACACCAACAGCCCGTTCTATAACGGCAAATACTTTGCCGAAGCAGAGGACGTCATTGTAGTCACGGTAAACTACCGCCTCAACATATTCGGCTTCCCCGGTGCTCCTGGTGGACCTCAGAATCTCGGCCTCCGCGACCAGCGCGCCGCCGTGGAGTGGATCCGCGATAACATCCACAACTTCGGGGGCTCCAGGTCCAAGATCACAATCGCCGGACAGTCCTCGGGCGGCGTGGGCGTCGACTATTGGTCCTACGCATATCGACGAGACCCCATCGCCAATGGCATCATTGCCCCTTCTGGAAACGCATTTAGCTTTCCCCTCAACGCGCCTGATGTGCCGGAGAAGAACTGGAACATTGCCGTCACGGCCGTGGGCTGCAAAGATGCTGGGGATGTCATGGCCTGTATGCGCAAGGTGCCCTGGCAGGACCTCAAGGCAGCCGCAGGCTCCGTCAAGCCCGTCCGCAGCAGCAGTGTTCTCCGCTCGATCCCGGCCTTTTACCCGGTGGCAGACGGTGAGCTTGTCTTTGCCGATTACGCCAAGCTGACGGCAGAGGGCAAGTTTGCCAGGCTGCCTGTACTCATGGGCAACAATCACAACGAGGACGGCTACTACCGCATCCCGGCCTTTGCCAACGGCGTCGTGCCCACAGACGAGCAGGTCCGGACCTTTCTCCTCGAGTCCTTCACCTGCCCGGCGTCCTTCCAGGCGGCGGCGCGTCGTGCCCACGGCGTACCTGCGTGGGTGTATCGATACATGGCCGACTGGGACAACACACGGCTGTTCCCAACCAGCGGCGCGTACCACGGCGTGGATATGCACATGATATTCGGCGCGTCGCGGGACGTCAGCGGCCTTCCCACATCGGCTGACCAGAGGAAGATGACGGCGCTGATGCAGCGCGCATGGAGCTCGTTCAGCGACGATCCCTGGGCTGGGCTGACGACTCGGCTGGGCTGGCCCCGGTTTGACCGGGCTGCAAAGACATTGGCCGTGTTGGGTGAGGGGAACAGACCCAGGCTGAAGTTGACGAGGCCGTCGGAATATGATGAGGCCTGTTCGACGGTTACGTTAGGTGCGTTGGCAACAAAGGCACCGACGACTCCAAGGGGTGTGTAGGTAGTTTGTGTGTCATGTATGTGTCATGTATTATGTATGTATTCGGGTAATGACCGCTGGATGAGGCTTCCCTTCAATGCCGAGTATTCGCATTGCCTAGACCCTCGGATGGCGGATGGCCGGTTGGCTCGTTATAAACGATCAATAGTCGGTGATGATGAAATCTAAATCATGGAAAGTTGGTTGGCTGACCCAGTGATTACACACATTATTGGGATCGCCTAATTCTACAGGCAGTTTCAGTGCTAATTTGAAGTTTCCAGCGTCATGCGAGGGGTGTTATAGCGGTCACTCCACCATTTACAGCCAATTGGTTCGCTGTAACCTGCCCACTGTACAAATCTCGCTAGCGTCTGGCCCTAGGTTGAGCTTGATATTGAGAACCAATTTCTAAATCAACGCCGCACTCTGGTAAGCATTATCCAATACTCTATTCTTGGCCCGTTGGCCTTGACACTGCCGGAATGAACCATTTTGGCGTCTGTGGTTATGCCACAAATAAGTATCAGCGCTGACACTTTGCTAGAAAGGGTCTCGGCAGTTATGAATCCAATGTCCGTACATGGATAGCCCTATCCTACCTATGTTGCCCAACGGTTACAAACGGCCGCAAGAACGGCATGGCACACCAGGGTCTGTCTATCTAAGTCCGGGGACAAGATCATTCGGAAATAACTACAATTAGGCTTATACGAGAACATGCAGAGATTCTGTGACTTTCTTAAGAGCAAGACTCTACTTCAATAATCAAAGTGGCAGATTCACATACCATGTTGAAAAGGCAGGTGTTTGGCATGATGAGGCTACTCAGATCTGGCGAAAACCAACAAATATAATGGCTGATGATACCTTGCAACACTATCTTGGTAGTGCAATACTTTTCTTATTTTGATACTTCTCATCTCTCGCTAACGCTGCCTCTCATGATGGAAGAAATTGAATCTATAAGGCCACATTATTAGACCGTGGTTTCCAGCAACAAGAATTTTGCTGATGTACTTAATTCGTAGAGAAGCAGTACATGGCATAACCGATATCGGCTTTTACATCATCCCACCCACAACAAACACCCGCATGACAGGTGCCACACGTCCATTTGAGACGGTTGATAATGATGAAGTTTATATCAAATTGTCAATGGCTTGGATGTAGACAAGGTGGTGCCCTCGCGGCAAGTACCTCGCGGCAAGTAATTCACTTGCATCACATGGACTTTAGTTGTGACGAGAGAGCTCAACGTAAGGAGTCAGTATCATCCACGAATAAAGCTAAGAAAGAAAATGTGTTTTCTCTTACAAAGTACACATTCTCATTGCATCTTGCTTCAGCGCTCGAGGTTTTGCGCTGTGAGTATCGACAATAATATTCCCAGCAGATGAGCAAGCTTGTCAATATGCATTATCTATAGACACTTTCCACAACAAGCAGGCCTCAAAAAAGATCTTTAATGAATTACAGAAAATACATCAGCCCTGCTTTAGCCGTTGACTTTATAATCCCCGGCTACTGAAGGCTAAAGCCCGCTGCAACTCCACAGGACTTGGCCATTCAAGGTTCATTGTGGAGATTGTATTTCTTGTTGGGGGTGAGGGGTCACGTCATTGCTGCTTCCCAGATATCCCTCTCTTTCAAACATCCCACAAACAACTCACAAAAGTTGCCTTTATTGTTGATTCAACCATCTATTCTCCTTAGTCAATTCAAATCCTCCCACGTCAGACCCGTTTTCGGTACGAGGCTTTTTAAAGCCTCAAGGAGCCATGAAACCTATCGCAATGGAAATATCTTCAGATCGAGGTAAAGTTGGACTGAGAATGCAACCGGGTGTTCAGTTTTCCAAACCACAAGTAGCCGCTCTTCTACGTCAAACGTCTCCTTTCATTGTGCCTCTCTCTTCCCTTTCCCCCTCTAGACATCTGAGGGGAGGATGGAGGGGGGGAGTTACTGCAAAGGAGCTCGCGTGGATTGAGCGGCTTCGGGGCGAGGAAAACTGATCTGAGAAATACCGGCGAACTTGATCTGGATAATACCAGCGAAAGGATCTGCTTCTTGGGACTTTCCCATCCCCCAAGTCAAATTTTTGTGTGGGAATAACTAACCCCCGCAGCGCTCTGCTTGATCATTATTCAAGATGTCGACGGATAAGATCACCTTCTTGACGAACTGGTCAGACTGGTTTTCTATTCTGTTACTTTTCTTTTTCTTGAGAGAAACAAGAAAGAACTGACTTTTGTTTTGTTAGGCACGCCACTGCGTACCATGCGCCGCTCTATCTCGCTCAATCGAAGGGCTTCTTCGCGGAAGAAGGCATCAAGGTCGCTCTACTTGAGCCCAATGACCCTAGCGTATGGATATTCATTGTGTCATTACTGTGAAAGGCGAGCTGACTCTTTTGATTCATTCCAGGACGTCACCGAAATCATCGGCTCTGGAAAAGTAGATCTAGGTTTCAAGGCCATGATCCATACACTCGCTGTAAGTGCTACTGTAGCTGCTTATACCTGCGCCAGACATAATTTCATCTCTGAACAATTTGCTTACCTCGTCGTTTTCACTACTAGGCCAAGGCTCGCAACTTCCCGGTCCTTTCCGTTGGCAGCTTGCTAGATGAGCCATTTACTGGTGTCATCTACCTCAAGGAGTCTGGAATCACGACCGACTTCCGCTCTCTCAAGGGCAAACGCATCGGCTACGTCGGCGAGTTCGGCAAGATCCAAATCGACGAGCTGACTTCGCACTATGGCCTCTCGCCCGCCGACTACACCGCCGTCCGCTGCGGCATGAACGTCTCCAAAGCCATCATCCGCGGCGAAATTGACGCAGGCATCGGCCTCGAAAACGTGCAAATGGTCGAGCTCGAGGAGTGGCTCGACGCCCAGGGCCGGCTCAAGACAGATGTCCAGATGTTGCGCATTGATGAGCTCGCCGAGCTGGGCTGCTGCTGTTTCTGCTCCATCTTGTACATTGGAAATGAGACTTTCATCGCGCAGAACCCAGACAAAGTGCGCGCCTTCTTGAAAGCCGTAAAGAGAGCGACTGACTTTGTGCTCGCCGAGCCTGATAAGGCGTGGGCTGAGTATGTTGACTTCAAGCCAGCGATGGGCACGGAGCTCAACCACAAGATGTTTGAGCGTAGCTTTGCTTACTTCTCCAAGGATTTGAAGAACGTCCAGCGCGACTGGGACAAGGTTACCAGGTACGGCCAAAGACTCAATGTTTTGGCCGCTGACTTCAAGCCCAACTATACCAACGAGTTTCTCGACTGGGCTCTCGACGCCGACTCCAAGGACCCTGTCGGTGACCAGAAGCGCATGGTTGAACTGCAGCGTGGCATTGCAGCCAACGGCGGTTTTCAAAGACTCCAAGCCACCGCTGAGGTTTGATGTTCGGCAACAACGCTACTTGGTTCGGCTGTTGCGCACTCACTGGTTAGTGGACAATGGGAAGCCCTCTACATCTGGGACTTTGGTTTCTTGTATTGAAGTCTATCACGCTCATTCTAAGATCATGCCACTCATTAAGACTATATAAAATGAAATAGCAAACAGAAAAGCTCGAGACATCTATATGATGGCTCAATTGAGAGAAAAACCCCTGTCCATTCAATGAAGCCCCCGAAACCTTGTGAATGTGGATGTGAAGTTCAACTTCACCTAATTGTCCCATCAAACTGCAAACACATACGGTCTATCAAACAGATTATCCCATCTACTCCCATCACAACACCGCCCAGAACGCTCCCCATTCTGCCATAGCTTCTCCAAGAAATCATTAGCAACCAGCGGCGTCGCAATGCCTAGTATTCTACTAATCCACTCAAGTTCACCTGCAATAAAGCGTCTATCATCCTTATTGCCCAGATCCGTGTGAAGCCCAGCAATCACCAACGGCCACAGAACAAGCTTCCGCAGCTGATGAGTTTGTGATAAGGCAATCTCTTTTAGGTTGTGCATAACGACGTTGTAATAGTATGTCTTTCGAAGGGTGATGGTCTTTGTAACCATGCCCGTGGGATGGGAGCTGGTAGCAGCTGTGTCTGTAGGGTCTAGGAGGGAAGAAATGCAATAGAGACTGACGGCTGCCTGATAGATACGTGCAAGAGATTTCCAGTTCCACAAGCTGGCTTCGCGATGTGGCAGACTAACCTCGCCCATCACGGTTGAGCGTTGCACCCGATTAGAGAGGTGATATTCGCTGACATTGGCAGCCCAGTTCTCTACTGAAAACGCCTTGATTTGGCCAAGAATTACCAAGGCGCCTGCTCGTATGTCTTCACCGTCGTCTGCGTCAACAGTTCTTTGCCTCGAGCGGAGTTTGTTTATCAAGATGATAGCCGCTAACAAAGTAGGCGGACACGGCAATGATGTCGATATGCCGTTGCCATACAGCGCAGGTAAAAGACTTATCAGCTCAGACTGCCGGTTTGCTCTACTCGGTGTGATATCCGGGGACGTCGTAGCTCCCATTACGTCGGCCCTAATGTCACAGCCACAGATTAGTCCCGATTGACTTTATGAAACAGCTACACGTTCACCCGTCTTTTGGTTAACTCTGTGTGAAAATAGGGTCTTACAGAATGAGGTACTGAAAGAGATGCCGGAATGGTGTGCCTAGCAGAGCATGAGGGAAACTCTTATCCCGCATCTCGAGGATGGTGTAAGCTGCATCACAGTGTTGTCGCCAGTTGGGTGAAATAGACTGCTGAATCTGTGAGCCGTGATGAAGCGGTCCGTTAGCATGAGAATGAAACCTCCTGGTAAGATAAAAAAAAATACAAGCTGAAGTAGGCATTTATGTGCACGAACCTCTGAGAGAAGAAATGTAAGAACAGAAGCGAGTGCCTCATTGCTCGTCTGATAGCCCGGCCTCGCCAAATCCTCAGATAGTGACCGTATAGCAGCTCCCCTATGTTTCTGTAGCCTCTTGGCTAGAGTCTTTCGCTCTGCTTCATCGTGATATCCTTTGCGGAACTGTAAAATCCGGTGGCCAAGCGCAACGCACTTGAAGCTTTCGGCAACGGTGGGCGGTATATAAGACACGGCGTTGAGAGGTATGAAAAAGTCGCTTTGCACGCCGTTTCCAGTAGCTACCATGTCGGGGCAGACGTTGATATTATCTACCAAGTTCCAGGTCTGTTAGAATAGCTGATTTATGACAGTCGCACATGTTGGTTTGGGTAAGTAGACCCCAGGGTCTAGGTGAGGCGACATACAATACTCCAAAGCATCCAGCAACGCTTTAGCCTCGCAAGAGATCTTGGGTGAATCGTACAGCGCCAAGTCACACACAACGACAGACCCCATGGTTGATTCCTCCCGCGCACGCTGTCCCTTGGACCTCGTCTGGCCGGGCTGGAGCCATTTCAGCGGCTTGTGATCATAGCCGGGACAGTCGATTCCTCTAGCACGGCACTTTCGACACGCCGGCTGGGCTGAGTCACAAACACGCCGCTTTTTAAGACACTCCCAGCAGGACTTCTTGTTGCTGCTATTGATGTCGCTGCTATTACTGTCGCTGTTGCTGTCTGCCATGTCTTGGGTCCGGCCGTGGGTCGATCTTCGTCCTGACATGTCTGGTGAGATGAGATTTAGAGCCTTGTTCGACAAGTACGTGGTGGCATTTAGGTGTGGGGAGGTTGGGGTTATTTAAGAAATGTAATACAACATACAACGTACTACGATCAACCCTCCTCCAGCCCTACGGCACAGACAAAAACACACAAGGCTGTCTCCGCCCTCTCTGTCTATATGTACGACGTGTCAGCGGCCGAATCGTTTTAAATAACGAAAGGCGACTCGAGCGTTACCATGTGCACACCTTGAGGCCTTGGCCCGGACCCCGCGGGCTGACAACAGGGCTGTGTGTTTTGCCCAAAGATGGCATTAATTAGCAACTTTGGTTCCAATCTCCCCGGCATCGGTCAAGTTTCCGAAGGCCGGGGTTGTCTCAACTTTAAGCTTACTTTCTTTCCAACAGGCTGTGTGGGCGTTCACTGCCCGACCATCATCTACCCAGTCAAACCGTCGAAACTCATAAGAAAACGCCAGGTTCCCGCCAAGGACCTGCGTTGCGTTGCGCTAACAAGAGCACTGCCACAGGTTTACAGCCATGTTTATTGGTCTACATGTATGTCTCAGCAGTTTGAGGTGCTCAGATAAATGGTCACCGCAACGGCACTCCGTAATCATCGGCCTAATACAGACAGCGATACGAAGCCCAAGCCTTGGGGGGGGGGGGGGGGGGGGGCGGCTGCCATGTCCAACAAAAACATGAAGGATGAAGTCACGATTCATTGCCTTGCTGGGCTTATCTAGTTAATGACTCGAAAGTCTTTTAGAATTGGATACCAGCCTAAAATGTCAATCATAGTACATCGGCGGGCAGCTAATTGCTTCAATCATCACCAAGCCCGTGCCAGTACATTATTCACCCAGAATGTTTCATCTCAATCATCACACATACAGCATGCACAACGTATATTTCCAACCAGCAAAAAGACAATCTCATTTGGAGTCTGACTTTTAATGAACCCCACCAAATTCTAATCAGTTAACTGGTATATCCAAACCGCTCTATTCCCCAGCCCATAAATAATCCCCTAGAAAGACTCCCCCAAATGTGCAGAAAGAAACAGCCAGTACAGTTTTTTAATACAGAAACCCCCTCATCTACCAGGCAATCTTGGCAATGAAACCCTGAGGCCATGTCCGAGCCGCCCATCTCCTTGCCTCATCCAGAATGACAATGTAAATGCCAAAAGCAAAAGGCAGGAACCAGTACTCCACAGGCACTTGTGTCGTTCCGAGGATGGGATGCAGCTGCGGGATGTACAACCACAGGAACGCCATAGCCAGAGCGAAGAGGATAGCTGGGAACAGGTACAGATTCTCCGTCTGCTTGTTCAAGATGGGTGGGTGCTGGAAGATACTGAGACGGCGCGTGCGCGTAGCCAAAAGATTGAACCATTGCATGACAACCAAGTTGACAAAGTAAATGGACGAAGCTTCGTTGAGTTTCTGGCTGTAGTAGTCAGGATCGATATGGTCTGGCACTTTGCCGAAGCCGAACCACAGGTCCTTGAACGGGATGCCATTGCGCTCCAGGAACCAGTATGACATGGCAAAGGATGCCAGAGTCTCCGTCACACCAATGACACCATAGGCGTGCCATATCAGCTGCCAGTCGACAAGGCGGTCTTTCTTGACGTTTCGGGGTCGTCGGAGCAAGACATCAGCTTCAGGCTTTTCGTAAGACAGCATAGTGGCGGCAGCGCAATCCGTGAAGCAGCTAGTAGTAACATGGTTAGTTGAGGGCAAACACACACAATACTGGTAGGCGAACAACTTACCAGATAATAATCATGAGAAATGATGACAGAATCTGCGGAAGACCGAAAAGAACAGAAGTCATGACAGGCCAGAACTCGGAGAAACTACCAGCTGGGAGTAGATATGCGATAACCTAGGCAAGTTAGCACTTTATATATGGGCTCGTGGGGGAATAGATCTCATTTACCTTCTTCAGGTTGTCGAAAACAACACGTCCATACTGCACGGCAATCACCACTGATGAAAACGTATCCAATAGAATCATGTCTGCAGCCTCCATAGCAATGTCAGAGCCACTTCCAAGCGAGATACCAACGTCGGCAGCCTTCAGCGAAGGGGCGTCATTGACGCCATCACCTGTCATGGCTACGACGTTGTTTTCCTGAAACTCTCGAACGATTCTGAGCTTCTGTTCCGGGGTCGTTCTGGCAAACACAATCTCGTCGTATTGGATCAGCGCCTTCCACTGGTTGTCGCTGAGTTTCAGAAGTTCCGGGCCGCTAATCACAATCGCTCCCCGCGACGTGCTGCTATTCTTCTCATCTTCATCAGACGATTCAGTTTCGGGAGAGTGTCGTTCAAGATGAGAGGCGTTGTCGACGTGGAGGCAGGTGACGATACCGGCATCGCGAGCGATGGCAAGCGCCGTCAAAGCAAAATCACCAGTGACCTATTGAATCCTGATTAGCATTCGTTACAAGATACCCATACTGGTAACACAAAATACATACCATAGCAATTCTAATACCAGCTGCGCGAAGAGTAGTCACGACCTCTGGAATCTCAGGACGCAGCGGGTCAACGATAGCCACAAGGCCAATCAATGTGAGACCAGTCTTGGCTTCTTGCATGATTGTCTCTTCATATTGGCTAGTGCCGAATTTTCCGCTCAGTTCGTCCCCCGAAACAGTTTTTTGTGCAAGAATCAAACATCGCTTGCCCTGAGACGAGTAGGTATTCTTGATGCTCTCTAGTGTTGCCACTGCGGTCTCGTCGAGAGGAGCCACGAGTCCAGAATCGGTAAGGAAGGAAGAGCATCGGCCGATGAGCACATCCGGAGCTCCCTTGATAGTCAACAAACTGCAAAAGAGGTATCATTAGGAACTTTTCCTTTCATGAAGCGATTGTCTTTCACAGCAAAGTAGTTACTCACGTGTCTGTTGGTTTGAAAGCACCAGCGGCCTCCTTGGGCAGGGTATTATCCACAGCCTCCTGGCGATTGTTGGTGAAGCACCGGATCATGAATTTGTTCTTGCTGTTGAATGCAAGCTCGTAGTCCTTGCGCCAGCAAGACCGATAGTAGGCAACATTTCCAGCCTCAAGGATTTCCGAGAAACGAATGATGGCAGTATCCGTAGCATCTCCAAACACCTTTCTCTCAGAAACGGGAACATCTGCAGCAGCAGCGTCCAACTCGGCACCATTGCAGAGTGCTGCCATTGCAGCCAAGTGGCTCATGGGGCTGATCGTCTTTGTCTGATTTGCGGTAACCTTGTCAGATGCGAGTCTTTGTTTTCCCTCTTCAACTGTCATGATGTTGCCACCGATGGCACAACCAGTCACAGTCATTTTGCCCTGGTTTTGGTGTTAGTACTCATCTCTTTTTCAAGCTCAACCCATAAGTAGCCCCTATGCCAGGTTCTTCGCACATACCTCTGTAAGCGTTCCAGTCTTGTCAGAACAAATGACAGAAACAGAGCCAAGAGTCTCGACAGTCTTCAGGGACTTGCAGAGAATCTTATTCTTCCTCATCAGGTTGGCAGTGATCGTCAAACCAGCAGTAATGGCAATAGGAAGGCCTTCGGGGATAAAAGCCACGGCAACGCTAACGCAGTTCACAATCAAGGTTGGCACATTGATCCAGTTGGGATGATCCTTTCTCAACCAAACACCCCTGAGCATACAATTAGCAAAACGCCCATTTTCTCTTTGAAATTCGTGTGTCGAGAAATACTCACCAGACAATGAGCACAATTGTAATCATCGTAATCATGATGGTGGTGATGATCATGACAAAGTAAAGGACTTCACGCTCCAGAGTGGTCATTTTCGTCTTGGGCTCGTTTGTAAGTGCAGCTATGCGACCAAAGACAGTTCTGTCACCAGTAGCAACCACAATGCCCATACAGCTACCGATAATGCAATGAGTTCCCTGCATACCAATGTTGTGAGTTTCCAAGTAGTTGGCATCTGTGTGGTCGACACTTGCGGCACATGGCACCGACTCTCCAGTAAGGACTGAGCGATCAAACTTGGCATCTGATGAAGCTTCGATGAAACGCACATCAGCCGGAAGCTTATTTCCGGCCTTAATGACCACAAGATCGCCAGGAACCAGTTCTTCGGCAGGGATGTGAATGACTTGGCCGTCTCTAGTAACTTGGCATTGTTCTGGAAGCATGTCCTTGATGGATGACATAACTCTAGACGTCGACCAGTCTTGGAACATGTTGAATCCGGCTTGAATGAAAAAAACGGCTAGCAAGACAATAGCAAGGGCCTATGAAGTAAACGAATCGTTAGTAATTAGTACCCCTTCTAGTTTGATTTCCAACGCATAGGAGGTTTCAGTGAGTAAACAAAACAAAACATACCAAGTTAGCCAGTGCTGGAGGATCTCCGAGCGGCTTCCATGAGATGAAGACGAGGATACTGCCCAACAACAGAATAGCACCGAATCCTTTGAAGAAGTAGGCAATGATGGTGACGGTTCTGTTTGTTTTAGGGGGTGAAGGCGCGTTCTTGCCGTACTCTTCGAATCTCCTTTTTACTTGCTCGACTGACAAGCCCCCAGTAGGGGATGTAGAAAGTCTCTGCGTGACATCCTGTGTTGAAAGGGTATGCCATTCGAGGTCACCGAGATCTACATTGGAAGATTAGAGTTAGCCGAACATCGTATCAATATCACAAGCAAAGAGTAGACTGCTGTAGTATGTATGAAGAGCTTAAGGACTTGTGAACAACTAACCCTTTGCTGCTGAGTCTTTGGCCTGGGCCTTTTCGTTCTGCTCTCTGCGTTTGGCATCATCAATGTCGAACGAACTGTCACCAAGTCAGCGAGACAACACTCATCAAACACGGATAAATTGTCACCGCGTTTCTTACACTGTACGGTATTGAATGGGCAAAGCAATGGCAGGGTCGACTGGGCCACGGGAGTGAACACTACGGATGGCCAGAGAGTCGTTTGAGTTTCGACGACTCAAGGAGAAGCGTGGATGACGGGCAGGTTGAGCCAGCTCCTCGTCATGCCAGCGGACACGCTCTGGCCCCTGGGCCTGGATCTCCTGATTGGACATTATGTCGAGTCAAATTGGGGTTGCAGAGAGGGGGAAATGCAGATTCAGAAGAAGTAAAAAGGGGGGCGAGGCCCGAGACGCAGTAACGTCCCGTTGACGGCGGGGAGAGAACACAAGAAGAACTGAGAGAGCAAGAAAGGAACTAGAAAGACAATGGAAACAACTCTTTCTCGTAGGATCAGCAAAAATGGACGAGGCAAGTCGGGGGTCAATATATCCTCTGAGACAACACCAGACGACCAACAACTAAACCGGAAACGGGCTCATCGCTAACACCGCTCTGTCTCTCACTCTCTTTCTACGATCTTTCACCTAGCCTGGAGTTCTCGTGCTGCTAGCCCAGTGGCTTTTTTTCTCCCCGATGGATGGATTCATAGTCGCGGGCAGGGCGAGGCTCCAGACGAGGCGGGGCGGCCATAATTTCATTTTCTGGTTCCCATATTTTTTTCCCTATCTGTTTTGACACTGACTCCATCGCATGTGGGCAGGCAAAGCAGAAGGGTTTTTTGGTGTACAGTGCCGTTCACTAGTTTCTTGCACTTTGGCAGCTATGGTAAGTAGTCAATAATAGGAAAAGCCTTGGTTTTTACGAGGGCAAAAGCAGGTATTCGCAGGTATAGGTGAAATGGTGTGGAGATGGGCAGGACCAACACCAGAGTTCGGTGCCAGTGCTCGCGTGTGGACGCAGGAGCCTCAAGCCAGCAGCTGCGTAATAGGAGCAGCTGCAGAGAGAGGTGTGTGTGTGCTGTCAGGGCGTGCGAGATTTGTTTCTGGTTGCGAGAGGAGTGTGTCCATTTTGGCCAGGTCGAGAAGCGGAGGAGTAGGAGGATAAGAGGCCAAAGCATGGACGCTGGCAAGTTCCTCGCCCACGGCATGGTGTGCACTGTACTTCGCCTGTATCTGAGCCGTTGGCTCCAGGTGGTTGTCTCCCATAACAGCGCCCAGGTATCTGCCGTGAACTCCTGCTTAGCAGTCGCTATGAGCGATATACGTCCAGGGCACTTGGGGGCTGCTGGCTAGGGAATTCAGGGACCTATCCAGGCGGGCCCTGACAGCGCTAAAGCTCGGGGTTATAGTGATCGTCAGAGGGGCTGTGAGCTGCCAGCGGGCAAAGAGTCAGGCGATGCGTGATTGGCGCAACCGACTTGGCCGGGTCAGGGCTCAAACTCAAAAAGGTGAGTGCATGGCACTGTGCCCTACACTGTGGTAAGCAGGCAAGCAAACAAACAAACAAACACATAACTTATGGGCTGTGATAATATTGCCGACAGGCGACGTTGTGCCTGTGCGAATGCAGGCTCGGTACCGTGTCTGTCTGTCTCCTCCTTCGGCTTGCCTGCTTTGTCCATCGTGCGCTGGAGCCGCCATTCTGCTTCTGGCTGCTGGCCGCGAGGCCTCCCAGCGCCTCCCCCCTCTGTAACCTACCTCTGCAGCAGGTGCTGCTCACTCACTTCCCCTGCCTGCCTCTCCTTGCTTCTCCTCCCCCGTGCTGCAGGTGACGGCACAACAGATGCACAAATGCTAGGCGACGGCATACTCGATCTGGTAGTCACTGTAATTTCTTGCGTAGGTGCCGCACGGTAGGTGAAGCTCACTGCATCCATTAGAGAGGCATCGGGAGATGGCGATGGAGGAGGCTGTGCTGTCGATGCCGTTGTTGGTGTTCCTCTAATATTTCCTGTTGACAACCTACACCCACTGTATTGGCGACGACCCCTCGACAAAAGGTCACCCACCCTTCCATTAGCATCCCATCCAGCCCAAAACACCGAGACTCTCACCGCTTGTTGTTGCCAATAATTGACATCACGAGTGTCATCTACATACTGCGCACATGTAAATCCGCAATTGACTGCTTCGTGGTTTCTCTACCGCTGATGGTGAAGAGTAAAAGTTTATTGGCATAAGACATTTACACACAGAGACCGTGTTGTTGCTAGGGCCGTGCGAACAGCACACCGCGCACACGGCTTCAATGGTCTGTCCACCGCGCTCCAGAATCCATTGCTGCCCTCCCCGCTTCCCATCTCTCCATCCCCTCACTCACCCTCACGTCTCTCGTGTCCGTCCTCTTCTGGCTATGCTTTGCACATCGTGCTGCATGCATGCTGCACATCGTTGCATCTCTTGGATCCTGCGCCAGAACGAGCTTCAATGCTCGACTCTGTCTCACCCACCCACCCTCCCTTTGCTTCTCCTCTCCTCGCCTGGGTCCAACTCCATTCAAGAGTACAAAGCAGATGCAGATAATGATGCAACCTCACCAAGCAGCTAGAACAACGAACGGCTTTCTTCTCGAACAACAATCACTGGAAAGGCGATCGTTCATCTCCCATTCTCGAAGCTCTTGAGCTTCCATGTCTGTCTCATCTCAAACTCTCAATCGGGGTGCTGTGCATTGGTTGCATCACCTTGTTTCGGCATTGTGCGCTCTAGCGGCGGTTAACTGCGTCGCCACATTACCCTAGTGCACCTCCCTCCGGCCTATCACAACCGCTGTATTGTCCGATGAGCGCTGAATCCAGAATGCATTGAATACACACGACATGGTATGACGGTGCAGCCAACTCGGTCCATGGGGGTGGGCAGGCGCTACAACGGTGTAACACATGGGAGAAAGGAGCATTAGGCATGCCATGAATCGACCACCGCCTACCCATGACTGTCCTCCCGCAAAACCGATTCATCATTCTCTAAGCTTGGTTCGTTATTTATTGATGTTCTGCGGACTATCCGCTGTAGAAAAGTACCAACACGAAGATCAAGTCCATCTATTGATGTGTGGCGTCTCTGGCTGCATCTACGTCTTCGTGTACACACACAAGATGCCGCTGTTGCCGCCGTCATTGAGAACCAAATGTTAGCACCGAAACGGCGAAGTTATGCGGGCTCCACGAAGAAAATTGCGCCGGCTCTACTATGTAGTAGGATCAAATGTCAACTTGACATTAGTTTGCCATATAAACTTGAGCGGAGCCTGTTGTACGGGTGAGATTGACGAGAGGGGCGGCGCAGACTCTCTCCCCACTTCTCGGTAGGACGCCGAAGACGACTCCCCTTTACGCCCCGTTTACCAGTCCTAATCCATACTGACAAGACTCATTAGCCTTGGTTATTCTCATTGCCATAGAAATGCTAATACTATTCAGGGAAAAAGGCTGCTGGGTCTACGGCTGCCCACTACCCGTCTGACGGCAAACAGCGGCAGAGCTACGGATGGCTGAGGGAATTCTTACAGCACAGTACGAGGTACGTTTGGTTTCTCTCACCGTCTGTCTGCTCCTTTTTCCTTGATTTCTGGTCCCGTCAAATTGGGTTGCCAGGGTACAATTTCAAACAGGAGATGGCTTGCGAGTGGATACTATAATGGGCGGCTGTCGTTGATAACATGCCAAATTTGATCTTGCCTACTCTGGTGGGCAAAGCTCAACCAACAGCACCGAAGAGACACAGACCCTCGCTTCCCTTCTCTTCGTTCGTCTTGTGTCCCATCTGGCTTCTTTCACATGCATCCCGGCGCAATTACTAAAGGATAACTTGACGTCAGGGCCTCAGCCTCACGCATTGGCTCTTTTTGAATCTCCCATCATTAACCCAGCTAGAGCTCTCCCTGGCCTTTGCCCTACCTCTTCGTCAAGCTCCAATAGTCCCTGCATATTGTGCATGGAGCACACAGGGCTTGCGCGTTCGCTTGTCTAGGTAGACGACAGGTGGTGTTACACTGACACGTGCGTGGGGGTTTGTGCACCCTCTCAACCCCTGGCCAGGGTTGAGTCGATGGGCTAGTATCAGCACAACACCAAAAGACCTGGTATGAATTTCCCACAAAGAGGAGCTGCACATTCTTACAATTGGTCAATAAAAGCACATGATGTCTGCTTGATATAGATGCATATTGACCCAAGTAAATGGTAACTCTAGCCAAGAACCTTGACTCTGTCTGGGCAAAACGTCGACACTCACCATAGAGCCATTGAATTATCAGCTACCCCTGGCACAACTTACTGTAATAATAAGCATTTTGCCAAGCTTCGGAGCGATCGGCTGCCAAGCATCTTGGCCCCGGCACAGCGTGTTTTGGGTATGTCATTGACCAATGGCTATGGTTGAAGAAACATACGTGAGTCGAGTATTTGCCATACCACTATGAAATATCTTGGGCAACCATGTGGTATTTCCCTACCCAAAGCAGCAACACTGGGTTGATGGACCGCCAGCCCCGGAGTGCTAAACACCAGCTCCCATCCGTCATAATCGCAATGAGAGAGAAGGTGATGAAAAGTCTGTCTTTGCAGGGATTGGGGGAAAATTCTCAAGGTCCAGATGGGCCTTTGCCGCGAAAATGGATCACTCCATCCGTTCGTGAGCTTACTCGCAACTTTGTTACTAAATTAGTGTGTGAGTGTTAGCTAGAAAAGGGAGCTCGGCATCGAACGGTCCCCGTTCGTTTTCAGAGACTAGGTGGACAGGGCGTCTGAACTCGCCCAAGAGAAAAACACCAAAAATTACCTTGTTGATGGGGAATGCGCACCAATAGGTAGGCAGTTTAGTTAGTAGCCATCTCACGCACCTCTATGTATCCCACTCAGGTGACACCACTCGGCCAGCACAAGATCGACCGGAGCCGAAGGTAGGGATGGGGCCCTGTTCGGAGGGTGCCCATCTCGTTCCAGCCTGCGCCAGGGTCATCGGACATTCATTCTCCATACTGTTTATCCTTTTCACAATGAGGAGGGGAGTGAATACGGTAGGCTATGGCAGGACGTCATGATGCAGCAATAGATTGGTGTAGTCATGGCGTTTTCATCTGAGAGAAAGAAAGGGAAATTCCCTCACGCACCTTTTTCTTTTTTGTCTGATGATGCACACGCCCATCTCTCGGATACGGGATCCGTGCCGCCGCAAGCGAGGGAGATGGGCTGTGCCTTTGTAGGTATGGAGGTATGTATCTATGTATGTAGGAGCAACTGAATTGGACGCTGGATCATATTGGATGCTGCCCGTTTGATGCCGTGTGACGCCAGCCACGTTTGAGGCTAACCAACATGCCTAAGGAAGGGCTGGAGGAGGCGCGTCCAAGCAGGACTGTTTGTGTACACACTGTGTCGACTGAGCTAGAGTCTCGAGACATCATCATCATCGCAGGTCTGCTGCCCCAGCTCGGGAAATCGACCGTTTTCAGGTCCTTGGATCTGCCGAGTGCGTCCCACAGCCCAATCCTGAAATTACCCCGACGGCAATACATACTGCACAAGTAAGCTGTATTCTCAGCTTGCTGCTGGTGTGGGTGGTTTATGCTGCGCGTGTGGACGTGTTCCAACGTGTCTGTCCCGAGCGTGTCAATCACCATCTCTTGTTTGCATGTGAGTCGCGGAAAAACAACAACAAAAACTCCAGAGCTCTGAGTTGCGCTCTATGCAACATTCAGTCTGGCCCTGCATTCTTTCTCAAGATGATCCGATCTGAACAGGTTCAAAGCAATCTGTTTGGCAAATCTTACCTACATTGTCACAATCGCTTGCCTAATGACATTAAAATCATTGTTGAGTAAACCAATTGAAGTCCGAAGAGTTTCTGCGGTTATGATTTGGCTTTGTGATTTTCCCAATTGTTAGTGTCTAGATCGGGCTCTCTGCATGGCCTCCTTTTCTGTGATTCCATTCGCAACTCATAAGGCATACCTCCCACCGAGAAGGATGTCCGTCCGCCCTGAACTACAGCAACACCCTCACTCCCAAACCTCTCATCTAAACCGCCAGCTAGCTACTGGTTAATGCCTTATTGCTAATTGCCGATTAATTTTTGGCTCTTGTGCAGCATAAATAAACTCAAGTTATCTCCGCATCGATAAACCGCGTAGCCTAAAGTTTTAGTCAACCATGTTGAAAATGATAGGTCGTGTTTGATACGTGAAGAGAGGCAGACGCATTCTCTTATTGAGTACATTGCATTTATTTATCGTATCATACAGGTGTTTAGATATTTCGAATCACGCCAAGCTGTTTTAGCATGGTGTGGATGGCGTGAATTGCTCGACTGCCTCAGCAAGAAAACGGTTAGGACACAGTAGATCGAGTCTGACAATGGCAATAAGTGTCCTTTAAACACTAAATCGGCTGCGAAAAAAGCCTGAGCATGTGAACCCCAGTATCATTGTCTCACTCCCAGGTTTCTCAAAATAAAGAAACGCACTCTTAGCTCAATTGCCTTTGCTAAAGCAGGTTTACGGGTGCTTCTCATGTTTGAATATACGTGGAGTAACATTGAATCCTTCCGCCTCTTCGAAAGTACCACGATGGATATGCAGTGGTGATACAAACAACTTCAACGCAACCATCTCGCAGACCTGGAGTCGAAAATTGAGTTCCCAAGATAGCCTGCATGGTCCATATTCGAGGAAGCACAGGCTGTTACAACTTACAAAGTCTTGCGCTGGCAGAAGAAGAATCTAAGCAGAACATTGGCTCACAGAAAGAACAGCATCGGCGTTAAGAAGTTACGCAGTAGTGTACCAACATTTCACAGGACAACTCAAGCACGTTGAACGAATAAACTAGTGCATTTGATATCGTATGACTATTATCCAAGGATATATCCAGTCCCAACCCAATGCGCCTATGCATATAAAAAGATGACATCAACACCAGTAGATGAAGTATAGATGAGGAAAGAGAAGAGAAAAAGGACCCGCTCGCGTATCATCAAATCATGAGATTAGGTTGATCCAACCGCCAGGCTAGATTTAGCCTGGACAACCAACAAGTCGGTCGTCACACTGCTGGCAATCAAATGTCCAGCAATGACTCCCAAACAGCTTTGAGCATCCTCCTTGGGCGTCCGCGTCAGCTTGCCCTTGTCCATATTGGCACCTCCGTGGCGACTAAGCACAATCAGGCTTGGCTTGTTGGAATCGGAGTGATCCAAGTTCGCATCCGAGTCAGCGTATTGCAAAAGCTCCTCAATATTGGTAGAGATCGGGAGGGTATCGAACTTGACACGTGTGGCAATATCGGCAGAAACCTGTGCAGAAACAGTCTCAAAGTAGTTATCGCGATTGGCCGAGGATCCCTCGTTCGACTCCAGCACGTGAATGATCTTGGCCGTCACCTTGGTCTTCTCACAGAGCTGCAAGACAAGATTCAAGGCTACCTTGTCATCGTGGCCACCAAAGTAAACTAGGAAGATGTGGAAGGGCTTGTTGGTGAGAGGTGCAGTAGGGAAATCAGGCTTCGAAACATCATATGAGTGGGTACGGACAAGTTTAGCACGGCCTTGGTTCTTGGACTCGACATCATCGCTGCTTCTGGAAAAGTAGACGGCAACATTGTGGTCGTTTGAGGATAAAACAGACTTGACAAACTCCGTGTATGATGGGTTGATTTTGTCGTCGACCTTGGCAGAAGATAGAAATTGGGCATCACCAATGGTACCAGTTTCACTCCAGGGCAACAAAAGGAGATCAGAGGACATTTTGGAGGATCTGGTCGTGAGAGCTTCAGCAAAACGGTCCTCTGGAATGATAGCAACCTCTCCAGATGTGGCAACATTGTTCAGCTGTCCGACAGCGCGGA
This sequence comes from Zelopaecilomyces penicillatus, assembly GCA_005765155.1. Classification (NCBI taxonomy): domain Eukaryota; kingdom Fungi; phylum Ascomycota; class Sordariomycetes; order Hypocreales; family Pseudodiploosporaceae; genus Zelopaecilomyces; species Zelopaecilomyces penicillatus. Next base: position 4,921,919 of record VCCP01000002.1, read on the forward strand.
AGGTATTGACGACTGGATCATGACGCGTGTACTCATCAACTTGTGCGACCGTCATGACCGAAGAGTCACGATCCGTCAACTCCAGAAGTCGGATACCGTGAGCCCGAACTGGGCCCCTGGGGGCTTCGCTGATGACAGCACCCTTTGACTCTTCCTCTGAGACAAAACTCTGGTTCTCGACTCCTTGGGCACCACCAAACATCGACAGGAGATTGAGGAGAGCTGGCATGTTGTCCAGTCTAAGGTAAACAAGCAGTCTCTTGACTCTGTCGAGTTTCGGGCGCTCTTCGTCAACACTGGTGCCGACCGATGATCGGATCGGGGCGCCGGTGTCCCAATCAATTTCACCACGCTTCCATGCTTCAAGCTTGATTTGGTATGATGGTGGGTATAAGAAGCTAACTGCGGGTGTAGTAATGAAAGTTGTGACGAGGGCCATGACGACGAAGATGGTGAACGTCCTTTGACTCAAGATTTTAGCTTGCAGACCGATATTCTAAGGATTGAGTTAATTAGCATTTTTCATTCAAAGTAGAATAGATTCGCGCAGGCTCTTTGACTTACCAAGACGATGAGTTCCACAAGACCCTTGCAGCTCATCAAGACACCAATCGCAAACGACTCTCTCCAGACCAAGCCATTAAATCGAGCAGCTAATGACGCGCCGATGATCTTGGTAACTAAAGCAACAATGGTGATTGCGAACACATAGCCCCAAGCTTTTCCAGAGTCCAGCAAACCTAGATTGGTGTTCAAACCAGAGAGGGTAAAGTAGAGCGGCAAGAAGAGGGCTCCAATGAGATCTTCGAGCTTCTCGGTGACACGAATATTAAATCTGTTTTCACGAGGCAAAATCAAGCCAATCATGAAACCGCCAAAAATGGCGTGGACACCAATGATGGCAGTGAAGAAAGCGGATGCAAGAGCGACAAGCAGAATGACAGCGATGGCACCTTGCGAAGGACCGTTCTTGACATGACCACTTCTGTTCAGATACCAAACCAAAGCTGGTTTGACAACGTAGAAGAGGACGAGAGTATAGCCAACACAGACTAACAATATCCAAAGTGCAGTTAAACCATTCCCTGCATTTACCAGGGCAACGCAGAGGGCAAGAAGAATCCAGCCTAGACAAAATGATTATCAGCGGGGATGAACCAACTTGGTGAATGTGATGGAGGGGCAGGGAGTCTTACCAACAACATCGTTTGCAACACCTGCAGAAAGGGTAATGATACCAACCGATGTATCAAGAAGCTTGAGGGCAGTCAAGATACGGCAAAGAACTGGGAAAGCCTTCATGACGGTAGTGTCAGCAGTGAGCAACAGTGAGAAAAACGGGGCAGAATTTCCGAAATCAACATACCGTGATAGCGATAGCAATACCAACGAAAAGCATGTATACGCTGAATTTGATAGGCTTAAGATCGGGTTCATCGTGGAAAGTATTGTAGACACCCCAGGCCAGACCGCAACCAGCACCAAAGGGCAAGGCCAGGCCGGCAAAAGCCACAGAGGTGGCAACACGCCAGTTGCTGACAAGGAAACGAACGTCGGTTTCAAGACCGATGAGGAAGAGGTATAGAACGAGACCGACGTTGGCGAAGAGGTTCAAGTTGACTAACGAAGCAGCTGGGAAAATCGTCTCTCTGAAGTGTGGGATGCGGCCCATTACCGACGGGCCCAGAATGATGCCACCAATGACCTCGGCGATGACACGAGGCTGTCGAATCTTGGCCAGCGGCCAGTGTAGAGCATAGCAGATGGTGATGATCAGACCGGCCTGTGTTACGGGAACCAAAAATGTCAGCATGCGAACACACAAAATGCGGCGGCTTGCCCCGCTAGAAACAATTCTAACTAACCTGAATGATGAACAAGTTGATGGGATTTTTCGGATCATATACAGAGGGATCAGCGCCTTCCAGGATGCCACCTTGGGGAGGAGCTCTGTTGGCGGGCGACGTTGCCGCCGCGGCCGCTGACGATGTCAAAGTGGCCATTGTGATCCGCGTCTAGCTAGGTAATGATACTGTCGCGATGGTTTTGGAATGGAGAAGCGGCTTATCGATTGCCGTCTGCGAGGCTGCAAGCCTGCAAGAGGATGGGAAGCGGGAAGACTGGAATTGGGTCGCGCCAGGCGGTCCGTGGCGAACAAATTTGGGTTATTGAAGCTTCACAAAGCCGATAGAACCCCACTGCCAACCTCAATCAAAAAAGAAGAACAAAGTTTGACAAGAAAACTGGTCCCCCACGGTGTACAGCTTCGAAGGAGGTCCGAGGCGTCAACTCATATCTATACCCCAGAAGCCCGCCCCATCTTTGCCTAGACCTTGGGGCGGTGCAGGGATCTCAACGGCCGCCTCCATCTCTGGCGCGGCGGTTTGCTCCAGGCAGTGCGAAAAGACTTGCGAGGCGTCGTCTTTGTCGAATTGTTGGTTCGGGGGGTCGGAGACGGAGTCAGAGCCAACCCCAACTATGGGATGCGCGAGAGAGACGGCGCAGAGCCACATGTTTGGGCCGATCCATGTGACGGGGTCCAAGGCTAGCTTGGCGCACCCTCCAGGTGGCCAGGGATTATTTACCTTTTCTGCACTGTCTCTCTGCACGGGAGTGAGACATGATGCGGCTGACGCGGGCAAGCACATGGCTCAAGCGCTGGATCTTGGATTCACCCGAAGCGACGGCCTGGCGAATATGTAGATGCAGTGGTGAATAATCTGTATTCACTCGACTCCATACTTGGTAGTCATCATTGTACCTTATTACTCTGTAATCAATTGTTGGTAGATGTCTGGCGACGGCAGGCAAAGCAACAGATCAGGCTGCGGATCCTACGCTGACTCGGTCCATCCCAGGCTCGTCCGAGACCCGTCGCCAGGGCAAATCCTTTCCATCGTCTTCCTCCAAGCGAATGCACTGATTGATATGTTATGCGAAAGACGAGCAACCGTGGGCAGATGACATGACAGACAAAGGATTATTAGCCCATCCAGGTGGCTACCTGGTCGATGCATCAGAGTCTTGGCTTCCGTGACACAATCCGGCCCCCATGCCAATCCAATGAAAGCCAACGGGGCCAATGAGGCCATTGCGTCGCATCCCATTCCCCAGCCAAGCCATTTTTGCCTTGAAGCACAGCTTTGGTGGGCTGATTGGGGATCATGTCTGGTGGAAACATTGGAAGCTGACCGCTTCGGGGTTCCATTTCGCCCCAGAAACTGTCCCCGCACAGTACACGTGCTGTTGAGTGCTGAAGGGAGGAGGAGGCTGCGGCTTCGCCTGGCTCTCAACAATCAATCAATTGCCTGCAAGAGTACACTTCCACCATACATACAGCATGGCACACGGCGAACAAAAATAAGCTACACGCGCATCCCGACCCAACGGGCTGCATCAGACCATCAGCAGAGAGAGCCGCCTGCCTGAGACACCACGGAGGCGCGGTTCCGAGTGGCCAGTCAGTGTAACGCTGGGAGGACATGGCTTGATATGCACGGGTCTGCATTGCGCGAACCAGGCAAACTATTTGCGTCCCATGTACGAAGTCTATCCGTCTGCCTCATAATACCCCTAGGCCTGCGACGGCATCTATCTACGAGTTGGGCGGCGCCTCAAGCTCGAGCGTCGAGCGTCCCGCGTCATGGCCCCCCTCGCCCCCACACTGCATCACAACACAACGCGGCAAACAATACTGTGCTCAAGTCGTCGCCAAAAACGGTAGATTTCTTTGGGTGCTTTCCTTTGTTTGGTTCTCACGGGTTTGCGATATGGCATCATCTGCTCGGGACACAAGTCGTCAAATCGGTGATTGTTCACTCCACGGCAGTGCCGCTCTCTACCATCCACTACAAGCAATTACCCAAAAAGGTCGGTTCGTATATACTGCTTGACTTTTGTCAGTTGAATTGGATGATGTTCTTTTTATATGACATATGGGAGTGTCCGAGACACAAGCCGTCATGTCAGTGAACACTCGCCCCACTACATCGCAACATGGCATCTACTATATACAGTCAATTACCTAGAACAGTATGCTTTGGCTTATTTTTCTTGGCTGTTAAGAAACCCCAAGACTTGAGCAAATTATTGTTTTTTCTATATCATGTCTAGTAAATGTCCCCAGGCAGAAATAGGGCAGCCACGACTTCGGCACTTCGCACAGTGCTTTCGAGATCTCCTCGTTTAGTAGATCACGGGCCCCCGCCTCCACAGCCTCCGCACCATCTTGCTGCACCACACCTCTCGCCCTTTGGCACGATAGCCCCCATCAGCCAAGACTCCTGGGACGCAGAAACGTGCTCTGAGGGCTCGCTCCTATTTGCACGATTCGAAAACGCCCTTACTTGAAGACTCACCGACGCTTCCTCAAGGGCGGTAACGCAGGCAAAAAGCAACATTGATGAACCTTGTTTTCGTATATTACGAGGATGGGGGCTTACGCAGAATGGCTCACGAGACCAATTACCCCAGACCCAACCCCTCGGTTTGCCGCCAAGCTCGGCATCCTCACCGACGCATTTACCCGCAGCTATCGCCTCCCCAGGCGAATAGATCTCTGAAGTATATCGCAAAAAAGCAGGGATGTTTTTCGTGGAGTTGGACCGTCCCTCCTAAAACTCGCAGGTTTCACCAAATATGCAGCCCAAAGTCTATTTCTATCAACTGCAAACAACGCTGAGAAACGGCCATACATGCATGGGGCTAACAACCCATCACAGTTGACTAGCTACTAGCTGAGCATATGATGCGCTGGCAGAATCATCATGATGCCATCACTGTTTTGCAAAGCTCCAACTACACGTCTTTGGCCGCCATCTTGGCAATGATGTCGGCAGCTTCTTTGCGGCCACGATACCTTCGTGCAATCTCGCCAAGAGCTCTAGCCTTCTCTCGCATTCTCGTGCTCTCTTCACCGTGCAACGCCTTCATGAATCCCTCAGTAAGCACATTGGGCTCCCATAATGGAGCAGTATCTTTGCCTGGCCACATGCCAATGCCGAGATATTCGGCAGTCTGTGCAAAGTTGTACAGGTCAGCCCACATCGGAAGAATAACTTGGGGAACCCCAGCTCTGCCAGTGCGTTAGTAAAAAGTTCGAATGCGGGGAAAGGGCGCCTGGGGACATACAGCACTGCCTCGTGATATGAGCTGGCACCTCCGTGGTTCACGTAAATGGCAACATCACCAGTGTTGAGAAGGGATGTCGTGTCTGCCTTGAGCCACCTTGCCACCCGCAGCCTTCCATTGGAGGTATAGGTCTTTGCCTTGTCCAGGAAGTCATCGCTGTATTCTCCATTGTTTCTGAACTTCCAGAGAATCTGAACATCAGTGAGATTCATCAATGGAATCAGAGCGTCCAGCATTGCCAACGCCATCTGTTTGGTGTACGTTGCCCCACTGCCCAAGTTGACAAGCACCGTTGGTGCCTGCTTTAGCCACGCCGCCAACTCCGCATCTTGAGACTCTACCGGCGCCGTATCGACGACAATCGGACCACAGGTGTGAAAGTTTTTGGGTATGAATTCAAGGGGCAGCGTGGCCTCGTTGAAGCTCATGGTAAGCCATGGGACGTCTGGATTAGCCATTTGAGACATGTGTATCGGATCCTTAATACCCTTTTGCTGCAGCCATGTTGACTTTTCCTTCAAGAGTGGAGAAGTAAGAAATTTATAAGCAAAACGTATTTGCTGATATACATTGAGCGGGATGAGTCGCCATGGTATAGGGAAAGGAAGCCCTGACGCCATACTATTTCACCAGTTCGATGTTAGTTTTAAAATTGCCGACGTGCTCCTCGCCTCTTTCAAAACCACCTGCTCGCCTTTCTTGATCTGTCTTTTGCACTTGGCAAAGAATTTTCTGGTACTATAAAAATGACTCTCGATTCTGGACAGAACCTGGACAGACTTACGCAGGGTATTTCCAAAACATTCCAGCCCGTGGTTGGAACTGAGCTAGAAGATCAGGCAATGCGTTTGGGGTAATAACAGTCCGTACTCGGTTCAAGTCATGCGCGGCATTTACTGCAGGGCTGAGAATGCTATCAAGCACAACAACAGCCGGGTCGATGTTTTGAATCAGATCCACGGCTTCCCGGTACATGTCCAAGTGGGCTTCTTTTCCCCATGGGGATATCAGTATTGTCAAATCGCTTGCAAACTTGGCGATACCGCGTAGTCCAGGTGGGCTGATCAAATGCTTTATAATATCGCCACCGGGTACTTCCTTTTTCGCTGCGTCTTTATAGTCTGATCCTGTCATCAACTGATGAAACTGAATCGACTGTGCGTTGGGGTTCTTGTTTCTTGCAGACTCGGAAACCCGGGCCACTTCCTTCTCGAGGTTCGAGAATGAGGCATAATGGACTTTGACGGATGCATGATGCTCGAGCAATGCAAAAGTTGTGGCGAGGTGAACATGGCACAGCCCACGGTGACTATCTGTGATGAAGAGGACGGTGTTTTTGTGACCTCCCACAAGTGGTACCGCTGGCTCTAGTTCAGTCGATTGTCGTGCGAAGAAAAAGGCGACGATGGCGCCAAAAGTCGCAAGGATGAAGAGCGCGCGCCGAAACATGATTTCTCTATTATGAAGTCGCTCTTGCTCAACACCTGTCGTTCTTACTACTCAGCACACAATGGCGGTTGGAAAAGATTTTAAGGAATAATGATGCCGAATCGGGGAGGGGGCGGTAAGTAATCCGTGAAATAGGCGATGCTACCCCAAGCTCGCTTTGGCAACTATGCGTTCTTATTCTATACGTGTGGCCGTGACCGTGACCATTACCCGAACTCATATAATAGAATGTGGTTCCGAACGATCGCTGACAAGTTGCAAACGCGCGTGTCTTATTGCTTGGTGGAGGAGGATGGAGAAAAGGGGGGGCTGCTTACTCTTACAGAATCCTGTAGTGCGGCTACATCCTTTCGCATAAGGCTGATGTGATGCATCACCTACAGGTCCGTCCTTGAGATAAGTGTATTTGAACAGGTTTTCTATCTACAATATTTTACCACCACGTTGACTGTGGTTTCAGACCAGCTGATGAGCTTTCGCGAGAGGTTCGTCAAACCAACTGACCTGTTTTACGAAAAGTTCATCGGGTTGGATGAATGAACTTTTCGCAATAGCCTAATAGCGGGTATTTGTGCCTTGGGTTGACTAGCGTTTGTGGCGTAGTATCTGTTGCTCAACGGTGAGATGGATTTCAGGATCGGCAAGGATTCGCCGCTTTGTCGGTGTCGGTGGAACTGATGCGTTTCGCCGCTCAATACGCCGACCATACTGCCACCATACCGACAGACAGCTGCGGAAAACAGATGCATGGAAATGATTCTTACTGATAATTCTGCACTGGCAATCTTTTCTGTACGAATCAGACACTTGCATAAATTGCAGATGCGCTACGTTTAATGGCAATAAGTGGTTCCTCACATGTGAACCGAGTCGGCGCAATACAATCCCGAGGTCGTACCCTATACTCATTGTTATTCGGATAGAATGAGAATCTCGGCAAATTCAATTTGAAGTGTCTCATTCGTCCGCTCGGGGTATTAAACAAATCATCTCCAAATCTTGGGAGATGTGTGGACTTTTTTTAACTCTGCAGTTAACAATATCCGTCATGTCGAGTTTCGTTGTTCCCTCGTGAGCATACACATAGAGTAAGGGCGTGGTTGCCTTATGGCTTCAACAAAAGTGTAAGGTGAAAGAAGAGTAAACGTGCCGGGCCTCATTCTTACGTACGTGAATGAATTAAACATAACGTCAACGCGTCTATTTGACACTGCCTGCTCCTCATCATTCATATTCAAGGTACAATTAATATACAATACCCACGATGATAATATCATGATACGTACGTAGCCACTATCTGATTGGCTTCTTATTACACCAACACTGTGGTACTCACCTCTTATCGGCACTTGTTTCTACCTTTCAGCCCTACGATTATGATTCGGATCGCCATGGTCAAATGCCGAGCCTACCTCCATGCAAGGCCGCCCCGAGTTTTTTTTTGTTTTTCGGGTCATCGTCGCAGATTGATAATCACCAAGGCTCCAATGCCCAAGAAGCCTGATATAATGCTTGCCACTGGTGTCATTCCAGTCAAGGCTGTGGCAGATGGTGAAGAAACCCAAGAGCCGAAGACGGGCAACACCATCGCCCAAGAAGGCTACATCTGTCATGTTATACGAGATTGTTTCTGACAGGTATCGCGCGCAGACTATACAACTAATCTACGCGAAAGACAACGAGTCAACCAAGTCAATGACGACTCATGTTTCAACACTCAGCCACGATTGAATCAGACACATGACAACTCAAAAAAGTTCAAGAAAATATCGCTATTGTTGTTTTCCTACCCGGTAGCTCCAAGCGTCAAGTAAGTGGAAAATTGAGGATTTTGAATAAGCCAATATTGCCTACATTACTAACCATTTTTTTATCTAGTCTCATTTAATTTTTTTATTTTTTTTTGATTGGCCACGCATTTCAGTCCTTATTGGCGGACAAACGCACCCAATATGAGTCTCCGAGAGAGAGAGAGAGAGAGAAACCCACGACAGAAAACTTGCCCAAACTGCCATTTTTCTGTACGTAACAAGATGTCATCTTCGCCGAGAGACCGAAATTGTCGTGGAGACCGGCCAAACTAGTTCGCTGCAAAGAAAACAAAAATGAACCGAAAGAAGAAAAAGAAGAAGAAAAACCCCAATAAACAGTCTTTCTTCCGTGCATGGGCCCCTGACCTAACCTAACTACCCCCCCCCCCTCCTCTCCCCCGAAGCTTATTTCTCATTCCCTACCTAGCTTTGTTCAGCTTTTGGCTTACTCGCGCGCGCAAAAGCGAGTTATAGTTGACAACTAGGTAGGTAGGTAGGTAGATCCAAAATAACATTATCCTCAGCTGGAAATTACACACCCAGAAAAAAAAAATGAAATGAAATAAAAGAGAATGACAATGTGGCTTGGACGGGGGAAAAAGCGATTCAGTCAACCGAGGCTGTGTGGACTTTTTTTTTTTTCACCCCCTGACAGCGGGAACAAAATATGACAAGCAACCATTGACCGTTGGACATATACAGAAAATGGGGTTTTTACCCCTTGGGTTGGAAGGTGTTTGTCTGTATAGACGAAATCTCATTCCGGGTTACTTCAAACCCGTTCTGCAGGCACTTTGTCTTTTCTTTGAAAAAAGTTCTACGCCGTCTGTTATGCCTTTATTTAGAGCTGACTAAAATAAAAATGTGGGCAGCGGAGTCCACGAAATCTCGATCTGACAATGGGGCAGCAAAGAAAAAGAATGCAGACAAGCGAATAAGCAATGCAACCCGTCATCCACTTTGCTGTCCACTCTGGGCGCTGTCGATTCCAGGAATACGAATCAGGAAGAAAAATAGACACTCTATCAACTGGATGATCAAAACATACATACGTAAAATGTATTAAATCATGGCAACCCTCAGGTGAGCACATCCGTGCTACGTTGTATGGGATTATTCCCTCCCAACACTGTGTTACGAAAACGGTATCATGTGTGAACCTGTTGGATAGGATGGAAAAAAAAAAGAAATAGGATCCAAACAATTTCCCCCCATGGGATGCCAATAATCATCCAGGCATAATTTTTCCCGTTTCAGCAGCGCGAGCAAAGCCTAACATGAAAAAATGGATGGCCAAAAAAGACCCCATGCCGCCCACCCCCCTACCCCTGACATTGCAGGTCGTAATTAAACTCGGCTGGACACCCCGGCAGCTAATCATCGTCGCCCATACCGGGGTGTTGTTTATTGGGGATAAATCATGCCCCAGAGTAGGAGGAAGAAGAAGAAGAAGATTCACGAAATGGATTGCTGCAGAGGCCCCCGTCCCGAGTTTAATGAGGGCTATTGTGGACCTCCTTTCTCTGCAGCCTTGCATTTACGAGGAGCAAAGAAAAAAAAAAAGCTTATGTCTTTGCTAGCTCCGCTTCTCATGCATATGGTTTTTTTTGCCCTTTTCTCAGACAATTTTATCATCATGCCAAGGTAAACATGGTAAGTATTTCCGTCCCATCGAAGGAGAAGTGCTAGGTAGCCACGTTATGCACGTGCACATGGTAACAACGTACAATGGAATTGGGCATTGACGTTAGCACTGGCATTGATGTGATGATGAGCCATGATGATTTTCCGTTTGTGATTCTTGTGGCGCGATAGCCGGGAAACGTTGAGCGCATCGAAACAAGCATCGTCTGCCAACTTGCGGTGCGTGTGTCTTTTTTGGCAGCCGGACGCCGGGACTCGCTGCTGGATGGATAGATACATACCCGAAGCTTGTTGTTTCGTGTTTATTCATCTCAGTCCATTCGTCTTGTTTGTCGCACACAAAAGCTGCCGTTGTACGGGTTACCATGGGGAAAGAGTTAGTTTTATCCCGTTCCGGAGAGGGTAACTTGCTGCGCGTGCATGCCAAGAATGCCTTTTCCGGATACCGGCTGAGGCGCGCCAGACTTTCCCTTCTGAGTACCGTACATCATGTACAGTACCTATCTTGAACGGGAGCTATGAAGCTTGGGGCCGAGGGCAAAATGGAAAGATTCCAGAGGGTGAGTGAGACACAATTGCTGGAATGTGGGTTGCGATGCGTTGATTTACGTTAGTTGGCGGAGCATCCAAAATACCGTCCGTATGCATGAGCGGTTGCCGAAGTAGATCACATGGGACACTGGGTTTCGTTTGTAGATGGAATCTTGGGTCGGAACTGCTGTCCTAACGTATGAGAATGGAGTCGATTCTGCTTTGTACTGTGTTCATAACCTTATTTGTTTAACACCTAGATAGAGGTACTATAGGTAAGTTTAGTTAGTTATTACTTCATACCAGTGTGTGTCTGTGTGAACGGAGTAGCCCCGGTTTGCCACGCGATCGAAAAGTCTAGCTGCGACGGCGGCAAACCTTGAGACAAGGTCTGGAGAAACTGGTCTCACTCACCTGCTTTACAAAGTGGGATACGGCTCGGTCAGTGCGTCAGCTCGGGGAGGGGCGCTTTTGGGGTCTCGTGATGCTAAAATTCCCAATTCTCACCAAGCACGTCTCACCACTCTCACCACCATGGAGTACGTACTACGTAGTAGCTTGTACGCCCATCTCGTTGGTATTGTATATTCCTAGCTTGTCTAGTGTTGTAGTAGCAGCTCAAGATCATTTCATAAGCCCTACAAACGCGAGTCCAACGTCTGCAAGAGGGTAGCCGCCGTGGGAAGGATTGGACTAGTTGGAACCATCACACAATAGCTGAGCTTCCTACCAACAATAGCAAAAGTAGAACAACTTATTATGCAACCGTAACTATGGGTCCGGCCTCGGCGTTCCGAGTCGCTCCTCTGTGTGTCTAGGTAGTAATTATGGGTGGGCGTAGGTCTCGTAGTGAGGGGGGGAAAAGAACCCCCGAATACAGCAGAGCTCAGCTGAACGTGACATATCCGGGGCAGCGGGCCTCGGCCATATTCTGTTCAAGAAGAAAATAGGGTCAGAAAAGGCAATTTGCTTATTTTCGGCCATTAATATAGCCACTTGCTTGCATCTGGGCTTGCTTGTGGAGACCGAAGAAACAAGGGAGCGTCAGCCCAACACCCAAAAGCGCGACTTCCAACTGTTGGCCGTGTTTGTAATCCCTTTCTGGTAAAACTACGAAGTAATAACGTACGGTTGTACTTGTACCCCCCCCCCCCCAGTGGTCAAACTTGGGGATTTCCATACTTGTTTCGGCCCGGAGTCGTTGCATGTGGACCAGGGAAAAAGCGACGCAGCAAGCGGCTCCTCGGAGAGCGACAAGGTGGGCCCTGTGGCTTGTCGATGCATGCCCATCGTTTCTGTAGATTCACCGAGCCACGGCCCGGTTATGTCGAACCGGGGGGGAGGGAGGCCTTTTTACTTTGAGGCAGTCTTATAGCATTAACTATTGCTTTATGGTGAGCAATACAATTTTGCATGTGCTGACGTGTATATGGAGAAACTAAAGGCGAGCGAGATGCACCTGAGACGGCTGGTTTCTTCTTGGCTTCTGCTCGAGCATCATAAACTCGTACGAGTTGGGCGAACGGCCTCAAACGCACGTACGGCTTTTTTGGTGTTTATTCCGCGCCGAAGCCGTGATTTCAGATGGTAGCGGTCGTGTGTGTGTAACCCATCTGTAACCAATCTCTAGCCAAATGACTAGGGGAAGCCGATGATGCAGCATGGTAACATCCGCTCACGTTGACAAGGGATTCAGCGCGTGGGCAACAGTAAAAGCCCCGCGGCCCTTGTACAATATTGTAGTCAGGTATAAATGGTAAGTGTTGCCTCTACTGTACGCACTGAGTTGATAGTACAAGTTGTAGCCCGTGCAAGTATTACTGTAGGTTCTGCACAATGCCTAGGCCATGGAAATGAGACGATGGGGTTTCAATATTCGATGATGACAGATCTGGGTGGATACAGCAGCCTCTCGGCCAAACACCTCTCTTAACCGAGGGTTGCCGGGGGCATGTTTGCCTACTATCGAATTTTCCTCATGGCCCGAGGACGTTCTCCATCTTGGCCTACGGGGACCAACAACCGTTTTGGCCCTTTTGGCGATGCTTAGGATCAGTTGAATGGATGGATGGATCGCTGCAAATGGCCGAGAAGACGCCCGTTGGTCCCGGGCCGTGGGTGTTGTTCGCCGTGGTGCTGCCGCAGCCTCCTCCGAGCAGAAGGGCATGCAATAGTCCCGCCCCGAAACGGAGGGAGGAGGGGCAAAGACCAGCACACCACGTACCAGCACTCTGGTACGGCGGATGGATGATGGACTAGGGAATACGAAATGGCTTCTTCATCGAGACCCTAGAATAGATTGCTTGCGTCGCATGCAGACGGGAGGCTTCAGGGTTGCCAGCAGAAGCAAATGGTATTTGGCCGCCGCCACCACCATTAGCAAACACCAAACCCACCTTCTCACCAATTTAGCTGCAACATGCATCATCGTTCTTCAGCCTCATGGTCACCGGGTCTACTGTTAGCCTTGTAGTCCTGTAGATAGTTCTGGGACGGATATTCTACACCTAGGTAGGAGCAGTAACAACGTTTTTAGGAATCATGAGGGGAAAACCAACCCACTCTAGTTCTTTCTTTGCTTTCTGCCCCGGAGCATTTCCCTTACAAGCAAAAGTCGCCGCCCACCCTTGAGTCAGTTGGTCAACTCATAGCTGGTGATATTGGGAGTGCTTGGATGCTCGAATGCTGAATTGCTGATGCTTGACCCTCCAGAAGGCGCCAGAGAAGCTGTTGGAGATGCCCCGATTGGATGCCAAGCCGCCCCTAGCTCGGTCAATTACAAGCGAATGCATGGCGCTGGGGGTCTTCCCATGCGTGACGGGACCCATGCATGGGGTCAGGATAAATGGATGGATGGGTCATGGACTGGTGGATGCGATACCCACTGATGAGCCATCTGCCAGCTTGCAATTTGGATTGTTTGGCGAGGCAGGGAATAGCGCCATTTGAGTATGACCGAAAATTGGCCCATTGGGGATTCAGCGCCGTATGCATATATGTAGTACAGTAGAGTAGGTATGTATCTACGTGTTGATGCGTGTCGTAGCAGATGCGTGTAGATGTGGGTATGCATGTATGGGAACGGTGAGCGGTGCATGGTGAACAGCAAAGGGAACATGGGGATTGGCTGGGGCGATGAGGTGAGCACTCAGATGGTCACTGCTCTGTTCCAGTCAGCTTGCCGTAACGTGGGGGAGTACAACAGCAGCACTCCATCAAATTACAAGTACAAGTAAAGATACCTTGGGCAGACACGCCATGGCAACCATATATGCAAGTATATTCGGTCTGACTTGCTGTATCCTCTTTCCCGTCTCCCCCGGAGTGGAGTGGGATGTGGGATGGATGTGCAAAAGGAGACAATGCACTCGGAGTTCCGTGGGGAATTGAAACATGAGGACATGTGAGCAATTGATGATGAGATGGTAAGCGATGGGGTAAGAACGGAGAAGACGAAATGCATCATGGCAAGTGAATAGTGAATACAGTGCTGTACAGTTGGAACAAAGGCCAAGGTTTATTCCGACGCCTCCAGCGCCGCCACAGACGTATGCTCGCCCAAGCGTATTGCATGTCTGTCTCTTGCTCTCCATTGTCGCCTCCGACTTCTTCATGCCTTCTTCTGCTGCTTCTTTTCCGCTACAAGTGTGCGGGCTGCTATTGGCGGCTTGATGCGCGGCATCGGCTAAACCGCTTGGCCCAGTCTCACGCACTTCACACCACACACACCCACATAACTCATCACACACCACACCAACGTTTGAACCAGTCCAGTCCAGCCCAGTCCATTCGCAATGCCAATCCCTCCAATCCCACGAATGTCGCCAGCAGCATTGTGGAAAGTACCAACACATGTAACTATCACATAGTTGGTGTAGATGCCGGACAGATTCACCCTCGGATCTGCAGTAGCACTTGGCAACGTGCAGTTGTATCGTCGTATGCCATTTGGGTGCTGGTTGGTACCTAGGTACTAAATGTATTTTACACCTATAGTTTAGGTACGCACCACCTGTTTGACCGGAGATCACACCTAGACCCGACCTAGCAGTGACAGCGCCTCGTGGCAAAACAAAGCAAAGCAAATGAAGCCAGACAGACAGACGCAGCACAGACATGAGGTTCATAAGGCCATGTTCACTGTGGTAACGAATGAGTGTTTTAGCTTTGTTGCCGCTCGCCCTTGGCACCTGTCATTGCCCATTTTTCTTGTTGGCAAATCAAGCTTTCCCTCTGCTTTTGCACTGCGTACCGCCTACACACAGCCAAGAACTCACTATATTACCTTACCTACCTACCTACCTACCTACCTACCTACACACAACTCACATTGCACAGAAACGTCTCGATACGCCACGGCCAATGCCAACGCCAACAACAATGCCAATGGAAAGAAAAGCCAGAGGCCGAGGGAAGAATAGGTAACCAATCCCCAGAGTCAAATCGGGGCTTTGCTTCAGGCGCCGTCGCCAGCCCACAGCCAACAACCGGCCCTTCTCGGCGCTTCTCATTGCCCCCGAAGCGTCCATTTGGAAGGGGGTGGGGATTTCGCTCCTCTGCACTAACTAATTAATAACCCATTCTCCGTCGGCCCTACCTCGTAGCACCAGAAGCAGCCCCGGACCCGCAATCCCCACGCGGGCTTCCCCAGATGCGCATTCGTCTTTGTTTGCGTGTCGTCTTGCTCTCTGCGTCGAGTATCTGCGTGGCCCAATATCGCAGGACCTTGTAGAGCATCCTCATACTGGACATGGAATCTTGTAGGTGCTCAATATACAACTAGGTAGTTGTGTACAGGTAGTGGAGCACAAGTACAGGTACTGAGGCTGCCTCACCATAGCCCCCTGTCTTTCATGTTCCTGCTGCCCCCCGTCTGTCGCGTGCGCCGTGCCGCGATGTCCCCCAGCGATTCTCCCAATGAAGCCCCCCAGCGAACCCGCATCAGTCAGTCAGTCACCTTGCGCCGGGCAGCCCAGGCCAGGACTCGCCGTGTGCAGTAAATTAGCTGCTGGAAACACTCTGCACATGTACCGGTACCCTGTCCAGAACGAAGGTAGTGAGACACGACAGACCTGCATGGCCCAATGCAACGACTGCTGCTAGCTGGACGGGCTCTGGTCCGTGCTGGGCTACGTACCTTTTGCTCCGTAGTGTAGGGCGCGTTCCAGTGTGCCCAGCGTCCAATGTACTGTAATTCTCCTCAGGGCGTTTCTGGCAAACGCTACTCACTGGGCTCGCTCACTGTTGGGGCTAGCAAAAACCACTGGCGCCAGGGTTGGCTTCGGCACCCCCCCAAGCCCTGCTGCTGTTGGCTGCACCTTAACTGTGCATGGCCTACGCCGTAGCACCCTTGGTGGTTCCCCAGCATGGCCCGGAGTGATTACAGTACAGGTACCCACGTACCTTATGTAGCCTCCAACTCAATGGGGGGTGGGGTGGGGTGCGTGGTGGGTGATTAAGTTAGCAAGTCACTGACTGACCATCCGTCAATGGCCCCTGCCTCCTTGGACGAGCTCCCGTCAGCATGTCGCGACGTGAATAAAAAGGTTCGTCCATCCCTCCCCCTTCATTCCCCTCGTGTCTCGTCTTGACTCGTCGATCTGTGTCTCACGAGCTCGCGCCATTTTCTTCTTCTGGGTTGATTCCCTCCGAATTGATTTCTCAACCTTCCCTCCCATCACCAACACCCAGCAACAAGATATCACAGGAGGATCGCGAAGCTTCAGCAACCGGTTGCAGCAACAGCACCACAACCCGCCATCACCATGGCCGACTCTCTCGAGCAAAAGGGCACGGAGCAGCGCAAGGAATCTGTCGCCATCCACACCACCCGCGATGTTGAGCACATCGAGGCCCCCATCACCTGGAAGGCCTACCTGCTCTGCGCCTTCGCCTCGTTCGGTGGTATCTTCTTCGGTTACGACTCTGGTTACATCAACGGTGTCAATGGCTCGCCCGTCTTCTACAAGGCCGTCGAGGGCTTTGCTGCCACCAAGTTGAGCGAGAGCAACACCTCCCTCATCACTTCTATTCTTTCTTGTGGTACCTTCTTCGGTGCCATCGCTGCTGGTGATCTTGCCGACATGATCGGCCGAAAGTGGACCGTCATTCTCGGCTGTGTCATCTACATGCTTGGTGTTGTTGTTCAGATGATCACCTCCCCCTCGCACGCTCTTGGCCCCATCGTCGCTGGTCGTCTCATCGCCGGTATCGGTGTAGGTTTCGAGTCCGCCGTCGTCATCCTGTACATGTCCGAGATTGTGAGTTTCTTCTACGCCTGGCTTGCATTACAGCACCCCTTTTGCAATTGCAGAGTACTGATTTTGATTGTCCTTTGTAGTGCCCCCGCAAGGTTCGAGGTGCTCTCGTCGCCGGTTACCAATTCTGCATCACCATCGGTCTCATGCTGGCGTCCATCATCGTCTACGTGACCAAGGATATTGATTCCACTGCCTCTTACCGAATTCCCATCGCCATCCAGTTCCCCTGGGCTGTGATTCTCGGCGGTGGTCTGCTTTTCCTTCCTGACTCCCCTCGCTACTTCGTCAAGAAGGGCCAAATTCAGAACGCTATCAACTCTCTGTCTCGTGTCCGAGGACAGCCCGAGGATTCCGAGTATGTCCAGAACGAATTGGCCGAGATTATCGCCAACGAAGAATACGAGCGTGCTCTTATCCCCTCCACCACCTGGTTCGGCAGCTGGGCCAACTGCTTCAAGGGTAGTCTCTGGAAGTCCAAGTCCAACTTGCGTCGTACTATTCTCGGTACATCTCTGCAGATGATGCAGCAATGGTAAGCATCAAGCGCTCTTTGCGCTTCAAAAACTTCAAGTGGATAACACTATACTAACGCTTTCTGCTCAGGACTGGTGTCAACTTCATCTTCTACTACTCGACCCCCTTCCTCCAGTCTACTGGTGCCATTGACAACGCTTTCCTTATCTCTTTGATTTTCACTCTCGTCAATGTCTGCTCTACTCCTCTCTCCTTCTGGACTGTTGAGCGATTCGGACGTCGTACCATTCTCATTTGGGGTGCAACTGGTATGCTTATCTGCCAGTTCCTTGTCGCCATCATCGGTGTTACCGTTGGCTTCAACAAGACCCATGTCGATCCCGAGGACCCCACCAAGAAGGTTGCCGACAACATCTCTGCTGTCAACGCCCAGATCGCTTTCATTGCCATCTTCATCTTCTGGTTCGCCTCCACCTGGGGTCCCGGTGCCTGGATCGTTATTGGTGAGATCTTCCCTCTCCCCATCCGATCTCGTGGTGTTGGTCTCTCTACTGCCTCCAACTGGCTGTGGAACACCATCATCTCCGTCATCACCCCCTACATGGTCGGCGAGGATCGTGGCAACATGAAGTCATCCGTTTTCTTTGTCTGGGGTGTTCTTTGCACATGTGCTCTGATCTACGCCTACTTCCTGGTTCCCGAGACCAAGGGTCTCTCCCTGGAGCAAGTTGACAAGATGATGGAGGAGGTTTCTCCCCGCCAGTCTTCCAAATGGAAGCCCACCTCCACTTTCGCTAGCCAGGTCACCGCTACTGGCTACTTGGAGAAGAACACTGTTGAGGACCCCGAGCGTCGCGGATCTGTCCTATAAATCAGGGCCGGTTCCCCTCGAGATGAGTTGGAAGGTTGGAAGAAGAATGATCATACCCCCGTTGAAGGCAATTTAGTTAGATATCGTGAGATGTCTTTTGTGACAAATTAGTATAATGCTGGAGAAGAGTGGATTAGGTGTAAATTAACTATGCAAATATAATGTTTTGCAATTACGCTCTGCAAGTGTGTGTGCTACTGTGATGCTTATTACATACTCATTGCTTGTTGACCTAATCATGTTTAGAGACATCTGTAGTGTACCTAATCAACCGGCCAAGTAACACTCACTCAAATCTACCTGCAAGTAAGTTTCGTGTCCCAGTCAGGTATTGAATAGACACAGACTCGATTTTGAGACTTAAGAACCCAAGTGCTATAACTTGGTATTAGAACTTTATACAGATACTCGCATGATAGGTACAGAAATCATAATTCATAAGACATCGTCACTCAATATCCCATTGCTGACGGCGTGTTCTGCCTCGGCGTGCCAGCACCACCGATCCCTCCTCCTCTAAAGTCAGGTCGCTGCGAGCCCAAGATATCCTCTGTACTCTCATCAGATCCCTCAACAATTCCATGAATATCGGACCGCTTGTTCACCGCGGTACTCGATCCCAGCGGCCGCATACCACTCCTACTAGCCTTCCACGACTGTAGCGGGTGAGGAGGAGAAGAAGAAGAAAAAGACTCATTGTGAGCACCGCCACCGCCGCCGCCGTTGTTGTTGCCGCGAACACGGCCGTCATCGTCGCCTCCACTTTTGCCGCTGCTCCTGCTGCCGGTGCCGTTGCGCGTCTTCTCGGAAAAGTACTTGATCAGGGGCGCGAGGGTGGGGACGCAGGCGATGATGATGCCAACTGCGTTTTCGACAATGGACCACTTGATGGCCCTGGCGGAGTCGAGGTAGTTTTCGAGGCTGCGGATGGTCTGGATGCGGATGACTTGGATAACGGTGACGAAGATGCCGAGGGCGAAGAGGCTGAGAAGGACGAGTTTCTTGCGTAGTTTCATGTTGAGCTTGAGAAGGATGGGGAAGGGGAGGACTAGACTGGAGGGTTAAATAGTAGAATGTTGTTAGCTGATATTGGTGCTTCTTTTATGTTCTGCAACGAATGTAGTGGAAATTGAAATCCAGAATTGAATAGGAGAGTAAGTAGGGGAGAATGGACTCACGTAACAACGTCAAAGACGATAGTCAGCGAAGAGAAGCTCAGATAGAAGGGCACAGCTTCAACACAATGCCCCTTGAGCACCGGGTTCCAGATCTTTTCAACCTAAAAGCCGTCTTATATTAACCAAACCATTCGAAAGTTGATAAATCCCATCTTCTCTTATTTTCTAAAAATGACTTCAAGATCGATACCGAGAGACGCAACAACGTAGGGAGATTAGACATACCGGAGTGCACATGAAAAGGAAGACGCAAGTAAAAGCTATATGCGCCATTGTGACCACGCCAGCGACGGTAAGAGGCACGGCGCGGTAGAGACCTGGGACGAAACGGACGTATGAGAAGAGCAAGCTGGTTTTAAAGCCCCAGATGCCGATCACGTAGCTGTTGATGTTAGGAAGTGAGACCAAGAGAGGGAGAGGGGGTGTTCCTTGACGACTTACAATGGAGCACCGATATATTGCATCTAATTGACCAAGGGGTAAACACCCTCGCAGTATTAGCTAGGTTTATCTTTTTCGCGCTCCAAAATGACTTGCGAAAAACAAAGGGGGTGGGGGATACACACAAGGCCAAAGTTGTAGAGGTTTTCATCCGGCATATCCTGTAGTCTGACAAGACCGAGGCCCCATTTCGTTTCTGTGAAGTCGATAATAACCCAGCTTGTCAATTCTGGCTCTTTTATTTTATTTTCATTCCCCTAGCGACCATGTTTTCATATGGGAGTAGGTTGGTAGAAATTGACAGAGGAGGAAGCTCAAGGCACTCTTTTCGTACTTACGGACGATTGTGGATACGGTATAGCCACAGATACCAATCTGCCCGAGATTCTGTCAGTTTTTTAAGGAACGGATGATATACATATTCGATTATGTGTTTTGTTTCCGGGTGCTGAAAATAGAGGTTTGCGTACCCATGACACGATGATAGTCCAATCATCTGGTTTTGTTAGCATTTCGTTAAGTCAACCTGGGGGAGGGGAATCTAATGGGAGATATAAAGATGTGGGATTGTCATGGTAGCAGACATACCGGCTCCAACAGCCTTGACAATCAATGTCCTAACATAGAGCCGTAAAAGAAGCGCAATGAGCGCGAGTATCGTGACAGTCAGGGCGATGGCTGTAATGCGCGGGCCTTCGCTGGCGGTCCCCTCGAGTGTGTTGTACGTCCAGCCCATGACGTGTATTCTCCTTCTCTGTCCTGTTCTTCAATGTCGTTTTTTTCGGCTTGCATTCACAATGAGCTTTCTCAAAGTGGTCGTCTTCGTCGTCCTATCAATTGATGGTTGACCTTGTCGAGCGGTTGCGGCATCGTGCGCGAGACGCGTGGGCAGAACTGAGAGAATCTGCCCACCTAGATTTGACCAGATGATCGAGGCAGAAACTAATCGCAGATCGCTTTTTGTGGTGTAACAAGATGCAAGAAAGAGGGTATACCAGGGTATATCAAGCTTCCTTCCCCATGGAACAGACAGAAGAGCGAGTGGGTAGCCTTGGTGATATAATCAGCTTGAAAAGGAATTACGGAGTAAATGCCGGGATTTACAGTAGCATTGGAGAATCGGCAATGCTGCAGAAAAAAAACGCGATGGGGGATTACAAGATGTTATGGAAGCGAGGCACCACATCCGGGTGGTGAAGGTCAAAACGCAGCGCACGTACTTTCTGACATTAATGGGAGGGACCAACTTCCAACGGCGTTTGGAGCAGCCGCAAATCCCGTTGCGAAGACGATTCATTTGAGTGGAACGGAAATGGAAGATGCAACCCCCCCAAAAAAGAAAAGAATACGACTTCGGCTATCGGGGAACACGCCCGAGTTATGGAAGATGCTGGTTATTGCAAAAGATTTGATACGGCTAACTTTTGGATGATCTGAGGCCCTCCAGCACTGACCTCGACCAGGCTATTCCATTACTTAACAAGGTGTCAGTGCAATAGGAAGGATGAGCAGGGGGGGGGGGGGGGGGGGGGGGAAGTAGGGTGAAAACGCTAGGTGTGAGAGGAAAGAGAAGACCGTGATGAGATGGGATCTCTAACACCAAGCGTGACAAATATTACATGTTGTGTTTAGATGGGTAGGTCTGCGCGACAAAACTAGAAACATCAAACGGTCAACGGGTCAAAATGGTTTAGGTTAGTAGGTGAAAGGAGGCGGTGGGCTGAAGCTAACTTGGGAGAAAAGCCGAGGTGTGTGTGTGAATCGAAACGGAGATAAACATGGGTTGGTTGATTACCTTCATCTGCTGGGACAGAATGGGTCGCAAACGTGGTATGTAATGGGGCTTCCGTTGCTCCATGTGGGTATTATGAGGTGTGGGCTGCTTTCTGGGATAGAAAAGGAGGGAGATCGGACGTTGGCCGTTTTGGGAGAGGGGGGGGAGTGTTGATCAATTTCCCGATTAGAGAGGCCATGTGGGTGGGTTGCTTGGAGGAAAGAAAAGCTTCTCCTCGGCTTGAGCAAGCGAATGGATGGATGTGCAGAAAAAGGTGTTGCTTGCAGGTGGAGGTGAGATCTAGATGGACGGGTGATTGTGCACGACGCTGGTTTTGTTGTCGGTGATGTTGATGGTAGTTGAGGTATTCTGTAACAGGTAGCTGACTTCTTTTTTACACCGTAGGAAGACATCAAGATGTTAGAGCAACGGGATCACCAAAAAGCGACACTCTAGAGACAAAAGATACCGGTTGATCAGTCCGCTGATCACTGACTGTATAAAAGGGGGGGAACAACCATCAATGCTACTAATTGCTTAGCATGAGACCGGACCGCCGATCCGAAGCTACCTACTTCGGGCATCGCGACTGTCGGCAATGCCAACGGGTGCGTTAACGGGAACGGAACGCCACTTTGCCGGGAGGCTTGGCCGAAATCTGTAGAAATCCCGTTCCTGGTGAGGTGAGAAGTGTGCGGAAAGTTTTGTATTACAGATGGTAAGGGAACTTGGGATGCATCTTCATGAGGGTTGAAGTAGGGGGGATTGTTTTTATGTCACATGAGAAGTGTAGAAGAATTTGAGGGTGTAGATAAATATCAATGTGTCAAGGAAAAGGGGGAGGAACGTCGGAGTTACTAAAACTGATCGACAACAGCATACAGTATAAAGTAGGTAAGAAGAAGCGCATCTGAAGGAGTGGCAAGAATGGGTACTGTATGTGTGAAGGGCTTTGAAAGGTGTTCTGTGGGAAACAGGATATTGTATTTGGACAGGCATAGAATTGTATGAACCCTTGTGATGTCTTTGCAGTTTGGAAGTTGGATTCCAATAGCTAGAGCAATATCATTCAAGCTATGATTGCTGAGTATGGCATAATGTGTAGCGCCCGCTGTGAACATGTGAATGCCGTTCGTTGATGTGCGTGTCAACACATATTTGGAATGGATACTAATAACCTAGTTGAATGCACTGTTGCCACAGACTCTTCTTCACCTACGAATTGGGATTATTGCGCTTGCAAACAACGTTGACAAATACCTTTGAGGTGCCTTGTCTATAAGTGGACCGGCGACGGGGGTAAATGTTAACAAAACCTACATAGTAAGTCCCAACCCCCATACTGTAAGCAATGCTTGCTTCTCATTTAGCCTTCATGTACTGGAAATGACCGTCAAAGGTATTCCAAGTCTGGTGCATTTAAATCCTGGTAGGTAGGCATTATATGCGTGTTGGTTGTTTGTAGGGGGTTACATGTTGATGAGTAGTGGGCTGTGCTGCGAGAAACTAATGCAATTTGTCTGTTGGGTTTCCCTTGTCCGACGGCATAGAAAAAAGAATCAATGTGCTGTTTGTCAAAGAGAGAAACTTGAGACGAGGTGATGATTAGCGGTGGTAGGATCTAGTCTAGATGTTGTCATGCGGCTCTCCGTATTGAGAGGTTCAAAATTAGATAGATGTGGTTGGCCACCACTCGCCTCGTTCTCTTTCAGCTCTATTCAGCGTGGCTTGCTTCAATTAATGCATGACAACTTCCATAGATAAAAAACAACATACCAGCTCAATGGCAATGCCAATTGCAAAATCTTCAACGCCATTGACGATGGCCGCCCCCAAACACGCCTGACGTCGCTCTCGCGGAAATAAACACATCATTATAACCGCGCCAATGCCCCTCAAACATCGCTTTCATCTCATCCACTGGTATGGCTGCCCTGTTCAAAGTCCCACAATCTGCAGGAATGAATTAGATGGGGGTTGACCTTAGACCTGGCTGCGGCGATTCACAGACCCTGGTTGTTTTAGCACCTATCGGGAGAGCTAAGGCGTTCGTCGGGTCCGGCGGCACAGCTCAAGCTTAATATGTCATAGCAGGTCGTACGCATAGTGGAATGAGGGAGCACATTCAATCTGGGGAGATATCCTAAATTGCACTTACTTTGACTGGATTTTAATTATGCACCTCGTATGCAAGGCTAGAGAACATCTTGTACTATTACTACGTAGTAAACGCTGGGGGCGGCTGGTTTGACGCGACCTTTTCTTAAAAAAGAACAATGCGCGCAAGACGTCGAATTACACGCAGCATTCCAATCCACCACCTCTCGACTTTCTTCTCCCTTCCAATTCTTCCTCCCACAGGCTGGTTGAGATTTTTTACAAGATTAGAAACTCTTTTTTCATTCTGCTGCTAGACCATGGTAGTCAAGTAAATGCAAACATGCCCTACCCTCGTCTAGGACGCCTGCTGGTCGCCGTCGCCGCCATCACCACCTTTGCGATCGGTGGTGTCGAGGCTCACCCCCAATCACCACTTGCGCGCAGCTCCAGCGCGGGCTGTAAATGCTTCCCTGGGGATTCTTGCTGGCCAGGGCCGAGTGAATGGGCCAACTTCAACCGGACTGTGGATGGACGCTTGGTTGCGACAGTGCCGCTTGCATCTCCGTGCCATGATCCTAACTACGATGGTGATAAGTGCGCTGAGCTGAGAGACCAATGGCTCTTCTCGACAGTTCAGTAAGTTGGCAAGCGCTCATAGTATACCTAAATGTGAGATATGACTCTGAAAAACTAACACGCGCTGCCTCGTGATATAGCTCCTCGTCCTCTTCCTCGGTCATGGCCCCCCTATTCGCAAACCAAAGCTGCGATCCCTTCCAGCCGCGAGACGGCCCCTGCGCGCTGGGCAACTACGTAAAATACGCCGTCGACGTCTCTAAAGCGGCACATATCACAGCGACGCTCAAGTTCGCCGCTAAACATAACATCCGGTTCGTCATCCGCAATACCGGCCACGACTACAACGGCCGCTCCACCGGCGCCGGCGCGCTCGCCGTCTGGACGCACCACCTCAAGGACACCCGGGTGGTGGACTGGAAGGATAAATACTACAAGGGCAAGGCGCTCCGGGTCGGTGCGGGAGTGCAGGGCTTTGAGGCGTTGGCTGCGGCTCGCACGGCTGGTCTTGTGGTCGTGACGGGAGAATGTCCATCGGTGGGACTCGCTGGAGGGTATACGCAAGGAGGCGGCCACTCGGCGCTGAGCAGTGTCTTTGGCTTGGCGGCGGACAATGCGCTCTCCTACGATGTTGTCACGCCTATGGGAATACTGGTAACTGCTTCGAGAACGGAGAATCAAGATCTCTACTGGGCCTTGAGCGGCGGAGGCGGCGGCACTTTTGGAGTTGTCGTGTCCATGGTAGTTCAGGCTCATCCAGATGCCAAAGTCAGCGGCGCGGTGTTTGAAGTTGTCGACCTGGATAATCCGGACAAAACTTACGATGTGATTGACGCCTTTCACGCAGCTCTCCCCAAGATTGTGGACTCGGGCGTCATGATCATTTACTTCTTCAGCGAGGGCTTCCTCCGAATCCCTGCCATGACTGCATATAACAAGTCCCAAGGCGATGTCGAACGAATCCTACAACCCTTGATCCAGTCTCTCTCCAACATGGGCGTAACCCTCAAGCCAAGATACACCGAGTTCCCAAGTTACTACGACCATTTCGACCATTACTGGGGCCCTCTACCGGCCGGGAACATCCAAGTTGGCACGACCCTCTTCGGCGGCCGGCTGATACCGCGCTCCGTGCTGCCGAAATTCTCACCCACAGCCCGGAAGCTGTCCCGGATGGGCGTCACGTTCATCGGCGTCGGCCTCAACGTCTCCAGCTTTGGCCAAGGCGGAGCCAATGCCGTGCTGCCCCAGTGGCGCAGCTCCATCGTACAGACCTCTGTCACTCTGCCCTGGAATTTTGACGTGCCTATTGGGGACATGGTGGCCACCCAGGACAGAATCACAAACGAGATACAGCCGATCCTTGAGGCGGCGACACCAGGCGCTGGCGCTTATATGAACGAGGCAGATTTCCAACAGCGGGATTTTCAGGATGTGTTTTTTGGAACAAACTATAAGAGGTTGCGGGAGATTAAGAAAAAATATGATCCTCAGAGTCTGCTGTACACTGTGTCTGGTGTTGGTAGTGAAGAGTGGGAGGTGAAGAAGAATGGACGGATGTGCAGGGCCAAGGCCTGATGCGATGCATCCTTGGATTGGAATAGCCTTGTTTGCCATTATTAATGGTTATTTTGGGATGGTGAAATTACAGCGGCATGAATATGCAGGAATTGAGCATGTACGCTACGAGATTATGACTATGTTAGACCTCACGAGACTTTGGCTTACAGCGTTTTTAGCATTTTAGATGAACGTATTGACGTATTCATGTTAAGCCCGTGTCTTTATTCAAGTTGGAAAATAAAGCATGATCACCATTGACAGCATCGTCAGTATATCAGCCCAAATCAATGACGAGTTTGATGGTGTGGCGCTCCAAGCCACTCCAGTGCTTTAATCAACTACCAACCAACTAACGTACGAGGTAGCCGGGCCGTTAATTAACATTATGGAGTACGGCATAATTAGTGAGTTGCCGTATTAATAAATAATGACAATTATCCAAGTTTGACAACGTACGATCTGCAGGGTCTTGAATGGATCATGGAAGCTCCATCATTTGCCCCACCACAGTCAATCGTCAGGCGACATTGAGAGGAGCAGCACAAGTTGACCAAAGTACCAACTTGATAGACATTGCTGGGTCGGCATAGTCCAGTCATAAATTGGGGAATGACTGCCTAATACATACCGTCATGATTCATTACTGTGTCCGTTCTTCCCAAAAAGCCTGATTGATATTCATTGACATGCCCAACGTGGCTGACAAAGCCCAACGCTCTGTCTACCTCCAATCTTCAGTGACATCTGACTGCACCACCGGGCCGGCCACGGGAGAAATTCCACAGCCCGAGGTCCAGCATCTTGCTCGCCTAAATTCCTTCTTCCATCCCCACCGCCTCAACTCGCTCTCTCTCTTTTCCCCTCCCCCCAATCGCTTCACCAAAGCATGACCTTCGCTGCCAACCTGACCTGACACGGCCTGAGTAGCCGGACGCAGGTTACGATGAGGGCTTCGCAACAGCCGCTCTCCGATGTCCTGCCTCCCCTAATCCTGGGGACGGCCACCTTCAACGCCCAGTACAACCATGATCCTACCCGCCTGCCGTACGTCGACATTGTCGGCCGCGCGCTGGAGCATGGCATCAATGCCTTCGACACCTCTCCGTACTACGGGCCCTCGGAGACGCTGCTCGGCGAGGCGTTGCAGAAAGTGACGCCGCCGCCGGCCCGAGAGGCCATCTTCCTCGTTACAAAGGCTGGCCGCATTGCACACGACGATTTCGACTATTCGCCCGCGTGGATTCGCTATAGTGTCTGCCGCAGCCTGGAGCGTCTGGGCACGCAGTATCTGGATCTTGTCTACACGCACGACTGCGAGTTTGTTTCTCCCGCCGAGGTCCTCGAGGCAATCAAGGAGCTGCGGCGGCTGCGTGACCAAGGCCTGGTGCGGTACGTCGGCATCAGCGGGTATCCGGTGGACGTCCTCGCATCATTAGCGGAGATGATATACAAAGAGACAGGCGAGCCTCTAGATGCCGTTCTGTCATATGGCAACTTTTCCGTACAAAACACCCGGCTAGGCCGCCCAGAGAACCTACAGCGATTCCGCGCCGCCGGCGTTGAGTGCGTGCTCAACGCCAGCATGCTTGGCATGGGCCTGATAACAACCCGCGGCGCAGACAACGCGCCCATGGCATCGTGGCATCCCGCTCCGCCTGCTCTTCGCAAGGCATGCAACGACCTAGCCCTTGTCGCCCAATCTAGCGGCGAGCGACTGGAGGAAGTGGCAATTCGCTGGGCTCTCGAAGACTGGGCCCACATCGGCGCAGAGTTTGGAACGACAGCCTATGGCCGTGGCGGAGGTAACCGCGTAGGCGCGAGCGTCATGGGCGTCTCGTCAGTCGCGGAGCTGGACGAGACGTGGAAGCTCTGGAAGAGTGTCGCCGGACTTGCATCTGGCATGGGCTGGAACAGAAGCGATCTACAGAGACGAGACAAGATAGGGAGGGTTGTGCGCGATGGAATGTGGCCCCGTTTAGGGGAGTGGAAGGACTATGCCTGGGAGAGTGGTGGAAGTTCCTTTGTCAATACTAGAGAGAAGTTTGGTGTTATTCCCAAGGATGAGATAGCAGAGCGATGGGGGCTCTTACGGCCGTCGAGGGCGATGGATGGTCCCAAGTTATGATTGACAGACACTTGTACGATTTATACGTAAGAGTTCTCTCTGCTTGCTATATAGACCCTTTTTATACCTAGACCCGCAATCATAACCACCATCAACATGGGCTCAATTTGTCTTTCTGCCACCAATCACCATACTTTACCTCTATATCAACCGTCATTCGACAAACAAGATGAAAAAAGACAATCCCCTTGGTAGCGCGACGCTAGAAAGTATTGGTTCCTGCACGTCTGGCATTCCATCCGCTTTTACTGCCAAGAGACCGTAATTCGTATCGAACTAAAAAAAAAAAAAACCCCCACTTTGATCGGCAGAAGCCACAACACCTAATTGGGTGGAGTGTAAGGATGCTAGGGTGAGCTGTGTGGATGTCAGCCTGCATCGTATTTCGGCTTGCGGGACGCGAGATATCTTGACAATATCCATGCTTTTCAACATTTCAAAGGAATTGGGGTTGTCGTGATGAGCACTCACTTAGATAAGGTACGTACAAGAGACGATGCGGGTATATAAGATGGGAAGAAGTCCAGACTAGATGAGAAGGAAGATTTAGGTAAACTCATGAAAAAGCATCTCAAATTTTTAGCATACAAAATGAACTTACTTTCCAAATTACACATTGTTCTCTACATCTTCACCAGTAGAATACTCGGTGCTCTCATCTGTCGCCCCGAAGGCCCCGTCCTCCCCAAACCCTCAACCCTCGCAACCTCCCCCATCTTCCAAGCTGCAATCACCAACATTACCACCTCTCTTAATGCCGCCATCTCCGGTACCATCAACGCCGGCTGGCCCGTTTCCAACGTTTCATTCTCTCTGGCTGTGATATCATCTACCAGTCAGACCGATCCAGGAGTACCCTTATGGGAGTACCATCACCTCGCATCGGACAACACAAGAGGCACTAAGAACATCGACCGGCACTCGCAGTACCTAATCGGTTCTATTACGAAAGTCATCTCGGATTATATTCTACTAAGGAGTGGTGTGGATATTGACTTGCCCGTTACGAAATTCATACCACAGCTGAAATCTGGGAAATCGGTCTTGGTGTGGAAGGATGTGGCGCTGAGGATGCTTGCTGAGCACCTTGCTGGAGTTCCGGCAAACTGTAAGTAACGGGCAGCTTCTCATTTTCTTTTCCCCATTGTTTCTACTACAAATGGTGCATGTTTCTGACTTTGAACAGTTGGGTTCTCGGAATACTATTTTCTAAAAAGCGTTTTTGAGGCGTATGGATTTCCCTCGATCAACGAGACGGAATACCCTTCATGTGGTGTCATTGCATTAAACGACGCCTGTACTTCGGAGGGTATGTTTATGACAGCCCTTTGCTTTTATTTTGGGTAGTTCATGGGAAACTGCACGTCGACTAATCCTTCACGATAGCTTTTCTTGCCGGTATGCTGGATTTATATCCCGTCACCAACCCGGGAGAACGGCCTGCATACTCAAACATTGCATTCACCCTCATCGCCATGGCACTAGAAAAGGCAACGAATAAAAACTACACTCAATTGGTAGACGAAATCGTCGCAAAGCCATTGGGCCTTCAAAACACATTCCCATCTCCTGGAGACGATGCCAAGGCAGTTATACCACCAGGGGATAGCAGTTGGGGAGGCGACTATGGTTATAATACCCCGTAAGTGTACACATCACACCATGAACTTCAACGAAGGGGTTTAGCTAACATGAACATGTAGTGGCGGCGGACTGGTATCATCACTCTCTGACATGTCCAAGTTTACCCACGCACTTCTCTCCCGCTCGTTGGACTTGTCTCCGGCACAAATCAGACAATGGCTCAAGCCGCAAGCATTCAGTGGCGGGCCATACAGCTCAGTCGGTATGCCATGGGAAATCTTCCGGCCGCTTGATCTCACACCCGAGCATCCCCATCCCATCACCATCTATGGCAAAGGTGGTGGTGCTCAACTATACCGAAGTCAGCTAGATATCATCGATGAGTATGGAGTTGGCCTAGTCGTGTTGACAGCTGGTCCTATGCAAGCATTGACGGTTCTTTCGAATTCTATGCTGGCAACGTTTGTACCTGCTGTTGACAAGGTGTCTAGAATAGAGGCAGCACAGCAGTACTCGCGTACCTTCAAAACTATTCAACACACGGGAGAGAATAAGACCGCAGTAGCCGCCATATTGGAGCTCGATGAAGACTCTTTGGTCCTCAAGTCTCTGCTGCGTGGCGGCTCTGATCTTCTCAAGGGGCTAATAGACATCTGGGGCATAACCATCGGTCAGTACGTAGGCACTATCGGCTCCGTCATTCGCTTGTTTCCTTCAGACATGACGTCCAAGACCATTCTTGATGGGAAGGAGCTCACTCGTGAAGTCTGGCATTTTTGGCCAGATATTGACAGTTCTCCCGAGTCAGATCTACCCGGTGCAAGAACTCGGGATTCAGAGTGCATAGCTTGGACTATTGGGGATTGGACGCATTACGGTGGTGAGCCATTGGACCGAGTTCTCTTTTATAGAGACGTTGTTGGTGATGTCATTGGTTTTGAAGTACCTTTTCTTCGCTCGGGTGTATTATCGCCAATTTGAGCAGGCAGTAGGCGCACGCAATATGATTTAAGAGGAAGAAGGGATGGATATAAGCTCGTATTCTAGATACAATAAGTCCCAATGTTTATTCTATTTGTTAGAAATCATGATTTCTTGGACGAGGATTTAACAAACGTCGCCTCTCAACTGCAGCAATGTAGGGTAAGTCGTTAAGTAAGCAAACCTCTCCGACATTTGCCGACAACTTCCGCCTTCTCCCATCCGATTAAGCCGATTCCCAATCCTTTAATCACTTTCCTGTCGCAACCTCTCTCCCCACCCACCGTCTCTCGCGAGCTTCATGGCCGGGGGCCGCAAGTCCAAGGCCGCAGCTCCAGCGCGACCTCAGAACACCCTTATCATCGACAATGGCGCCTGGACGCTAAAAGCCGGGCTCGTCCGCGGCGGCGGCGGCGAAACCGATACCAAAACCGACGATGACGACAGCGAGCAACCACGCATTATACCCAACTGCATAGCGCGAGACCGCTCTAGGAGGACCTATGTCGGCTCCGAACTCGAGGAGAAGTGCCACGACTTTAGCGAGATTCAGTTCCGTCGGCCGGTCGAAAAGGGATGCATCGTCAACTGGGAGGCGCAGAAGGAGATCTGGGACCATGAGCTGTTTGAGGGCAAGACTTCGTTGAAATGTGATCCGGCGGAAACGCGCCTCATACTTGCGGAACAGGCGAATGGGTTACCGGTATTGCAGGCGAATTGCGATCAGATTGTTTTTGAAGAGTACGGCTTCTCGAGTTACTACCGGGGCATTGGTACGGCAATACTCCTCGCCCCCCCACCCATGACGAAGTTGTCACTGGAAGAATAGCACAGCAGACTGACCAGTGAACCTTCCTTCATAGGATCGACATTCAATGCCTACCACGACATTCAGAGCCTTTTCCGCACTCCTAAGAATGCACCCACGGTCTCCAACACACCCGCCGAAATCATGATGGTCGTCGACTCTGGCTACTCGCATACAACCGTCATCCCCCTCCTCCGTGGCCAGGCCCTTCACTCCGCCGTCCGTAGGATAGACGTCGGTGGCAAGCTCCTAACCAACTACCTGGCCCGCCTTATCTCTCTGCGCCACTTTGATATGCGTAACGACACGTATATTGTCAACGAGATGAAAGAGGCTGCCTGCTATGTCTCTCCTGATTTCAAGGCCGACCTGGAACGCACCTGGAAGGGTACGCGGGGCGAGAAACGCGCGGACTACATCTCTGGAGCTGGCATCGTCAAGGATTATGTCCTGCCGGATTTTCATACCAGACATAAGGGTATCCTGGGTGACTACGACCCGCTTCGAAACTCGAAAGCCAGGAAGCTAGCTGCCGTCGGACAGACTGAGGAGGATGTTCTCACCCTCCGCAACGAGCGATTTACCGTACCGGAGCTCATCTTCAACCCCTCCGACATTGGCATGCGCCAGCCCGGCCTGGCTGATGCGATATACCAATCCCTGCAGGAACTCCCCGTCGGTCTATGGCCTGGCCTGCTCGCCAATATCGTCGTAGTCGGCGGAAACTCTCTCTTTGATGGCTTTATCCAGCGACTACAAAAGGAGCTCGTGCAGCTTGTCCCGGACGACTGCGTTGTCCGAGTCGCGCGCCCGACCAACCCTATTACGCACACGTGGCATGGAGCAGCCAACCTTGCAAACCATGCGAGCATCGAGCAACTGGTGATTACGAAACAGCAGTATGAGGAATTCGGTAGTGCCTGGGTAGCGCGAAAGTTTCTGAAGGCACCGGGTTTGACTTGAAAGCGAGCTAGAATTAAGATGCGTGGCCCAAATTGTGCTGGCCAGACTACGCAATTGGAACTTTGGTACTGTCACCTAACAAGCGATAAACAGACATGTGAATGGCATGGGTCTGGGGATCAAAAGCTTCCAACGCATGGTTTCGGACTATGCGTGATTCTACTAACGCTGGCAAGGATGGGTTGGCCCTCTTTCATCAGCGTCCTTAACACATCCGTTTGCTCGCCCGCCCTCTCCTGAGCTAGAAATTACTGTCTAGGTTTCTTGCTTTTTGAAGCCAGCAATAGACAAAGCAACGCTCCCAAGTACTTCGCTATGATGGGCGCAGCTAGGACATGGCGAAATATAGGCAACAAGAATCAGTCAACGCCCATTCCCACAACAGCAGCTCGTGGTCAAGGCAAAGGAGTTTACCGCTACGCCTGTTCTATTTCTACAGAGCGTCGGGTGCATATATAGCTATATTGGTGATGTAACACATCGTCACGCTGGTTGATTCATTCCCGATAGGAAGTAAAAATGAGTGGTGTGATTCAATCTGTATAAGGAGTGGAATTTCTATAATAGAACAAAAAACAAGGTGACTTGAACACCTCAAGTCAAGAAAGGAACGTCCCGTCCAAATGAAGGTTAGCCAACGCCGCGAAACGTTGCAATGCATGCGTTCCTGCAATCACATCCTTGGAAGGGTGACAGCCAAACTCGTATGTCCGTCCGGCTTAACACATGCCTCCAACCCTCGCCTGGGCACTCCCCACATCTTCCTGGCCTGTTTCAGCAATTTGGAAGATTTTCCCCTCTCGTGCTCAGCAGACAAACATCGCATGCGTGAGAGTGTATTGTTCTTCTAGGGGTGTGTGATCTAGATTCTTTTTGTGGCTGTAGCTGGCCTGTTGTGTGAAGGCAAACAAAATCTCCTTGGACGCTGAAAAAATGCTTTTCTTTATATCCACTCAGTGATTTTCAACGTTGCGCAAAAAGTTGTTCATGAAAAATGAGTAGCAATAGCAGCTCATCTATCGAAGCGCCAGTCACATCTAATGCTGTCGCCAGACTAGCCGATTACAGTCGGTTAAGACCACGGCCACGGGAGACACACCCTGTACTATAGTCAGTACTTGAAATAAAATTGTCATTATATACTCTTTAGGAGCTTCTTACAATCGCACTAGGAAAATTTAGTATTAGCATCTTGTATCAACGTCATTTGTCGCGGTTGCTAGACTTACGAAATTGGAACACGATCCCTCATTGTGCGTTGTGCAGTATCCGGCGCAGCATTTCCGGCAAACACGCTGTGTGCGATTGATGCATTCATCACACTACACCAATTTGTTAGTCGGATGGTTCGAAGTGAGGCTTTAGGTTAAAGGAATTGCCGTGGCACGTACATTGTTGCCGCATTCCCAGCAGCTTTTCGACACTCGAGCCTAAAAGAACCAAAGACCACAGTCAGCTATTTGTCTTGTTATTTGATTGAGATGGTGCTTCTCTGCGGGCTCTCGCAATCCCCTCGTCCGCAAGGCATCCACAGCATGGTGAATGGGGAATAAGCACTGCCTACATATTCGAGTGGCTCTCAGACCAGAAACTAGTCAGATCCATCCCGGTTTACGTCGCAGGAATTCCTCAGGATTCGCCCCGTCTTTTTGCTCGGGTGCACGGCTCACAAAAACTATTTCGTACCTTCACTTTCACCGCGGGAGTCTCCAAAGCCAGGTTGCCAAAAGCATCCACAGTTTCGTCGTCCACGATAACAATTTGATTAGAAAAGCCTCCCGAACCTTGGCCGGGGAGCTGGTAGCATGACTCACACCACCATTTCTGGCAGCCGGTACAGTATCGTTCTCGAAGACAGTCGAGACATCTAGGAACAAACGTGTTGCGTATGTCATGGGGCGTCGTTGCTGCCCGAATGGATGAGGATAGCAAGGGCACTGGCGAGAGAACAGGCAGCTTGATAGGCAAGTTAGTTCCAGACTGACATATCCCCTCTGGGGCATCGCCACAGTTGTCACATGCGGGGACGGCAAAGGTGGCGGTGGCTAGCTTGCCATCAACCTGGCCGCAGTCTTTGCCAAAGACGGGCGAATTTCGATGACGCGGGCTGCGACACAGGACGGCATCAAAAGCGATGATGCCTTCGCAGGCGAGCATGCAATTGGCCCATTCCTCATCAATAGGCTTGTTGATGATACGGCCCTTTTTGGCCCACCATGCATCAGTTTCCTTCTGTAGGGAGGCGGCCAGAGCATCTTGGCTCTTTTGGTTCCATCCAGCGCTGATGGAGGTACCCGACGATGCGGGTTGCTGTGCTACGGACAAAACATCCTTGGATCCAAAGACATAGAGTGCCTTGAGCTTTGGGGTCCCTTTTGGACGAGTGTTGCGACAGGCGTACTGCAACGTACCGCGCAGTTTACCCTGGTTCAAGTTTTTGACATCGCGAATGGACAGAACGCGAACGTTGAAGGAGGCACCATTGATAATTTCATGGCAGAGCTCCGAGGTCACGGGGAGTCCATCAAGAACCAGTGTTTGAACATTCCGCAGAATGTCACGTCGACGGAGGGTTGAAAAAACACCTCTCAGAGGGCCTGAGTAGAAGCTATTTGTGTCATGATTAGCATGGTCCACAAAGCGCATTCACTCACTCGTCAAATACTGTAACTTACTCGTCTTCAGTCAAGTTCTCATCTAGTTGGACATTGCGCCAGACTTCGCCGCCATGGTCAATTCTATCAACATCAAACTGAACAGCCTTGACTTGGGTGAGATCAAGATGGCGGAAAACTCCTGGGGTTTCGTGAATGAGAGCGCGAAAGGCTTGGCTGGCAGCAGCAAGATGGAGAAGACTCGAGACGGACAGGTAGGGAACAATATGACTTAGAATAAGTGAGTTGTGAAGAGTGTCATAAAGAGTGGTAGAAACCGTTGTATCCGAAACCTTCGTCACCAAGTTGGGGGGCTCGTCACGCGTTGTGCTGTCGAGGGTAGCTAAGCTCATGTCAGGCTGGCAGGAGCTTAAATATGGCCAAAGGTGTCGCGGGCGAGAAAACTATCGTCGCGGGCGGCAAGGCAAGACGAGAATCGCTATGCTGTTGCTAGGCGTTCTCGACAAAGACGGAATTGGGGAATATATGAGTTATTAGATGAGGACAATGGGGGCTATGAACTTGAATGGTCCAATCAATAGTAGCGGTTGGTTTTTCAAGATTATCTTTGAACAAGACTGAGGGCGCTCAACGTCCTTGTACTTGCGATTGCTCCGTGTAAATGAATGAGGGGCGATGGTGTAGATGGAATGGGAGGGGGATAAAATGATGGGGGTAGACATCTTGTTAATGTACTTTAGTCCGCAATAGACCTTATAGTAAGGCAGGGCAGGAAGGCATCAAGGCGCCCAGGCATACATTGCTGCGGCACTTCATGGTTGGAGAAGATGCTGCCAAGACTGGTTGATGCACGTTCGTACAACCTCAGGAAGAAGCAGTGAGACAGTCTCAAGATTACAAGTCGCCGCTCCAACATGCCTGGAATCCTTTACTGAAACACTCGGTGAGACGGGATTGGGTGGATTGGAGAATCTAGAGCTTCGCTAAGCGGTCTGTCTATGGGCTGCTCTGCTGTCGATGCATGGATCATCATGTTGCGCCCAAGCCAAGGCAAATGGTGTCAGTGGTGGCACCCACGGACGGGTAAGGTAGCGTCCGCCAACAAAGGGGATCTAGCGACGTAGACGGTACGGATGCTATCTATGGTGGTATCCGTGGGTCTTGGCTGGACAGGTGAGGCGAGAGAGATCGCGCCGACTAATAGGAATTAGTAGACTTGTCAGCGGCGGATGGAGTGGCTTCTGGGTAATTGGATCGAATTAGTAACAGCGTCGCGTACGAGACTGGACTCGTATCTGATGGATGGGCTCTGACAGCATCTGCCGGAGCTATGTTTATCATATCAGACACCAACCGCAAAACTCAACACAGCTCAGTGCCCAAACTATCGACAGCCTTTTGACTGAGACACAGCAATCTTACGCTAAAACTGCTTATCAGTCAACCCCCCGTGGCTGAGATGGTTGATCTGGTAGGTTGATTAATATCTGGCAAGGGCTCTTCCTTGCCTTGATGTCGACGGGGTGCATTTCCGGCCGGCGCCAGTGGCGGTTGAGTCGCAGCAGCAGCATGCATTGCAAGGTTGCAAGGTCGCAAGGTGAGGGACAACCCCGGCAGCGAATGGGCAGCCAAGACGTAATGTGTTTAGGTACACTCTCATTGTACGGACATCACACATCAATCAATGGCTTGCTGCCATCCACCAACGCACGCACTTTGCGTCCTTCGTTGCCTCGCTTCTCTGACCATGTCAAACAGTGTCGCATCATTATGTCCAGCAAATTCCTGAGCCATCCGGCCGTGCAACTTCAGATTCGTCATCTCCCCACCACCAGGGCACGGGGAGACCTTAATTCGACCTACCCCGTGCTTCTAAAACCACAGAACGTTGCATGGAGTGCAACGTCCAGGTTGACACTGCCTGCTGCTTATTCTTATTTCTCGGCTGCGCTCTTCAGTAATTAAATTTAGCCCGCGCGGGCGGGCATGGGGTGTAGTGCAACGATCTCTCCCCCTATTCCACCTGGGACACGCATTCTTGACAAGTTCCGGCTTGGCATTCGCCATTCAGATTGCCGTGGTGGGTGTGTCCCGCCTGCTCCCTTGTTGGATTGAAAGTGCAATGTGGCCTCGTTGATAGCACAGAGTTTACCCCTGCTGCATTCGTTGACGAGCTGGCGTACATATGCCCTAGCATGTTGTCACACCCCATTGTGTAGTAGGTATTATTAGTAGTCCCCATCTTCCAATTAGGAATGATCATACATCATGCATCCCACAGAATCCGGGGAATAGGTGCCGTCCATCTGAGCGGAGATCGTAGCGTGGGGGCTTTCAAGGGTGAATGTGCGTGGTGGTCGTGTGAATTTGTTTCATCTGAGGTACGTACTCTGCTCGCACTCTCCACAATTGCTTGCAGCTCACTTTCATCAAGGGAAAGCATCTTGTTTCGTCGGCTCTGGTTTTACGTCGCCGGATGCTATTCGATAGAATGTGTCCCTCAGATTGTGCAAAATGCTATTAAAAGAACGACAGTCCATCATTGAGAGAATCAGCCTCAAGGGCAAGTGGTACTGGCGACATTACCTGAGGCACGTGACGGCTAGCAAAGCTCACCCCACTAGGGCCGACAGCTCCAACATGCGTAGAACTCCACAGAAACTCGCTGACTGATGACTATTGCCCCTCCATGATGTTCTCTCGTCTTCGTCTTCGTTGTCCTGGTGCTGTCCAGACATATGAGCTTCCCGGGTCATGTTTTGCTGCGAGTTTCGTTGAGAAGTAAACTTAAATTTGTTTTCACCAAACAGCCAATTCCGCAACCGCTGCGTCCTGGTCTTCACGTTAACCTTCCACGAGTTGTCCGCAGACGCCGTTGGCGTAAGACGGCATTATCATGGATGATACAACGGCCCTCCGTTGGTCCGGCACCTATGCTGTCCTTCCCACGTCTTTCCCAGCCTGCATGAACCTTTCTGGTGATAAGATCATCCTACCCCAATCAGCTCTCGAACAGATACTTGCTGCCTCTTCAGCCCAGAGAGTAGCCTTGTCACCCAATCGGAACGAAGCATACTCGGGGTTCGGCCTTCCACAGAGTTATGAGAATGGAGATAGCTCCCAATTGGGTCCTAGCCCTCTCATATTTCGACTTGTAAACCCGACAAACAACAATGTAGTGTATGCAGGCATACGGGAATTCTCTGCTCCAGAGGGCACCATCGGCCTCAGCCCATTTCTAGCTGATGCTCTCGCCATCAAACAAGGGGATTCTGTGGTTTCATCAGATGGGGGTGTTAATAACCCTGTAGATTTCACAGAATCGCAATTGCCATCAGCACCAGCTCAGATAGCAATTAAGACAGTGCAGTTGTCCAAAGGCACTTATGTGAGGCTACGCCCACTCGAAGCAGGGTACGATCCGGATGATTGGAAGCATCTGCTCGAGCGACAACTCCGAAATAATTTCACCTCATTGACAAAAAATGCTGTGCTATCGGTTCAAGGTGTACATGGCGAAGAATTCAGACTGTTGGTTGACGAGTTTGCCCCTGTTGGAGATGGCATCTGCGTGGTAGACACCGATTTGGAGGTAGACATCGAAGCTCTCAACGAAGAACAGGCGAGAGAGACGATGCGCCAGATGATATCAAAGGAAAAGTCAACTTCTGATTCTGGCAGCTCCAAAGGCGGCGAATTGGATATCTGGAAGGACATTGAAGGACATGTAGCACCAGGGCGATACGTCGACTACACTCTGCCATCATGGGATCGTTCACAGAGCCTGACGATAACTTTGAGTGGCATTTCGGAAGAGGCCGAGCTCGACTTGTTCGTCACGCCAAAATCCCGACAACAGAGATCGCTTCCTCGAGACAGCTTGCATGTCTTTGGCGACTTTTCTCCTGTTACGAACGGACGCAAGAGCATCACAGTATCCCCAACAAATGTAGAACTTGAGGGAGCAGAGAGTATTCTAATATCGGTTCATGGCTATCAAGGTCCTGCAACAGCCGGACAGTCGGTATCATCGTTCACATATAATATTCGAGCCCAAGCCACCGCCGCCAGAGGTACTGCGGACGAGTCGATTGAATTAGACGACCCAGAGCATTCTGCAGACGAAGAACAATGCAGAAATTGTCACCAATGGGTTCCAAAGCGAACAATAGTCCTGCACGAAAACTTTTGCCGAAGAAACAACATACTTTGCACTCTCTGTCAATCTGTATTCAAGAAAGACTCAGTAGAGTGGGAGAGCCACTGGCATTGTGATCATGACAATGCCTATGGCAGTTCCACCTCTAGCAAGGCAAAACATGACCAAGTTTTTCATACGGATCGCAGTTGTCCATCATGCGAGTTTTCGACAAACTCACTATCGGACCTAGCACGACACCGAGCGAGTGTCTGCCCTGGAAAAATAATACTCTGTAGATTCTGTCACCTTGAAGTGCCTCAAGAAGGCGATCCTTTCAACCCGGCCCCAGAGGTCGTGCTATCCGGAATGACAGCCCACGAGCTAGCGGATGGGGCTAGAACGACGGAATGCCATCTCTGCAATAAGATAATTCGCCTGCGAGATATGGAAACTCACCTGAAGCATCACGAACTCGACAAGGTCAATCGATCAAAACCCCTGATTTGCCAAAACGTGAACTGTGGGCGGACGTTGTATGGTGTCGGCCCAAGGGGCCAGATTAAGACGGGGGCAACCCAAGATGAAGGAACAGGCAACAGCATCGGTCTATGCTCAATGTGTTTCGGACCGTTATACGTGAGCATGCATGATCCTGAGGGGAAAGCTCTTCGGAGAAGAATCGAAAGGAAATATCTTGGTCAAATGATGACGGGATGCGGCAAATCTCATTGTGCCAACGAATGGTGTAAAACAGGAAGGGCCAACGCGAACCTGGATCCCAAGGGGTCGTCAGCACAAGCGGTGCTGCCCATGGTCAAACCGCTGCTCATAGAGGCACTGAGCGATCAAGAGCCCAAATACTTTTGTGCGGATGAAGCTACACAGACGAGGCGGAAGCTTGCAGAAATGGTGGCAGCTGAGAGGGCATGGGACATTGAATGGTGTGTGGCAGCTGCTGAAGCAGAAAAGGGCAATTTAGACAAGATGAGGGATTGGTTGCATGCTTGGGCACCCAATGTTTGATATACGAGATGGTTGGCATTGATAGGAGTGCTTGTACTGTAGCATTTAGAGTGGTTTTTAGATACCCGGATGGCCGTTTGCCTGCCAGGATTTTGATGATGCATAGATCGTTCAATAGAGACGATGCCATGAATTGATTGTTTAATATCTGTTGGCTTTCTCTAACTGGCTAATGCTTTCTGTTCGTATTTCTGTGTGTATGTGTATGCTATCTAGAAAGTTCCTATCTGTGACTAACAACCCCTTACAGGACTTCATGCTCGTGCATTTCGGTCTCCGTCCGATGCGTGACGCGGCGGTTGGCACTAACATTTAATAAGACATGCACAATCAGGGTCAAAAGCGCACGGATAATGAGACCATGTTTATTTTCTCCTGATCCGTGTCGTAGTCCCATAAATCCGTCTGTCAGTTGTTCTGCAGTACTTCGGGACCAAGTACTGATAATGAGTCTTTCCAGCGCAGTACAGAGTAGGGCAGAGAGAGAGAGACAGGCTTGGCAGGCTATTTATTCGATGATCTCATGGGGGGGCGAGAACATCGAGAATTTAATATGAAGTATATTAAGTTTGACATAAATTGCATCAATAAATGTGTGTAGTACTAGGTAGTTGTTGATTTGGCACGTCGCATGGTTGCTATATACCGTTCTATTAACACAAGGCC
Source organism: Zelopaecilomyces penicillatus (assembly GCA_005765155.1). Lineage (NCBI taxonomy): Eukaryota > Fungi > Ascomycota > Sordariomycetes > Hypocreales > Pseudodiploosporaceae > Zelopaecilomyces > Zelopaecilomyces penicillatus. The sequence goes on from VCCP01000002.1 coordinate 4,962,627, forward strand.
GACGGACAGCCGTGATCTTCAGGGACGTGTATTGATAACTTGTGGTTATCATACCCAACTTGCTTGTGTGTTGATTCTCAGTCCATGCATTTTAGAGGAAAAGACAGAAATACAAAAGTAATGCGGAAATAATTGCAAGTTTCTTAGCTAGATCACGTTGCTAACTTACTTCTTTCAACTTTGGGACGAAGGTCTAGACTACCTTACCATCTTGGGTTGGGGCCACAGTGTGTTATGCAGGCTCATTCTCTACTCAGCTAATAGCGGCGGGCCTAGGCCCGGATCTCTCGGAGGAGGCCTTTGCAGAGAACAAACAAGCGAAGAGTCATGGATAAGTTGAAGCACCTGTAGTTTCTCATAAAGGTACTTGCTTGGAGAAATTCATTTCGTGTAGACTGTAATAATCATAGATAGCTGTTTATGTGCTGGAAACCTCTGCTTTTTTATGACCAGACCATATTTCATCACCCATCCCGTCTAGGCATGACATGGACATGGTCAAGGCCCGCGCAGCGCTATTGCTACCCGCCTGGGCAACAACAGAAGCTGCCACATGGGCCGGACTGGGAACCCATCGATAGAATGTCGTTCCGTAGCGCCCCAATAGCGCCTCGCCCCGTGCGTCCTGAACGCGTCTGCTGCTGCGAGGTCCTAACCAAGCAGCTTCATAATTAAGTGATGGATCATCTCAAACTACAGGTTACCATCTCCCGGAGGAAGCCAAGTTACAGGCCGCCCCAGTCCAGCCCCAGTCCAGCCCCAGCAGTGCTAGCGCACCTAGAACAGCGAAAGCTCCTGGCACGGACAGCGCTGATAGGAACCCCCAGAGCCTAAAGCTCCCCAGAGTTACATCGCTAGTGTGTACCTCCCTTGGAACACTGGGTGGGTTCAGTGGGCAAGTGGGCTATCAGTGAACGTCAGTGGGGTGGGGGGGAGTTCTGCCCCGGTTCACCACCATCTCTACTGCCAAGTACAGCACGCTCGCCGTCACCTTGTCTTGACCACCAACCTCAGCACCGACCAGCCTCTCAACCCCAGCATCGCTATCATCAACATATACCGCTTCTCCAGGTAGCCCCATCCTGGCAGCTGCTTCTACAAGCAACCAGCTCTATTCTAGCCATCATCTTCATTCTCGCTCATCAGCAGAAATCATCTATCTAGTTCCGCGTCTCTTGTCTGGCTTAACGCATACAACGCCTGTCGTTATCTCCTCGCGTCCACCCCGCCATATTGCCACATCCTCGAATGAACCGACAACCGACTTAGCCGAGATTCCCAGGCGTCAGCATACGCCAGCGCATCAGGATTCAAGCACGACAGCGACATGAAATCCCTGATTATTCGAGCTGTCTGACTTGCGACTGATCAGCCTCGGGTGTCGCAGCCTATCTCGTACCACCATCAAATCAGCAAACACTTTCTGTGTCCCATCTCGGGTTTTGCTTCGCCCTATCACCGGGGGGCCTTGCTCAGAGGTCGAGCAACTGGACGAGAAGTCCGCTGGCCTTAATAGTCTTACAGGCTTCACCTATGATTGTTGGTGACGAAACATCAGTTATTCTACGACTCCGCGGCTTCCTACCATACTCCTGCCCTTGCGGCGCAAACATTTACAATGGGTAATTCAAATACAAAAGAGTCCCGTCAAATCGACTACCCTGATGGTATGTCTGATGGCAGAGATCGCCGCGGCGACTACGGTGATATTTCTGGTCGAACCTTGGTTGGGGAGTTGGGGTCTCGACCACGTAACCGCATGAGCAGGGGAGATTTAGGCTTTCTTGGACTCGGCGGCAACTCTATTCGGGACAGAGATCAGCAAGATGTACCTTTTCAACATCGCGAGACGAGAGCAGAGAGAGATGCCCGAAGATTGGAGCGCGAGCGGGCTCTTCGAGCGAGGGAACGAGAACGTAGCATTCAAGAGGAGCATGTAGATGGAGGCTATCTTGTAACGTTAGGGACATATACGGGGACGGAAGATTTCAGCAAGCCCGTGGTGAGGCAGCTGCAGGTGATTATTTCCCTAGCAAAGCAACTGCGTCGATCTTATCTGACTTGGCAACTAGATTGAGAGAAAATTGGCGCCCTTCTGGCGTGGCCTAAACGATTGGTCATCTAGCTGGGCTGAACATCAACTTGTGGCTGCAGCGCGCGGGCTTGCTATTCCCGCTGCCGACGATCCGCCTGACCCGGATTTGATTCCGAGCCCGCTTCCACCAACCGATATCTCCAGCCAAAATCTGAACAGTTTAACAGTGGCGATGGGGCCCAGAACCCTCTCAGCCGCCTCAGATCGAAGCGGTTCTGGTGTTGGTACCGGCTTATCTTCTCCAGCCAGTCCTGGGCCTACAAAGACCTCATCAAGAAAGCCTCGGACGAAGGCACTTGCGGCAGCTCTTAGCATCAGCTCTCGAAATGCCTCTTCCGTCGACCTCACACCGAAGGAAGTTGCTCTACCTCACGATCCATTCGTAAATGGCCAGCCGATGGAGGCATTCCTCTACAAGGACGCCACCGAATGCCCGATTTGCTTTTTGACATACCCCCCTTACCTCAACCGCACCAGGTGCTGCGACCAGTCCATATGCAGTGAATGTTTTGTTCAGATCAAGCGTGCTGACCCTCACCTTCCTGAACATCATCCTGATGGTCAAGCAAGGGATCCAACTCAGGGGCTTACGCCCGAAGACCCGCCTGAAATGCTGACTTCCGAACCCTCATGCTGTCCCTACTGTCAGCAGCCCGAGTTTGGCGTCACTTACGATCCTCCGCCTTTCCGACGCGGTTTTGTGTTTTCGTCATCCTCTTCTCACCTTGCCTCCGGCACCGCAATGTCGTCCCAAAGCTCCCTTCACTCGACATTATCGCCTACCTCAGCCAATCAACCTGGACGTCGACGTGGCCATAGTCTGTCTGCGAACGCGCCCAATGTGATCACTACTGATCGCGTACGCCCGGATTGGTCGACGAAGTTGAATACTGCACGTGCACATCAGGCTCGTCGTGCAGCAGCCGCGACCGCTCTCCACACAGCCGCATTTCTAATGGGTGGAAACGAAACAAGACCGAGAATTCGCAGTAGTCGATTTGGTAGAAGAAATACCGGAAACAGTAGTGGCGGTGCAAATACACCCGGTGCTGGACAAAGTAGTGCTGCAACTGATGCAGGAGAGAGACAAGAAGTTGCAGAGAGGGACCCTAACGTGAATCCGGATGGAAGTCGACGGACTCGAATGGACGAACTTGAGGATATGATGTTCATGGAAGCAGTTCGACTTTCTCTTGCGGCTGAAGAGGACCGCAAGCGCAAAGTAGAAAAGGCCCTCCGCAAAGAAGCGAAGAAGCAAGAACAAGCAGAACGCAAGGCATTAAAAAAGCAGGCCAAGGACCCATATGGTGGAGCTGTGAGTGGTGCTAGTGGAAGTAGCCTCTCGTTGGGCCTAGGACGCAGACGGGGAAACAGTGCGACTAGCAACCTCAGAATGGAATCGAGTGTCCAGGGAGCATCACAGCCATTAAAGGACGACGAGACGCCGGCTGCAGAGGCAGAGAGAAAGAGGAATAACGTTGACGGCAAGGGCAAAGCCATTGACCGCGGGCATCAGGAAGTGGTAGCGGAGTCAAGCTCTCAAGCCTGCTCTCTTCCCATTCCCACAGGAAGCAGTCGAGGTGGCTCACATCTGAGGCAAATGAGCAATGCGTCTTCGATAGGATCGTCGTTGATGGATAGTCCATTTGGCAGCTACACTGGCCAGGGACCTACGTTGCCCGATGGAATGAACCCAACAGGAGCCGTACTTGGTACCGGATCTCGGAGCGATGAAGCTGACCGTGACGCGGGGACTGAGCCTATGTTCAATTTTCGGAGTCTAGCAGAGCTGGTCGGTGTCAATCTTGATGATGGATCAACAAGACAAGACGAAGATGGAGGAATTTACGATGCTAGCAGTAACTCTAAAGATTCCTCGGGACGACCCCTTTCCCAAGTCAAAGAAGATGAGAAAGCAGAGGCAGAAGCAGAGCACATAGAGGAACACACTGTAAGAACTGTATCCTTGAGTACAGACCTGCTACTGTCAGAGGCTACCCAGCACGAGGATCAGGATGCTGGAAATCAACATGGTCTCCGGGTTCCCTCCCCGAGAGTGACTATCACGCCTGGAACGCCTGAACCTTTGGAGCATGCCTCCACAGAAGCTAAGCAACTCGGCCAGTCGAGCATAACGGAGCACACAACTCAGGTCACACACTGATTAGAGAAACACTTGCTCTACTATGTCCACACATTTACAGATCTGGATTTGATCAAATTGATGTTGTTGTTGATCGTGACAAGAGAGACGAAGAAAAATTTGGAGGAAATGATTAAGTGGTCAATGAATTGGAATGATGGCTCAGAATTGACCGCATGGATCTTCTACGTGCGGTAGCGTTTTTTTTTATCCCTTCTCCATTTCTTTTTTGTGGCGGTCATGCTTATCATGAAGGAAGCCGTGTATCAAAACATTATTATATTACGGAGTCCAAAGCGACTGTTAGAATTTGAATACATGGCATGCTATACGTGATTCACGTCTCCTTCGGTATTTATGTATGAGCTATAGCACTTTATTCAATACGGGAACATATAAGCAAGCCTTTAGGTAACATTACTCTTTAAGAACTGGATTTGGCTTATAAGTTGGAATATTGACGCCATACTATTTACTACGAACTATATCATTCTTTACCGCTGTCACTCTAACAGAGTTCTTAACAAAGAATAGGTACTGTAATATTGACTTTTGAACGATCCATGTTTCAATTTGGATACCTTTTCCTTTATGAGTGAGCAATATAGTCTCACAATCGCACTGAGGGCTATAGACTCGGGAAGAAATATCTATCTTCTGCAGTACTATTACTTCAATATTAAACCTTAGTCCTTTTTTATCTCTGCCTGGAATTTTTTAGTCCATTCTGTAAACTCGTCCTGTCCACCATCCCAAGTTGCACTCAGCAGCTCACTGGCCGCAAACGCATCAAGAAAACACAGGTCCATAGCGTTGTCGATTTCATCGGGTCGGAGATCGTAAAACGCGCATGCTAGATCTTCAAACCGGTAGGGCAGACTGTGAAGAACGTCGGCGATTTCATCTAACCGCTGCGGGATATTGCTTGCAGTAGTGTCGGTTCCGTTGGTGGTGGTAGTGGTGGTAATTGGGAAGCTGGGTAGTTTTCGGATGCGACGTTTGGATATGGCTTGGTAGAGGAGGATGACGAGGCGTAGACGTTTGAGGGAGGTTTCGAGACGGGGGCGTATTTGGTCCGGATCGGAGTGAGGGATTGGCTGGTGCCAGCTCATGAGGTTGTCGAGCATGTTCTGGGTTGCGACATGGTTTGACCCATTCTGATCTGCTAAATCATCCGCCTCACCGTTTTGGCTGGAGGCATCGTCATCCTCGTCGTTTTCGTTTTCATCCTCGTTTGGTTCCTCCTCACCCCATTCCTTCATTTCCTCCATAACGTCGTTGAGCGTTTCCCTCCATCCCTCCACCTTTCGCGCAAAAAGTCCCCCAACACTCGTATTGGCCAATTTGACCAGACTATCGCAACGTAACCACAAAGTCCCCGTCAAGGCCAAGCTTCCCCTACCACTCTCCTTATCGAACCCTGATAAAATCTTTCCATCTTTAGGAATCTTCTCCAACAGAGCATATATATCGGAGAGCATTAAATGGCACACCCAGGCTAGTTCTCGCCGAAAGACAACCGTGTAGAGACTGGGGTCGCAGGCCTGCACGCAAGCCGCGAGGGCAGGTATGGGCCCGGCGATGAGTTCGCGGACAACAGTGGAGATGGCGCTGGGCGTGAAAGGTTCATTTATGATGAGGAGTGAAATCTTTGTGGCGTGAGCCTTGACTAGGCTGGCCGAGTCACTGGCGAGGGATAGGGCGTCAAGGGAGGTTGTTGAAGTTGATGAGGTTGGCGTTGGTGCTGTTGCGGGAGAGGTTGCCTCCGGATTTTGTTGAATCTCAGTGAGAACATCCTGGAGTTGCTTTACAAGCGTCCCAGCTGTTTGAACAAGAGTCTCTAAATTTTTGAGGGTGGCAGCGTCCGCGAGGGGCGGCATCGTGGTGTTGTGCAAGATGTGGAACGGTAACGAATAAGGGATCAGTCGTTATTGAGAAAATATTGTTAGGCAACAATTGAAATTGTCCAAATCCGTTGGAAGCGCTTGTAGTCGTGTAGCTAGAGAAAGGCGAAATATAGAAACGCGATTGCAATTCTCAATGCAGCGTAATATGCATTTAATTTTGGAGGGGTAGCGATTTGGAGGTCAGAACATTTTTACTACCCCGCGATAGGAACCCTTGCCGATAGATAAGCTGGGAATAAGCATTGATGAGCCGAGCATTTGCCGACACAAGCAAGGAGCTCTCGAGTGTCAACCCCCTGCTGGAGCGACGTAGCCTGTAGGGCAGCCAGAGGAGCTTGGATTGTTAGCAAACCTCCTTCTAACATCGAATCGACTCCTCAGCTCACGATGCAGCAGCCAAAGTCCTGGGTGCTGCTGAGCGCCATTCTCTCCACCACTGCGGTTGCTGCTGGCAGTTTGCCGCGTGGTGTTGGGCCAGAATGTGAGTAGTTGTCGTGTTGATCAACGCATTGATGCATCTCTCATCGGCCAATTGCTAACACCAACATGCAGTTGCTTCATTCTATGAAGGCAAGGATGAATTTTCTTGCATCAGCAACAGTGCCCTCAAGATTAGCCGAAGCCGCATCAACGACAACAGCTGCGACTGCCCAGATGGCTCAGATGAGCCTGGTACTGCTGCCTGTGCCTTTATCGACCCTCTTTCACCAGAACAGCCTCTTCCTGGCACTGTCTCTGGCAATACGAACTCTTTGAATGCTCTTCCCGGGTTCTGGTGTGCCAACAAAGGCCACATTGGCACTTACATTCCCTTTTCCTTCGTCAACGACGGTGTCTGCGACAGTGACCTCTGTTGTGATGGCACGGAAGAATATGGACGCGTTGGCGGTGTCAAGTGTCCCAATCGCTGCGCGGAGATTGGAAAGGAGTACAGGAGACTGGAGGAAGAACGACGAAACAAGATGGAGAGGGCTGGCAAGCAGCGAGGAGCTCTCACCAGAGAGGCACAGGAGCTTCGCAGACATGTGGAGCTTCGTTTAACCGAGCTCGAGGCTGTAATACAGACACTTGATGGAAAGAAGGTTGAGCTGCAGAAGAGACACGCCGAAGTCGAACGCGAAGACAGAGGCAAGGTGGTTCACGCGGAGGGCAGCGGTGGCAAGCTTGGCGTGCTAGTTGCTGTGGCAAAAAAGCGAGTGCAGGAACTGCGTGAGACGCTCGGCCAGGTGGTCGATGAGCGCGACGACCTGCGTGGCCGAGTAGAGGAGTTGGAGACACTTCTCAAGAAATTCAAGGAAGAGTATAATCCCAATTTCAACGATGAGGGTGTCAAGGCTGCGGTCAAGTCATTTGAAGATTACTCCGCTAGCGGACCAACTCCTGAGGATCAAATTCCCCAGTCTGAGATTATGGAAATCCTGAAGGAGGATGACGAGACTAGCGGCGTAAACTGGAGCGCTTTTGACGACCTCGAGGGTGACGATACAGATATCCGTGAGTACAGATTGGAGCTCATATTGCAACCACACCCTTTATTTGAGTTGACTCAACTGATTAAATCATCTAGTCTACAGTTTTGAGGCCTACCTCCCAGGTTTCCTTCGCAACATTCTCCATGAAAAGCTCGATGGAGTCCGTCAATGGTTCGTTGATAACGGACTTCTTGCGGATACTGCCAAGGAAGGGACTGAATCTCGCCGCGTCAAGTCCGCTCGGGAAGCTTTGGAAGCTGCAGAGCGGGATCATCTAGAGAAGAGCAAGGAAATTGAACAGACAAAGGCAGATCTCGCCAAGGACTACGGCCCAGCAGATATCTTCCGCGCTCTCAAGGGCAAATGTGTTGACTTTGATGCTGGTGAATACACATACCAACACTGCTGGTACGACAAGACGTCACAGAACTCCAAGAAAGGCCACGGCAACACCAACATGGGCAACTTTGAGAAAATGGAGCGTGAAATGGCAGACGATGAGGAGAGACTCGATGGGAAGAGCCTGGGTAAGGGTCTCCGGATGGTTATGAAATTTGAGAACGGCCAAGGGTGCTGGAACGGCCCCAATAGGCGAACCGATGTCTGGCTGGGTTGTGCTGAGAAGGAGGAGATCTGGCGAGTGGCCGAAGCAGAGAAGTGCGTTTACAAAATGGAAGTTGGCACGCCGGCAGCCTGTGAAGTTGAGGAGGCGGTTGTGAGGCAGCTGGGCAAGGACGAGCTGTAAGGGATGTATCTTAATGTATCTTAAGACAGGGAGTGGATTAGGGTGCTAGGTTGCGGCCTTGGGAGAAGCCAATAACACAGCCTAACCGTCAGGCACTGCTCATTAAGGGCCGCGGAAAAGAAGACATGGCTACGGAATAAATACCTTGTTGAATGTGGTCACTTGCAATCTGTACAGCATCCCGTCTCTGTGTTTGGGGGCCGATGAGTGCGGCTGACGGAAAGTGGTGATTTTATACTCTGAACCCTGACCCAGCGGACGAACCGCCCAGGGGGTTTGGTTGATCATAATAAGGAAAGATGGATATGATGCCTGTAATTATGGCCATTCATCTTTGTATTAACCTAGGCTGTCTCTGCCTAGGTATCATGGAATCGCTTCTGTTGCGCATTCACCTTTTTTGATGTTGTTTTTGCTAGTATAATTGAACAAGTCCTGTCGGATGCCATAACTGCTCCAGTTATTGATATGGCGCCTGACGCGCTTGAACACTCCCCTGTATGAACCCGCTTGCCCGCTAAAACATGGTTTGGTGGTGGTGGGGGGGTTCGGCGGTGTGCCGGGGCGGAACGGCGCGCCTCGTGGGATGCGAGGGGGAGGAGAAGGAGGGGGGCTTTTCCTGCTTCATCGCCAGGTGATTGATTTGATGATCGACGAATAGAGAGTTCAGCTGCCCGGCTTCTAGGCAAGTCGCCTGCGAAAGCTTTTGTTTTGTGGAACAAATATAAGTATATGGGTACACGTCCATCATACAAAAAGCATGAAGAGGCAGAGGTTTGTTTGAGTGAGAAGCTAATACTTACTGAACGTCCGTCTCTGGGGTTGTGGTTTGATTTCAATCTCGCCGACAATATAAGAACGGGAATATTCCCGCCTTGAAGGGTTGGCATATTTTCACATTTACGACATTAGGGAAAATGCCTTCATCCACCAACAAGAATCTAGCCCTCCTCCCCAAGGGCTCCCGGCGACTATACATACTCTGCCTCCACCTCGCCATCGGTGCCTCCATCTGGGGCTACAACATCGGCATCCTGTCCTCCATCCTCGTCCACCCAGGCTGGAAAGCAACACTTCACTACCCAACACCTTCGCAAAAGGGACTCGTCACGGGCATCTACTACCTCGGTACCCTGCTATCTTACTTGTTTCTGTCTCACCCGCTGGCCGACTGGTTAGGTCGCCGACATGCGGCGCTCGTCGGGACCTTGGTGCTTTGTGTTGGGGCTGCGCTGATGGCGGGTACGAGGAGGGGGGACGGTGCTGTGGCGATGATGGCGGTGGGGAGATGGGTGTGTGGTGTGGGAGTTGGGGTGGTGAGTACAACGGTGCCGTTGTATCAAAGGTGAGAGGGCCCCTTTGAAAGAATGGGGGTTCGGTATTGAGGTTGAGGATTGTGTGCTAACCACCGAGATGGAAATCGAGTAGTGAGATATCACCGGCTCACGAGCGTGGCAAGTTTGTCACTATGAATCACGCAGGCTTCATCACTGGTTTAGCAACCGGTCTGTGGTGAGTTTCCTCAAACCATTCTCCCTATTGCATGATACGAGAATCATGAGAGATCATCCACTCACAATAGACTAACTTACTCTTCCTACTCGCAGGGTCGGCTACGCCATGACATTTTGGAATGGCCCAACAGGAGAATATTGGGGATGGAGGGTCTCTATCCTCCTTCAGTTCGCACCAGCTATTGCGTTTGCCGCTGGTCTCCCCTTCATCTCTGAGACGTAAGTCTACACTGCCATTTTGACCACACCCTATATCTTTTACTAAACAAAACAAAACCACGATAAACAGACCCCGCTGGCTCGTCGAAAAGGGCGAGATTGACCAAGCTCGCAAAGTCCTTCACTCCCTTCGCGATGGTGTAAGCTCCCCTGAGGCCATCGCCCACGAACTACGCTCCATCACCGATGACATTGAGTCTCGCCACCGCCGCCACATTAATGACAGTGATGATGGTGATACTACTTCTAAGAAACGGACGTCCAACTTCATCAACGTCTCGCTGTCGCTGTTCCGCGATCCCGCGCTGTTTGCCCGTCTATGGCGTGCTTTTCTACTCCAATTCATGGCTCAAATGTGCGGCGCTACAGCGATGAAGTATTACTTGCCGACGCTGCTCAAGGCCCTGGGGTTGGGTACGCGCCTGGCGCTTATGGCTGGTGCGATTGAGATGACGGCGAAGATTGGTATGACGGTGGTGGAGATGTGGGTTATTGATCGATTTGGTAGAAAGGTTTGTCTTGTGGGCGGGAGTTTGGTAATGGGTATCGGGATGCTGGCAAGTCGTTTTCATTTATTCACCCTATATTTTCACTTTTTCTTTCTGAAATCTAACACGGATTGTGTTTCCGTCAAAAATAGGTCAACGGCGCACTCCCCATGGTATATCCTGGCAACACCAACAAAGCATCTGATGTGGTTTGTATCATCTTCATATTCATCTACGCCATGGGATACAGCCTGGGCTTAGGTCCAGCTGCGTGGGTGTACAGCTCCGAGGTGGGCGAAGCGCATTCCTTCTATTTTACAAGAAAAAAACACACAGAAATTGTGAGAAAAAAAAGAAACTGTCATTGACGCTAACTAAACCATAGATCTTCCCAACTTCAGTGCGGGCCCGCGGCCTTAACTTTGCCGCATCTGGCGGCTCTATCGGAAGCGTCATTGTCGCACAAGTTTGGCCCATTGGCATAGCCAAAATCGGCAGCGGCATCTATTTTTTCTTCATGGCCGTTAATTTTGCATGTGTACCGGTTAGTCCCTTGTTAAATCCTCATATTTGAGCAACAGGAGACTAATATGATGATATGTAAACTTATATAGATCATTTGGCTGCTCTATCCTGAAACTAAGAGACGCGCGCTCGAAGACATGGATGATTTGTTTGGTAAGACTGGGCACCACAGCTCTGCCGTGTCCCTGAACGGGGTGGCTGAAGGGGAACAGACGCACGGCCAACATGGCACAGACGATGATGATGAAGATGATGAAGGAGTGACGGGGAGAAGAAGAGGTGAAGAGGAGCAGGCCCCGTTGTTAGGTTGATTTTGGATTATTCCTGCCTTGGCTTGTTGGGGAAACGGCTCTCTTGTCTTGCTCCTGTGTAATTTGCACTGGAACACTAGGTTAAAATCATTAAAAAGAAAAAAAAGGGGGGGGGGGATGAAAGGAATGCAATGGATCGACAGCAACAACAACTACTATGAGAACCCCCATTTCACATCTTCAGAAAACACAGGTATTGCGCAACATCATGTTTATAGAAATACAAACAGACTACAGTTGAATTCATCTAAAGATAAGCTACACCGCCCTATGAATTGCCGTGAATACCACCCATTACACTCCCATCCTGGCCATATAAAAGAGCCGTAGCCAAAACAAGAAACATGGAAACAATCATTTGAATCTTTGCCCCTAACAAACAATAGGCCCCAGATGTGAGACCATAACGCTCAGAAGCCAGAGTCCATATCCATTCCTTTACAAGATAGAGGGCGCCGCCGCCCCCAAGAACCCCAGGTCAGATATACATCCTGCCATTGGGATGCTCTGCAAGCACACACACACAGATGCGATGCCTGGTGAGTTAATCGTGAATAAAATCAAAGACCTATTACCAGAAACTACACCACCCAATGTAGTGCTGGCATAGGTTTTCTAGTTTAGTGGCCTCAATTATCAGCTTGTTAACCTGATTGATCACATCCAGATCCTCATTGGGCTTGAAGTCGCGACCAGTTAGCTTCTGCTGAACACGATCCAATACTTCAATAGCCCGTGCATTCTGACTCTCAGTCTCCTGTGCCCCATTCGGTTGATTGCCGTCCGGAGCCGCTGAGCTGTTTGTACGTGCCCGTGCTCTGGTTGTCGGTGGCGCTAAAGGCTCGGCATTAGCAAGCAATTCTGATGGAGCCACATCTGCGTCTAGAATTGACATTCGTCGAGCCCGCCCTGCATGAGGTCCTGCCAGTGCCACTTCGCGCTCGGAGCGGAAGTTGGGACCAGCTGGTGAAGCAGCGTTGGTGAGACGCCAAGTGAGTAACGGGTCGTGGATAAACTGCAAAGATCGATTAGCACAGGAGTCGCAAGCTTGTACAGGGGGGAAATAATCAGGGTCTACTTACTGCTTCCAAAACAGCCATCACACTTTCTTTGTTTTCTCTCAATACTCTCATCACATGTTCGCATGTGATGCGGAAGCTTCCTTCGATGTTGCTGACCTCCATAGCATAGGTCAACATACGTGTCAGCCGGAAAGGTACTCGCTCAGGATACTTTTCACGCTTCATGGCAACTTCGAAACAGTCACCGAAATCGATATGGATAATCTTTCCAGTAATACGATCCAGCATCAAGTTGGAGGGATGTCGATCTCCCAATCCGAGGATGTAGCCCACCATGGACATGACACCAAGTGAACGAGTATAGTTTGTTCGCCTCTCGAGCCATGCCTCTGACGATTTAGACTTCAACCATAGAACGCGGTACAAATCTTGACCAGTAGTGTTGTCAAGTGCGTACCCAAATACTTCCACCTTTTGCATGAGAGTGAGGTTGTCGTAATCCGGCGCCATTTGAAGCATAATACGGTGTTCAATATTTAGCAGAATTTTACGACTTTCACGGTACTCACGAATGAGTACATGCAGAGTATCGCTGTTTGGAACCCAGCCTAACAGACCAGAGTTCTGTGACAGGGGAATGGCGGGGTATCGCTGGATGTTGAGATGGCGCTTGTAACACTCGGAATCATTGGAGAGTAGGGTATTGCACAGACCGAACAGCTGCATCACTCGTTCGTCTTGACGAATATCCTCGTGACCCTTGAGCAAGAAGGCATACGAAACACCATCGCTTCCACCAGTGTGTAGCTTGCGTGGCCGTTGTTTCGAATTGATTACACTGAATGTCGTTTCAAAAGACATAATCCTGACAATGGGTTGTCCACTTTTGTATGTGCCAGGTACAGCAAGGTCAAGATTTTTGGCGTTAAGCAGCTTAGGGGAGCAATAGGTGAGTTCTAGAGTAGTAACCTGAGGAAGTTGCCTTGAAATCCTGCGGAACACTTGGTAATAAAGGTCCCATGCCTGATTCAAGTCATTTACGTCCCTACTAGTTTCGTACTGATGACACCAGTCTTGTGCTTCTTTGAGATCTCTGCCAAAGGCTTGGGCAAAAGAGACCTCACGCAAAGTCTCTGGTCCCCGTTCTAGTAGCTCATGTAGTGGCTCCAAGGTTGCAAACATTCCTTCAATGTTATGGTCACCGAAATATAAGCGTGATGCCTCCTCTAGGCCTTCATGCCAGAGCTCGTGCCAGAGCACTGCAACACGAATGAGCTCGTGACTGACCGTGTCTGCCTGAGCAACAAGATTGGCGCTGTGTTGACGCATACTGTCCATGATTTGGGCTGCTGATCTTGAACGCCGACTGTTTTGCCCCGACTTCATAGCAACCGTGAGGGGATAGACAAGAGCTTGAGGATGGGCTCTTCCGACATCAGCTAGGAGGTTATGAACTGACTGCTGCACCCGTTTGTTCGGCTGGTTAATTCTAGCAATGAGCTGAGGAATAACTTCGAGCCAGGTATCTATGCTGACATTCGTAAACCCTTCTGTCACAGCTGAGTTGACTTCTGAGTTTCCGCCGTGCGTAAACCACAATGTCAATAGGCGCAGGGTGTCTTGAAGTGAGCTACCCGCAGACAGGGAAATCGACTTGAAAAAGCCTTGGATGGCGGGCACAACGTGCTCAATAATCATGGTCTGGTCTGCTCTGGATAGTTGACCGTCGCCTCTGCCAGTCAAAGTTTGAACAATCTCGAAGTTTGCCAGAGCCCAGGCATGCCAGGCCTTGTACCAACGTGGGTTGTACTTGGTTGCTTGGGAATAAGAAGTCAGAATCTCCTGAACCTTGGTGTACTGCCAATCATCCTTATTGAGGGCAATCAGCCATTCGCCTTGGCGAAGGTAGCACTTGGCTAACAGTACAGTTTGGTCGTACAGTGCTCGCTGTGTCTGCGGGCTCATGAGTGACGGATCCATCTGGTTCTGGAACCCGTATTCCATTGTCAAGTTCATTTCACCTCCCGCCTGTGCAGAAAGATGCGCCTTTGCAACATCTAACCGATGGGCGGAATCGTTCGTGAATCGCTGGAGGCAGTACAAAGTTTGTTCGGCAATGCCAGATGTCCGCATAGAAGGCTGCTGCCCAAGCTCCCACTCATACTTAAGAATGGCATAGACGACTTGGGCAGGAGGAACATTGCGTGGAGCGGGGGTCGCCTGTCTGTCCGTGGCGTTGTCATTCCAGTAAGGGACCATGTTCTCCAGAGGCGCATCACTGCCAGTAAGCTGTTTCAAAGACTTCTCAACCAGGCCCATGCGGCCAGACTTGCGGCAAAGATTGGCAAACTTGATCCACATACGCATGTTCTCGCTGGGCGAGATCACCAAGGCGCGCAGACGCAACATGCGCTGCCATACCTCAACATTACGCTGGCATCCTTGCAGTCTGGTTTCCCAGGTCTTTCGCATTGTTGCCTGCTTCTTTTCGTCACATTGCTTATAAACGATGAGTTCTTCCAGCTCTGCCAGCATCTGCACTCGGACGACTACTTGGTAGGCTCGGTTATAAGACTCGCTGACAAGTGCGCTGAGCTCGGTGTCGAGGCCTTCACGGGCCTGTTCAACACAGGCAATAGCCTCTCTAAACTGGTTCCTATGAAGAGCCAGGATAGCACCGAAGAATGATCGGTCTGGGGAATGTCTCTTTAACGATGACAGATAGTTGTCCATAGAATCCCATTTGCCAAGTCCCCAAGCCGCCGCTGTAGCAAGCGGCGCAATCATTCGTTGCACCTCGGCGGATGAATTCGCCCAGGTAGTACTAGTCAGACTTGCCAGAGCATCCCACTCGCAAAGAGCGTGTAGACAACGCATTTTACCCATCACAATTTCGATCGGTACAGCCTGGTCGACGGGAAGCTCTCGCTCACGTTTATTGTAGAATGCCAACGCCTCTTCCCATCGCTCCAATTTCTCAAACCAGGTCTCGCGCAGCTGAATCCCTTCCTTATAGAGCTGAGCTTTCCGCAGGATACCAATAGCGGCATCCGACTGCTGGAGCTGGTTATTAATGACGATGAGTGCCTCGACAGCCCCGCTGCTTTGGTCTTGTAGGAACTCTAACTCTTTATAATGGAGAGCCTTAGCGTATGCATGGCATCTGGCTGCTTCCCTTCCGAGAACGCGAATATCAATAGGTAAGGCCTTATCATCATGCTCCATAAATTCAGCGAGGTTCAACAACAGACCAAGCAGATCAGGGGGAACATTCTCAGACTTGATGGCACTCTCGATGTTTTGGATAAGCTCATCTTGAAACTGCTCGTACAGCTCACTCCAGCATGACACAAATGCCGAGTTGAATAACTCTCGGGCGAGTGGAAGGTAAACACTGGCAAGACTGGCGCAAGCTCGCAGTGCATGGTTAGGAGACTCTGTCAGGAGAGTTGTGCTGAAACGCCGAAGCCATTCTTGCCAATCTTCCTTTGTTGATTTGCCTTTGGTGTCCCAGGCGGCCTTTAAATGAATGGCATTCATCTCCAATTTCTTAGTGCCGAGATCGGCAAACGGCGTTTCGTCCGAGATATCGAGCAGTCGCGAGTCTGAGTTCAAGTCTTGGGGGAGTACCTCGCCCTTTTGCAACTTGCTCACAAGCAGATCGTAGTTTTGGTGCTGAATTTGGTGCTGATTAATGACTTTATTCACGGTACCCATGAAATGCACATAATCTCTCCCGAGTTGTTGAACCAGAGCGCAGAGCGTATCCAATGCCGCATGTCTCAAGGGATTCTCACCCGCGTCAAGCACTCGAGTGAGTGGATGAATGATCTTGGCCGCGTAATCGTTCAGATTCACCTGCCGTGAGATTTTTCCAATAGTGTCAATGGCCAGCTTTTTTATGAAGGTTGGCTGCCCCTGTTTTTCAAATGTTCTAACAATGACAGGGATGATGAGATGCATGTACTCTTCAGCACTGGCCCCAAACACGAGAAAAGCATGCAAGACCTTCTCAGACGGTGTCCTCTTAGTACTCGCGTCTTTATCTAGAACACCAAGCATTAATGGTAGGAGTCCAGCAAGATAAATCTTGAATTCTCCCTCTAACGAGCGCGATATAGCCTCTACAAGCGACAGAATCGTGGTTTGTAGAGATGAAGACTTGTGCCAATATTCCTGCAGGATTTCGACAATCTCTGGGAGATAATTTCTAATATGCTGTCGCACAATACTCACCAGAGTTGCGAGCTGGTTGAAATATGACTCTAGTCTTGTCTGCGAGCAAGACCGGATGACTAGCAGGAATGCTGGGACGATTCTATCAAGGAATGATACACATTCTAAACCAAGTGTTCTGAAGATGTTCATGATGGCTTCAATGACAGCGGCATGATGTTGGGCCAGAGATTGGTCTTTCAGAATTTGGAGAAGTGCGTTGATGACAACGGTTGGGAAGTACTCTTTGTTAGAGGGTGTCAACCCCGTCATCATTAAGGAGATGTCCGTCATCTGATTGGATTCAACACGCCGCTGGACTTCAGGCGTCCGTTCTTCGACTTGCTACAGTAGATAGTTAGCATGCTGACACGTAGAGAAAGGAACCAAAAAAAGGGTCACAATAGTTACTTACCTGATGCTTATATGGATCTAAAGCTCCAAGAATACCCATCAACTTGATGGTTTCTTGTCGCAAAGGGCCCCGTTGATCTTCGGTTCTTATGATTCCCTGCAAGATCTCCAGGAGCTGTGGATAATCCAAGTAAGGCTTGATAACATAGCCAGAGTTGCTGGCCAGTTGTCCCAGAGAATGCAGAGCCGCCTCCCGCTTCATGTTGGAGCTCTGGTCCTGCAGAGCATCGATGATCAAAGGCATGAGTCGATCTATGTAGGGCAGCATATCTTCGCCACCGACAGTAGCTAGCTCGCCAATTGCTTTAAGAATAGTGGCAGCTACTGTGGGACTCGGGTCTTTGGCCTTGTCAAGAAGGACGGTAATCATGGGCTCCACATACGGTTTAATGAGAGACTGCGCATTCTGCACTAATAGGCTGAGAAGTTTGGCACTTTCTTCTTTATTACGTGCCACATCGGAGAACTCGAGTTCGGTAAGCATCTGTAGAAGGGTCTTGCGCAATGACGGAATCACGTAGGCCGGGTTAAACCTGGCAAGACGTCCAATAATTGAAATTGCCACTTCTCTAATAGAAAAGACTTCATCATTCAAAGCAAAGAACAGGATGCGGATATTCTCGGCTTTTGCTAAATGTCGATCAAAGCGCTCATCTAAAGCGGCCAGAACAGTTCGTCGAATGCTGGATTCTGGGTCCGAAACCCCTACCGTGAGGAGCTTCTCAATCACGTCACCAACAACCTGAAGGGCATGATAGCTCGTTTGGTTGACGATGGGGTCGCGCACATACAGCTGGCAGCAGGTAAGTGCGGCGGCCTCTCTGGTCTCTGGGTCTTCGTCCTCGACATATTTGATAGCCACATCGCGGACAAACTCGTTCAAAACATGACCGGAAAAGTCAAAGCTTCCCAGAGTATTTAGTGCCAGTTTAACCTCAGTCTTCCGGTTCTCGTACGCCTGAGGATCTTTGGCATCTTTGGCAATGGTAGGTACTGAGTTCAGAGTATTTGGTTGTGGTGCACCGAGTGGCTTGAAAGACTCGCCACACAAAACATTGCTCAGCATGTCAAGCAGTCTCTCCTGAATTATGGGCTTAACGGGGGGGATATAAAAGGCCATATCAACGAGTGCTTGCGTCAGTTTCGGGGTCAGATCACATGCAAAGATTGGATCAAGCAGTGCTTCCATGTACTTGCTAAGGGTTTGCCCAACCGCCACAGCCAGACGACTGATGCAATCGAAAACGGGGTCCACAGAGCCTCTCTTGCGAGACTGAACACTGAGGCCTTCTCTGACATAGATGAGAACACCATCAAGATATGGGGCAATGGCGCTTTTAACCGAGTTTGCGATATTACCGATAGCAAGAAAAGCATCATTGCGCTCTTTATCCTTTTTTAGCATACCAGAGAGGTATACCATAAACTTATGCAACCAGCTGTGGGCAAAGTCGGCAGGAGAGTAGCTTGCCAGGTCTGGAATTAAAAGAACAACCGTCTTCCTGGTTGTAGGGTCGCGGTGGTCCTTGTGCTTGTAGACGATGTCACAGGCCTGCTGGTAATGCTCCTGCATGTACATGCCTCCTTGTTCTAGAAGCTCCTTCAACACCAAAAGCGAGGCATGAATAGACTCGACAGTGTTGACCTTAAGGCCCTGCCTCGCTTCATTGTAGATTTTGCTCATCCATAGCTGTTTCATCTCCTGGTCTCGTTCACGAATAATGCGAAAGCAAGCACTGACAGTCTCTGCCGACGTTTCTCGAATAAGCTGTCGAAGATCCCGAAGACCAACCCAAATCCAGTCGAATATGGTGGGTATGTATTGATACATCAATGTAGGAGCATTGCGTGCAAGTTCGCGTAAAACCAGGACTGCGCTGTATCGTCGCTCCTCTACTCTATCATTTTGAAGCCACTCGAGTGCCGTATTCACCTCAGAGTCTACTAACTCAGAAATCATGGCTCCGCCAGGTCGGCACAGCTTTCCAAGGGCAATAGCGGCTGGCCGCATCGGCATTGTATCCTTGCCTCGAAGGACAGTCTTGAGGTTCTGGGTAAAGCGAGTGTATTTGGCAGCGACATCAACACCGTCAAAGTCAACGAGCGCGTCCAGGGCGTATATGCCACCCATTCGCTCGGCTGAGTCGCTGCCATGGGTAATGAGTTGCGTGACTTTGTTGTTGACAGCATTGTAGAAAGCAAGGAACTGTTCGGGATTCAGATCTGCAAGTGCATCAGTTTGCTGTACTGCTGCAAGGCGAAGCTGCCTTTCTTACCTCGATGACACACAACAACGAGCTCTCTGAGCTGTATCGCAGCTCTCTTGCGCATATCATCACTAGCGCTGCATCGATTGTTAGATTTCATGTCCCTTCCACAGAGGAAACCGCCCCGCTCGCCAAGTGCAAACTTACCGCGATCGCAATCCCCGTGAGACATAGTCAAGCCGCTCCAAGGCGACCTGCTGAGCTTGCGCCATCGTCCCCAGCTAGCCCTGCCAGCTCTGAAGGCAGCGCTGCATGTACTGGGCCCGCAGCAGTTGTGTTGTGGAGGGATGGAACTCGATGTTGTCGACCGCCTGACGAAGGCTGGCGGGCTGTGGAGGGCTGGTTGGGTGCCAGAGTGGTGGTGGTTCAGGCAGTTGACGCGGGCAAAGTCGGGAAATGCCAGCGACCAGTCGCCTGGTTGAAAGATAAAATAAGGAATTGCACTCGTAGGAGCACGCCGAAAGGAGACCGAAGTCAGATTGGCATGATGCCTTTGTCAGATGCGAAAGTGAAAGCCTCGAGGCTGGGAAGTTAGTTTAGAGGACCCTCATTGTGTATGGCTTATCGTTGCGCAGCTGCACACACTGTGTGAACACTGTGCGTGCACTGCAGCAAGTCACGGATATCCCTGCAAAACGAGTGGTCAAACTGATTTCCTAACACTGGGCGGCACATGAGCAACATGGACTTGTATCGATAACGTTGTTGCCCGCCCCCAAAGTGTTGTAGCTCATGTGCGACCATCTTCCACTCGGCAGCCTCAACTCATTTTCGCTTGCACTTTGATTGTCAATCTGTCTCCCAATCACTGTCGACCCTTCCCAACATCCCACATCATATCTCGCCATGGGTAACGACGGCGGCTCGATCCCTAAGCGCCGTGAGTTGGTCAAGAATGCTGCACGCGCACCGACCGTTTCAGAGCTCAAAGCCACTTTGCTCGAGTCTCTCGGCCATGCCTGGGAGCATTGTTCACTCAACGGCGCGCACCTAGATCTGGGCTCTGTTGTTTCAGACTGGCGCGGGAAGCTTTACAACTACGAATCCATTCTCAACGGGCTGATGCCTTCTGACGAACCTGCCGAGACCACCCCGGCATCCCTCGGCATCCGATCGTTGCGCGATGTAGTGAAGGTGCGATTCTCAAAGAACGGTGAAAAGTGGGCTTGCCCAATCTCCATGAAAGAAATGGGACCGGGGACCAAATCGGTCTACCTTGTTCCCTGCGGCCATGCGTTTGCAGAGGTTGCCATCGCGGAAATCCAAGAGACAACCTGTCCAGAATGTGGCGAGGATTTCAGCCGGGACAACATAATAGCCATTCTCCCGACTTTAGAGAAAGAAGTTGAGCGATTACAGAAGAGAATAGAAGATTTACGAGCGAGCGGTCTCGCTCACACCCTCAAAAAAGAAAAGTCGGAGAAAAAGAAGAAGAGAAAGGGGGCGGAACTGACGGCCGAGGAAAACACGAACGCAGATGACAAGAGCTCAAAAAGGGGTCAAACAAGTCAGGCAACAAAGAATATCGACTCAAGGATCAGCGGTATCAATAACCCAATGGCAGCCTCACTGACCGCCAAGGTTCTTGCAGAGCAGGACGAAAGGAACAAGAGAAGGAAAATTGCCCAGGAGGTAGGATCAAGGCGGTCCGAAGTGACGAGGGGCTAGAATTGATAGTCTGACAACCGAGCGTGTAATGTGTATATTTATGATATAATGATACCCCAAAATATGCCCAGATAGTCTAATATTGCGTTCAATTGTAGTACGTGACGAGGACTGCTATCTGAGTTACCATATATAATTGTGATTATTGCCCGTATTATAAAACACTGTCATCTACGAACTTCCAAGGAACGTCCCAGCGAAGTCGAGATTGCACATATTTCTTTCGCCACACGGGAGCCAATCGTCTCATTGACAGTTTTCATGTAGAATGATACAAAAGTGTCCGGGCTCTCATTAAGCCGGGGTATACATGTGCACCGGATACAAATAGCTAGCAAAACCAACATACATAGAGCCAAACGCCAGGAACCGGGAGTCTGTTGCAGATCAAAAAGAAACATCGCCTCTGGTCAGAGTACCAGTAGCTCCTTTGTAATATTCCACCCAGGCTGGCCATCATCTGGCTCCCTAAAGAATGTCGCCAAAATACCGTCGCTTCCCCGAGGCCCAATCACGGCATTCTTGACACGACGACGCTCTGAAATGCCGTATGGAGGCTCGGTAACACTGGCGATACTTGATTTGGTAGTTGTTGTCGCGGCAGAAGGTGAAGAAACGGATGTTGGTGTGGGAAGTCTACCTGGCGTCCCACGGCGCTGGTTGTAAGTCATTGAACTGGTTGCTGCTATCGGGTCGCTTGAGAGATCGTCGGTTAATATTATGGGGGGTCGAGGCAAAGATGGCGGCTTTGATACAGGAATGAAAATCTCGGCTTCAATAGAATATGAGTTTTCGCTTCCTCGTCGACTTTCGGATTTTTCTGTAGACTCAAGACGATCCAAATCTCCGTACTCATCGGTCGGTGTCACTGCACCCTGCTCATCTCCCTGGTCCTCTTCCCCTTCCCATTCCTCTTCCTCCATTTCTATCACACGCATGGCAATCACTATAACCTCCTCAGCGTGCCACAGATTTTCCCTGCGTGTCTTGATGTCATCTCTCATCAGGAGGCCGAGCGCAGCAGCCCGAAGCTGAGGGTGGCGGCACTTGATGGCCGTCCAATACAGAGGAGCAATGAGTTCTGTTTCAAAGCTAAATATGTTGTGTTGAGATCGCTTGCTGAACATGTTGATAGAAGATGATGCGAGTGAGATGATGGCGGCAAAGTTGTGGATATGGGCGTCGAATGCTGTTTCATTACGGTCAAGCCCAACCGATATCCAAATGGCGGCTGCATGGTAAAGAATGCTTAGTTGGTTTTGGACATATGGTGAGAGCTGAGATGAAGGGAGTGTAGCCGTTAGGACAACATAAGCCGAGTTCCACCGGCTCAGTTCTGAGAATAAGTTGTGCTGAATTACTCGTAACCTGGCCATCTCTGCTTCGTCCTGGATTGGAGAGTAGACTAAAACTCTGCCTTGGTGCGTGAATCGCAGGCAGTCGTCAATATGATAGTAAAGAAACTTCCTGGCCTGTGCCAGAGATGTAAAAACCCTCGGCATGGACTCGGCGCTGCGCAAATGGACGGGTATGGAGGCCGGGATGCTCCCAAACAAAAAGCTGGACATGCTGAGACGAGCATAAATGGGGACCAGCTCGCGCTTGATCAGCTCTACGTCGGGCGACGATGAGTTTTCCAAGCGCGAGAGAATTTGTCTGCCCTGGCAGATATGAAGCTGGGAGGTGGACTCATGATCCAGCATGAACTCGATGCAGGTGAAGAGCACGCAGACCAACAGTGGAATCGCCACAGAGCCGTTCTTGGCATCCCATTGTCGAAGCGCACTGATCGCTTTGCCGTACTCGGCGAGCGCAAAGGCCCCCTCGCCCTGCGGATTAAAGACTTTTCTTTCATTTGCCAGCTCATAAACGCTGCTCAGGGCCAACACAGCATGTTGCACTGCAGGTTCGGCCATGCTCAGCTGGAGGACCAGCCCGCCCCAGAAATCGGCATCGATGGTTCCGCCCAACGCTGGCGCCGACCGGTTGCGGTAGAAGTCGAAGAGGCGAGATCCATCCGGAGACCCAAACTCCAGCACCGGGTTGGTGCGGATGAGGCTGGTGGTGGTGGAGCTGGCCCGAACAATGTAGCCGTCACACTTGCGGCCGGTCTTGACGCAGCGCAGGCAAAACGGTTTGCCCTCATCACACTTGACTTTGCGAATCCTGGTAATGGCTGGTTAGAACAAAAAAAAAACAAATGATGACAATGAGAAGAAAAGGATGAGGGGAAGAAGGAGAACAACGGTAGTTGCGGTCTCTTTGTTGTTTCTTTTTCTTTTTCTCTGCGGTCTTTGGATTATGAAAGGGGAACTTGCTTGCAGGTGACGCAACCTGTCCGGACTTTTCTGTTGCCTTTGCGGCCGCCCGAGGTCTTGGGACCGTCACCAGCCAGGTTCTGTGACATTGCTCAATGGGAGGAGTGGCGGCCTCACTCGAACTAACGAAGCAGAGGGCGGTCGGTCCGGTCCGAGATGCAGAAGTCGGGAGAGACGTTGGTTATTTTGTCATGAATGAGAATGGGCGACGAGCTGGTTCATGTTGGTGGGATGGCATTTGAGGGGGACGAATGGCGATTGAGTGAAGGTGATGGCGACGCAAGCCAAGACCCAGCCTGTTTAGGCGCAGCGGCTTTAACACAACACTTTTCAGACAGGTAAGGCTTAGTTAGGTCCATGTCTAGGTATGCATGTAATATGGCACAGATCACATCACGGCAGTGGTCGCAATGCGCCTACACCTTCGGGTTACTTCGTTCTTGTATAGGTAATATCGACCAGCCAATGTGTAGATAGGTAGGTACCTACTTTACCCGGTTTCTGGATGGGCGAAGGATCCGTTTCAATAAGGGGGGGGGCTGCAACTTGCAAGCCTGCAACAAAGTGCCACACACCGCATCCGCCATGGTCTAACTCCTTGGGTCCTCGCTCAGGCAAGCATGAATAAGCCTCAACATCTGGTGGATGACGGGTTTCAATGAGGACACAATGGCGATGGGGGCAAGGAACTTGGGCGAGTGTCGTCCGTGACGTGAGACCGTAGGGCTTGCAAGGGGATGTTGTGTTGCATTCGGCGATTTAGTTTTGTCCTAAATCAGAGCAACTGCCTGCGATAACACCATGACTGCATTTGCCAAAAAAAGGACCCATCATTACCCGTGCGGATTGCTTCCTCCAATATCGATGAATTCTTGTAAGCCGTAATCGTATCCCCTTGCCCTTGCTTGCCCTTGCCCTTACCCATGCCACCGATGCGCCATGCAGGATGCCCCTCTCCTCCAAATATCTTACAATGCAGCGATGATCCCTCACGAACCCCCCAGCTCCAGACTTGAGGTCTCCGAGCTGTGACTAAAAATACAATTACAGAAAGTGGCATGCCAGCAGCTGAGGAAGCCTCCCACAAGCCTTCATTCCCCTCTGCCCTCAAGGCTCCCGCGTCCGCCCAAACCCCATCACCCAGTAGCCAGCTCCGTCTGGATCTGTCCATACTCAGGTGCCTGGGGTGGTCTGGACAATGCTCACTTGGTGATCCTTCCTTGCTTATTTAGATCCCTTTGATCGTGACCGTGATGACGTAGATTTCGGTTTAGGGCCATCTCCCGACATCTGCTTTAGCTCTACCAGCAGCTCGTCTTTGCTGGTGTCTGGCCCATAATAGGCTTCTGGGGCATAGTAGTAGCTCGTGCCATTGCCGCTGCTGCCGCCGTTGCCGCCGCCGCCGCCACTATAAGACATCGCCACGAGGCGATCAGGAAGGCTGCTAACATCCTGGACAAAATCACACAGCATTGGCGGAGAAGGTCTGTGATTGGCATGGCTAAACATGAAGTAGAAGAGAGGAAAGTTAGCGGCTACTGTCGTCATCATCGAAAGGAAGAGCCACAATTTTGTGGCGGAGGCGGCACCTGTGGCGGCGGCTGCCCCTGGAATCTGGGGCTGTGCTGCGCTGACTGCGGTCTGGCAAGGAAGCCATGGATATTTGGAGGAGGTTGCGCGTTGTGTGATGATTGATAATAAGGTGTGGCAGTTTCTTGGTCGAGGCTTTTATCGTTTCTGGAACTCCTTACAGAATAGGTAACGTGAACCTGAACAATGTATGCTTCTTGGCTTTTGTTGCAGCATGTACTATTAGCTTCTCTTGATTCGAATGTTGGCAGGAAATGGGCTCATGTTGTCATTTGACCCAATTGGCCCAGTCCCAGCTTTTGTAGCTTTCTCTTCGCCGCCAACCAAAACCAAAACCAAGCTGGTCCTTGCTGTTACCCATGATGTCCAAAACGATGAAGTCTCGTGAGAACAACATGCACGTCAGAAATTGAACGCTTCTCATGGTGGTTGTCTTCTTGTGGCGCATATCATTTCGCGCCACCGAGCAACTGACCAGAGACAGACAGGCCCAATCAGTCCTTCCACCAGTACCACGACCTGGCTCCTCACTCCCTTGTATTGATACTCTAACTTCATGGTCCCAAAAGGGTCACAGACGACGAAAAGATAGGTGAGTTTGTGGCCGGATCGACGTCCCATTCCGGCACATCTCCCGTCGCACCATCCCGTCACAGGTCGAGGCTGAATGGCGTCAACAACTAGGTGTAAGTAGGGTTTACATCTCCATGGACAGTTTTCGGCGGCCGCAGAGGAAACTCCCAAGGGAACTCCCAGGGAAACTCTCAAGCAAAGAAACTCTAGGGAAAGGGATGCCCGTTGGGCCCTCGAAAACTTCAACGCCGGCCAGCCAGTCACCACACGCGAATATGCACACCATAGGGCTACCTGTAGGTATATGATGGGTTGGATGCCTCGCCTCTGCCTGTGTCAGTAACGCTCTTCATGCGACAGTGGCCACCATGAGCCAATCAACGCCCCGGGAATCGGGCTCGGCCACACCACACACGGCCCACTGAGCCCACTATGGCCCATTGCAGCCCACTGAACATGCCCCTTCTGGCTGTAGCCTGTAATTGCCCATCCCCAATATGTGGTAGTGGCTGAGCGGCCCCTGGCGACCTGCAGGCGCTGCGACAAGGCAACCAGCCATCACCCGTGCCACTTGAGTACTGGAGTCCGGGGTCGATCCATAATACCTACCTTACTGAGTACACCAACTGTAGGTACTGTAGCCTGTAGGTACAGCGGGTATTGTGCCTGGACAGTGGGGGGTTACAGCAGTGCTCCTGCGAGGCGCTCCAGGGCATGGGCTACTCAACCACGGGCTTGTCCCTTGAGTCTTTGAGAGTCAGCCCGGGGCGTCCTGATGGGGGTTGATGACGGCCTCCCTCTAGCAGCAACTGATTTGTCTGTTCTTTCCTTCTTGCAACTCCTCCCTCCGTTCTCTAAACTTCACTCTATCACGACATATAATGCGGTGCCATGTTTGGGCTTGATTGTGTCCTCGTCGAGCGGAAATCAACCGGTGGAGAGACTCATCATCATTAGTGGCGCAGACACCTCATCACGATAATTGCATACCTTACTTCTACTGCCGCATCTTTCTTGTCCTCGAACCAGCATTTCATCCTCCACACGGCAGTGCAGTTTAGTACACTATTCAATGGCCGACCATCATGAGCATGGACTGCGCGACTCGAGTTTCAGTTCGGGTCACTTCCACACACATTATCGGAGAGACTCGCGTCACAGAGAGTTGATTAGTGACAAAGTTGCGACAACACCAAACAGTGCAGACGGCTCAGGACATTTGCGCTCAAAAAACAGGAAGCGCTTCCCAGAAAGTCTTCACTTTACGCCTAGCTCATTCCGTCTGCGTTCAGGGACTGCGTCGACAAGGAGCAGCATCTCGTCCGCGAACATCCCGGACTCAGCTACCACATACTCACTATCAACGCTTGCCAGCCCCATCAGCACAAGCTATACTAGTGACATTAGCGAGCTGTTTGCTGCTCATGTTATCGATATCTCGCGGCCCGCCGGCAAGATTCTCCATCGGCATAAGCCATCCACTGGGACTTGCTCGACATATGTCAACGATGAGGATGATGGACACATGATTGCGGGATATCCTGATCTCAGCTCCAAGATTAGAGACATTCGCGGAGACTCGACTGAGTCAGAGGTTGGTGACGACAACGGAAATGACACCCTGCCGGTGAGGTTAGTGGAGCTCAAATATTTTGTTTTTGGGCTAAACGCGTGGTTTTAACACTTACTTCTATAGCCCATCAACCGAATCCCCTCCTATCAAGGAGGAAGAGGGACTCACTCCAGGCCATAGTCGCTACTGGCAACAACCGCCGTCGGGGGAGACCGCTACGGCTTCGAAATGGGAGTCATCATCAACAGCATCAGACGATTTTTCTTCAGATGAGGCAGATACTATCTTGGACTTTGCACTTCAAGTTGTGTATGGTGTAGATCTTCAGGAGACGTCCCATTCCATCCCAGGATTGAGACAGCTTGTGTCCAAGTTTGTTGGTGATGTGGGAAGACATATATGGCATGCGCCGTCAGATGCCCAGCCAGCACAGGTTATGTCGTCCTCGAGTTCCTCGTCGACCCCGTCGCAGGGCGGGGCCGGTGGCGGAATTCAAGGTGGCGGCAAGCGAAAGAAGCAGACTAGAGGGGAGGAAGATGAAGGCGAATTCAGCGATGGCGAGGGTTCTGGGCTTTTACCCCTGAAACGATGCAGGCCCAACCCCAAAGAGGATGAGAACCTGCGTCTGAGTTGTCCTTTCAGGAAAAGGAACCCACAGCGCTTCAATGTCAGGGATCACCATAGCTGCGCCATGACTTACTTTCCAAAGTTTGCCGAGTTAAGGTGAGTTCATCCTCCTGGCCTTTGTTATTACCATGTTGAGTTTAAACCATTCCATAACTGACACCATACCAGGCAACATATAGTCAAACAGCATAAGCGCGATGACCCTTCTGCTTTTGTTTGTGATCGCTGCAACCGCGACTTTTCTTCAAGAAAAGAACTCCGCGATCACCAGCGTCAGCCCAAAGAACTGATGTGTGACATCTCGGACCATGATCCCGAGTCTGGTGTCGATGGAACCACATCTAACAAGCTTTTGTCTCGCAAGAGGGTATCTGGAGCATCGCCCGAGTCGCAGTGGAAAGAGATTTGGAACATTCTCTTCCCAGATGACGAAGATCACCACGTTGTGCCATATTGTATGTGGGCTGACTTTTTTTCCTGCCTGATACATACACTTCTGTCTTCAAAAAGCATGACTAACTGATGGATTCGACAGATTTCACTCCTGTTATTGAGCATTTTGAGTTATCTTCGCACTATCTCTCATCCTTTGAATCACTTCAGCTTTCTCTCCGCGATAAAATATCCAATCCTGCAACACTAGAGACTCTATCTACCAAATTCCAACAATGCTTCATCGAGGCGGTTGAACGATGCATTTCGTCAGCACAAGACATGCCGTACGTTAATCGGAGTAACAAGAGGAACGAGCCCGCCAGGGGTCATAGCTACCCCAGTCTCGTGCCGAGAAAGGGTAAAGAAGTGCTTCCTCGGCCAGACTCAGGGGTAGTCATGATGGACGATGCCTCTGAAGAAAGCGGCAGCGTCAGATACTCGGCCTTTGGACCCAGAGATAGCGTCAGAACAATCGTTAAAGGAGGCGCTGTACCAAGGCGAGGGAGCAACCTAGCGCCAGACTCTGTGCGAGAAATCTTGCCAGTCGTGACACCGGCTACCTCGAACATGTTTGTTGAAGACCTGATGATGGGACCCTTTCAGCCCATGCCACCCATGAGGGCGAGTGTCACAGGCCCCATGGACCCTGCAGCAGTACAGCAATGGAGTAACGAGGTTTTGTTCCAGCAGCATCAACTAGACACCTGTCAGCTTGGTATTGAAAGTCAGTTCGGGGCGTCAGCACAATGTCTGACGCCCCAGCCAGAACTAGGGTCATGGGGCACTGGGTTTTATCCTGTGGATTTTAACGGACTAGGTGCTCGGTTCACAGGCTTTGATGGTGGTAGGACGGGATGAAGGCACCTTGGTTATATGGGCAATGAAAAAAACACAATGTACAAAGTATAATGGGGGAGTTTTGATGTTATCGGAGATTTGGTTATGGGTTTGTTATAATGCCAGGATCATTGTATCAATACGTTGGTTATGTACATTAAGGCAGATAAGCTGGTGTAAAAAAACACATTTGATCTTGAAGAAATAGGCATGAACTCAACCTCAATCAGTTCCAAGAGCTGTTGTTTGAAGCCCTTGCTGCTACATGCTTTTGGCAATATTTTTGTTCTCGGCGACATAATCAACACCAGTGAACAATACTGAGCTGATATAGCCCCTATCCGGTAATCGGCAAAGACATAGAGAAAGGTATTGGCGCTGGCATAGTTGCCTTGGCTGAAGGTTCGTATGACACCCCTGACGGACGAGAGTATAATGAAGGTACTCAAGTGGCGAGGGAAGGCTAGAATCTGAAGAGAAGTGGGCCTTTCATGAATAAACCGTACTGCTATTCCGTTGAAGCTGCAATGATTAAGCTCTATATACCTAGACGTAGGTAATGTCGAGACACGTAGATTATATGCCAAGTATAATTTGATTTCGCAATCTAATATTCTATAGTGTAGGATACAAACAAGACATTTAAAAGAAACAATGAAAAAAATACAGTTCTGAAGGGCAATTCTCATCACTGCTGCCTGGGTTATCATGTCCCAGATCACTCATCAACCAAATGATCAAACCTAAGAGAATCCTAAACAGAGCATGATGAGCCTATCACACGAAAAATCTGAAAAGACCCAGGCTATTGTACCAGCAAACGACTCCATCATCTGTACGAGGTGTAGTCATAGTGGTGCACGCGCACCTCTCGGGCATATCCGCCGGATACCCTGATGTGTTGTTCCACATCACGGTAGTAGTAATAGCTTCCATCTCTCGAAGTTCGCCTCCAGGAGTCTGTTGAGACGCTGAGCCTTGTGGATCGATGCGAATGGCATTCGACGACGACCCTGTTGGACGGGTAGGTGCAGCTGTACTCGATATACACCATGTTGTTTTGGAGGTTTGTTGATTGGTGTGCAGATGTGAAAGACTTTGTATGGGTCGCTCTCTGACAGTCATATAGATGTTAGATGTATTTGCAAGTCGGCCGCTGTTGGACAGTTGTTGAACAGGGTAAATACCTTGGAGGAATGCAGGAGATGTATTGTGCAGTGGATGATGATGTATAACACACAAACTTCAGGAAGGATGTAAGCGAGGTATTGTGGAGATTCTTTGCATACGCGAGATTATAGACATGGGGGGAAATGGAATTTATATGCCCCAAACTCTCTCAAAGACATTAACCCTTTTTTACGTTTTTCTCTGCAGGCTGCCTGTTGCCTCTTCCCATCCCCGTGGTTCATTCATGTAGGCCGCCAGAAATGAGGCCCATCGCGGGTCGCTTTTTTGGGTGAGGCAATGGAGGAGAGGGCTAAGCCTCTGAACTCCGCACGCAGCGTCACACTCATGCCGCCCCAAAACGAAAAGACGAAAGAAGAAGAAGAAAAAACAAACAGAATAGTATGAGAGAAAATATTCTGGATGCCTCTATGGCCTTCGATTGTGGCGGAGGACAGCCAGTGTTTGATGAGGGTTGTGAATTTGAGTGTGGGAGTGTGGGAGGGGGTGAGCCAATGGTTCTGCGTTCCGTGTTGTTGGGACGGGTGTGGCAGACAGGTGGGCTTTTTTCCATTTGTATGGGTTGTTTTTCCATGATCATCGGTGATTTAACATGGATTAAATACATTCTTTCGTTGCTCGTGAACTAGAATATTGATGACTTTGATAATAACTGGCATTATGTTGGCGCAGAGAAGTTGTATTTTGACGCCATCGACAGTCAAAAAAAAAAAAAAACCCTCAGATCAACACCATCAACAGGCTCGTTCCTACAACAATAAAAATGCGCCAAAAAAAGATCCCGAATGCACGACATACAGATTGCCGTCGGGTTTGGCGTCATACTAGACATGCTGTTGGCCAACAAGTGTGCACAGATCATTGTTTTCCGCACCCCCATCTAGGTTTACCCAACTATCCTTGGTGGTTGTCATCGTGTGTACAGCCACACTTAATAAAGACGAAAGTGGAAAGATGACGGGTGATTTTCCAGTTTTTATCATGCAGCGTGGCTGAGTCGGCAACACATGATTCGTTCATGACAGGGACTGGGAAGAAGTAGAAAATGGAGGCTCTGCTTTGTTTTCTTCTTATTGTTTTTTATACGGATAATTGGTGCAGTTTGTGTAAGAGTCGTTGGAAGTCGTCTTATTTAAGCAAGAGTTGACAAGTTGTTGCACATTACTATCATCAATAGGATTATTTGCTTAGTCTAAGCCAATACCGCAAGTTATCCGTGATGAGCTAAAATGAATTTGGAATAGATATTTTTTATGTGTTAAAGCAGATGATTGAATAGGTTAACGAAAGCATAAAATCTATGGCCTCTTCATATGAAATGTCTTCATTCAAGGCTAACAAGTCTACACCCATCGGGTCATGTTAAACAAGCCAGCCGTCTTCGACTAATTCGGCTTCGGGACAACCATAATCACCGCATCGTCAAACCTTGTAAACTTGCGAATCTCCCGAATCTCAAAACCAGCCTTGTCTATGAGCTGCCTCCAGTGGGCTTCGCGGCGCTCCTGGGCATCAAACATGACCTTCATGGCCATGCTCAGCGCGGCCGTGTATTCCACGCCGGGAGTGCCCTGTCGGGGCTTCTCGTCAGGCAGAACCTTGTCGTCAATGATGATGATGCTGTCTGGCCCCATGGCTGGTGCATGTGATTGCAGGATACGGATGCAGGTCTCGTCGTTGTTGTTGTGGAAGATTTGGCGGAAGTAGTATACGCGGGCATCTGCATGTTTGTGTATCGGACGATGGTTAGCATGACGCTCTCAACACGCATAAACATGAGGGTAAAGAGACTATCAGGTAACATTACCTTTCACAGGCTGCTCTGTCAAGTAGTCATACTCCATCTTCTCCATGCCCTCTGACTCGAGTGCCTTGGCTAGAACATCCGGCCGATCCTGTAGCACAATGCGAGCCTTGATCAAAGGCAACTTCTCCTTAAATGCAACGCACTGTTGGCCACTGCCTCCACCAACATCAACAAAGGCAGCCTTGGTTTCATCGAGGCTGTGAGCCAGCTCTGCCTCGAAGTCAACGACGTCAAGCCAGGTGGGCAGGCTGGCGAACTGTGCCTCCATAAAGCGATGGAAAGCGCCGCGTTGGACGGGATGAGATTCAATCCATGTGTAAAAGTCCTCATCGGTGCGCTGGCCGGCTTTGAAGGCGTTGATTTGTGCGCTGGCCGGGTGGGAGAGAACAGAGTTGAGGGCGGCGAAGCCAGGCAGGCAGTTATCGTGGCTGTGTTGCGCGTGAGTATGAGTACAAGACGCCAGCTATCACGTACACCGTAGTTCATCACCTCTAAAGGGTATGGTAGAGTGATCCAAACAAGATATATATAAACAAATGAGAAGACACATGCTAAATAAAAAGACAGGGCGTGGCTCACAAATGAGTAATGGCATCTTTGAACAGAGGCACCGTTAGAAGATGTGAAAGCTTAGTAGCTGTAAAGCGTCCAGGCTCATCCTCTTGAACCATGCCCTGAGTGCTCAGATATGTCATGATGCTCTCAAGGAACTCTGGCTCCAGCTTGCTGACATCTTGGAGGACGGCGAAGCTGACTGGCGCTTTGGCGGCCACAATAGTAGAGTAAATGTTAAACTCTTGTCCGATTCTCGCGGTGATCAGGGGCAGAGGCTAAGGGGAGTCGCCATTGCTGGTCAGTTCATAGATTATCCTTTGGCATTCTATAATGCGTAACATGTCGTAGATTCATTTACTCCATGGCTATCAACGTATTCGGGGATTCTTTCTCAACACACACACACACACACACACACACCGGAATAGCCAAGGACTCTTGACAGCTTGAATAGAGTTCCTGCGGTAACACACATGTAATGCACGCACGCACCGCTGCACACCATACTTTTAAAAAAGCGATATATCACAAGTTCACAACCACCACCACCACCACCACCCATTATCGGTCTCCACAGGCGCACGCACACACACTTGCATGCACACACGCTGCTGTTTGCACACACTGGGACTGGGGATTCTCAAGCAACACACGACACAGTTACAATAAACCCTTCAAATGGAGGAGAAAGTGGTGCGGCACTCGCCCTTGGAGAGGGTTCACCTTTTTTCTCCTGGCCTGGGTGATCTAGACCGGAGCTTGGCGCCGATCGCGAACCCCCCTCCCTCCCCCTCCACCCCTTGACAACTCAAAATAACAAGATGTGACCCAAGAATAAAAGGAGCAATGACAATAGAACTTCAAACGAGAATAAGAAAATGAGTACGTATTCTCCAAACGTACAGAGTATACAAGACGCTGGACAGTCTCAAACGGCTCCTCGAGCGCCACGGACGCGGCCCGCGTCAGCTGCTGGAGCTGATGCCGCTGAGCGTCCGAGGCGCCGGCAGCTGAGATGGCCGATGAAGGATTGCTGACGATGAGCTGGAGCTGGTCTATTAGCAAGCTGAGGTCTATCTTGGCTGCCGGATGCTGAGGCTGTGGGGACGACGACTCTGCTGGCTGCTGCTGGTGCTGATGCTGATGCTGATGCCGGTGCTGCTGTTGTACATCCATTTCGGGGGGGGAGGCGCAGGGTCTTCGGACTGATATGCAGTGATTAACCTTTCTTTTTTCTTTTGTTTTCATAAAACCGTCAAGGGAAAGGGATGTGAGCGGAGGGGGAAAAGAGTCTTCTCTTCTCTCTCCCCCCCGCTTTCCTGTCTTCTTGGTCTGTTGCTTGTCTGCCAAACTCTCTTCCTCTGTGGGAATGTGAGTGTGTGTGAAAGCAAGGTACAGTACAATGATTATGCTTTTTTTTGACCGGCCATCTCCTAATTGAGCATGGCGTGTCCATCTAACCAGTTATAAATGCCCCCCACGGAGATGCAAATCAAATCCAAGTAATTAAGTCAAGGCACACCACCATCCATCCATGGTGTCTCTCCCGCGACCGACCGACCGACCAACAACACTAACAACATTAGGATGCTGCTGTGCAACTCCAAAAGTTGCGACACACTAACACGGCTTTTAAGCTCCCTTATGTTGGTGTTGGATGGGGGGCCCGCGAATGCAATAGGCTTATCTGCATTGCTGACCCGTTTCTTGTTCATGCACAAGTCCGCGGATGTCTTCCGCTAGGCCCTTTTAATCCCCCCGTCCCTCCTTGCTTTTGGGCAGACCAGTGAAGACGATGGATGGAAGGTCCCCTCTCTCTGGAGGCAACCAATCCCATCAGGCTGTACGGATACATGCAAAAGAACGTATTGACTGCAGCAAAACAGTTGTGGTGTAAAGCCAGGGGTCTTTCCAAGCGATGGATCGCCCGCAGGTTTTTCCTTTCTCAGATAAAAAGTGGAAAATAGAAAGAGACAAAAAGGCGTTTTCCTCACACACAAACAGTTGCACGATGGACATGTGGTTGTTGTGACTCGACTCGGCAAAAGCGAATGGAGAAAGAAGAAGGGGAAGGGGGGGGGCCGCGATGTGGCACGAGCACATCACTTTTTTTTCCGTTCCCGCACCCGCAACGGAACGGCACGAATCAACAACAACTTCATAGCTGGGATCTGTGGCTTTTTTTCTTTTCTTTTTACTTCTTGTTGCTGCGA
Organism: Zelopaecilomyces penicillatus; assembly: GCA_005765155.1. Taxonomy (NCBI): domain Eukaryota; kingdom Fungi; phylum Ascomycota; class Sordariomycetes; order Hypocreales; family Pseudodiploosporaceae; genus Zelopaecilomyces; species Zelopaecilomyces penicillatus. The sequence goes on from VCCP01000002.1 coordinate 4,997,348, forward strand.
AAGTATCTGCAAGAGGCCGGAAAGGGGGTTTGTGGGTGGAGATTGGCGTCTGGGAACACCCACTTTCGAAACGCCACCGTCTCATCCATCTCATCATATCTCACGATGCGGGATCTAAGTACATTTCCCGCTGAGACGAGACATATGGCTGTTGGTGGCAACCATCATGTATTACATATCACGAGAAATACGAAGCAGATAGTTGCTTGTGAGCTTGACAAATGGATCATGACATCCATGGTGATTCATTTTTCACAACAATAAATGTCTCTTCTCCAAGTAAAACACTCCGATCCATGCACAGCCAACGGATATCTCGGAGTTTAACCAAAAACATACATACATCCATTCACGTCGATCACTTCTTTTTCAGCACATGGCAGTCGCAACAAGCGAAATTCCCTTTTTTTAGTTGGCGATCCCCTGTGTCTCATTCGCCGCCTTTTTCTTTCTCTTTTTGTTTTTTTGCTTTGTATCTGAGAGCAGGGTTCAAACGGGCCAGTCATACAGCCTCGGAGGAAGAAGAGACAAGCCAACCGCGCCTTTCTCTCTCCCTTGCTAGCACTGTCGACGATTTCTCACTTTTCTTTGTTTAGCTTTGAATATATTGCATGATTACACGCCCCCCTTCGCTCCTCTATTCACCGATATCTTGAACATTTCAGTAGTAAATGACATTTCGTCGGACCAGATTCCGCGATAGATTCTTCATTTAAACAGGCAATCTACATATGCATGTGCGTGCCGAAAGAAGATTCATCCTCAATAGGGCACATCTTTCAAGGTCTACATGACGGCACATAGCCTTGCTTCGACTAAACAAACTCGTGCGGTCGATACATCCAATAAAGACGCCTTTGAAGTTGCGAAACTGGCAGATGACTGACTCCCGTTCATCCTCGTTGTAGCCGTCTCATGCATCTTTGAGTGTTTTCCCATCAACGTACTCCATAACATTGACAGGACATCCCCTGTCATTCATGTAGGAATTGTAAACATCTGGAACAGGGATCGTAGTGTCGGCACGGATGAACTCCATTGTCTCGGCCTCTGTCGTGCGTTCACATATCTTGACGACCGTCTTTGGATCAATTCTATAATACACTGGCGGTATTAATGCTAGCCTATATATTAGCCGTTGGCAAGTTGCTCGGGAGTGACCGTTCGCGCCATGACTTGCGAGGGCGCTAATTATGTTCTTCGATCGATACCTGCACGAAGCAATTCAGACACAACAAAACCATTTTGACAAGATATCTACCTTTTCAGCTACTTCGTGACCTTTGTTTCGGTGGACCAACCAAACAGCCTGAGCTGGACTAGCTAGCCTCCCCAGCAGGGATATGCGTTGGTTCACACATACACACTCACACACACCCTTTTCAACCTTTTGTTAGGTCGGAACTACGGTCTGGTCTGGCGCCAGACGGATTGTCCGCTGGGTGGTTCGATGGCTGGAGGGGTGTGTGTATGCAAAGCAAGTACGTAGAAATGATGATGCATGACGGCCATGATGCCGCTGTGGATCAAAAAACAAAACCACCCATTCCACTATTCTTGCCACGAGGAGTAGATTGCCTGCTAGAGAGCTTTGGGACAAGGAACTGCTGTTTTCTTGATATCCACCCCATACTTAGCCAGCACAAGGTACGTCCGCAGCCTTGTTGTGCATTTTCTCGTCTTTTGAGGCTTTCTTTCTCTTTTATTAATTTACACCTTCATGTTGCCAAATTGCAAGTCCATACTTCTTCACGCTACCCGCCACCCAATTCCATCCCGCTTACGTTCTTCTCCCTCCCCGTCATTGCTGGCGGAGGGGAGGCGAATAAACAATTACCATACCATTCCCTAAGGAGGAGGCTTTTTGTGTTTTCGATGCTTTTTTTGATACCCAAATAACTCTTTACCGTCGTCAACTTTCAATGATTCTGTTTCGACACGCGACGACGACGACTAGTCCAAGAAAAACGCAACGAGCGTTATGGAGGCGGCCGTGATGCCGCCCAACAGTCAGGGCCCGGTGCCGGATCGAGGGCCGGAGCTCATCTCCATCATGTGGTCGTTGACGTTGCTGGCTCTCGTCACCGCCATTCTCCGGATTGTGGTCCGGACTCGAAATCGCATGTTCGGCTGGGACGACATTTTTATGATATTTTCCATGGTATGTCCATATGTGCCACTATTGTTCATCGGCTCAGCCGTCCTCTATATCTGCTTTCTCGTTTATAAAAAACCAGAATTAAACCAACCAAATGAGGTAATGACTCACTAACAACAACATTGACAGATATGCTTCATCGGCTGGAGCACCGTCCTCACTCTATACGCTCTCCGCGGGGGATCCCAGCACTTCCAAGACGTCGCCCAAAAGGGGCCCGATAACCTCGCCATCGTTCTATTTCTCAATTGGCTGAGCCAGATTTTCGGTATCCTGGGTGTCGCCGCCGGCAAAATCTCCGTAGCAGCCCTGCTATTGAACATCATCCGTCTCACCGAGCTGCGCTGGCAGCGCGTGTTCCTATGGACGGTGCCCATCGCTCTCGCAGGCATCATCGCCGTCGCCTGCTCGACGCTTACTTTTGCGCAATGTACGCCTGCGAAAGCACTTTGGGATATGAGAGTACCCGGCAAGTGTATCAAGCCGACCGCCATGGCGGGCTTTGGTACCTTTACAGGAGGTTCGTCACCAACAATACCAAGACTCCGTTTCTTGCTTGACTTTACCCCTATGACTGTATTCAATATCATACCATGCTGACATTATATCATATAGCTTTCAACACCTTTGCAGACGCCAGCCTCGCTATTATACCGGCGACCATCTTCTGGCAACTCCACAACACCACCACCCAAAAGATCCAGCTGACCATGGTCTTCGGCCTCAACATCCTCACCTCCGTCTGCTCCGGCATCAAGACCCAATACCTCGCTGAGCTCGCCAACCGCACCGACCCCACCTGGGCCACCTACGACATCTTTGTCTGGGTCACCGGCGAGCTCTTCCTCATGATTGTCTGCGGCACTATCCCCACCTTACACATGGTCCTCGGCTGGTTCCGGGCTGCCGCGGGAAGTATCCGGAGTGCCGTCTCAACCGCCGTCACTACCTCCCAGCAGTCTCGCAAGGGCGGCTCCAAGTTGCGCTCGCTCACGGAGACGGAAAACGACCACGAGAACGAAGTCGAACTCAACGCTCTGTGTCACATGCAGGTCACGACTAAAACCACAATTGAGAGGGGGGACCGGCTGCGGAGTGAGAGTGTGGATCATCTCTTTGGGGACAAGCTCTTCCCTAGTAGTGGCGTGCGCGTGGAAACGATGTATGATGTTCGGAGTAATACACGACCAAACTCCATGATGTCTGGAGAGAATCTATAGAATAAAGGAATAACGGAACAAAAGTACATAGACGCACACATACACACATATATATGAGACGTATATAATAGATACCACCCTACAGAAGCGAGTTTGAGATTACATGGAATTCTACAACTCAACGAAAGTTAACCCCCCAGCACAATCCACTCACTTCCGCAAGTAGTGATCAAAACAATCCAGAACACGAGCGCAAAAGTCAATGTATGCTGGATACTGCCGAATTCCATGACCTTCCTCCGGATATACCACAAGAGCAGACTCGACGCCCTTATCCCTTAGTGCGCGATCGTACTCAAATGCCTGTGATGGCGGCACGCAGTGATCCTTTGCTCCCACAACCTGCATCACCGGAGTGGGATACTTACCCGCAAACATAACTGGGCTCCGGGAGTGGTACATGCTATTAGCTTGTTGAGGGTCTTGTTGAAAGAAGAGTTCGTCGAATCTGCCAATGTTGGATGTATTATGATTAGAGTACCAGTTTGTTATAGGCGCAATTGGAACTGCTGCTCTAAAACAGGGACTTTGAGTTGGAAGCCATGCGGCCATATAGCCTCCATAGCTAACACCAATGACGCCTGGGCGATTTTGATCGGCAATTCTACTGCTAACCATAGAATCAACACCAGAGAGCAAGTCTTGAGCATCCATACCACCCATGTCGCCTATAACCTTGTTCATGAAATTCTGAGCCTTGGCCGGTAGAGCCACGGGGGTTTGCAGAAAGCACGGCATATCCCTTTGAGACAAGGAGAGGGAGTATCGGAGAGGCGAGACACCAGGAATTACGAAATGTCCAGACAGGACCTCCGTGGACGTTAAGTATGAGAGGGCATGGCACCTTGTGACTGGAGGGCGGTAGAGCGAGATATCCTTGAATCTCAAGGCCGTCAGAAGACTTCCAGGTTACAGACTGGGTTGGTCTTAGCTGTGATTCCAACCAACGAGTACCCTCGTGGGCCCATGACAAACACCGACCGGGATTGGCAATTCTTAGCAATGATGAGTTGTTGGGCCTGATTCCAGCTCTCGGAAACAGCCACAAATTCACCATCTCTAGTAACGGCTCCCTCGGGGTACAGTGGCCCGCAGGTCTGATCAGAATCCCAGTGCTCCTCTACACAGCCAGTCCGGACATGATAATGGCCAGCCACAGTCCTCGTCCCCCGCAGTCCCATAAATGATAGTCGATCCTCGTCCAGCCATTTCAGATGTGTTACGTCCACCTTGTTTAAACCCAGCTTTTGAGGTTGCAGATCTTCAGCATGTATTAACATGACTTGACCCGCGATGCCAGCTCTATCGCTGCTTAAGCACTCTACAAAGGCGGCTGTGGATCCTGATGGGTTGGCGGTTGGGAGTCCTAGTTGCAACTTTGGGCGATATATAATCTTGCAATCGTTTGTCTCGACCTCTATAACCGCTAGAGAAGGTTCATACCATGCATCTTCTACTGGGGAGTCTGAAACTACTGCCAGTACACGGCCCTGGCCAAGCCAAGCCGCCTCCCATATATTTAATCCAGACTTCCCTACTCGGTGGTGTCGACGCGAGTTTGGCTCATAAATCCACAGAGATCTCCACCCAGACTCCCGCTTCCCCGCCTGGACAGTGGGTAGCCAAGATGGCCCGTCTCCCGTATCCTTCGACCCCAAACGGTCTGACCCGTGAACTGCAGCCTGATCTGCGCCGTGCTCTGCAACTCGGATGAGAAGAATCGAACCGTCTGCGGACCAGGACAAAGCTTCAGGGGTTCCTGGGAGAGCGGGAGCAGCTACTGGAGAAGTTCGATTATCCTGAAAATGCGCATTATCGAGAATGAAAACGCCGAGCTCACTAGGCTTCAGGCGGTCAGAGAGAAAGGCCAGTTGCTGGCCATTCGGCGACCAATGCGGACAAGAGTCGTGGGAGCGACTCTCTGCCTCGACGAGTTTCTGTTGGCCGGTGGACGTGTTGATGATGGCAATTTGAGAAAAGGGACTCGAGTCCAGGGAATCACGGATGCCGACTTTTACAGCAACCAGCGGTTGCGTTGGACAGACAGATGGCTGAGAGGCCTGGCTAGGTTTTCCAAATGCTGGAGCATTTGCGGCATGTAGGAATTTTTTGACTTCATTGAAGCGTTTTGTTTGGCGAATATCTTGAAGGTAAGAGAGCGGGCTTGCGCGCCGATGGCTGATGGTGAAGGCACGGATATTGCGATAGTGGATGCGTTTCACAAGTTTCACTAACATGGTGGGAGACGAGATGCAATGAGTGAGAGGCCCAGAGGAATTAAATGAATGTCACTGTGTAAGAATCAAGACACAAATCAGAGGTTTAACAACAAAGCCTGGCAACGCAACATGGATTCACCAATGATGTCATGTTGTTGGTTGATAACTTGGGGTAGTAACCTATTTTGTCTCATATCTAGATAATAGGCTAGGGTAACCAATCAACAATATCTTCACCTAGAGTAATCACAATGTCTAGGTATCAGGACAACTTTCCAATGACCAGTAGAGAACTGCATTGTAATGTACTGCCTAAAGTCGACTTCTTGGTCAGGTACCTCGACTACATCAAATCTTGACAAGATGTTTGCCGCGATCATGCGCATTTCAGCCCATGCGAAGCTGTGATTAACAATTAGCCAAAATATACCCCAAAGCTATAAGGAAACTTTAGCTTACTTGATACCAATACATGAATGTTTGCCTCCGGAAAACGGATAGTATGCAGTCGTGCTGCCGTACTCGTTTAGCATCCCATTTGACCATTAGTACAAAGGATAAATAAACTTACTCGGCAGCAGGAGCAGAACCTCTTTTATCATCTGCGAGCCACCTTTCAGGCCAGAATCTGTTTGCTTGGGGCCAGAACTGCTCATTTCTGTGGAGGTGTCGATAGGATGCCGAGATGACAGTGTGAGGTGGTAGATCATAGCTCATCAGATTAACCCATTGGTCACCCGTTCTGCGACCCATCTCTGAAGCAATGGGATGTAATCGAAGATTTTCTTTGATGCACGCTTCAAGGTACTCATACTCTGGCTCCGTGCGAACAGCTTTGCCTCCGATTATTTCACTACTAATGGAACGAGCAGGAAGCGAAGCAAAGAGCTTTCTTCTCACATCGGGGTTTCTAGCCATCTCCATGAAGAAGCATGCGATTGTACCCGAAGTGGTCTCAGAACCGGCGAGTAGTATCTCAGCCATCTGGTCGATAATCTCACGAGTGCCCATTCTTTCTCCGGTGTCAGCCTTTCTACCCTCATTGGTGAGGTGTTGAAGGAGATCGTGACGTGCAGCGTCTGAGGAAAGTCGTCGGTTTTGAACAACAGCATCAATCGCCTAAATGGTGTCAAAATTTGCAAGAAGTAATATGGCTGGTGAATGATCTCACAGTTATCGTTTCAGGCGGCCAGTCAAACTCTCTATGAATGCCGATGGCTCTCAATATCTTCTTCACGTAAACAGTCCGATATGACTCGTCAGTTCACCTTTTTTCTGTCCAAACCGATAGAGGAATTATTATACCCGATATCTCTTTCTCAACCCGTCGAAAATCGCCCGCGGAATTGACCTCCAAATCGTCTCAGAGACACTCAAATCGATACTTTGAGCAGCGTTTGTCTGCCCAAACCCTTTTCCGAAAGAGCATTCTCCCATTCTACACAGGCTTTAGTTCAGTATCCCCGCATCTCATGTTCATCAAGGTATTCACTGACATATCCAGGGCGACATTGTGAAGATCTTCCATAAAGTCAACGTGAAATCCATTTTGCCTGGCTGACAGAGGGGCACAGGCAATGGTCGACTCATATTTGTCCAGCAGGTTGCGAATGGTGCTCCCAAAGAAGACTTCTAGTTTATCGACATAGCTTACTGTAAAAGCTGGGGATAGGAAGCGCTTCAATCGCTTATGAGGGTCCGGACGACTACATAACTAGTGTGTTACTAAAAAGTTTTCCTTCCAAGGTGTGAGTAAGATGGGGCACCTACATCTCTCCAAATAGACCTGGGGCAAGCTTATCACGCGAAATCTCGGCATACATAGCAACCTTTGGAAGGTCCAATCCCACCAGAATCTGCCTTATGGCGTCTTTGTCCGAAACCCATACTTACCGAGGCCCAAGGCGAACGATTGTCCCATACTTAGAATGCTTTTTCTCAACGAACTTCCAAATAGTGCCCGTCGAGAATAGATAGGCAAGATGGCCAGAGGTGAGTGCGGAATACCACGGCCCTGGTATTTTCCGCAACGGGGACTTGATGTTGGTTACTACTTTTCGTAGGTGTGATCCAATAAACAGTATCAGGAGGAAGACTCCCAGGAGTGAAAGAACAGCCATGCTGGTAACGAAATTAAAGATTCACTTGGATCTAATTTCTGGAGCCAACCGTGGAGGTAGAGATAATTAACAGAGCTAGAAAGCTAAAGATATGACACATGGCTATATACGACACAGTGGGGTATAAAATAGTCAACACAGTGTGTAAGCTGAACTTTGCCCTTGATTTGTCAAAATTATATCAGTATAGCAATCAATTTTATTACTTCATTATTAGAAGTAATAGTTTTGCCGTTCCAATCGCGTATCATTATCAACAAGCAGTATCCATACTACAGTAGTGTGTTGCAACATTCGGATATACCTTGTCATCGGTACTTGACCTTTATCAGTAAACGTTAGTCAATTGTAACGGCGGCAGGTGGGATTGGCAATCAATAACATGGGGGGGTCAGCTAATGACACCAAGTGGGGTTGTTGTCTCCAACAAAATTCTCCCCGAGGAGGCAAGGAAAGCTATGTTAGGTTACTAACTAATGTGGTGCATCAGTCACAGCTTCACATTGGTCCAAGACTAGCTATAATGCCCCTAGCTTCTTTTATCCTATACATTCCTACAGCTAGTTCTAAGGTGAGTCTAACTCACAGTATGAAGGGCAAACGGTACAGCAACCCTAATCACTCTTTTAGTTTATCGTCTAGTCTATGAGACGCTTTCGTGATAGCTTCATTCCTTTCATTATAGCAAAGTGTTTAGGATCTTAGTAAATAGTATCGTGTTAGATAGTAAAGAGACTCGAAAGTATATAAACCTACAGTGTTCGAGGGAATTAGTCCAAAGAAGTGTGTGGGTGACAAAAAGTATAAAGACCCCCTGTTCCCATATGCTGCACATGTGGAACTGCCCGTCGAACTTACCGTCCATCTCACGCAGTTCCAAATCTCAAACCTCAGACAAGTTGATATTTGATTGGCCTTCAACATGTCTCAATTCATTCTCACTAAAGAACACGTCGTCCAAGCCTTTTCTCCACTCGCCGAGATCGACCCGGCAGCCCGCGCACCATTCTTCACCAACTCCATGGTGCCAGACATAATATGGACCATCACGGGAAGCGCCCATTCCCTAGCCGGCACGCGGACCAACCTCCAATCACACTCGGACGCAACTTTTAAGCGTCTAGACGAGAAACTAAGAGGACCCGTCAAGTTTATGGTGGGACGGGTTATTGTTGATGCTCAAGCTTCTGAGGATGGATGGTGGGCTTGCGTTGAGGCAAAGGGCGAGGCGATGACCAATAGCGGGGAAAACTACAATAACGAGTATGTTTGGCTGACGCGGTGGAATGATGAAGGCAAGATTGTGGAGGTGAGGGCTTATTTCGACACAATGCTCTCCGAACAGTTACTACTCTAGAGTGAGAGTCTGCAGCACACACACATATATATACATGTGATACAGCTTTGAATGGCTTACTTTGCCCTTTGGAACTTACAGTGATGCCCTAGAGCCGTTACAATAGTGATTGTGGCAATTTATTTCGAAAAGTCTGAACTAATGCGGCCCGTCACATACTCACACAGAACAAGCTGCTGCGTATGCCGATGGGATTTCTTTTTAGCCACAAACGGTCGATATCATGTGAGATACACCAGTGGCCTATCAAAAATATGCTATATCACACCCGTCTGTTCTTGGCCAAGTGTATCTTCTTGGGGTTTATACTTTCAGCATGCTAGTTCTAGCTTCGTGATAATTCTGCATGCCCGCATTGACATGGGGATTTTATCCAATATTGCTGAGACATGCATTAAAACATGCAGTAGCTTCGATTGGGGCCGCAATTAATGGTTCCAGGCAATGAACATGTGAGGTTTGTCTCCCCATGCAATTGCGCTGCCGCTTGTAGGTTTCGGGAAATCGGAGGTACCTTGGACTTGGATGAGAGAAGAGAATCAGGCTTTTTACTACGACGTAAGAATTACAAATCGATCAATCATTTTGGGCTCCAAGAAGCTCATGCAGGCAAAAAAATTTGCATGAATTACCCTCCTCATTCGTACATGTCCTTGATCAATAACACACTTAATGGTTCAATGTAGAGTCCTCCTCTACTCTGTAAGCTGTCTCACACAATTGAACAACCCCCTCACGCCACCATCGCGATAATTCTTTGTCACATCAAATAACTAGGATAGTTGTGTCGCTCTGAAGGCTTTGCTTTAGCACATCCCGTCGCATATTTCTGACAAACGAATGAGACGTTACAGCTGCTATTGCAAGTTTTCCTTTTGGTTGTAAATCAGTGCCTGAGACACCGATAACTACCTAGCTGGATAATTCTGTCACTTCTTAACGAACAATTTAGCCGAGCGAAGGGCATTTCTTCCATTGGTCGCCATGCAGTTGCAGTGCTACTGAACTTGGGATCACTATCACGAGACTATGCAATTGGCTGTTTCATTGATGAGACTGTAACTTTGACTCTACAGAAACCAACGATGCAATGCTAGCTCGCGGCATCTGGTTTAGACCTTGACTCTCGGCACATCAACTTTTGAGGAGCGACGGGACAGTAGCGGCACCATTCTGACGATCATCATCATGATTTACCAGTTTGAGCTTGCCTCCCAACGGTCGTGTATCCACAATGCGACGGCCCAAACACTCCGCTTAGGGATGTGCAAGAAGCAGGGGAGGGTCGACGGCAGGATCTGGGGGCTGCTGACATCTTTCTCGGCGCTATCGTGAAGCCGCAGATAGTCTGGGCGGCCCGGTGACATTCCGCCTCACTGCCGATTGGTCGTCTTAGAAAAGGATCTAGCTTTTAAATGGAAGCGCTGCATCCTTGAGGGCTACCGTGTCGGGATATTTACATGACAAATAAACAAAAAAGAAACTAGAGGGCCATCATATAATGAATCGCGATAAAGACTGGCTTGGATGAGACAGAAGCTGGCTCACACAAGACGTCTTATCCCACACCAAGATCAACCTTGGCCATCTCACAGACGTGGGCGTGGAGTACGAGTACGAGTACCTTGATTCTCGTTGATTTCGAGGCGAGGCGAATGACCTTATTACACAAATTTAACGTCTATATGATCTTATTATTAATATTGGTCTTACACTGTACTAGTCTATCTATATTATCTAGATCAGACCCTACATAGAGTAAGCAATCCCTTTCTATTTAATAGATACAGGGGAAAGAATACATAAACAAGTCCCTGTCCTCTATTTATATATAATATATCCTCTCTTGGCTGATCTTAAAGGCCGGGTTAGTATTAGTATTATGGCTGTTTATAGCAGCTATGTTGCTTTATCTTTCTTCAAAGAGGGGGGTCTAAATAATCGATTTGGGTACAGAATCCGACTGGCTTCTGCTGGGTTCTACAAGTTTCTATAGAATTCTATCCCTAGGCGTGTTTCTATGGTTATTATCGATATGCATTATTATGATGGCTTTACTTTTCCCAGTACTGCTAGCAGCTGCCAGCGATCCACGCAATTCTGCCACCGCGCAGCCTCACTGTCCACACTATATAAACCTCAGTCCTCCCCGTCTTCCTCCCCTTTGGCCAGAAGGCCTGTTGCGCCCTCCCTGCGCCTGTGTATCTGATGTTGTTGGTACACAATAATAGTGTTTCTACCAGTAAGTCGTCCTCGCCGTCCTCGCTGCTGCCTCCCTGTGTGCCTCTTCTGACGAGCTGGATTTTGCCAGATGCCTGAAAACACAAATAGACCCATTCCTCTTCCACTTGCCTCAAGTTTGACGAGCATTGGTCTTATGGGATTATGGCGATGATCCTGCACTTAGAAACCTGTTGGAAGGAAGCCAAGCAGTGACAATCCCATCACAACCTCAAGGGACAGCGTCACTACACAAAAGCAATATGTCTGAGCGAAGGGACCAGATATGGTCCAGACTTTAACAGAGAACATCCGCGTGAGCCTGCGTCACTTGACCAACGATGAAGTCCAGAGGGATGCGACGAAAATCTTGGACTTACTCCAGATGTCACATCAAATCAACGGGGGGTACCAGGCCGTGTCGATTGATCTTTGCAACAGATTGAACAGGGATAATAGTAGCATGCGACATGAAATCCATAATCTTGGAAACAATGTGGCGAATCTACCACGAGACTTCGTACGCCTAGATAAAACTACAACGACTCAGACGAGACTTCGTACGTCTGGATGAAACTGTAGCGACGCAGGCGAAGGAGATGAGAGGAGATGGTCCAGATGAAAGAGATGGCCCAGACGAGAGAGGTGATGATGAAGAGCAGAGAGGAGATGGTCAAGAGCAGAGAGGAGATGAAGGAAATGTCATCAAACCATGTTGCCGTTATCAGGTACTAAATATACTGTACCGAACACCTTATCACTTCTACTCTCAAGTCTCAATTTTATTGTTTAAAATGCGATCTACATTCATAGCACATCCCCATTTTCGAGATCAAATATCCTTTCTGCATTCTACTGAACCTGTCGTAAATCGGCGCTTTTTCCCCCTTTTTTGTCGATTTATTCTCAATTCTAACCACTACATTCGAAATGAAGACATGTCACTAGAAAGTCACGAAAGATGAGGTACATAATGTGAAAATTGATTGCCATTTTGTATTGAGTTTCCCAAACGTTGCAGTCTGCAAAAGTCATAACCTCATAAACACATTCAAAACCAACTCCATAGCACCTGGTATCTGAAAATACACAAAAAAAAAATGTCCAGCACACCCTGGCAGATTGTTTGCCAAATCTTTTATACCCCTTTATGCCATTTCCCAAACCAAACGTCCAATCATCAGAATGATCTGGTTCTCTTTGATCCCGAGGAGTCGCTCTCGAGCCCGCTGTCCACGATTTCCACCCTCTTGCGCTTCATGCTCTGTTTCTCTGCAGTAGCTAACTGCTTGTTTGAGCGTTCCAGACGGGCCTTTAGGGATTTTATCCGCTCGCTTGACCTTGCCCTGATGTCGGCCCACTCATCACACTGCATGACCATCTCATTGTTGAGATGATCGACCTCTTCTCTCAGTTGTGAGTTCTCTGCCGAGAGTTCCACCGAGATATCTGCCAGTCGAGTGTTTGTGCTCGCGAGTCTCTTGACCTCGCTCTTCAGAGATGCTATCTCATTCCTCATGTTCTTTGTGGCGGGGAGGTCGCCGAGACGAGTCTGCTGAATTGCCTTGACTCTAGCCTCCATTTGCTTCTTGAGCTCCTTTAATTCCCAGTCTCTCTTTTCAAGCCGCAGGCTCTGTTCGTAGCGAGAAATCTCGCCGTGCTCGGGGACGTCTTGACAAAGTCCGCTGCAGCAAGGCTCGATCTGTCTGTCTGGAGCACTGTAGACAGTCCATCCACTGCACTCGGTTCGCAGGCTGTGAGCAAGGCTGGTGCGAGTAACCATACATGAGTGGGTGTCGTCGCTGTAATAACATGCGAGCAGAAGGAAGCGAGGCTTGGGCTCCTCGATCACAGCAAAGGTAATGCGCAGATAATCGCCATTTCGTTGGCGGAGCGAATGCTCCCAGTGCTTCCAGCCGTCAAAGTTCTTGGTGGCTGCCATGCCACGTTCAAGATGGGCTTTTGAGACGTAATCGATCTTGTACTCATCTTTGATTTGCTCAAAGAAGCCCACCCACTCGGCCCAATCCTCTTCGCCGATGATGGGTCCTGCGCCTTGAGTAGGCTTCCTCATGAGGACCGGAACCTCTTCAATTTGAGGGACCGGAGCCTCTTCAACTTGAGGCTTCTCCGGCTCCTTAGCGGTTGGCTTGGGGCGAGGGCGGTTGATAACAACACGGCCGTCGACGGCCTGAGTGCGCTTCTCCACTGGTACCGTCTCGATGCGAATCTTGACGGGCATCTTCTTTGTGTTGTTGTCGAGGATACCCATTTTGAATGACGGAGTATCCAAAGCTTTTGTGTGTCTGAGGACAAAAGGGTTATGTGGATGGGACAAAAAGAGGTAGATGAGAAAATGAGTTTTTCTGAGGGTGTTGTCTCAATGCAAGAGGAGATGCAAGGTTGAGAATTATTGGAAATTTTCCCAGAGGTCAAGTAAAGTAGCAAGCTGACGTATAGAGATGCGAGAGCCTATTGAAGGTGAGAACAATGTCATAGAACAATGATATAGTCCAATCACTGACAGTAAAGTGATGTGGGTCAATACCAGCTGTCAGGTCTGTCAACAATGCGATGGTAGCAAGATATGAAGAGACGGATGCGCAGATGTGAGATGGTATCTTTTCAAACAAGAAGATGGATAAGGAAGAAGAAGAACACGAACACAGATGGAAAATCGAGGAGATTATATACCTGTAGAATTTAACGTCGAGATAAGGTTGTTGCTGGCTTACAAGAAAACTCAGACGGACGTTGTAAGAGTCCACATCTTATAGTTTAGCCAGCTTTAGAAATAAAGTCTCCCCATAAGTTATCATATCCTACTTGTCACGGGAACAAAAGCTTGAATACGGCTCAAAGGGTCAACAGGTGCAACTGTCAGACAGCCCCTTTCTGGCTTGACACGCCGCCGAGAATCTGGTAAGTGGTTGAGTGGGCAGTGACAGTTGGTATAGAAGTAAAACGCTAAGTTAGTCACGTCCTATATTGTTATTTATTTCAGGATAGTTATTTATTTCAGGTTAACTAACATCCGCAATGTGCTCGTTTGGTTGTGTGCCGCTCCAAAGTTTTGAGCATCTTCTCCCAAAGATCCCTCCAACGTTCCTCCCCCCCCCCCCCCTTTCCCCCCTCCAAACCAGGACTGCATTTACCAAAAGTCTCGACCCACCAGCACTCAATATATCGACTTTAGACTTTTCATGGTGGCTTGCCTCAATGCTTTGAACCTTGATCCCACAGTGCTCAGGGTGAGTTGTCAAGTTTAACTTCATGGTCATCTGATTAGTTAATCATGGACATCCACAAAAATTCTATAACATTCTGTGAATTTCCACTGCTATGAATTTTTGCATCTATCTTTCACTTAGAATATTAATTTGACCCCAGAGAATGTGTTGTGCTCAAGTCAAGAGAGTTGTTGTGGCAGACAGAGTTGTGAATGAAAGGTGAGTATAATCCGAGGAGACAATGACGCGGAACATCATACAGCGTAAGCCTTTCTTCGATTGCAAATGGATTGGCCAAGTTTCGCCCAATGAGGTATCCAAGTCATCGCGGTTCCATAGACCACGGCAACATTGTCTAGAGAGACGGGAATTCACGTAGAAGAAAGGTTAAGCATCATTCACTACTTTATAAATCTGGCATCACGTCGCTAGTAGAAAATTGCAGCATGCAGCAATCGGCGCAAGAAAGGTTTTACAAGGTGTGGGCTAACGCTATACACATAGAACCTATCAGAGATGCCAGAGAAACGCGGGATGCTTCCAGTCAAGATCTTCAATCTCCTGTTGTGTCAGGCCTGAGAGCTCCTGATCAATATCCTTGCTCTTCCGTTTCACATTGTCCCTCTTCATCCAGACCAACGTCAATGAGCTAATGATTAGAATCATGCTAGCCGTTGCCAAGTTGAGACCGTTTCCAATGTGATAGTCCGGGCCATCAAATGGCAGGAAGGCCCAGGCGCTGATCAGTCCCCCGATATTACCAAC
Source organism: Zelopaecilomyces penicillatus (assembly GCA_005765155.1). NCBI lineage: Eukaryota > Fungi > Ascomycota > Sordariomycetes > Hypocreales > Pseudodiploosporaceae > Zelopaecilomyces > Zelopaecilomyces penicillatus. Next base: position 5,012,637 of record VCCP01000002.1, read on the forward strand.
CATGACATTAACGCCAATGGCCGCACTGCGGGCCGTGTCGCTGATTACGTTTGCCGAAACGTGGGCGTTCGTCAAGGGGCCAAGGACGAATGCGGACGAGGTGATGAGGAATGTTGCGGCATACCGTACAGTTGGGTCTTTAACGCCGAGGAACATGCTGTAACCCACCATCACCATCGGGGCGGACAGGACGATAAAGATTTGGCGACGGTCAAAGCGCCAACTCAGCAGTGGGAAGAGAAGAGTGAAGAATGCGCCACAGACATAGGGCGGAACGGTAAGAAGTTGATGCTGGATTGTTGTCTTGTCGCGATACAGTGTCCTGACAATTGTCGGTGCGAAGAATGCCAACCCTTGCACGGTGATGTTGTTGAGAAGAAATACGAACGCTGTGCTCAGCGTAACCGGGCAAGACATGCCTTTAAAGAGCTTTGTTTTGTCGATTGTGTCTAGAACGGTTGTAGTCCCCACGCGCTCAGACTTGATGCGAGCAACGGCCAGATCCTTTTCTTCCTCTGTTAGCCAACGCGCCGTGGCAGGGCGGTCTGTCAGGGTGCAAAATCCAATAAGTGCGAGCAGAACAGTGATAATGCCTTCAATAGCAAAAATCATGCGCCACTCGTGGAGACCGCTAAAATGATCAAGTTTGAGAATAGCCGACGCCAGAAGGCCGCCGAAGGCGCCAGCAAGAGGCGACATGACAATGTAAAGGGAGAGCCGAAAGGCCAGCTCGGAGCGGCGATACCAGCGCGATAGATAGTAAGCAATGCCGGGAAACATGCCTGCCTCGAAGATGCCGAGCAGAAAGCGCACGGCGCAGGCTTGTTGCATTGTCTTGACGTAGGCGGTCCCCAGCGACACAAGTCCAAAGAGTAGAGTGGTGAGCGGGATAAACCATCCCGGCCCCATCCATTTGCACAAGATGGTTGACGGTATCTCGAAGACGATATATGCCACATAAAAGACTGAAATAATAACGTTATAATCGTAGCCCACCAGGCTCAGATCGCGGTCGAGACCGGCGATTTTCGCATTGCCTATATCAGCCCGTCAGCATTGCTCATACAGCGAATAGCGCAGACAGGTTGCCTCATCCAAGCCTTACCGATGTTCGCGCGGTCAATAAAGCAAAACATGTACAGCAGCGCTACAGTCGGAATGATGTACAGGTCAATCTTCAGTCGAAGTTTGCGTTCGGCCACAGGGTCGAACTTCACAATCGTTTGCCCATATCTAAGCGGGGGAATTAGCATGCGCCATACAGTACCAAACAAGGAGCTGTGGGTTCCCAGAGACATAATTGAAAGAAAAAACCCCGAGTATGTCCAGCTGGGCGTGTTCATGGGATAATTACATACCTGTCGGTGGCAGCTTGGCCTTGTTCGGCGGCATGGTGCAGTGACGATACGTTGATAGTCTCTTTCTCTGGGGAGTGGGAAGACATGACGCGCCAAAGTGGACGTGGCCGACGATGATCCGGCGTGGATGCTGCAATTGCGATTTCGATTGACTTCGAGAAAGAGTCGAGGGCTGCCTACATGGCTGGTGGACACTTTGCGGTCGCTGAGGATGATGAAGGAAGCAGACAACTGCCCAAGTCAAGGCAAACGGGCCTCACTGCGCATCTATGTAATAATCGGAGTTCCACAACAGCAACTCAGCGCCCGCCGCCCTTGTGCTCAGCTGCAGTCAGCCAGCAGCCTGTTGATTAATGTCTGGTCTCGGGCAGTCCCGACCCGGGGTCTCTGCTGTTCCAGCCAGTACCGTGATCTGACTATAGTAGCCGTGAATTAAGTTCCATCCATGGCCACGGCCAATGCTGACGTTAATAAAAGCACGAAGCGCTCGAAACAGCGCCAAGTCCTATCGTTGGGGGGGTGGCCCACTGGTCACAATCTGGCCCGCCCGTTTGCTTTGGCTGATGATCGCAAGAAGAAGCCTCGCCCGGCTTCCAAGACTACAAGACTACTAGCTTTGAAAGGAACGTGCTGACTTGCTCCAGGCCCGCCTCCTCGCACGCCTCGCCAAGCCAGCCAACGTTGTCTTGCGTGTGTGCTAGGCCGTTAGCGAACGTGATAATTAATAGTTAGCGATTCCTTTGGACAGTAAGCGGTGTCTAATAAGAAGGCTGGATTAGAGTGTTTAGCGGGGTAACGGAAGTGACACGGCACTCATTCCCAGCATCTCGGATGCCTCAGAGATCAGAGGAGGCCGAGGAGGATGCAGATGGAAAGTAATTAGAGGACACATTCCTCCATATGCCGGCATTCCAGTCGGGAAGCAAACTCAAAGCTGCCCTCGGCCGATGCCAGCTGTACGCATAGTAGGCTGTCGACCATGGCCCTTAAATTATCTACTTGTGGGCACATAGACGAAGCTAGAAGAGCGAAAGGATTCAATCAATGATCGGATTGTAGTTAAATTAAGGACATGTTCGTTGAAAGGGCCCAACTGCCTGCATGCTGCAGCCCGTTCCGCTACCCAGTGAAACAAAAATATGCCGCCGAAAGAGCCGTCGACAGTGGCGCGAATCCTACAGTAGCCAGGCATGTTAGGTAATCATGTGTGGGCTGAAAGGAAGCACTGGTCGGTCATGATTTGGCAAGCTTGTGTCATAATTACAGTCAAGCACAATAGTGATTAAGTGCTCTTTGCTTGCAAATCACACAGCCTGTGTGAAGAGAATCATCGGCGCACACCCTAATTCCTGGGGCCCTACAGGCAAGTTACATTCAAATGCTTCGTAATAGCTCAAAGCTTGCTTCCTCTTTTGGCTTTCATAGCATCGGCGCCAGTCCGAGACAGCTGAGTGGCGATGCTTGTGTAGGGCTTGGAAATGCTATAGACCTGATTGGTCAGTTAGGGTCCATTGGTGTTTTTAGCCAATGAGAGCGCTGGCATATCTGGTGCATCTCAAGGTCAGCATTCGTCGAAGCAACTGGTGACAGGTGGATCCTTCAACAACTACAAAAGACGTCACAGTCCTTTACTGAATTACAGGTTTACTACATCAGTTCATCTTCTTAAGACCAAAATCCTTCAGTTAAACATCCTACGGCTTACAACTATTTCTCTGTGAACCAAGAAAGAAGCATACCTTTAAACCGCCCAATATGACACCCACCAAGTCCTCCACCTGCTGTCGCCAAGGCAATAACGCTGAATGCGCCTGTGGTAAGCATCCCCCCTCCATCTCACCAGGACCGGGCTCCCTTGCTTGTGACCATGGACAATTGAGTATGGACACACTTATTGACATCGCTCTTCACAGCCCAACAAGCCACGTGCAGTTGTGGAAAGCAGTCTGCTCTTCACTGCACATGCGACAAGGCCACCGTCGAGAACAGTGTTGGTGGCCCCCGCTGCTCATGCCGAGCTCGTCCTGCAGGGGAATGCACTTGTGAACGTGCCGTCGCCGAGAATGCTCCCGTAACAGGCTCAACGTGCGCCTGTGGCGTTCGACCTTCTGGTACGATGACACTGGGTATTTATCAAAGCTGAGGGGAATTGTGGCTTGCTAACAGATGCGTCTAGCTGCTTGCACTTGCGAAAAGGCCTCTGACGGAGGCTACAACCCCGCGAACGAGATTGATTTCACAACCTCCAAGTAAAGAAATAATTATTGGGTATTGGTGACTTAAATCACGTCTTATCTTTTCATGTATAATTGAGAGTCTGCATATTTCCGCCGAATTGGTCGGCTGAACAAAGGCGTTTCGGAGAAAAGGGATTTGCTACCATGATCGCTCAGTTGGGGGGGGTATTGAGCGAAAGGGAACCATGATGTTTTGACGAATGGGGATTGCGCAACTCGCACAGGAAACAAATACCACTTGTTTTCCTATGGATAGAGGGCGAATAAATGAAATGTGTCGTGATAGAGCAAACAATCTAGTTACACAGGTTTATAAGTGCTCATGATTCACATCGGATAAAGCGCAATTAACACACGTTGATAATGTTGGCCCCACTTCCATTGAGTGCATGTATTGAATGAGAGTCATGGAAACACAATTTCATTGACTTGTTCAGGCCATGAGCGCCCGAAACTCAGAAAAGCAGTAAATAACTTGGTGAATTAATATTGAGCTACATAAATACCGAATAGAATACCTCGCCGGCTTTGCTGAGCTCATAACTGTGGACAAGAATGCAAAAATTCCAAACTCTTGTTGTATGTTCAGGTTAGGTGACATACCTTATGACGTGCTCCGTTATTTGCGCTGCCTGTTACCACCTAAACTCACACAGTACAGCAATACAAGCCAGCAACAGCCCAGTTTTCTCTCTATACACACTGCAACTCCCAGACATTACAAACCGCAGCATAAAAAGGCGAGATCACGCATGCGCAGTTGCTGCTCTTTGGAACCTTCACCGCTTACGACCCCAGCTATGCCAACTCGTTGGACTTCCTTCTAGAAACTTTTTTTTTTTTTTTTTTAAATTACTGCCGGACAAATCCCTCACGCCAGAGCTTACAGGCAGGCGGTCAACGCCTAAAAGCGACCCAGGGCGATTACTAGCAGCTCTCTGCTGTGGGGCTCATCCCGGTTACTCCGTTCCAGCGACTTTGTTTGGGTACCTTTCAGAGCTTACAGGTCTTGGGAGAAAAAAATCCTCCCTGGTCGCGTTGTCCTGTCATTACTAAGGCACTCACTCTCCTTCAGCAGCGCCTTTGACAAGCCCAACCGTCTTTCATCACCAGACAGGCCGCCTTTGTTTCTTTTTTTCCCGCCAAATCTACCCAGCGTGTGATCAAAGTAGATTTTGCTTGCGCCTGAAGGCATCTCTGAGTTGTTGAGGCACAGAATTGTTCCTTACTAACTCGCGTCCTCGGAGCATCTCCCCTCTATCCTTTGGCCTTTACCAGCAACAACACGCGACGCGATGGCACCAAGAGTCAAGGCCGTTCCCAAGAAGCCCGCTGCTGGGGCTAAGAAGGCTGCGGAACCTGCAGCAGCAGCAGCAACAGCTAAGAAAGAACTGAAGCCAACCAAAGCCACGAGACCCTCGCGCGCGAAAACTCCTACTACCGAGAAGGCTCCCGCAGTCAAACCCGCTGCTAAACCTGCGCCCAAAGCCGCCCCCAAACCTGCTGCCAAAGTTGCGGCAAAAGCTGCTCCTAAAGATGAACCCAAGCCCGCTACCAATGGAGTCTCGAAGAAACGCAAGGCCGAGGACACTGAGGCCGAATCTGAGGCCGAGGCGCAGACCGTTGCACCACCTAAGAAGCTAAAGACTGCTGCTGCGCCCGCTCGCGCCACTGTCGTCAAGCCCAAGGTTGATATCAAGATTGGAAAGAAGATCAATGACGCGCCCACCCAGGTTCTCGATGTCTATGTGTTTGGTGAAGGTACATCTGGCGAGCTTGGGCTTGGCAGCAAGCGCGTCAATGGCAAGAAACCCATTGACGTGAAGCGTCCTCGACTCAATGACAACCTTTCAGCCAAGACTGTTGGTGTTGTACAGCTTTCTTGCGGAGGCATGCATGTTGTTGCTCTTACGCGTGACAACAAGATCCTTACATGGGGTGTAAATGATCAAGGAGCTTTGGGTCGAGACACGAACTGGGATGGCGGATTGCGTGATGCGAAAGAATCGGAAGACTCCGATTCTGAAGATGAAGATGACGATACTGGCATAAACCCCCTGGAGAGCACGCCAACTGCAGTCTCGGACGACCATTTCGCGCCGGGTACCAAGTTTGTGCAAGTTGTGGCATCAGATAGTGCATCTTTTGTCCTTACCGAAGATGGACGCGTATATGGCTGGGGAACATTCCGTTCCAGCGATGGCATCTTGGGGTTTACCGGAAACATCAGGGTGCAGCCGACACCCTTGCTTCTGCCAACCCTGAAGCACATTACGCTTCTGTCCGCAGGAGCCAACCATATTCTTGCACTGGACTTGAAGGGCAACGTTGTTGCTTGGGGCAGCGGCCAACAGAACCAACTTGGTCGACGAATCATTGAGCGCAACAAGATGTCATCGCTTGTCCCGCAAGGCGTTGGTCTTCCCCGCGGCAAGGTTAGCAAAATTGCCTGCGGCCCATACCACAGCTTTGCTCTGAGCAAAGAGGGCAAAGTTTGGGGCTGGGGATTGAACAACTTTGGCGAGATTGGAAGCCAGTCCAACGCTGGAGAGGATGACGCTGTGATCCTCAGGCCAGTTATCCTCACTGATCTGGAAGAGTACAAGATCATCGATATTGATGGCGGTGTCCACCATTCCTTGGCATGCTCTGACAAGGGTGATTTGTTCACCTGGGGGCGTATTGACGGCTGCCAAGTCGGGTTCAAGGCCGACAAACTCAACAAAGAAGACGTCATTTTCGACGAGAGAGGCAGCCCCAGAATCCTGGTGACTCCTACCAAGCACGAGGGTATGTGTTGCCGCACCGAGTTCAATGTGAAACGATAAAAAAACACTCATGCTAACCGATTTCATAGATGTGTCCGATATTGTGGCTGTTGCGGCTGGTACCGACAACAGCTTTGCTGTCACCAAGGACGGCAAGGTCTATTCTTGGGGCTTTTCCAGTAACTACCAAACTGGCCAGGGTACTATCGATGATGTGGAAACGCCCACCCTCATCGACAACACAGCTACCCGCGATAAGCAGATTGTTGCTGCTGGAGCCGGCGGCCAATTCTCTATTCTCCTCGGTGTTGCTGACGACGTTCCTAAGACCAACGGCGCCAAGACAAACGGCGTCCACTGAGCGACCCTTTATGAATTATCTTTTAATGGCTCTATTTTACTGGCTCGATACTGGGCATTGCGCCGAAGCCTTTGGGTTTTTCGACCCGTACCAGGGACCACTGAATTACCCCTTGCTGGTTTTCTAGTGATAGCCCTGTGCTTTACCTCTTAATATCACCACATATATAAATTACACGAGGATTCAGAGCGAACCATGTCGATTATAAAAAGAGAGCGCCCTGGCGGAAAAGAAAGATTCGAATGAGCCCCCTTCCAAAAGAAGCAAGAAGCCAGAAGCCAGAAACCACAAAGCCTCCATCAACATTCCTATCTGTTCTGGTTTTTTTTTTTTGGATGGGTTAATCATTTACTTTTTTTTCTTCACCTGGGATTAAAAAAACGGCGATGACAGGGTGGTTAGGGTAAATTCCGGTGGGGAGGGAGGTAATTGCATTGTTTTATGTTAGGGTTTCCCTTTTTTTCTTCTCATTTTGCTTTTCATTGGTCTCATCCTGTCGTATGATTGGTTACGGAGTTCTTGTACACTAGCATTGCTTATGAGATTTTTTCTTTTTACAACTGTGTTCTTAAGCGTCGTTAGATATTCTATTGGAATGGAAGTCTTTCCCTTTCCCCTCTTCTTCGTAAACCTAGTACCTATATATATATGTGTGTGTGTGTGTTTTGTGATTCACAGGTGTCGAGCTAGAGTCAAATCATACATGCTCCGTGACGCCGTCGTAACGTGTAGTATTACCGTCGCCCTTGGCCAAATCCTGTAGCCTCGCCGAAATAACAGGTTGCCTCAACCTCTTTTCGCCCCTTTTCGCCCCCTTTGTACGTTTAGTCTGCCGGCTGCGTTCCTGTCCGCTAGTATTGATGGAACATTGGCAACATCTGTTTGTATTGAGTCTGTCCTCGCTATGCATCAAATAGAATTGATTGCTCCTCGTTTTTTCGACTATCCATTAAGAGGGAACCCCTTTTAACATACTTGTCCTCTCCTTTTTTTTTTTTTTTTTTTTTGTTAAACCTTATATTTAGGGGTTGAGTTTCGCCGCCGCGTTTGCCAGTGATCCGCTCCCTCGGCTGCTGAATATGCCCATGATACCGAACCCAACATAGAAAAGGGCCAGTGGGTAGGCGACGAGAACTCGCATGCCCTTCATTCGGCCGACGGCGCAGAACATGCCGCTGGCGCTGTAAGTGCACCACAGGATGGCGGCACTAGTGAGAATGATGCCAATGGGGCCGTCCATAGGGAGGCCAATTCCGAATAGGCTCGTAGCAACGAGCGGCAGGAGACAATAGCCGAGGACGGAGGCGGAGCGCGCAAACGTGAGAGTTGAGGAAAAGTGACCGCCATGGCGCTGGTTGTGCGGCTGGGACGCCGGGTCGTTGTATTGCGGATGGAATGACTGTGCTTGCTCTCGAGAGGCGGCGTCTTCTGATGGCGACATCAGGGAGAGGATAATGTGGAGTGAAGTTGAGCCTAGGAGGGCGAGGCCGTAGATGTAGCCGAAGTGGACCTTGCCGGAGAAGAGGAGGAAGGTTCCGAACATGAGGAAGAAGAGAATAGGACCGGCGAGGTCAGAGTCGTCCATGATGTGCTGGTCGATGTGTTTGAAAGGGTTCAGGACCGCGAGTGTCTAATTGGAAGCCGAGAGTTAGCTATACTCATCTGAATGGGAAGGCTATTGAAGCCATCTTGCACTCCAACGAGGCTATCACATGTCGCATACCTTGCTCTGGATATGACCAAAGTTAACCCCCAACTCCTCCAACAGCGGCGGTTCACCGTCATAGCCTTCTGTCGAAAAGGCTGCCAGCCATCCAGTCTTCAAGCCACCCTGCTCACCCATGCGCCCGGAGACACCTGCGGTACCAAAACCTGCGGACGAAAACCCTGGCTGCGCGCCTCCGCCAGCACCGCCCCCATATCCCCCCGAAGCACCGGGCCCGCCAACACCCATGCCGAAGCCGTAGGCGGCCTGCTGCGGAGTCGCAGCGCCGGAGACGCCAGGCGAGTATGACGAAGGATAGAACTGGAGGTTCTGTGCACCACCAGCACCACCGCCGCCCTGAGGCGCGCCGCCGTATTGGGGCTGGCCGCCGTAGTAGTTGGACATGGCCGGGTTTTTTCGTTGATGCGGGGAGAAAGAGGTGGAGGAGGGGGTGGTTTGGCCTAGAATCACGGAGGCAAATACTCGATTTTCGTGTGATTAAATGGGAGACAAAAAAAAAGAGATACGGAGTGATTGGGAGTTGCTTGAAGAGAAAGACGCAACGTGGTTCTTGTCTGGCGATGGCGTCGATGATTTGGAGGTTGGACCGGTTAGGGGCCTTTCGAGGACAGCTTGCGCTTCGAGCTGTCGCGCTGGCCTGGCATCAGAGAGGTACGTAGCTTGTGATTTTCGACGTCAAGGGTTTCCAGGCGGTCGTGGATGTCTGAAATATGAGGCAGCAACTACTACAGAAAGACCAGACGCCACGGTGGGCGACTTTCTACGGGCAAACCATGGCCCGTGAGAGCCTCACACTTTCACACCAAAGATGCATCGCTGCAAGATGGGTCGAAAAGGCCATCATCAGCATGGTGATATTTTTTTTTTCTGAGTGATACAAGTTGGTGTCACGTCAAAGTATTACGAACACCTCCGTCTTGGATTTGTCTCATCATTAATAATATCTGCACCGACGAGGAGAAGGGGAGGGGGGAGACAGGGAACTCGACTGGACGCGGCGGCCCTTTGCAGGATATCCCATGCTGGATGCGCGCCAGGTCACGCTTTTCACCGGTGACGTGAATGGAGGTAATAAACGCTTGACAGCGAGGCGTTCTTGTGCGATGGAGATTAGAGGCACCAAAAATTGCCAATATTGCAATTTCTCGTATGCATGGCCTGGTGATACGAAGAACCCAGCGGCGCGCAGCCATAGGAAACAGGTTGATTAGTGGTGGTGATTACAGGATGGCCGAGCTTTTCCTTCTCTGTCAAATCAATGGTCGCAGATCGCTGAAGAGCGGGCGGCAGGGGCACGTTTTGATCTCCGCCATGGACCAATTATGGAAGCAATGGGCTGTCAGTTGTCTGTTCCTCCAGCCAGTCCCACCCATCGCCTCTTTGTCGATATTGTTGTTGTTTCCCCGAGTAGCCGCCCAGGTGCTCCCATCCTTGCCCAACTCGGCCTGGGAGGGTGTTTTTGGGGTGCAACGACCCAAGATGGAAACTGGCAGCAGACACATGGACACACGACACACGACACACGACACACACTCCCTAGGCAAAGGTGAAGGATGGATGGTTGATGATACGTAGCAGTCAGTTCGGACGTGGGGGATTCGCCAGAATTTGTTGGCGCGACGACCAAGAATACGACAGCATCTAACCAGCCCAAAGGGGTAATGAGTTGATTTGACCAACTGATGATGACATTTGCCTGTTACGGACAGGGGATCCAAACATATGATCATCCTGCTCCTCCTCTTTTCCTCGTACTTGTAAACGGGGCATGTTGCCTAAACGAACGAGATCAGAGAGCTGAACCCCCCCCCATCCAGCCTCAGACCCCGGTTCCTCCGTGAACGGCGCCTTTTTTTTCTATCTCTCGTCAGCTTCTACATACGTCGACAGTTAGAGCGAAGAAAATCAACTTTAAAACTTGGAAACACAGAAGCAGGCACTGCGTGGCATGCAGAAAACGCCAGCGCTACGGCGTGTTGCCATGGGAATTGCAAAGGGAGGATGGCGGATTGGATGTTCGCGGCATCGGCATTGGAGTCATGGCAGCCGATAGAAAAAGCCTCTTTTTTTCTCTCTTAAGAAAGTACGCCAAAAGACAGACCAGACCAACCCCTCTGCGGCAGGCCAACATGATAGACATGCAGATAACAACAACACTTGCATATTCGTTCGGGACAATACCACATATTGCCACATAACTTTGCAGATCGACACTCACACACACCCCATGTTCCCTTGGGTGATCGGCTGCGCTGCGCTGCACGGCCGGCAGAACCAAAACATGCATATCTGGTTTGTTAGGTAGGGAGTTGGTCTAGAGGTTAGTCAAGGTGGGGGAGGGTGTTGAATACGTGGCTGGGAACGGACTGTCTGGGTGTTCTCGACAAAAGCTGTTGGGTGCTGGTCTACAGACTCCAGGTTACGGGGGCAGGTATGTGGTTCATTCTGTGTGGTTCGTCACTAATACTGTACGTGTACATGTAGGTTGAGATTGGCTATTGTGAGTGTGAGTGAGTGAGTGAGTGAGTGAGTGAGTGAGTGGCTTGATGAGCTGCCCAGAGTCGTAATGGGAGCTGGCAGACGGGACCCAGGGGTTGGGCTGAGGCACTGGTGAGGCAATCTCACAGACTAGCAGGGGAACCGCAGCCAGCGATCGAATGACGAGCTGTTGGCTTGGGGGCGCTTGGAAATAGTGGTGGTGGCACGAACCAGTCACGCAAGGCCAGCAGCGGATGACATTCATCCCATCCAGAATAGGCTGGTAGATAGATGGTAGCTGGGCCAAGATGTGCCCTGGGTATTACGATTGCAGGAACGGAGTCATCATGCAGGCACACACCACTGTTGCTGCACTGTACTGTAATTGCAACTACATGGAGACGTTGCCTACATTCATTACAGGCCGTTGTGTGAACGGACAAGCCCGCCCACAATACACAATTCACAATACGAGAAAGATGGGCAATGCGAAACGGGTGCGTGGTAGCAGCGTCTCATCCCCCCTCCTCCGTGCCTATATTTGCACTTTGATCCGAAATACCACTGTGGGCAGTCGTGCTGTACAGTTACGTTTACAAACCAGGCCCAGGGATCCGGGAACAGGTCCCGGGCCACCTTTCGTCCTCTCCCTGATTCTAGCGCGGGATCTAAAGTTATGTATCTCAGCGGGAACGTAAGACCGGAAGGGGAGGGGGGTTCACACTTTGTCGTGTTTTTCGTGTTTTGTCGGGTATTCCAAAAAAATCTCAGGCCGGGGTTTACTCCTAAAGGGCCGCCGCTTCCTGCGGGAGGCAGCCGTGGTGAGACAAGGGGAAGGGAGGGATTGAACTGGGGACTGTTTTGTTAGATGGGGCGATCGGATGTGAACAAAAAAGAGAAACAAGAGGGAAAACAGACGATCTGAAAAAAAAGAAAATAAATTAGAATCAAACAAAAAAGTGAATGGCATTGTTGAAACCACCACCAGCCTTTTCTTTGCCGGGGGCCGACATCAGGGCTGCTTTGTCGCTTGTAAGCGATGTTCTCGACTTTGACCCTCCTCGATCGATTGATGTGAGTGAGGGCAATGAACCTTGCTTCCAGCGCATAATTACATCTACTTCTACACAAAAGAGAGGAGGGAGAGGCGAATACCTGACTGATGATCCATCCAACCAACCGTAAACTTTTTTCTCGTACCTGTAAATTAATCAATAAACGCTGGTGGCGCTGCCCAGCTTGGTCCTCCACGCCCCAAAAATACAAACGGCACCAACGGGAATAGGAATGCCTCCACCAATGTAGAAAAAACCAAAAAAAAAAGGGGGGGAGGGGCGCTTCGGCACTCGTAACGTAGGCGGGTGAGCGCCCAGGCACACAGCGCCTGTATGGACACACTATGGAGGTATAGAGGGCCACTCACCCACTATGGGGAGCAACCACGAGAGCCACTACAGGCCCTCCATGCCAAACAGGGGGCACTATCAGAGCCTATCAGGGCTCCATAGGTGGTGTAGCGGCCACTGTGCCTGAGCGCCTGTCTATTTAAAACCGGTAAAAGCGGAGCTAGATCGGAGCGACGGAATTTGGGCTGCATGACGGAAGTGAGCGCAAAGAGAAATAACGCCAATGACTGCCCAATGATACGGTGCCAAATCGAGTAAAAAGTGAGTGGATGTACATACCTAATCCGTACGTACTGTAGTCTGCTGCCACCATCACCTCCCCAACGGCGGCGCCGCGGGAGGGGTGTGTGGATTAGCATGGGTTGGTTTTTGTTGCTATTACAGGCACAGGAGGAAGAAGAAGAATAACGAGCATTAACCGATGCGAACGAGGAGGAGGAAGAGGAAGACGAGGAACCAGGGGGTGTGTGATCAGAGAGAATGACGCGAGGGGACTGAGAAAGAGAGCAAAACCCAAAAAAGGCAAAGCAAAACGCCAGCCTCTGGTGTCTTGAAAGCTGAGTGAGTCGAGTCGAGTCTCTTTTCTTTTTTGTTATGCAACACACAGGCAAGACAGAGAGAGAGCCAGAGAGATGGATACAAACAACCCTGGTCCTTGAACCAATGATGACTTTTCAGCCTGGCTGAGTAGATGAAAAAAAAAAAAACCAGTAGAGAATGTGAGAATGAGAGTGTGTGAGGATACCCCATGGCAACCGATCTGGTGTGTTGCTTCGTAACCACTCGTGGCGATTGCGTGCGTCCACATACACACACACCCCCCCGAGTCCCCGAATATAAAGGATGACAAGAGGTGCCATGGCGTTCATTCGTATTTTGGAAGCCAGATCCCATCAATCACCCAATCCCCTCCTTGTTACGAAACGAACCTCTTTGAACCCACCCACCCACACACACAACACACACTTACCATACCATACCACCCACACCACCAACAAACCATACCTACCCATCTATCTATCCGCAAACGCATATATATCGGCCTTGGCCCTCCTCCTTTCAGACATCCTTTCTTCTCTACCTCTCACACTCAAACTTCAGAACCACCACCATTCGTTTCACTCATAACAATTAATACACATTCGCTAAAACAAAACAACAAACATCCACAACCCGCCGAAAATGCGTTCTGTTGCCATCATCGCTGCCGCTCTGGCCGTTGCCGCCCCGGCCTTTGCCACCGATTACCCGGTGCCTACTGTTGGTTATCCTGAGCCTACTACCCTAACTCCTGAGTACCCGCAACCTCCTACTGAGACTCCCACGCCGGAATACCCTCAGCCTCCCACCGAGACTCCTACTCCTGAGTACCCTCAGCCTCCTACTGAGACTCCTACTCCCGAGTACCCTCTGCCTCCTACCGACACTGGATATCCTCAGCCTCCTACCGACACTGAGTATCCTCAACCTCCCACCGACACCGAGTATCCTCAGCCTCCCACCGATACTAGCTACCCTCAGCCCCCTACCGACACTGGCTACCCTCAGCCTCCTACTACTGAGTATCCTCAGCCTCCCACCACTACTGAGTACCCTCAGCCTCCTACCACCGAGTATCCTCAGCCTCCTACCACTGAGTATCCTCAACCTCCTACCACTGAATACCCTCAGCCTCCCACCACCATCTCCACCATCATCGTCCAGCCCACCTACCCCGTGCCTTCCAACCCTCCCGTGCCTACTGGCAACGGCACCGTCACCCCCGGCTACCCTCAGCCTACCGGCCCTCCCACCGTTCCTCCTGTCAACGCTGCCGCTGGCCTCCAGAGCAAGTGGATCGGTATGGGCGCTGCTGTCGTCCTCACTGCCCTTACCGGATTCTTCCTGTAAGGGAGTTTCATCACACAGGACCGCAGGACACGGCCACCCCACTGGGGATCATCATGTCTTGTCGTTGTTGAAAGAGAGACACTTCCCTGTTTGGGGGGGGGGAAGATGCATGTGAGATTTTGACTCGGCGTTTTCTAATTGGGGTGAGGGGTGATTTCGTTTTGGACGCAACAACAACTCTCCGCTGGAAGCAAGAAAAATCTACATCCATTCCACTGTGAAAAACCATGTAGTATAGGCGGGGATGGGAAGCAGACCATTTGGTGAATGGGTTAATGCGGTGCATGAGGGAAATGTGCAAATGGCTTTTTTCTAGTGTGCTGGGGGGTTAGGAATCAGGTCCTAGTAATAATTAGCTAGCTAATGCAAGGAATAGACCGACTGTTGATTATACTTGAATATTTCCTCTTTCGTGATTCAACATTGTAATTTGTTGAAAGCTAAAAAAGTCTCCAGAGTTGCTATTGACACCGCATAAAGCTCGATCTGTTGGCCCTCCTCCCTACATTCCCTTACATTCCCCACTCTCAACCTCTTATGCATCTTTATTCACTTATACTTTTCACTGGCGGCCCGCGTACATGCCGTAAATTTGTCAAAGTCACGCACAAGACGCGGAAAGTCTTTTATCTTCTCCAGAGTCTGGGCCTTCAGTTCCACCGCCCTCGCATCCCGAGGGTCAGCAGGATCCATGGGGCCGTCGGTCTTGCTGCTCCCTCCGTTGCCGCTGCCGCCCTGACTCTTGGACCAGTGCTCGTTCATGGTGAAATGCCTGCTTAGGAATTCCTCATAGTCGGCTTTTCGAAGGGTGTTCTGTTATGAACATACGAGGTAAAGAGTGTTATGTGTTAATTACATATTGATTCTCATTATTCTTGCCGTTTTCATTGTAGCGGCGAAAATAAAAAGGATAAAGCAGAATGGAATGAATGAATGAATGTCTTTGTAGTAGAGGTGTGTGTATGTGAGTGTGTTTGAGAAGGGGGGGTTTAGGAAGTCAATGCCATTCATTCTTCTCACCTTGACCAAAGAGCCATATCGCACAATGAACAGCAGAGTGTCATCAGCGTATCCCGGTACATTCAGCAGAGCGTCGTTGAACTCTGCCGCTCGCTTATTACCCTCACAATCTTTCTGACTCATACTCTCTCTCTCTCTCTGTCGACAGCCCCCAACTGCGTGGCGGCGGTTGTGCAACTTGTGCTGTTTGGCTGAGTTCCGATATCTGAAAGCGGCTATATGTCAGGAATCAAGGGACGATGACGCCCAGACAAGGGAACCCCGTCTCTCGGATTACTTTTCTGACACACATACACACGGTCTTTCTTGGGAGCTGTAATTTGATCGAGGCCTTGGACGAGGAGGGGGGGGGTGGTGGTTGGGGCTGGAAATCCTGCTGACGATACGATGCCCGCGGAAAGGCGCAATGTTGCGTGAATGATGAACCGAATCAGATGCCAGCGACGGCATTCCAGTCACACACGGAGGCAGCCTGAGCATCCCGGGCTGCGCCACCTGCGGCGCAAAACCTGTAGATACCGCCTTCAGCGAACACTGCTCCGCCACACTGATGCTGTTGATACCAAGTTCTTTGTCCATCATAGTGCTGATACTAATTACTACTGAGGCACTGAATGCAGACATACCAGCCAAACTGCTAATCTAGCAGTCTATTTTCATCAAAAGAGCTGTTTTGATGACTACAAAGTATTAATAGGTTACCCCTCCCCATAATGACGATGCTCTCATTGCGCTTGGATACGAGCACATTTGAATAGTGCTAGTTGATTTATTACAAACATTGAGCCAAAGCGGTAATTAATATGTAGCCAATGACTCCAACCAGTACCCCATTTTCATCCATGTGCACGAGCATCAACGCACACACACCAGGCCTTATTCTCTGCAGAAGCGAGCAACCAAGACACACCCTACGTCTGAGTCGCTTACGCTTGCCAACCCGATAGACAAGGTATCAGGGGGGGGGGGGCGGATAGAGAGGGTTCAGTCCCTCTTCTCTAGAAACAATCGCCTATCGCCCTTCTGGTTCAGGCGCCCTCCCCTCTCAGGCTCCCCCCTTGCTTTCATGGTATCAATCGTCGCGGTTCCTTGGTTCTTTTGGTTTCGCAAAACTTAATACAGAGCCTGGCAAAGATGAACAAGGCACAAGCTTCAAGCGAGGGACACATAACCCGGTGAAAGGGACTTTGTGTGGGAATTTTCCCAAACAAATGCACGCACTGGCCCTCGGGTGCAGCCGCATTGAGTCTTCTCCCTGTCGATTGCTGCCATCAATGCGCTTCTATAACGGCGGCTCTATTATGCAACAGCTAAAAGAAAAAGAAAAAAAGGGCCTCTTGCTAACTGTTGGTTCTTTCCAAAAGCACAACGGCCTTCATCACGTCATCTGTCACATGTTTACGCGCATCATGATCCCATGGGCTTTCGTCCAGTGATGAAGCGATAGCTTGTGATAAGCCGGAGGTCTCGGTTTCGGAATTCTCGCTTCACGCCTTCCATCAGAATGCTCGCCTGTTCGTTGGAGTAATTCAAAACACGGGTGAAGAGCGCTGGAGTGTGAGAATCCACCGACATCTGCATGTGGATTAACTCGAACTTGCCCAGCTCCTTAAGTTGAGGGTCCTTAGCCCATGGACCGATCGGAATCTACAGTAGGATCTCCAGTTAGCGCATATCAACTCGCAGTCATGATGCTAGGAAACTGTATGGGGGGTTCTTCTCCCCTGGAAGAGTGCTGCATGAGACGCAATCGGCGGCATGAAAAACTCCGCTGGGGAAGAGGGGAGGGGGGATAGGAGGACCAGTTACTCCAAGTGCACACATACCCTGTGTATTCGCTCCTGGACATCCTCGAAACCAGCATCGATCATCCACTGTTTCTGGTACCTGGCAACATTGATTTGCTTTCCGTACATCTTGCTTGCAACGTCCAGCTTCTCAACCCATTCCATTGTCCATGGCGCGCGGTCACAGCTGTCATCGTCGCTAAAGATCCAGGCGTCATACTCTTGCATCTCTACCCAGCCACCTGGCTTGAGGTTTTCCATAACCTGTTGGTAGAAGCGAGGCCAGTCGGCCGAAGTACCAGACAGGGCTCGCCCGTGGATGTAATCGAACTTTTCATCCTCGCGGTAGGTCCACTCATCCTCGTAGTCGTCTACGTGAAATACACAGTTGTTCGGCACCCATTCTGGCTGGATGGGGGATAGATCAACACCGGCAACCGATGCCGTGGGGATCTCGTCAGCGACATCAATAGCCCATATGCCCGTACCCGTTCCTAAATCGAGAATTCGCAGCTCTGGGACAGACCCGGGGGCAGGCAATGACGCGGCGTAGAGACGTCCGCCCAAGAGGAGGCGCCAAATATGGTGCTGGAGGTCCAAGCGGTCTTGCTCCTGAGAATCATTTGGCAGAACATATTGGCCCTCGCGATACGCATGGTATCGACGGCCGTTTTCATATTGGTAGTCGTAGATGGACGACGTCACCGACCCAGTGTAGGCTGTGTCATGATCCGATGCGTAGGCTGAGTCGCCGTCCCCGTTATCTTCGTACGCCTCTGTCTGCCACACAACGTGAGCGGGAATGCGGCAACGGGTGACGGCATCTGTCACAGGCACTTACGTCCACCTGGAGCGGCTCTGGGGCATCACCCGCGGCCTCGGGATCCGATTTAGGGCTGAGGCTGGCGCTGGATTTGACTTCGGCATCAGCTCTGGCACTGATACTGACAGTAACACCAGCATCGGTGTCGTGGTCTATCTCTGTAGATGCTGGGTTGAGAAGCTGGTCGAGAGTGGGAGCGAATCGGCGCGGGCCTTCGGCATCGGCCGCCTGCTCTTCTTTATTTTCAGGAGAAGACATGGTGCAATCATTCAACGTCGCACGGCCAGACGCATTGCAAAAGTTGCGGTGGATATTATGAGCTCTCTGCCGCCAACTAGCTACAGGATGGCAGAATAAGAAAAAAGGATTGGATGGATAAGGTGAGATTGAGAAGTGAGAGGGCACGGGGCAGAAAGGTGAGAGAGTCTGTGGGTTCCCCCAGCTCAGGTGTTCTCAGTTGAACCAGTTGCCGCCCCCACAGCGCCGTGGTGGTGCACTTGGCGCTCTCCAGGCCGGCTCTTGACGCCTGTAAATTAATATCAATCAATGTATTTGATGTCTGGTACCCGACTGTTTATCAATCCCCCCCCTGTGGAGATCGGCGCGAAGCGAGGATAGCGGCGACCAGGCGAGGTTTAATAGGCTATCAATGCTACTGGCGAGAACAACCAGTTGAAGCGCTCTCGTGATTTCGTTTCAAGAGACTGGAGAAAGAGATCTGAAAGAGAAGTTGCCACAATGAAGACCGGGGATGTGAACAAAGGGTAGTTTCCTCCGGCGTAGTGTCTTGTTTCTGTCGGGGTCCAATTGGAGCCAAGAGCTGTACTTGTGATAGCCTGCCACAGTTAGTGTTGAATTAGAGATGCCTAGTTAGCCCTCATCCGTATTAGATCATCATTTGTTTAGGCATGAAGAATCAAAGTAATAACCCTACTCCGTCGTTTGACAACGTCTACCAAAAGCAAACCATTCATAATGATTATAGTGTCGAGAGTAGTCTAAATTGAAGCCTTGAGATTAATACGGTCGCTCTCCTGGCTCCCTACTTTCTAGATGAAGCCCCATCAAATGTCCGAATGCTAACCCCGCCTTCATCAGACCACCGAAGATAGCGTCTCTAATGGTGGCCAATCGCCTGTGGCTTTGGGTCTCTCCATGGATGTAACCCCCTGTAGAAACAAAACTTAAAAGGGCCGCAATCCCAGCACTCAGGTACCAGTGGAGGTAGCATGTACCTGAACTTTGTTTTACACAGCTGTGGTCATGAAATGTTGTTGGTTGTCGTGCAGAACATGATGTAGGAGTTTAGCCTTGAACGGCAAAGTCTAAAAATAAACCGTAGACTGCATATGAACCCTGAAAGCGCCTCGAATATATGGAATATTTCCAGCTTCTTTTCTCCTCCAAATATCAAGGGCATGGCTGGTGAATTGTCGAGGAACAACCGCACTCAACGAGAACGATGAAGATGGTCGTAGTGAGGTACCAGTACTACTACCTGCTACTAGCACCCAAGACCCTCTCTCCCACTTGAGCTGTTGACGTGGCGTCTCGTCTGCGACGCTGGCGCTATTGGGCTACCGAGCTGGACACACATGGCCTTTGGAGAGGAAATCAAAGCGGCACCAAAGCCAAGTTCCGCCTACGAAGCGACAATGCTCGTCATAATGTTACCAATAATGGCCCTGTGCATGCCGACTGACCCACGTCTGTCGCTGGGGCGTCCCGACAAACCGGTAAACTCTTCCAGCTGAAGTGTCGAAGGTCCCCAACCTGGCTCGTCCATTCGATCCATTCGATTGCTTTCAAACAATGAGGGAGCCTATGACGCCTGGCTACCACTACCCCCTCAATCGACAGCGAAATATCGTCAATCAGCTCTCTAGTTTTGCCCTTTAGCTCCTGCGGAAAAGATGACTTTGGAAAAGTCCAAAATTGCCTGCGTTGCCGGCGCCACAGGCAACCAAGGCGGCTCGGTTGCGCGCAGATTCCTCGATGCGGGCTTCCATGTTCGCGCCATTACCCGGAATATCGACTCCGATGCAGCGCAGAAGCTCGCCAGTCTTGGAGCCGAGCTGATCAAAGCTGATCTAGACGATGTCTCAAGCCTCGAATCAGCCTTTGCTGGCGCCAATGTCATCTTTAGCGTTACCAATTACTGGGAGCCCTTCTTCCGCCCAGATTGCCGCGAGGCGGCTAACAACCAAGGCATCTCGTGCCGCCGCTTTGCTTACGATGTCGAGTATCGTCAAGGGAAAAACATTGCAGATGCTGCTTCAAAGACTGTCGACTCGCTGGATCAGAACGGGTTTCTGGTCTCAACATTGAGCCATGCCGGCAAGTGCAGTGGAGGCAGGCTAAAGGAGCTATATCACTTTGATGCCAAAGCCGATGTATTTCCAACCTATGCCGAAGAGAGATACCCAGAGCTTGTAGCCAAGATGTCGTGTATACACACGGGGTTTTTCTATACCAGCTTCAACATTCTTCCCCACTCATATTTCGGCAGAGTAAGTTGGATTTAACTCGCCTGTGCCATTGTCCTTTCTGTGTTGTGTGTGCCAGTTCTGATACGAATATTAGCTGCCTGATGATAGCATCGAAATGGCGTTTCCCACGTCTCCAAATAAGTTGATTCCTCACTTGATTCCAGGGGATGACATGGGCTCGTTCACGTATGCCGTATACCAGATGCCCCCTGGCAAAGCATACATGGCAGCGGGAACTATATGCAGTTGGTCGGATTTCATACAAACCTGGAGCCGGGTTGCCGGATACCCTGCGACTTACAGAGAGATTTCAATCGAGGAGATGATCTCAAAAACACCAGATGCTGAAACCGGCGCTGAGGTAGCAGACATGTTTGCGTACAGTTCGAATCCTGGCTACGATGGAGGCATGAAGCTTTTGGTAGCTGAAGACATTAGAAAGGTACGCAATTTCATCCTCACATGATGGTCCTAGAGAGCTTGAGAGGCTGATACGTCTACACCCAGGCGGGAATTGAATGCCCGATGACCACGTGGGAAGACTGGGCAGCGAAACAGGATTGGACTGCCACTCTAGGCCGCTTACACTCCATTCCTGTCAATTCCACTCCTCTCAATTGAATATGTACGTTTGTGCAAACAAACAAACAAAGGTATCTCCGACGGCCCGACCCACCAGCCAACCACTCGCTTTTCCCAGACTCGACCCAAGTTGTGAATCGGGGCGTTTGTATTGGGAACACGCTAATGCAGGATGGTAAAACGCGTCTGAAATACTGGATGGCTTCAGAATCTCTGTTCAAAGGGATTTTTTTTTGTTATTATTATTTTTATTTACGACTTTCGGTGATGTTGAAATACCCATCATGAGTTTAGGCTAGCTAGCTGGATATGGCGTACTTTTGGGATCAGGAAAGTCCGCAACTTAATTGGAAGCGAAGATGGGAAACAAGTGCCTTGGATTCACAGCTTTCATGTGATGAATTGGAGTGAGAAGCATTTGAAAAGGCTCGGTTTTCGTCTTGAGTCTTCTCACATCATGTTAATATCTGTATTGCCCCCTTCGGGGGCAGACGCGTTAAGGTGGCGCTGAGTCAGCACCCATTTGTACCCTACGTAATTGGGCAGGAGGGACCCACTCACCCACGCACTAGCGGGTCGCATCGCGATAACTTTTTACTCGTGCTTCGTACCTTCAGTCCAACATCCGCATAGCATTGATCGCGAGTTTTAACCACAGCATACGCTAGATCAATCAGTCTTCACCGCACGATAGTCGCAAGTATGCCGAGAGGAAGACCAGCGCGGCGCAAGGATGACAGGCCGCGCAACGGCTACGGGGATGATAGGGGCCGTGGCCATGGGGGTTATCGCCAACCATCACCCCCTCGATATGCGCCGTCGCGAGACAGGCAGTACTCAGAGTCCGACAGCTGGCGGCCTGGTGGTGATCGCAGGCACGACTCCCACCGCTCCTATCACGATGACTACAGGGGTGCAGACTCGTATCGGCCAAGGCCGCCGCAAGGTGAATTCACCTTTCGCGTTGACAAACCGGCTGGCATCGCCAACTACGCGCCTGGTTCGCGGTTGAATGAACGACGCCCCCCACGTCGAGGCGGCCATAACAATAGAGGGGGACGCCCAAGGTGGCAGCCTGTGCATGCATCTGAACGCGCTCTGATAGCTGGCGTGGCAACTAACTTGCCTGAGGAAATCTTGCTGAATAGGGATGCCGTGGCCAAGTATAGGGATCTGGACCAGCTGTCAGATGATGATGAGCTTGACATGGACATTGAATCCCACTCCTCACAATCAGATACTGAGGGGCCCCACAAAAAGCGAGCTCGTACAGATATAAAAGACGAGTCTGCCAGTGCCGTGCCCAAGTGGTCTAATCCTGACCCATACACAGCTCTTCCATGCCCTGACGAGACAACTCGCAAGAAGCGAGACGTTGTCAAACTCATCCGCAAGGCAAGACTAGAAGAAACCACTTCTAAGCCGGCTGCAACTGAGGCCGAAGACTTTCTTGCTTTTGACATCTCTGACGACGACGACGAGGAAGACCAACAAGTTGTGCCTGCACCCCCTACCGAAGCTGCACCACCTCTCCCTCCCGGTCCTCCTCCATCTTTGCTTCAAGAGTCTGAAAGTAGAAAGGAAAGTATCACACCCTCTTTACCTGTTTTGCCTACAAAACCAGCTGCAGCACAAGACCACTCTGGTCCATTGGGCTCACGCAAGCGAACCTTTGACGACGAGATCAAGCCTCCTGATTACGGTCAATTGAAGAAGGTTAGTATGAAGCCTGCCAAGGGTTCTTTGGTGGCTCTCTGGCAAGTAAAGCCAGATGAAAAGCCCACTCCTTACATCGTCGGCGGTCATCAAATCACGAAGTGCATGGCCACTCGGTAAGTCAGGCTACATTTACTTGTGTCAAAGAGTTTGTTCGACTTCGTCATCATCTTTTTCATCTTTCTCATCTCTTTCGTCTCTTTCATCCCTTTCGTCTTTTCGTCTTTTCGTCTTTTCGTCTTTTCCCACTATGAGTCTTTGCTCTCCTCTTCCGGTGCTAACATGCATGTTCTGAAGCCTTCACAAGGAGATTTGTGATTGGTATGATTTTGTCAAACCTCGTGATTACGAGCAAACCATCCGCACCAACTTGGTGGTCAATTTGACAAAAGCAATGCAAAGGGATGGCCCCAACTTCGCAACCGCTAAAGTCTTTTCCTTCGGCTCATTTAAATCCGGCCTTTACCTCCCTACCGCAGATATGGATTTGGTGGTATGTTCTGAAGGTTTTTTGCGTGGAGGGCAGCCACTTTATCTGAGGGCGAAAAACTGGCTGTACAAGTTTCGACGATTCCTTACATCACAAAGAGTAGCCGATTACGACTCGATTGAGGTTATTGCCCACGCTCGAGTTCCCCTGGTTAAATACGTTGACCGAGTCACGGGATTAAAAGTTGACATTTCTTTTGAAAATCTGGGCGGTGTTGATGCAGTGTCGACCTTTGAGCAGTGGAAAACGGAATATCCAGCAATGCCAATTCTTGTCACACTCATTAAGCATTTCCTATTAATGCGAGGTCTCAACGAGCCTGTCAACGGCGGCATCGGTGGGTTTTCTGTCATCTGCTTAGTGGTAAGTATGTTTCAAATGATGCCGCATACTCAAAGCCGCGCCGTCGCACCTGAACACAACCTTGGTGAGATGCTTATTGAGTTCCTCAATCTCTATGGGCGTCATTTCCGATATGATGTTAATGCCATCTCTCTGACTGAGCCTGTCGGATACATTCGCAAGGTATGTGTGCTATTCTTTTCTATTTCAATTCGTCTTTACAACTTCAGTCGTAACTTGCCATTCACGGCCACTACGTTCAGCCAACTAACGCCCTCATCAGAGTCAGGTCACGACTTTCAGCTACAAAAATACTGATCGTCTTTCCATCATTGACCCCAACAATCCGTCCAACGACATTTCTGGGGGTTCTTCAAATACCACCGCCATTCTGGCTAGGTTCCAGGAAGCATCCGAGGCATTGTATACCAGGATGCATCATGTTTCTAAAGATGCCAAATTGGGCGGTATTCTTGATGTTATCATGCAAGGAGACTACTCCTCCTTTCGCAAACAACGTGCATATCTGAAGCGCGTGCACGAACAAACGGTTGGTCCTTGTTCCGACTAAGGTTGAGGCCTTTGTTTTCAATGTGCAGTTGCTCATAATCTTGGCGAACAACGTCGCATATTTGAAGCACATTCACGTACAGACGGTTGGCCCTTGTTCCGACTCAGGCGGATCCTTTTGTTTTCACTGTGCGGTTGCTCTTAATCTGGTTTAGGCGTTTTAGGGGATACTATGCATGAGTCTGTTCTTCTCCAAGGAAGGAGCTTGGTAGATACACCGGTTCGGAGTTATAGAAGAATAGGCATGCGGTTACGGAGTTGGTGGAAACTTGTATTCTAACGCAGAGACGATCGGTACGCGGATGCCTGACCTCGGGGACCTTTTTACACGTCCCGAAAATTAGCTTGGTTACCAGTCTTGACTGGACGAAAAACCCATTTGCTCTTACAAATTGCAACACATTGCTCTTTTTGCTTGGTCTACTGACAATGCTGCAGTGACATGACAATTATTATTATTCAATCGATGGCGGCTTTCATTTTCTACTGACCTTTCTTCCTCTAGAAGCAAAACATTCATTCTCAGCAACACCAATCGAGTTTTATTCACAAACACATCTCGAAATCACTCTTTTGATGCGTCGCTGAGAAACTCGACGAACATCTTGGTCACGATTTTGTTCACCCTCTTTCCTCACTGCAGCCTTGGCTTTATGCAAAGATGCGGAGAGGGAAAGGGGACAGATTCGGGGCGTGTTTAGTTTCCCCCTCCGAGAAGGACGAAAGAGGTATAACGAAGCGAGGTGGCTGCCGCGGCTGTTGTGATTCCCTCCTTTCATGCGGGGAGTTCGATATGCGGGCTTGAAGCTTGAAGTTCTCCGCCCCACCTAATCTGGTTGCCCTTGTGATTTTGATACACCAAGAAACTCTATCGGGTCGAGTCATCATGGAGATGGATGGGGAGTGTAGTTTTGTTGAAACTGCGGAAACGGGTGATGATGTGAAATTGCTGGTCAACTTGCCTCTTTCATCATGAGTTTAGGAATGTGCGAAAACTGATCGTCATGTATCGAGCCACGAACGTCTATTTCATCTGCTCGTTTGCCGCTATAGGTATGATGTTATCTCTCATTTGTCTTTGGTCACTCTTAGTACAAGCTTGGGTGACTTAACCAATGAATTGCCCTCCCAGTCGTCTGTTTGTCCCCTGGATACCATTTTGAAATGATTCTCATCATTTTGTTTCCTTTTTTCGTGTTCTAGGAGGCGGGCTTTTCGGCTTCGACATCTCGTCCATGTCTGGCGTGCTCGGCACACAGGCATACAAGCGGTACTTTGGACACCCGACGTCCTACTACCAAGGCGCCATCACGGCTTCGATGCCGGCCGGTTCTCTGGCGGGGTCGCTGGCGTCGTCGTTTCTAGCCGACCGGCTGTCGCGCAAGGTGGCCCTGCAGGTTAGCTGCGTGCTATGGATCGTGGGCAGCACGGTACAGTGTGCGGCGCAGAGTGTGATGATGCTCTGTGTGGGGAGGGCGATTGCTGGGATGTGTGTAGGCATTGCGAGCTCGGTTGTGCCGGTATATCAGGTGAGTTGTGGTGGTGGTGATTTGATGTGATGTTTTCTTCTTGGTGGGACTTGTTGAGGCGTGGTGGCCGCCCCCCTTTATTTTCAATATTGGAGGGCGGCTTGAGAGGTATGTGTGTATGAAAGCATTCTGATATGCGAAAAGGCCGAAATAGCACCAAAGGAAATTCGGGGGAGGGTTGTCAGGTATGGAAACTCTTGCAACACAACATCTACCACACAACATCTTCTCATTCGAACAACATACAGTTTGCAACAATGGGCCATAACCTGGGGCATTCTTATCCAATACTTCATCCAATACGGTGCTGCTGAGGGCATCGGCAACGGGCCTGATGATCCAGACCAGCCCACGGCAGCATTCCGGATCCCGTGGGGCGTGCAGATGGTGCCGGCCTGGATTCTCGTCATGGGCCTTTTCTTCTTCCCCCACAGCCCGCGCTGGCTGGCATCCCGAGACCGATGGGACGAGGCACTTCGTGTACTAGCAGACCTCCACGGAGGCGGCGATATTAGGCATCCACGCGTGCTGGCGCAGTATCGCGAAATCGAGGATTCGCTACGGCTCGACCGCGAGCAGGCCGTCGACAGCTTCCGGGCGCTTCTGCAGAGGAGGATGCTGCGGCGGGTGGTGCTAGGAATGAGCATCCAGGCGTGGAGTCAGCTGTGTGGGATGAACATCATGATGTGTTTGTAGAGCTGTGCTCTTCCCCTTTTGTTTTCTCTTCTCCCCCCTTCTGCTTTGTTTTTTTGTCTCTTTTTCGGAGTGGGGGTTTGTTTTGGGCGACAAAAGGAAAGGACATACCTTTTTGCTGATATTTTGTTTTTTGTCTGGCAGACTACATTGTCTACATCATGTCCGGGGCACAGATGGCCTCTCCGCTTCTGACGGCGTCGATCCAGTACATTATCAATGTGGTGTTGACGTTGCCTGCGATTTTGTTTCTGGACAAATGGGGCCGACGGCCGTCTCTTGTGGTTGGGTCGTTTCTCATGATGACATGGCTGTTCATTACAGGTAATCCAGCGGATTGCCTTTGTTTTTTCCCGTTGAATGAAGTTAATACCTACTGCTTTTCAATGCCATCCAATTGCTTCTTGACCTTCCATTCTTGGGCTAACCATATGTTCCCTTACCCCCTTCCCTTCATCGGGGATGGCGGGCTTTGGCGATATTCCTTTTTCACACAGGCGCCCTGCAGCAGTATTATGGCGAACTCAACACCGAACACACAAGGACATACAACAACAGCGATATTAGTTGGGTCGTCGTCGGGAACCGGGAGGCCTCTGCAGCTATTGTGACGTGCTCATACCTCTTTGTGGCGACGTTTGCGACAACCTGGGGCCCGACGTCGTGGACCTATCCGGCGGAAATCTTCCCTAGCAAGATACGGGCTAAGGCGGTGTCGTTAAGCACGGCGACGAATTGGCTTTGTAATACGGCACTGGCCTTTGCGGTGCCTCCATTGTGTGGGTTTTATTTCTTTCTTTGCTGATTATTTGAGTCAACTCGTGAGAGGGTTGTATTACATATGCCCCTCTGTGTGTTTTGACGTTTTAACTAATGGCTTGGTTTATGTGTTTAGTATGGACCATAAAGTAAGAAAAGAAGATGATAATGAGCAGATGCTGATATAGCGTCTAATGCTAATTACAATGCGCTCATGTCGCAAATCCTAAACAGCTATAGAACATACTACATATTTGGCTCACGCAAGTCTCCCTCTCCAACTATTGTCTTCATCTTTCAAATCTGATCGCTAGAAACTCTACTCTAACATAAAATGACCAATTCTCATAGTTAACGGAGTGGCGTTTGTACACATGTTTCTATGTGCCTACGAGACCAGAGGATTTACGCTGGAAGAAATGGACGATGTATTCGATTCGGGAGTTCCGGCGTGGAAACGGCGACACCACAAGAGTCGGCTGGAGGAGCTGGAGCTTCAGATTGAACGGGGGGCCGTTGAGGTGGTTACACCGCCTAGGTTCCGAAAGGCGAGGAAGTCTGTTTGAAAAAAAGGAGAAAGACGAAGGTTGGCTGAAGGGAAAATAGAAGAATTCTGTGAAGAAAAGTTGTTGTTCTTGTTTGATATCTAGGAGAGATATTACAGGATGTTCAAGGTCCTAGCCTTTGCTTAAAGCCAACATTCCTTCGCAGAACCATGTGACTGCTCTTTCACCATCTTCTAATACACCACTCATGGCTAGAAATGGATGCGGTTGCCCCTTTAATACATGGACATCGGCCTTGACTCCAGCGTCCCTGAGTATCTTGCCAAACTGCTCGCCTTCACCACACAGAATATCTAGCTCTCCCAGCACAATGATGGCTGGGGGCATTTTAGCCCAGTCTCCCGACCACAGCAGGGGGCTTGCTTCTGGATCATGCCAGTCCTTTCTATCAGGGAGGTAGTGGTTCCGGTACCAGAGCATTTTCGGTGCAGGAAGCGCAGGGGCGTGCTGGTTCTTCTCCCAGGATGTGTTGTTTCCTACGTCTGCGGTGTTATCCATGACCGGCACGGAATGCAGCTGAAGGTGGAACGTGGGTGAGCCCCGGACGATGGCGCGCTGGCACATGACGGCAGCGATGTTGCCGCCAGCGGAGGAGCCTCCTACGGCGAGTTTGGATGTGTCGAGGTGAAGGAGCTCTTTACCGCGGCTGAGAACCCATAGGACTGCCTCCCATGCATCCTCGATAGCTGAAGGAAAGGGATTCTCAGGGGCGAGTCTATAGTCCACTGAGATGACGACGCACTTTCCGCGGGCGCAGATGGATGTGCACACGGCATTTTCAGTGTCTATATTGCCAATGACCCAGCCGCCGCCGTGGAAGTACACAAGAGCCGGCCATCCACCCGCAGGTGCCTCCGTATCAATATTACCCTGGATCCCATTATCCTGCAGGGGTGTAAAGCACCGGACCGCGACGGCCGGACCGTGACTCTCGGCGCGGGGGATGGCGTAGTCTGTGGTGCGGCCGACGGGGACGGGGATGGCGCCACCGGGGAGGAGAATGCCGCTGGAACGGGAGGCTTGGATGGGCTGGAGGTGGACCTGCTGTTGGTTGATGATATGAGTGTTGTAGAAGGCTTTGTATTCGGGGTTGATACGGTTGATGACGGTGGGGTGGAGGGGGTACGGAGGCTGTTGGTTGGACATGATGGGGATATGGAAGTAATCGAATGAGAAAATGAGTTATTCAAGTGTCTATAGTGTTTGATTTTCTGAGTTCAGTCAACTATAAGCCCCGCGCCAGAGAACCCAACGTTCAATCACCAATCTGCCCCGGCCAGGTATGTTGACATACAGCCATTAACAGATATTATACAATATTAATGTTATATAAATCAATATGTTTCACACTTAATTGATAGAATCAGGCCCTCAACTTCCTAGGTATTAAATAAATCGCCAAACTGTAGTTGGAAAGCTGACACTCTAGGATATCTACTCTATCGGGTAATGAAGTCTCACGTCAGCGCTTTTGAGGATTATTGATGCAGCCAGTTCTCCGAATAAATAGTCCCAAGTGCCTTCCTAGGAGACAAGATAATTATAAGTAGGCTCCCTAAGCCAACAAGTCGTTTACACCACCAATAACCCAACTCATCCATGGAAGGTCTAGGTATGTAATGGATTGATACGAATTACCTCTCAGTCTACCCCCAAATTTGTTGTGCGGGTCTATAAAGCTCCAACCCCCAATCCTCCAGACCCCCACTGAGGCGCTCGTGTCCTGCAGTGGCATGTCTCCATGCATCCATGTTCCCCATCTGTATGTACGATGTACTCTAAAGTTCCGTAGACTGCATCACGAATTATGGATGGGGGGAGCAGCAAGCAGGGGTTCAAGTCGGCTGGCGTGGAGAGGTGGGAGGTCGACGTGAGTGAGGGGCAGCCAGTGAGGGGCAGCTTGTCTGGTTGGAATGCCTCCTTGTGACAACCAGCTTTTGTTGTTGTTTCGGTGCAACCACATCTGAGCTTTGTAGGGAAACCCCAATTTCCAATCTGAAAGAAGAACAAGTATTCAGTTGGGCGCCTTGAACCGCTGACAGCTGCTGTGTAAACCCAACACCGCCGAACCCTAAAGCCATGTCCTCCACCATTCTCTATCCCTCGTCGCCGAGAGACACTCTGGCCGAGCTCTACATTGGCAAATCCATTCGTGATGTGCCGACGCCAGCGGCCGTCATCAATGTTGCTGCCGTGCGACGCAACTGCGAGCGCATGCTACAAGCTTGCAGGAGCTTGGGCTTGGGATGGAGGGCGCATATCAAGACACACAAAGTGAGGAACACTTTTACTTGAGAAGAAGACTTGGAAGAATGGAGAGACTTTATCATGATGGCAGAACGCAAAACGCTGACAATCTTGTAGACCATCGAATTGACTCGGCTGCAAGTGGGTGATGATGTCTCCAGACCAGCGAATTTAATTGTGTCTACTCTGGCTGAGGCCGAGTTCATTCTACCCCTCTTGAAAGAGTATAAGAGCCAGGGCAGAAAAGTAAATGTACGTTTTTTACAGTTTGCACCTACTTATCCCCCCTCGGTGGGCTTGTTTCTAACTCGGCTGTGACGGACAGTTTGTCTACGGTCTCCCCATCACTCGAAACGCAGTATCGCGACTGGCAGAGATTGCCAAAGTTCTTGGCAATGGAAGCCTCTCCATCTTACTCGACGATCCGACACAGCTCGCCGTGGCTGCCGATCTTCAGCGACAGTCCGGAGTAGCACCTCTTGCTCACATCAAAATCGACATGGGCGGACGCCGAGCTGGAGTTGAGGAGAACAGCGCGAGGTTTCTCGAGGTTGCAGACGCAGCTTTTGAGGCGCATAAAGCAGGAAGTGTCATCTTGTCGGGGCTGTACTCGCATGCTGGGCACTCATATGGAGGGGATAGTCGTGTGGCAGCGCTTAAGATGCTGAGGGCGGAAGTGGAGGCCATGCTAAACGGAGCTGATCGACTGAAGGCCAAGGCAACGGAGCTGGGTATTTCGAACTTGCCTACACTGGTCGTCTCTGCAGGAGCATCTCCTACAGCGCTGTCTGTTCAGAACCTACTCTCCAATGCAAGCTCGGACACGGGCAAGGACCAAGACAGGGAGACGGGCACCCCAGAGCTCCAGGCAGAGGCAACATCACTATCGGACATGTTCGCCACGGTTAAGAGCCGCGGGCACGCGGTCGAGATTCACGCTGGCGTGTACCCGACACTAGATTTGCAACAGCTCGCAGCCCATAGCATGTCCTCATCGCTGCTGTCATGGCGCGACATTGCAATTACTGTTGTCGCTGAGGTACACGGCGTCTACCCAGGCCGGGGGGAGGACGGTACAGCGGAGGCGCTAATCGGCGCGGGCGGGCTCGCCCTAGGCCGCGAGTTTTGCAAGGCGTACGACGGCATGGCCATGCTCACGCCGTGGGGAAGGGCCGGCGTGGACCTGCCGGACTGTGATGTCGAGGACTTTGAGGGCTGGACCGTTGGCAGGTTCTCGCAGGAGCATGGCATCCTAACCTGGGCTGCGGGGAAAAGCAAGGGCAAGGCGGAAAAGTCCGAGGTGGCGAAAAAGCCGGTGCAAGATATGGTCGAGGTAGGCCAGAAGGTTAGGCTGTGGCCTAACCATGCGTGTATCACGAGCAGTCACTTTGGATGGTACTTTGTGGTGGACGAGGATAGGGCGGGTAAGGAGGATGAGATTATGGATATCTGGATCAAGGCGAGGGGGTGGTAGAGTTGGCTACTGGGTACACCTGGACTGAGAATATCAGCTAGGTATCCGCTATCTATCGTTTACGAAGATAACAACATGATGCTCTCATTACTGTTACTGTACACGGCAGCATAACATACCGTATAACAAGTTGGCATAAAATTGCACCAGCTACAACTCCACAGTTGAGTTATGAAGCCGGGCAACGGGAATTCGGACGATACTGATGCTGGTGAGCAAGAGGCAAGCAGCAATGGACCCCCACCATTCAAGGGTCTGCAGTAGTACGGTGTGGCAGGGGACGGGATGGGGTTTTGGCAGCCTCAGTGTGGGGAAACAAATCAATCGACGCCCCCTCAGCAATCCGCCTCGCTTCCAGCTACATTGCGCTCAACATGCAGGCCGGTGGCTCGGATACAGGTATTTATTTACTTTACTCTACGCTGCAACTGTGGTCTGCGCAGCACGTACTCTGCACAAATCACTACGACCTGCAATATGCAGCAGGCATCTCGATGCTGCCAAGATGGGACTGATGGACGATTGATGACAAACAGGTGCGCGTCGGGGCCAACAAGGGACACGTTCGAGGCACCGGACTATCAACTGTCACAGCCTTGAAAGAGAATTCACACGGAACAGCATTCGCAGTGGGGGGAGGAGGCGTATAGAAATGAAACAAACATCTCCACGGACGGAATATTTCCCGTCGGCTAAATTGTAGGAAAAACACAATATTCCCACCTGACCTGACACCCCAAACTACAACGTAGCACAGCCCGCCAAATCAGACTGGAAAGATTCCTTCCGCCAAAACAGTGCCAATGTAGTTGTCAAGCTAAACTTTGAGAAGAAGCCAAAGCTGGCGCGCGCTGGGACTTGAACTCTATTGGTGCCCCCGCAGATGGGTACGACCATGGAAAGGCAGGGATCATCAGATGCTGGAGGTACAGGCTGGACCAACCACAAGACAAAGGACAAAAAGAGAAACAGTTCCCTGGTTGCTGATACGATACCATCGGACTGCTACACTACTAGGTAATACTACGTAGGTAGCAGTTGTAAGTGCGATACGACCACATCTGCAGATTGCCACGGGGGGGGGGGGTTGCGGGCAACAGCTGCTTGCCCTGGCAATCAATAATTGGTGCACAGAGTCGCCGACGGCCGCCGCCTTGGAATCTTGCATATGCAAGTTGGGACATAATAATAGGTAATTAATTATTAGCAGGTTGCCTACATGGGGGGGAATCATGTAACTGTGTAGTATGTATATACGATCAAAGCTTATGGAGTTGGGGCAATACCTAGAGAGAAAAGCATGTACCTGCGGGCTGCATTCACCACCCACACGAGATCCGCATCGGCGTGGGGGTTCAGTTGGGGTTGGGGTTCCCTCGGGTCCAGTGCGCCTTCCGCCTATCCGCAATCCATCCATCTCATCTGGGGCACTCTTGCCCGCCAAAACGACCGAGTATGGGCAAATAAGAACAGGTGCTACTTTTTTTGGGTTGCTCTTGCTCGGTGTGAAAGCCGCCGGGTGCGCGGCCGTTGGTTGTTCCTATCCTACCCAATGTAGCCATCAAACCTATCTCCTTCTTCCTTCATCCTTCATCTTCCTCTTCCTCTTCCTCGATTTCCATCTTCTTCTTTTCTCTTTCCTCCTCTGGTCATCTGATTGCATCGTGGCGTCTCTTCTCAGCACCTCCTGAGCATCAAGCCACCAAGGAGTTATCTCTTCACTTAACTCCCTTTTGTCAGCCTCACATAGCTTGCCTGCTTGCTAGCTTGCCTTTCCAAGAGCTGTCTTATTCTCTTTGGATACTATTGCCCATTCTCTGTCTCTCTTCATTTTCTGCCAGCTGCTGCTTTGTCTTCCCATTATATATATCTATATATACATACACCATACACTATACGGCCTGGTGGTCTATTTCGCCCTTCATGTCGCCATCCGCATATACGAATGGCACGGCCGACAACGGCGCTGTTGGACAGAATGGCAACGGCACAACTACTGCTACAAGAAGGACGTTAGGTCGTGGCATCTACGTACCGACCGTTGCCTTCTTCGACCCGGAAACGGATGAGCTCGATCTCAAGACTGTATCCAAGCATGCCGTGAGGCTCGCCCAGGCTGGCGTCGCGGGTCTTGCGGTCCAGGGCTCCAATGGCGAAGCGGTTCACCTGACATATGAAGAGCGAGCGATTGTCACCAAGACCACACGGGCTGCATTAGATGCTGCCGGATTCCAGTCCATGCCGATCATCGTGGGCTGTGGCGCCCAATCCACTGTTGAAGCACTGAGCTTTTGCAAGCAGGCTGGCGCCAGCGGTGGCGATTACGCGCTGGTGCTGCCACCCAGCTACTATGCTGGTCTGTTCTCCGATTCCACCGTCCTCGAATTCTTCACCAGCATCGCCGATGCCTCGCCCGTGCCCATCATCATTTACAACTACCCTGGCGCTACTGGTGGCCTTGACCTGAATTCGGACGTCATCAGCACACTCAGCAAACATAAGAATATTGTGGGCTGCAAGTTCACTTGTGGCAACACTGGCAAGCTCGGGCGTGTAGCAGCCTCTGCGCGTGCTACGGGCGAGGACTTTCAGTGCTTCGCTGGCTCGGCCGACTTCACCGTGTCGTCCCTGGCTAACGGCGGCGCAGGCGTCATCGGTGGACTGGGCAACATCTCGCCACGCGCTAATGTGCGATTGTTCGAGCTGGCTGAGGCAGGTAAAACGGCCGAGGCCACGGCGTTGCAGGAAGTGATTGCCAATGGCGACTGGGTAGCGATTCAGACGGGTGTCGTGGGTGTCAAAGCCGCCCTCCAGGAGTACTTTGGCTATGGCGGGTGGGCGCGAAAGCCTCTACCACGGCCAGATGCAGCTAAAGTGGCCAAAATTGCCGAGGGCATGAAGGCAATGATGGACGTAGAGAAGAGCCTCGAAAAGGTGACGGCGCCAGTGTCATGAGATGGGGATGGTTGGCACTAGGTTGAAGAACATGCATGGATGACATGGAATGGCTTATGATTCGAAATGGGCATTATTTTGGGCTGTGGTGCGTGGACAGAGAGCTCCAGCCTCCACCACCACCTGTAAGTAGCCTGTGTGCCTGCACACAGCATCATGTAAATACTACCAATATATCAACTTTTACATTACTTATTCATCTCGTTGCGTTTTGTAGAAGAACTAGTAAGTGACCACGGGTGCTGATGTTTAGAAAGATGGATCAGACGGGACTGTTGATGTTTCACGCGGCAAAGACGGCGACACTTCTACATGGTAAACAATGGAATTGATTTTGGACGGAATGATGTTGTATTTTAAACAACAACTTATCTCATCGGTTCTCCTTAGTCTATGATTACCATGAGGGATTTCTTCTATTCCCTTTCATTTCATTTATTCTTTTTCTTCTTTTGGTTTTAGCACCCTAGCGCCTATCCCTTACTGCAACGCAGTGCACTCAATCTCGACGTCGGTGTTGAGGGGCAGAGTCTTGACAGCAACGCATCTATTCATTTACACAGCCCCACGTTAGCTTGACTTGGACGGTTGGACCTGCAGATCAAAACCCCCACCCATCGCGAAGTCTACACGTAACAATGCATAGCGGGGTTCCGAGAGGAGGAGAAATAGAAGAGGGGTAGGGTAGATGAGATGATTGAAAGGAATACGAAAGAAACAGAAGCAGAAGCTGAGAAAGGGGAAGTGGAAAACAGAGCATGCTTGAGGGTTACGGGGTCATGCAATTCGAGGGCTTCTTACGTTCGGCAGGGCTTGACATCGCCCCAGTACTGAGTGTAGACCTCGTTCATCTTGGCAAAGTCGTCCATGCTGGAGAGGAAGACGTTGACCTTGACGACCTTTTCGATGCTGGAGCCAGCGGCCTCGAGGATGGCGGCTAGGTTTTTGATGCATTGGTGCTAAACGTGAACAGGTGTGTCAGCTCGAGTTCTTTTTCTCACATGTTTTGAATTGCTTCTTTGCAAGCCACAAAATGGGTCATATCGACACATAGCCGCCACGATATTTGAAATGGATGCTTTTTTTCTTCTTTTTTCTTTCTTTTCTTGTTCAGTTCATGGACTTACAGTGTGAGCTTGGATATCACCAGGGATGAGCTCCATGGTGACAGGGTCCATGGGCACGGCGCCCGAGACGAAGACCAAACCACCGGCCTTGATGGCCTGGCTGTAGATGCCGGGGAGAGGCTTGGGGGCCTTGTCGGTGAGGACGGCGGTCTTGACGTTGTCGGCCATTGCTGCGGTTTGATGAGTTTGAGGTTGTAAGCTGTTGGTGTTTTGTTGGAAAGTGTAAGGTGGGAATGTATGAATGGCGAGATTTTTTTTGCTTTTCAATATGAGTAGTAGGTATGGCGCATACCGACGGCCCGAGGATTGGTTGGATTGAAAACCCCCTCTCACGGATGTATACTAATTGGACTGTACGGCTTCCAAGACCGGCCCATTTTTGGGGGAAGTGGGTGAGCTCTCTTGGATGGGAAGCATTGTGAAGCAAGCTTGGCAAGTCATAGCATGCCAGGGTAGCTTATGGGTATCGGGGATATCTTTCACAAGGGTCGATGGCTGACCCCCAAGATACATGGGTATGTGGAAGGTAAGCCAGTCATACGAGAAGCGCCAATAGATGGGCACGACCCCCACGTAATATTCGGCCTCCTGTAACAGGCAAAGCAGGGCAACCTCAACCATGTATGTCACAAAAGGTAGTGAGTGGTATGAATGGAATGATACCATACCATTTCGGCATCCACAGAGCCTTGCGATAGATGAACGTTCATTCTTACCCCCACCTTAGATAGATAGATGGAATTTGTGGAATTTATGACCAGAGATGGGGGGTTTTCTCGGTCGAATTCGTCCCACGCAGGCTTGCAGATAGAACTCAATAGCAGCAAAAGCTCTGTGTATCTCAATCTTGTTTCCCCCCCACGGATGGCGAAGGGGGGAGAACGGAAGCGACGGAAGGCTGGAATGGATACCCTGCTATTAAGTTGCTTATTTACCCCGTACTAATTGATGAACCATAGAAAGAAAGATAGGGCAATCGGCCAAGAGGAAGACATGGGGGAAAAGTAAGATGGCCCCCCCCCCCCCCCCCCCCGGATTTCCGGCTCTCGAAATGTGTTCTGGACCCCCCCCCAACCCCAGATGTTTCTTCTTCCCCACGCAACGTCCTCTTCTTAAAAAACGGTTCGTGAAGAAGTGGAGGCAGACATGGATCTGAACAATGGGGGGGTTAGCAGTGCTTTGGGATTGCAAATACACACAAATGCGTTATGGTGATGATTGCCGTGCCGTACAGTTCTGTACTTGACTGTGTAGGTTAGTACTTGGCTGTTCATTCATGTCACTAGCAAAAGCCATCAACACCGTCAAGGCATCGATCGACCCATTAAGTGCAGTATTATTCAATACGCCGCACGAGTCGAGCATTCGACAGAATTAGGTATAGCCATCTACTGTATCTGTCCATTCTATCTATCCATCCATGGCATGGCATGGCTTCTTACTGCCGCCAGGGCTGAACCGACAGCCTGGGAAGCCAGCGCCCCAAACTTAGCTCCAAAAACAGCTCTGATGTCCGTTGCCATAAGCCACTCTTTATTAATTAGTACTTTGCATGCTTCCACCCAAATCCTCCCCCCCCATCCCTCCTTGTCTCTCCAACCCTGGCCCTTGTCTATCAGGCTAGCCTGCGTGTGGTTTCGTTTTCCATCCTAATCAAGCTCGGTTTTCTTTTTCTTCTTTTTCGTTCTTATCTCATCATCAAAATATATATATATATTAAAACATATTACCCTCATCACCAATTGGCCTTTCTTCTTTTTCTTCTTCTTCTTCTGGTATAAATATATCCCCACGGCCCAGTCTCTCCAAACCCGGCTGCTGTTTCACTCTGTTTTCCCCAAAACGCGGCATGAGGTAATAGAAGCTTGGGTGTCACTTTTAGTACCCATGGTTCCATGACTCTAGCCCTTTTAAAATTACCGGAACTAGCCTCAAGAGTCTAGACTTTTTATTTTTATTATTATCTTCCACTGTTTAAACCTTGTCGGCTCTGCCGTTCATGATTCGTATTGTCGAAGAGATAACGGTTCTTGTGCTTGTGTGTCACTTGACAATCAATTGAGAGACATCAGCTCGTCTTTCTCCCTCTTCAACCTCTTTTTCCCCCAAAAGTCGCACCACACATATCCTCATCAAACCGCCATAAATCTTCCAGACTCGACGCCCAATTTGCGCCCCGTCATAATAATAAACACAGCTCGCCAGCAGCCATCATGGCTGTCCACACGCCCAACAAGGACGCAGATGTCGAAAATGCCGTGACGCAGCACGCTTCGAGCTTGGAGCGCGTCGAGAGCCAGAACCTCAAGGATGGCCTGGATGAGACGACGGCGCGCGTCGTCGACCACGAGGCCGAGCGGAAGCTTTGCTTCAAGTTTGATATTCGCCTGATGCCTGTGCTGGCTATCATGTGTAAGCTGGCCTTTGAAACCCGCCCGTTGCTTGAGATGCGCATTCAAGGGGCTGGGACACGTTTGGAGTGAATGAACTTGAGCGCTGACCGTGGCCATTGTTTTCAATCGAATAGATCTCTTTAATGCCCTTGATAAAGGCAATCTGGGAAACGCAGAGACCAAAGGGCTAAGCAAAGGTTAGTTGAAGCGAATCCCCCCCTTCTGTCTTTCCGATCACCACCCAAAACACTATTTTTCATCATCACAGTATGAGAAACCCCCTACTCACCACACAAATCTAGATCTCAACTTCAAAGAGGGCCAGTACAATCTCGTCATCTCCATTTTCTTCGTCCCCTTCGTCCTCTTCGCGCCCCCCTTCGCTATGCTCGGCAAAAAATACGGCCCAGCTCGCGCCTTACCCGTCATGATGTTCACTTTCGGCTCCATGACCCTCCTAACAGCCTCTGCCACCAACTTCAGCGGCATCTTCGCCGTGCGCTGGTTCCTGGGTATGGCTGAGGCTGCTTTCTTCCCCATGGTCATTTACTACCTGACGACTTTCTACCGCCGTGGTGAGCTGGCACGTCGTTTGGCTGTCTTTTATGCGGCGTCCAATATTGCGAATGCGTTTAGTGGGTTGCTTGCCTTTGGTGTCTTTCATATCAAGTCGACCAAGATGTTTGCATGGCGCTACCTTTTCCTCATCGAGGGTACTATCACTGTGCTTTTCTCCTTCTTTGCGTTTTGGTATCTGCCCAGGAGCGCAGCCGAGGCCAAGTTTCTCAACGAGGAGGAGAAGCAGCTCGCTTTCCATCGCATCCAAGTCGATTCGTCTTCTGTCGTCTCCGAAAAATTCAATCTCAAAGAGGCTCTTCAGATCTTCAAGTACCCGTCAACCTACGGCTTCTTGGCCATTGAAATCTGCCTCGGTGTCCCGCTGCAATCTGTCGCCCTCTTCTTGCCCCAGATCATCCAGCGCCTGCAGTACTCAACCGTCAAGACGAACCTCTATACCGTTGCGCCCAACGTCACGGGTGCTGTCATGCTGCTCGTCTTGGCATTCAGCTCCGACTTCGCCCGTGTCCGCTTCCCCTTTATTGTTTTAGGCTTCATCTTCACTCTTACAGGCTTTGTAATCTATGCTGCTATCGAGGATGTCGAGAAGGAGCTACAACTTGCGTACTTTGCCACATTCATGATGTGCTGGGGCACATCCGCTCCGTCCGTCCTCTTGTCGACATGGTACAACAACAACATCGCCCACGAGGGTCGTCGTGTCACGCTTACCTCTGTCGGCGTCCCCCTTGCCAATGTAATGGGTCTTGTCGCCAGCAACATCTTCCAGAAAAAGGACGCGCCCAAGTACAAGCCGGCACTGGTCACAGCAGCTGGTTTCGGTGCTGCCGGCGCGCTCATCACGTTCCTCCTCGGCCTTTACATGATCTTCGAAAATAAGAGGCGAGATCGCAAGGCTGGCACCAAGATCAACGTTCGGGATATTCCCACTATGCGGCTGCGGGATGGCCCTAGTGTTCCTGAGTTCAGATGGTTTCTGTGAGAAGGGCCGCTCTCTCGCTGCTTTTTTTGTCTGTTTTTGTAGATTTCACTGTCTTGTAGTGTCCATGATGTGACGAGATGGTTTCATGTTAGCGAATTGTTTGAAATATCGCTGTCTCGGCGAAGTTGAATGTCATAATGAAAATCCGAGTTCCATTACTGAATGGCTTTGCGTGATTTCCCATGCTCTTATTCCATGTTGATGAGCCAGAGCGACTTTCCCATATAATACGAAATTAATCCCTCTCTAGCCCCCGATACATCATCTCCTCGTAAGAACACGCACGCCCCACCAACCGCTTCATCCTATTCCTCATGCCCACCGACCAGGCCTAAGTCCTGTTCCTCCAGCAGCCTCACCGTCACAAGAACCAATCCTCCTCGGACATTGTCGCCTCAGAACCTCCTTCGGTTCACCATCCTGGCCAGTCTTTCACCGTTACGGTGGGCACCGCCCGGTTCGTGCCGAGGATCTCCACTGACTCAAGGGTCCGGCTGGGTCTGCGGCCCACATGCAGCAGGCTGAATCGGCCTGCCGCCAGGGGCGTATTGAGATTAGATCCATGCAGGCGGCCAACAATGGAACGGTCCAGATACTGGAAGAAGAGGTCTAGAACGTTTATTATTGATTCGCCAGTAGGTCTGTGTTACTTGAGGCTGAAGAGGGGAGATATATCTCTGTTTGGTGCCTAGCGATTCTGCACGACACGCCTGAGTCTGGGTCTTGCAGGACGAGGATTGTGTGGATACATTGGGCGGCGAAGACATGTGATTATATTCGGTTAATATACCCAGTGTTGCTTCAGCTAGCCATGATCTTTTTCATGCAGAGTATGTTGCGCCATCTCATCAAGGAAACTTTGTTTCCACGCCTCGAACGATTAGTCTAGATTTTCCACATCCCCGGCTGCATGTGCAATCCAACCATGAACAAAACCGCAACTCGATAACTCGATCACTTATTGCCAATATCAGTTTCAGTGTTCCTGGGGATCAAGGAAGTGGCTTTAGCTTCGAAAAGCTCTACCATCTTCAATAGGATAGAATACATGCTTGGGATGGCATGAGCTATAGGAGGAGTATTCGCTGCTGCCTACTTCGGATTTGAGATCCATGGCACTCAGACGTTCAATATCTCTGATCCTGGCTGATCCTCTAACTTAATTGGGGTATTTTCATGTCAATAATGGTTCTTCAGTCCTCCCCGCACCGAAGAAAGTGGATATCATAACGTACGTACATGAATGGTCGTCCACATGTTCTACCTATTTCTCGTCGTGTGAATAATTCGCACAATGTTATAGGGTGTGTCGTAATCCATCATAATGAGTAACCATGTACACCAATAAGTTCATGTGTGTGGGGGTAGTTTGCTTGCTTTTCTCAGTCACCCTCACGGTCTATGTAAGCCATGTGATTCGGCTAGGATGATGACCACGCCCAGCCAATATCACATATGGCACACAACCGAAGGGCTGCTCAATTAGAGAGTCATCAAGAAAAGAGCAAGGGCCCCCCTTGTTACGTCATGTAGCACATGGTTGACTCGCGGATGCCGGGCGCCATCGGTTGGTTATATTGGATTGTGGCGTGCTCGGTATCGGAAATGTCAGCCGTGGCTTTCTGGCTGGCTTGGCCGCTCCTTTCAACAAGGCTGGCATTAATTCCCAGCAGCAATATGGGGCAATTCTATCAGACAGAGAGAAGCGCGTAAAGGCCAAGGGAAACACTGCCTAATATCTTCTTACATGGATATGTTCTGGTGGGTTCGTAATGTGTTTCCCTTACTTCAGATATTGTACATGTAATATTTGCGTTTCGGCGCTGTGAGATCTATTCTAAGAATGATAATCATGGTGATGATATGCTATTGTCAGCTTATAGCGCAAAGGGTATACATCCCATTGGAGGAACACACTGTATAAATTCAGGACAACCGATAAATTTAGTGAGATCTTCTAGGGTATTTGGCAAAGCTGTGTCAGTATCTAGGCTTCTATTGGTAACAAACCTCCCGATCTGGCTTGCATAACAATTATCTACAGCAATTAGATTCACTCCTATATTGACGTAGTTGATTCTCCTAGAAGTCAGTTCTTTGCAATCTTCACATCATGGCATGTAATCGAAATAGGGGTGTTCTAGGTGATATAGCAGCGTCTACTTGGCAACTGCTGCATTATTAGTGAATATGTAATGGTCTATGGGTGAAGAGAAAGCCAGCGGAGCTCGTTGTTCCCCCAGAAGGAGTGTTGCTAGTCTTGGTCCAAGTCAAGCCTCATGGCGCGAATAACTAGTTTCGCTCTGGATTTGGGGAGCGTCCTTTAGACTTTCAGGCAAGGAGATTTATGTTCAAGTCTTTATTTGAAGAGGTTACATGCCTGGATTCATCCTCACGCTTCACAACACAGCAGACAATTATATATGCGACACCAAACGTGTATAACATTCAAGCTCATAGAGCTGGCTACGATCATCAAGACAAACTCTACTACAATCAGCGCAACTTCTACATCACAGCCCTCATCAATAACTACGAGGCAAATCCAGAACCTTCTCACTGATATAATTCAACACCATCTCCCTACTCACCGGTGCTATACGCGGCACCAGACAATCCCTAAACCATCTTTCAACATCATATTCAGCTGCATATCCCATCCCACCGTGCGTAAGCACCGCTCGCTCACACGCCGTAAAGGCCGCCTCAGCAGCAATGTACTTTGCACTATTCGCAGCGACTCCGATTGCGCTCTGGCTGATGGTCGTACCACCGTCCGCCGCGCCGCTGTTGTCGTAGAGTCTCGCAGCGTGGTACGTGGCGAGCTTTGCCGCCTCGAGACGGATATACGCATCAGCCAGCGGGTGTGCAATTCCCTGGTTCATGCCAATCGGCCTGTCAAAGACGACCCTTTCTCGCGCGTAGCTGGCTGCCCTCGCCAGCGCTGCGTACCCTAAGCCTAGAGCCTCTCCGGCTAAGAGACATCGCTCGGCGTTCATCCCGTGGAGGATCATCTTGAAGCCCTGACCCTCTTTACCAATGAGGGAGGAAGCGGGCACGCTGTAGTTGTCAAAAAAGACTTCGTTTGCATCGACAGCGCGACCGCCCATCTTCTTGATGCGGCGCATGGTCAGGCCCGGCTGGCTGCGGTCGAGATCGATACAGAAGAGGGAGAGGCCCTCGCTTGGCTTCTGCACCTTATCGCGAGGCGTGGTGCGCGCCAGCAGGATCATCTTGGACGCCACCTGAGCACACGTAATCCAGATCTTCTGGCCCGAGATGGAAAAGCCCTCGTCCGTCTTCTGTGCCGCCGTTGACAAGCTCAGCGTGTCTAGTCCGGCATTCGGCTCCGTAACCCCAAAGCAGACGCGCCACTTTCCGGAGATGATGTTGGGAATAGTCTCCTCCAGCTGCTGCCGCGTGCCAAACCTAGCCAGGGGCTGCGTCGCATAGACGTTGGCGTGGACGGCCTGGGCCCCTGCCATGCCTGCCCCAGACTCAGCTATGGTCTGCATCATCATAACAGCTTCTGAGATGCCTAGGCCGGCGCCTCCCAGAGACTCAGGAAGAGCAATCCCCAGCCAGCCGTCCCTGGCTAGGGCAGCGTGGAACTCCTTCGGGTCCTTTTCGTCTTGATCGCGCTCCTGCCAGTACGTGTTGGGAAACTGGGCGCAGACTTGGCCCACCGCCTCCCGCACCGTAAGCTGGGTCTCCGTGAAGCCTGCCGTCTCCATGATCTGCCGCCGGCAGGTTATCGAGAAAGATTGCCATCCTAATCGGATGCCGCCTATCGGCTGACTGCCAGGGATTGCCCTCGTAAGGATGCTTGATGCTGTCCGACGGCGGCTCAGATGCCAAGCGCACTTGTTGGCGAGAATGCATGACATGGTGATCAGACGACGACCTTCACTCATTCATTATTCCAATGATATAATAACATGCGCTCATCACACTTGTCAGCCGTCGAATGCACTGGTAGTAATAGGGTTAACAACACGCTACTATTGCCTGCCAAGTGTGTCATGTAGTTGGAGGGTTTCGGCTACTACTTGGGCAGCCATGTACGATACAAGTACCTGTGTGGGGAGATGACATCAATGACTAGATGCATGGAACTTGGCACCACATGGCCGATTTGCGCCTCAGTGGGGTTGGTCGGTTGACGTCTCACTCTCCCGTTGGCTGTCGTGAGACGACCCTGCAATAGCTAAAGCAGAGCTAAGATGGCCGAGCTCGACTAGACAAGACTTCAAGCCGCTTTCTTACGAGAATGATTATGTGAACAAGAGCCGCAGGAGACACGTTTTTTCGAGAATACACCATTTCTTGTATCTTTAGGCTTTCTACGGAGTATGCACCATGAGATCTTCATATCAAGGTCGTGACTGTAGTTTGCCTATGTATCTATAGTCTACTACCTGTAATCTTGTAGCTCAACGGATCTAAGTACAGCCCGTAAAATCCGCTAGACCAGCGTCACGTATTTGGTGCTTGGGAAGACACAAGGCCAAATGTTCACCCTTAAGCTTATTTCCAAACACCTTGAGATACTCTCTCTAAAAAATCACAAATCATGTCAGCTCCCAATCAGGATTTGGAGGATAAAGGGACAGGGGTTATTGGCTAGCATGTGTAAACAAACCTCTGTAGACTTGATGAATTTGTTGTAGATGCCATCTGCCTTCATTTTTTGTCGCACAAGATCACTAACACCGCCCAAGAGTCCGACAACGGTGGTGATTTTGCTATCCCAGGTTACCAATGCCGATACGAGCTTGCCATCCAGCCTCGCCGACTCTGTGCTACCATACGGATCTAATAGTGGTGCAAGACCTTGTCAGCATTGGTAAAAGAAAAACAGCACGACAGATGGGAGGAGGAGCTGAAACAATATTTCTTTGACAGGCTTACTTTGCATCTTTTTGGCGATAACCATGTTCCGCCACCATGCGAGGCCGACAGGCTTGTTGAACATGAGTGTCGGCCACGCGCCGTAAGGGGTAATGACATCAAGGTACTGTTTGGTTTGATTGGCAATGGATGGAATACCGGCGGGAGAGATATAGCCTAGAATCTCATTCGTCACGGGGTCCGTGGAATTGTTGACCGAGGCATACAGGCCAGCCACTCCTGTTGCGACTGAGTTGCAAGTTCTGACCCGTTCCGCATTTAGATACAGACGTCTGCAAAGTCAAAGTCCAACATCAGCACGTCAGTTTATATTGCGGTAATCCGTGCACACCAAGATGGTTTCATCACGCCGGCTGAGTAGCAGTGATGGCGCACGGATGGAATTTCAGGTAGACATTAGTCGACGCACCTCACAATGTCGATGTCATAATATGGCATCTCCAGGACCTTCCACGGCTCATGGCTTGAGAACCAAAATCCTGCAGCAAATGGTCAGCATGACAGAGTCCCCCCGCCTGGGCTAGAAATCAGCCATTTAGG
Source organism: Zelopaecilomyces penicillatus (assembly GCA_005765155.1). Taxonomy (NCBI): domain Eukaryota; kingdom Fungi; phylum Ascomycota; class Sordariomycetes; order Hypocreales; family Pseudodiploosporaceae; genus Zelopaecilomyces; species Zelopaecilomyces penicillatus. The sequence continues at coordinate 5,057,435 of VCCP01000002.1, forward strand.
GCCGGCTTGGTGATGCAATCTGAGCATTCACCAAGAAGGAATAAAAAGAAGAAGATAAGAAGGCATGAAGAACACAAGACTTACCCTTCTCTACAGTGATTGGACCAGTAGAACCTTGTTTGTAGTCAACTTTGACCAATTGGCCTCGCTTGGCCTGCCAGATCTGCTCAATATCTTTGGCTGAGATGCCGCCGAACAATTGGAGGAAATTGGTAAACAATTCCCCCTCGTATGGGTCATTCAATCGGCCCCCACCCTCGCATTGATACGTTTGCTTGGGGTCCGTCACGGGAAGCCTCTGATCTCCGATCGTAGTGACGGCGCACACCTGGCCGTTGCCGGTGTAGAAGACGGAAGCCGCCGTGGTTTTGGCATAATCAAACCACTTCTGCCAATCATTGGCCTGCTTAATGAGTGATGGAGTGCGGGTGTTTTGGAGGGCTTGGATATAGCCATAGACAGCCCACAGCAACTCGCTTCGGCCCGTGGAAACGTGGTTTTGTCAGTGGGCTTGCATATGAAAACTGATAGGTGGTGGGTTGGACGAGGACAGGGAGACGGACAGGAAGAGCGGACAGGGAAAATGACAGGGGTAGCGGAGTGGACGGAGAGGCGCAAAGGGCTGCAGCACCCTAGGCGCGCGTGGCCAAGAGACACTTGTCGCACTCTCATGTAAAGTACAGTAGGTAGGGGGGTACATACCCATTGTCCAATGCCGGCACGCGGTTGTTCCAATCCCAAGTGGGCGACACATCCTTGGAGTCTGTAGCCATCCAAGGCAGGAAACCACCAAAACCAGGATACGACTCGTTGAAGCGCAGGTAGCTTTTCAGCTTGGTCGCCATGATGGACGCAGCAATTTGCGGAGCCCCTTGAAGTCGGGCGGGTGATAGAAAGCGTGCGGCTTGAGGCGATCCGGCAATTGCACGCGAATACAACATGATCTGCAGGGCCTAAGCCACGGACAATGAGGCAGGTGAGTAATACGATTCCAGATCTCAATTAAACCACCCAAAGAGGGAGTATTCCGCGCGGCGCGGCTCTAGAAGGGCAAAAAGAACTTTTGGGTGGGAAAAGCCAAACTGACCTCCTTGCTGGCTGCGCTGAAGCCGTGCTTTCTGGTAGCCACTCCCGTGGTCCAGTCGAGCTGCGTGCCATCGTACGTCATGCCATTTTCAGAATTGTAAGACACATTGTTTTGATGGAATTTGCCCTCCCAGTATAGCAAGTCCCAGGCAAACTCCTCGTGCTTGTTGAGGACATCGTTCTGCGACCAATTCCGGACGAATCGACAAGATGGCGGGTCATGTCGGCCGCGTCCGGCATCCGAAACAGCCGCGGCGGTGGCCAGGGCAGCCGCTGTGGCCAGCAGGAGAAGCGATCTCATGTGGGCTGGGCTTTTGGGGGTGGTCGGTGACGCAAAAAGTTGGTCCGTCTTATTATGATTTAGGAATCTCGTCTGGAGGGTATGGGGACCGTGGAATTCATTCCAGAGGGCTGCTCTGCCCCCCCACGATGGTTGCACCGTTCTTATAGAGCGGAGGGTGCATTATCATATTATGTGCCTTTTGTACGAGCTGCCTTCCATGGGGCGAATAGATGCATGGCATTCCAAAAGGGGCTCACTCGTCAACGCCCCCCTAGCCCAGAGCTATGTGGAAGCGAAATGGATCCATTGTTCTTCTCACGGGCAACGTCGCTTCTCCCTGCCCACCAAAGGCCAAGGAATGGAAGAGAGAGAAAAAAAGGCCCCAGTCAGCCGTCAACGTCAGAGTCTGCGGTGTTCGCCAAGCAATATCAACCGATATTACTACAGTACCTTTGAAAAACGCCTACGCCTGTCAATGTGCGCAACCACACCAGTATCCCACACCCCAACATCATATCAACACCCACCAACGCAGAATGGCAAGCAGGGATCGACTAGCGACGGCCATGGGGCGCCTCAGCTGCTGCAGGCATCATCATAGTCTCTTCCTGGCGCCGCCGCCGCTGCGACTCCCCCGCATGGTTTATGCGAACGTGGCTGATTCTGGACCAGGATGGGGCGTGTCGTGGGCGCCTCTGCGTGCGGAGAATTGGCCCGTCCAAGAAGGGGTGGAGCGTCAGCCGCAGAGCCGACAGCAGTATTTGACCGTGATAAATCCCCGCCTGGGGGCCCTTCGTCTACACATTTCGACGCTGCCCCAAACCGACCAGAACGAGTGTTTCTGCGAAACCCGAGCGAGATTCGAACAAGTACGCAAAGAGCAAAAGTAAGAGAGAGAGAGAGACGGCAGAGGAAGAGGAAGGAAACAGCAACAACGAGTTGACTCGGCCGAGGGCCATGAGACAGCGCCGAGCGCGCTAAGCAAAAACGGGACTTGGCCCCATCCGCTGCAGAATCCACCAGCCACACTGCCGACCACGTTTCTCCGGCGTGGCGCGCCGCTCACCCGCCACAATCCACTTCAACGTCCGACGCCGGATCCGACCAGGCCAGCAAGACATGCACCCCGATCCATCATGAGCCCGGTGTCCGCTCCATCCGGTTCCGGCCCTCGCCCGGCCTCACGTCCATCTTCTCAACCAGGCCCGCCTACCACCGCCTCATCAGTTGCCGGCACATCGCCTACCGCCAGTGCTGGCGCTACGACTGGCGCCACCAGCACCTCGAGCACCAACACCACAACATCTGCCACCACCTCACCTCCATCCTCCCATCCTCCGCCATATCCTGGCCACAATCCGCGTGGCCGACTAGTTAGCAGAGCTTGCGATCGTTGTCGACGAAGAAAAGCAAAGGTCAGCCAACTTACTCCCTCCCGTTGTCTCGCCATGTTATCTCCATGCGGTGACCTCCCCGCCCCCCGGTCCTCAATGTCTTAACTCCAGTCCTGACGCCTCGTCAAGTGTGAATACCTCAACACCCTCGATAGCTGCACTCATTGCCGTGATGCTCATGTGCAATGTACCTTTGATCTCCCGCTAGCAAGGAGGGGCCCTAAGGCTAGGAAGAGGAGCGACGCCGCAGCTCTGCCGACTCCGGATGTAGCATCTTTGTCTGCTGCCCGGGGACAACAGGTTCCTCTTCCACCGGGATTGGGCTTCAACAATACGGCTCCTTCAAGTGGATTGCCATACGCTGGCAATTCAGTCTCCCCCGATGCCACGTGGGACCCTCCTGAGCCCATCGATGTCGATCCTAGTCTCTCACCGCACGACGTGCGTAATGGCTCCGTATCAACAGGCAGTGTTGGGGCTTCTCCATCCCCATCAACACGTCAACGATGGTTACATCTATCACAAACACTAGCTCTAAGAAATCTAAATCTTGAGCCCACTGTCAGACACTGTCTGGACCTCTTTTTCGAGTACTTGTATCCACTCACACCCCTGGTATACGAACCCGCCCTCAGAGAGGTTTTGGTCTACATATTTTCCCAGCAGCCATCTGGGATAAACCATACAACACCTGAAGGAACGGTAGTCACTCCCGGGGGTATGTCTGATTCATGGCCCACCTACGGGCATCCCACTAGACCGGGAGGCGGTACTAGCCGGCTGGCTCCATGGGCCGACTCGACCTTTTCACTCGTCACGGCAGTATGTGCCGAAGCGGCCTATATGCTACCCAAGGATATTTTCCCCGAAGGTGAGAGCTTTGCCGAGATATTCCTCCAAGCCTCAAGAGACTGTCTCCACCACCATCTTGAAGCAGACCTGGAGAATCCGAGCGCAAACTCCATTGCCATTCGGTATTTCCACTCCAACTGTCTTCACGCCATTGGCAAGCCCAAGTACTCTTGGCACATTTTCGGTGAAGCCATTCGACTAGCGCAGGTTATGCATCTGCATGACGAATCCTCCCTCGAAAGCCTGCTTCCCATCGAAGCGGAGCTTCGGCGCCGTTGCTTCTGGATACTCTACCTAGGGGACAAGTCTGCGGCCATTTTGAATAACCGACCAATTACTATTCATAAGTTCTGTTTTGAGGCAGGTATTACTACCGCATACCCGACTGGCATTGAGAATGAATCAAGCATGGGACCATCTCCAGGCCGGGCAGCATTACCATCAGACACGCCACGCAGAACATTCATCGCCGGGTTTAATGCAAACGTGAGACTCTGGCAGTCAGCAGCAGACCTATTATTAGAAATAAGAGTCCTTCAGGACCAGATACAGAATAACTTGCAAGAGGCTAGTCAAACTGACGGGTTATTGGGCGCCACTGAAAGGCAACACCTTGACAGTCTGTATGTCCGCTTCATCACTTGCTTGGATGATTTGCCGCCATGGTTACAGTCGTATGCCAACGCGGCCGCAGCCGGAGGAGGCCAAAAGACCACTGAATCAAACCAATTTATTATACAATGCGCCAATCTGCAGGTGACACTTCACTGCCTACGGATGGTGATTACACAGAAATTCGAGGACCTCTCTTATTTCGCTCCTGGCGTCGAGCACGCCGACCTCCGAAAGTCCGAGATCGTGCGAGACATGCTGCGCGTGATGCAGGATGCACCATTCTGGGCGCTGCAAGCCAACGGCGAGCCTAATGTAAGATATGAAATGACATAAAAAAATACCACCCTCCTCCTCCTTCCTGCAAAAGCTAATGAAACGGAAAACTTGGACAGGTTGAGAAGATAAGACTTGTTGGTGCAAGCTTGCTGGCTATTATTCATCGCAACCAGGATTCACCTCTCGCTACCCGGGCTCGCGGAGACTTTACTGTTCTCTTGGACGTCTTGACCAGGCTGGATTCCAAAGCGTCGGATTCTCTCAGGAGTGACTCTACCACTGTCGCATAACGTCGCATAACCGGGTGTAACATTTTTATTGTAATACTATTCTTATGACTTATATTTTACCATTATGGGGGGCGGGTATTTACGACGGATTCGGTGGGAAACCAAAACTATCCATGTATGTAGACCAAGGCGGACAACATGTTGATCGGAGGCTGCTCCAAGGGGGGGGGGGGGCAAGTTCATGAGGTGGACTCTTAACAGACCATCAATCTCGATGATGACGTCTTTAACGAAAAGGGCAATGGATATGCCGAACAACAGAAGGCAAAGTCCCTGCATATAGGTCACAATGCAGATGGGCTTGGACTGACGGAGAATCCCCTTTTGGGGGGCCATGAGCTATTTCCCCGACTGGGGGCCAGATATCCAAGCTTTTTTTCCTTCTTTCATTTAAGGACGCATTCTGTCAAAAACCACGTGTGGCTCGGGGGGCCCTAGCTTTGCATTACAGGTTCCCAGCCCTTTCCCCAGTTCTGGGATTGCTGCATGAGTGATCGGCAGTCGAGTTACTAGAACAAGAGATCTCGTCAAGGATCGGCATTGACGAACGGGCTTATTTAGGGAAATGAGATAGAGTGGACTGTGTTTAAATAAAGAAAATAAATGATATTAAAGAAAAGCCAGAGGGTTACATGACAGCATGTCTACATGCTTGTTGGGTAGTATTGCCCCTAGAATTAAGGCTGTAACCCATCCATCCATCCATCCATCCTCACCCTGCGACTTCCACCCCTTGCCTTTCTGCAAACATGTGCTTCAGCACCATGGCTGATTTCTTTGGGGTCCGTTCTAGTGTGTCGTAGTCGGTAAATGTGACTCCGAAGCGGGGTCCGTAACCGTCCGACCATTCTGTAAGAGCGGGCGTCGTCAGCTGAAGCCTCCAAAAACCCAGTTTTGGTCAAGTCATGGGAAATGAGGGGATGTGAGAGGGGAAGGCCGTGGGGGGATGATGGAGTTTATGGTCTTGTTTCTGCGTGCATGTTGAGTGAAAGAAGGGGGGGGGGGTATCATACCTAGATTATCAAGAAGCGCCCATGCAAAGTATCCTTTAACAACCGCTCCATCTTGATTGATCGCTTTCGATATCGCATCCAAATGTGAATCAAAATACCGAATACGGAACGGATCATTAATAGCCTCCTCGCGCGTCATCTGATCCTCCCCGGGACACGGGCACCCATTCTCCGTAATGTAAATCGGCTTGCCGTAAAGCCCATGAACACGGGACAAGTGCTTCCGGAACTTATCAGGACACGACCGCAGCCAGGCGAGCCCGCTCTCTTCGCCGACCGGCGCACCGTCCTTGTTCTCCTGGGATTCGTAAACACCACCGAGGAAGTCCGTCTCCGGGATGGGGCCCTCACGGTGGCGGGCAAACTGTGATGTGTAGTAGTTCATGCCGTAAAAGTCGGACTCTGCGGCTTTGAGGATGGCAAAGTCGGCTTCGGTGAAGGCAGGTAGACGGTGTCCAAGCTGGTCGCGCATACACTGGGGATAGTCTTGTTGCAAACTAGAAAATGGAGTTTGGTGTCAGTGTTCTGTTTTTGTTTTTCTATTTCTCTTGGTGGTTTTGCCTTGGGGGGTCAATTATAAACGCGGATATGAGACAACTTACAAGATAGGATTCGCAAACCAGCCAATGTGAAACTCCATTCGCCGCTCTGCCGCCTCCTTGTCGCGCTCATCATTGCTGTCCCAGGGCTCATAAAAGTCGCCGTTGAGTGAGATGCCAATGCTTCCATTTTGCGCTGACCGGAATTCTTTGTTGTATACGGCGACGGCACGAGCATGGCTCATGATTTGGGATTTTCCCACAATCCAGGGCTCAGTTGCTGTGTTTCCCTCTGTAGATTGCTCATTAATACTGCTCCGACCTGGTGCATTTCCACCAGTGGCATATCCCTTAACGTATTGTCAGCTTATGAATTGTGGATAAAGAAGGGGGGAAAGCGCTCGAGATGCTCTTTATAAGCGCCAGCATGTCTTCTTTTCTCTTTAAATTTTCACAACATAAAAAATGATGCCCAAAACTTACGTATACGGCTTGGATCCATGGCTCATTCAGTGTTATCCAATTCTGAACACGGTCTCCAAAGCGCTCATAGCAAACTCTCGCGTATCGCTCAAAGTCCAACTGGACCTCGTCTACATCTAGCCATCCACCATACCGGTCATGCAGCTCTTGGGGCAGATCCCAATGATACAGCGTCACCCAGGGCGTGATGCCCCTCCGCAGCAAGGCGTTGATCAGGTTGTCGTAGAACTCGATGCCCTGCTCGCTTACGGGGTCGTTTCGGCCACCCAGCGGTATGATGCGCGACCAGGACAGGGAGAAGCGGTAAGCTTTGGCGCCGTACTTTGTCAAGAGGTCAAAGTCCTCTTCATATCGGTGGTAGTGGTCACACGCAACGTCTCCGTTAGCGCCCTTGGTCCGGGTCGGCTCGAGATGGCAGTACGTGTCCCAGATGGATTTGCCGCGGCCGCCTTCGGTCACGGCTCCCTCGATCTGGTAGGCCGCAGTTGCGAATCCCCATTCAAAATCAACGGGTAATGCTGGCTGCTGTGCCATAGTGACGGGTCTTTTTTATTTTGGTTTTTCTCTTTTGACTTCTTCCTGAACAAGCAGGACGTTGGGTTAGCCTTGGTAGGTAGATTGAACTCTCGGCCCGACTGGTTGGTGGCTATGATTATGGCTGGGCAGTAATAATAGTTTTTTTACGATGGGTCAGGCAGTTTCGATGCTCGCAACACACAGAGAGTCCGAGTGCATGCGAGGCAGATAAGAGAGGCTCGGTGACGAACGAAGGTGACTCGGGAGGCATCGCCATTTGCCCCAAGTGCCTTTATACTCCTCACACAACCCGTCCATCGCTTGTCTCGTACTCAGTGGGGGCCGACGGAAACGTTCACACGCCCGCACAAACGCACGAGTTGTCGTTTGACAACTTCCCCGAATGCCAACACTGGGGGCTGCTGGGCTGTCCACAGCTGGATGGAGGAATGTGCGGATCGTCACCGAATGCAGCCGGTTCTCGCGCCTCCGGTTTCCGAGGCGTTGGGCTCCGCTTTCAGCTAATTCTCCGTCGGGGAAATAGGGAATACTTCCGCTTTTTTATATCCCCGATCCACAGCCGCCGCCGCCGGTACGTACCGTTGTCTGTGCCGAGTCTGCACACCCCCTTCGCTCAAACCCCGGCACTTCTTGCATGCAACCCCTGCCAGCTCGGTGTCCCGATTCACTCACCTCGGGCTCACCACGGCTCACCGAAGCCAGGTTAGCCCATGCCGCCACATGCAGTAAATTCGCCTTAGCGTAGACTATTGATCTCAGCCAGAGGAGCAAGGGCCCTCGTAAATGCCTATATGAACCGTATTACTAGTTGCAGCCAATCAATATATTACTATAGCAGGTCTATAGGTGCACAATATCTGCCACTCTGTGGGGTAGCACCACTTTCTCAACTCCCGAGACTTGATCCTCTTCACCACAAATATCCCGTCGACCAACAACACATCAACCAACAACATGGAATCCCATCTTCGGAGCTAACCACACCTATTCGTCATTTCACTTGATGACGCTGTCCCTGTTTGGTACCATTCTGTTATTCACGATATTGTCTTATGCCGAGGTTCTGTGGGACCCTCCAACTGTTTTAAGCATTCCCAACAGGTCGACTGTTTCCGATCAACCCACTGCCGACATTGTCACGAATAGCCTAACCTTTTGAGGATCTGTCTAGCAAAGAATCCTTGTTGTACTATGGCTCCTGCTGCGGCCCACGCTGTGGATGGCATTCTCTCACCCATCGACTTGAAGTCAATCCCCCCCTTTTGGCGCAGAAAGAATGGTATTCTACTATACTTTCTGCTCACCTCGTCGCTTCTTGCCAGCGCTGCGCTAGGAATCGATGGCGTAAGTAGTCATGATTGAAGTATACAATACTGGTAGACTGACAAAGGGGATAGTCCATGACAAATGGCATGCAAGTACTGCCGACTTGGCAGGACCGATTCGGACACCCAACAGGCTCCAGGCTGGGTTTCTTTGGTGCATCCAATGCCATTGGCGGCGTGATTCCCTTTATTTTCCTCAGCTGGATTGGAGACAAGTTCGGTCGCCGCATCCCTACTGCTCTAGGGTCGATTATTATTATTGCGGGGGTGTTTATCGAATTCTTCGCAACATCGCTGAATATGTACATTGGCGGCAAGATTGTGCTGGGCATAGGCTCATCCCTGATTCAGATGGGCGCGCCTGTTCTGGTTACCGAACTAAGTCACCCAAAAGAGCGTGTTCAGGTTACAACATTCTACAATACGTCAATTGTGCTGGGATATGTGATTGGTGCCTGGGCAACATACGGCTGCTTCCGAATCCAAGGCCAATGGTCGTGGAGACTGCCCACTTTGATCCAGATTCTTCCATCAGCATATCAGCTTTTCCTCATCTTCTTTTGTCCCGAGTCACCTCGCTGGCTGATTGCAAAGGGGCGCTTGGATGAGGCTCGGGAGATTCTGATCAAATATCATGGCGAAGGCGACCGAAACTCGGAGTTGGTCAATTTTGAGTGCGCCGAGATCCAGCAAGTTCTTGAAAAAGAGGCTGAGCAGAATATGACATGGAAAGACTTTTTCTCGTCGATACCGAATCTGAAGCGAATTGGACTCTGCTTTGCAACGGCTTTATTCAGCCAAAGCTCGGGGAATTTGCTTGTGTCCAATTATCTCACCCAAATCCTCAAGGACACGGGAGTCAAATCCACCAAGGACATAACTCTTGTCAACGGAATGGTTACGCTCTGGCAGTACATTGTTGCTCTCGCAGTGACTGCGCTGATCAACAAGTTCAAACGAAGGACCTTTTTTGTCGTTGGCTCGGGCGGTGTTGTAGTCGTCTTCATCGCCTGGACGATTGCCGCTCAACAATACCTGGAACGCAACTCTCTGGCAGCAGGCCGAGTAGTGCTCGCATGCATATTCCTGTTCCAGGCCTTCTACACCTTTGCATGGACGAATTTGGTTGTGACATATCCCCTAGAGGTTGTCACGTACCAGATGCGGGCCAAGACTTGGGCGTTTGTCTTACTCACCATTCAGGTGTCGTCCATCTTTGGCGGATATGTCAACCCTATTGGACTGGAGAATATTGGCTGGAAATTCTATATTTATTACTGTGTCTGGGTAACCATCATTTTCTTGGTTGTGTATTTCTTCTTCGTCGAGACAGCTGGTCCTACGCTCGAGGAGCTGGCTTATTTGTTCGATGGCGATGTGGCGAAGCAACAGCTGGTGGAGGAGACGGAAAAGCGAAAGCAGGCGGTCGAAATGCACGTACATCTGGACTCTATAGAGGAAAAGTCTGTATAAACTGTTTTCTGTGGAAATTCTGTATTTTAGAGTGTGGTACCAAAGAAAGACGAGAGCAGATAACAACGAAAAGATGGAAAGAAAATGAAAGCCCTGCAAGGAAAGAAGCAGCCTCCGATTGCGGCGCAATATCAACGATAATTCTGACGCGTGATGTAAATGAGAAAACAGCGGATTAATCAGAAAATCAACTTGTGACACCATCTTTCCGGTATTGCAGAGTCACCAGTAAAGACAGTGATGCGCCTCAAATAGGTGAAGATTGTCGAGTCGCGTAATCTCTTTCTTCTCTCTTCCTCCTTCCGACGTAGACATCGATCTGAGGGCGAAGTCGGAGTCTAAGATTTGGGGCATCTTTGTCGACACATTTATTCATCTGTAGATTAGATACCGTGTCGCGTTGTTTACGCAACGAAAATATCAATGCATATCACCTGGAAACTGGGAACGCCAACTGATTGATTTGTCGAGGGTAAATCGCTCATGCAGACAACATCTCCGGCCACCTTTTCGACACTGAGGGTTGGTACCGCAATCCTCATGCCTGTAGTTGTTGGTGGTGTGTGGGCAGTGGATGGTGGGCTCAGGGAAGTGGGCAATATTATAGGGAATATAAGCAGCGGATAGCCGTCGCCCCAGATCCACTCACTAATACACCATGTAACCGACCGCTAATCAACATTCTCTCCTTACCTATAATATCCATTCTTGCTCGCTAATTACGATACATCCATTGTAGGCAGTTTGGTCATTTTACACCGGACAGCATTCGCCCATGCATCAGCGCATTCCAGTGGATGCGGCCCGCAGATCGGCTTGCATCTGCCGCACGCCACCGGAAAATACGGAACGGTCGGCAGGTTCTAGCGTTGGACATTGGTTCGGTGGGCCACTCAGTGGGCCAGCCAGTGGGCCGTTCAGTGGGATGCACGCTGTTTTTGGCCCCCATGGGTTAGTAGGTTGGCTGCTTTTCAACCGCTGTGGCCTCCCGCAGCGCCATCCAACAGGGACCCAGTCACTGAGACAGGGCATATCGGCTAGGCCGCGTTAGAGCAGCAGTGGGACAGCAGTGGGACACACATGATGTGCCTTGTTCGAGATCAATTTCCTGCTGCTCCATTTCCCATCCGTCATTCATGTCTGTTGGCACAAATCCCACCAAACAATCCTTTTCTGCTATTTGCAGAATCCCGCTGGGGCGGTTGCACGAAATGCAATCCTACGTCGGTTGGCGGTGCACAGTCCACATGTCGGTCCGACGTTGCAGTGCCAACGAAGCTTTTCCATCATAACGGCAGATGCACCATGTCTGTCTTGCGGAGCTCGAAAAGTTGGGGATGCGAGGGAGCGACTCGCTGAAAGCCATCCATCCATCCATCCATTCAACCGTTAATTCCCTCCACCATCTCCATTCTTTTCAGCACGCATTAGTGTAGGAAGAGGAACCAGAGCCAGGCCGAATTCGTCTTGATCTGGCGCAATTTGTGGTCCCCGGGCTGCAAGTTTCGCCATCACCATCGCTATCGCCAACCGAACATCAGCACACCTTCCTGCGGGTGAGAACAGGATCGAATTGGATGAGTGGGACATTCCTGAGTTGGACCAAGCTCTCACTCTCCCACCCACTTCCCGAAGGCTCCTCCAGAACGGGGACGAGTCTCAGAGAGCAGGCAGCCGTTTATGTTTTGATGATAAGAACAGACCTCTGTCCGTGTTCCAAAACTGTGTTCATTATCTCTGGCAACAAATCAACAGTCTCATAATTACTCCCACGAAAGCTATTCGTCACCGCGTGCGACCAAAGTAGAGACGTTACGAGCATCAGGCGCGCGGAATCGCCCAAAAGTCGGTCGACATGTCAGACGACGGACACCTCAAAGAAAAAGTCGAGGCTCTCGAGCACTCTCGACCAGACAGAAATGATGTTGACGCCGTCATTGAGGACATGGAGCAGCAGCTCGCTGCCGCTGGAGGCATGGATCGTGGCTTCTTCAACCTCGAATTCAAGGACCCACGACACTTTACCTGGCTCCTCGTTGCATTCGCGAGCATGGGTGGCTTGCTCTCTGGATTGGATCAAAGTTTGATATCTGGGGCCAACCTTTTCCTCCCCAAGGATCTCGGCATCTCGAAACGACAAAACAGTTTGGTCAACGCAGGCATGCCACTCGGCGCTGTTGGTGGTGCCCTCTTATTATCACCGGCCAACGAGTATTTTGGAAGAAAAAATGCCATTATCTTTTCTATCTTGTTGTATACTATTGGTGCAGCGCTCGAGGCGGGTGCCATTAACTTTGGTAAGTTGGTAGACCTGCTACTCTTTGACAAGAATAGCAGTACTTTCCTACGTTTATGCGCTAACCAGTTATTTCTCTAGGCATGATTGTTGCTGGCCGTTTAATTCTTGGAATGGGTGTAGGTCTTGAGGGTGGAACAGTCCCGGTGTATGTCGCTGAAACGGTTGAACGTCGAATTCGAGGAAACCTTGTGTCACTCTACCAGTTCAACATTGCGCTTGGTGAGGTCCTCGGATATGCTGTCGCTGCCATCTTTCTCAAGGTCCCGGGCAATTGGCGCTATATCCTTGGCTCATCTCTAGTATTCTCGACCATCATGTTCTTCGGGTGAGTTTCAACACACGGGCCCTAACTGTGTCCGAATAACCTTTTGGAGATTGGGAGTTTGACTAATCATTTTCCTCTTTCAACTCATTATAGAATGTTATTTCTCCCAGAAAGCCCTCGATTCCTCGTGCACAAAGGCAAGACTCTTGAAGCATACAAGGTGTGGAAGCGCATCCGCGGAGTCGAGACTTCGGAGCCAAGGGAGGAGTTTTATATGATGACCGCCTCTGTTCGACAAGAGCATGCTACAGTCGATGAGGGCGCCAAAAACAAGAAATATCCTTGGATGGACTTTTTCACGTAAGCTTATCCCTCACATCACTTTCTTCCAGTTTTACGTAACTGGACCGATCAGTCAATTCCTATTCAAAACCCTAGGCATTGTTACTAACTGGATCAAAGGGTGCCTCGTGCTCGTCGTGCCCTTGTGTATGCGAACATTATGATCCTGCTTGGACAATTGACTGGTGTCAATGCCATCATGTACTACATGTCTGTTCTCATGAACCAGATCGGATTCAATCAGGAAGACGCTACCTACATGTCTCTCGTCGGTGGTGGCTCTCTGCTCATTGGAACAATTCCCGCCATCTTTCTCATGGAGACTTGTGGGAGACGGTTCTGGGCTATTATGATGCTTCCCGGTTTCTTCGTTGGCCTGGTACTGATTGGTGTGGCGTATCAAATCCCTCTCGATACCAATCTCAAGGCGGCAGAGGGCCTGTACCTCGCTGGTCTCATTATTTATATGGGCTTTTTCGGTTCCTATGCTTGCTTAACATGGGGTAAGTTTTACTTCCTACTTAGTTTGTCTTCCATATCAACCTCTAACTTTATTTTCAGTGGTACCATCCGAAGTCTATCCAACCTATCTGCGAAGTTACGGCATGACAACCTCTGATGCACTTCTCTTCCTCGCTTCCTTCATCGTCACTTACAACTTCTCTGCCATGGAGGAGGCTATGACACGAACCGGTCTCACGCTCGGATTTTACGGTGGTATTGCCTTCATCGGCGAACTTTACCAAATCTTCTTCATGCCGGAGACAAAGGATAAGACGCTCGAGGAGATTGATTTGGTGTTTGCTCGCCCGACCAAGGACATTGTGCGGGAGAACTGGGAGGGTGTCAAGGAGAATGTTTCCGATGTTTGCAGCGGTCGGTTCCATAAGGTATTTGTTGCGCAGATGCAACGAAGGAAAAGTCTACATGAAGCTCCAGTGGCTTGAGAGATGTATTTACGTATCGGATGGGACAAGGGATCCACTAGAATATGAGAAGTGAATATAGCTAATTATGTGCGTTTCTAACCTTGAATGGTTTATTTTTGTACCGTCTGTCAATTCGGGGTAGGTTAAAAGTTGATGGAGTTAACGTACAGCAGCTCTTTTCGACGAGAAAACCACAACAGACACTCCAATCATGCTTGTATTCGCATTGCGGTAACATGTTATGATGATTTTAAAATCCCAGAAACTGCTTTAGTTTATTACATCATCCATTCTATAAGAATGCAATGTCTTCTATCATTAACATCCAACCAAATCCCTGCTACATAGACCATCGTCAACCTCTACTCTTGCAAAGTCTCCCAGCATCCTCGATCCAATCCTCACTCCCCACGCAGTTTAGACACCAGAAAACACTATCAGTATCAACCTTCCGCTTGATGCCTAACAACTTCTTATAATTATCTCCCCAGAAGGTGCGCTGCCAGTCACTCTCGTATGGGAACGCCTAGAAGTATCATCAACATTGGTTAGAATAGAGTCAGTAAAGGGTTTGTCGAACTGGTGGAATTACCTCGTTGATATAAGCTCCGTTCTTGGGGGAAAGCGTGCGGAAGGGCTGTATTATTTTGTCGAGTTTGTTGATGGCTTCGGCTCGAGCGGTTGCGTTGAGGGGACCAAAGCTGCTACCGGCGACTTTTGGGATTGTGAAGATGTAAGTAATGGTGTTTCTTTGTCGAGTTTTGGTCGGGAATGCTGAAAGATTGAACTTAAGGAGCGAGAAAGGGGCGATTACCTGCGTGAGCAAATGATCTCCGCCAGCCAGGGTTAACCGCATTTTCGATATTTTTCTGAACACCCTTCCCGGATACCAGAAATGCCGTGAAAGCATCCGTACCACCCGCTGCACCTTTGATAGCATTTGCCAAAGCTGATGGATTCCCCGTCAACGCCTTGCGGTCCAACAAGCGTGAAGCCATGTAAAAGTCATCACCGGTAGGTCTGTCATCATAGTAAACCTGGATCCATTCCAGGTATGAATCATACGCCATAATTCGTGGCAAAAATAGAAACGCCCCCGGCCATTTCGAATCAATAGTAGCGTTTATCGGCTGCCATAACTTCATCATATCTTCTTCGTCACTGGTGTCTTGTAGAATGACACGGCCGATGACCCCAGCAACTTCTTTTGGGCCGTTGGGGGCGGGGATCGGATTCGGCAATCCTGTAATGGCAGAGGCGAAGCCAGACATGCCTTGTTCTCCGAGTGAAGGCAATTGACTAAAGATGAAAGCGGCCATGTCATAGATGAATGGTTTCGTTGCATCGGCAACCATCATAAAATCCATGGCAAGGATTCGGGGACTCGGGAACGTCCTTACGGTGAGGGAAGTTATTACTCCAAAGGTAGAGCCGCCTCCCTAGAGATTATAGTTAACATCAAAAAAGTGTTCCTAGTCGGGGGTTTTGTGTATATCAGCTTACGCCTCTCATAGCCCAGTATAGGTCCTTATGTTGGCATTTGTTGGCAGTGACGATTTCGCCAGTCGGAGTGACAATCTCCATCTCGTGAACATTATCCGCAGCCAGTCCGTACCTCGGGGATACAAGCGAGAAACCCCCACCAGTTATATAGCCGCCAATTCCCACGGTCCGTCCACTTGCCCCTATCATGGTCTGATTGAGAGTGTGGAGGTGGGTGAAGGCATCATGCATCTGCACTCCAGCGCCAAGCATCACCGCTGTGCCTGGTACTCTGGCTGCGCATCCCTTTGGTCGGAATCCATCTTTGTGACTTTTGATCGTATTTATGTGGTGTGTCCATATTGATAGGGAGTTTGGAGCCGTCGATCGTCCGATGAAGTCATGCCCAGTGTTTTTGACAACGAGTCTGATGTTGTGTTTTCGAGCTTCTCACATATTTAGCAATCTGATATGTTGAAACTACCAGTTTCCCTCACTGACAGGGTTATTATGCACTTACCAAAATCGATACCGAGTTTGACATGTTGTGGGGATGTCGCATTGACAACAAACACAGGATACCCCTTTGAGCTACAGGGTAATGAGGGATCCGGCAGACAGGTATCATTGACAAATTGACTGCTCATGACTAAGATTGGGTTCTCAACATGATATTCGTATTGTTTCCATTGTTCGGCAACTTTAGAACATTTCTTAGGGTCGTATGAAGGCTGCTCTGGGTGGCAGACGGCTGCTGGAGGTGGTGGCTGCAGAAGCCTTCCATCTAAAGTCTTGTTGAGGGAAGCCCATTCTCGAGGGGAAGGCCAACTGGAATCTCCGGGGATGGACTTGCATATCCTTGGTAGATGTTGGCACTGGACTAAAGGATGGATAAAGAATAACAAGAAAAGAAAGGGTTTATAATCCATCACAATCATGATAAAATTGCTTTGAGATTGATGATGTCTGAGGGGACAATAAGAAAAGAGAGTACACCGAAGAGATCAAAAACAAAAATGATTCAGATACACATGAATATATATACATATGTAGTTGGCGTTTGTCACTCTAACTAAATCTTGACGGCAAACTGGAACCCCAATACGCATATCGCGAGCTTCACAGAAAAGCACAATGCCGCCCGTCTTACACCCTGTAAAGGCACTATCCTTAGCCAATCTGAAGCTTTACGGTGGGGAGACCTGTCAGTTACAGCGATATTATAGGACGGACTAGCAGATCTGATGCATGGAGGAGGGGCTTTTCGGGTCTCGTATTTCGCAAAGCAGAAACCGAATTACGAATGCGGCCGAAATAAGCCAAAGGCTGCGCATACCCTGGATGTGATTGGCTGCAGGTAACAAAGAAGGCGCAAGCAAGTTTTCTTGGGCAAGGCATTGCTTAGGACTGGAAATGCAATAGATTATAAGACATCTCGGTCAATGATGACATGAATTTCATCATCTAATATGGGTGGATTAAATAGTCAAAACACACGCCTGTATTATATAATTCCACTTTTATTTTATATAGGCGCTCTTTATTCCACGCCACCATTGCCCTGAATCGTTTATGCATGCCTATCCATCAACTATCGATATGGGACAAATGACATACCCTAATCAAATATATTGAAAAACGGGCTTTAGCTTGCGCTGCTCAGGCTGCAGAACATCTGTCTCTGCAGTAAAGCTCAAACAGCCGAGCATATCGGATCCCTTTTTCTCGATACCGATTTGATACCGACCCTTCTTGGCGTTCTTTTCTGGACATGCCACCCAATTGCCGGCACTGTTGGCGAGAGAAATAACGATTCTTGTCCATGTTTAGTGTGAAGCCACCTATAATGGACCCTCTAGGGATAGATGCAGAGTGCGCCTGTGTGAAGGAAAGTAACCCTCGGGGATCTATATAGACCTGCTGCCCGCCTGGCACAATTGCATTCTGGCTTTTTGGTTAATTAATATGTATCTGATGAGTCTATTCAACGACTTACAAGCGAGACGAAACCGTATTTGTCGACGTAAAAAGATGTGTCTTTGCCCTTGGGACAGAGGGAAGCAGTAAATAGTGGACAGTAGCTTGTGGTTAGTTTGCCTATCCAGAAATACCCGCCGTTGGCATTTATTTTGCCCAGGTGAATGTTGCTAGCGGGTTTCATAGATCTAAACTCGTACGGGGATTTGTTGTTAATAGATGCCGCTACAGCCACGAGGGGCAAGTATATGAACAACATGAGATTCATGGTGGGTATAGGTAGCTATATCATCAAATGTAGTAGATATGATATTTACGTGATGTACATAGATGAGTTGGTATTCGTTGCTGCCCTTATATTGAGGCTGATGGCGGTGTTTAATAGTTGTCTGCATAACCAGCTGATTTCAAGCAAATGAGCTCATGCATGAGAAATAAATGGTGAGAAAGAGCAGTCTAGACAGGAACTCGCATGCTTCAGTTACCATGTAATTCATGGTTAGTTTGAGACAGGAGCTGATACTATGTGTGACACATTGGGGATTTCCAAGTCCCCGACGGCGATTTACCGTGCCCCCGGGAAGGATATTCCAGAGAAACTGATGGAGATGCAGGTATATATTGATCACATTGGCTAGACTTGAGATGGAATCTATTGGACTGAAGGTGATAGATTGGGGGCTTGCTGAGAGATACCCTTGCTAAACCCTCAGGTTCGTTGGTGCGGCTGAGTATCGTGAAATGTTTTGATACCCTCAAATGGATGACTTACTCGGCATGTATCCCCTAATCGGCGGCACGGGCAGGCAATACTTTCATTCACTGATATGGGACACTGATATATGACACTGAATATGGGATTTGGTAATGATACGTCCTGCTGTAGCTAACTCGGTACCAGATTGAACGAATACCACTCAAAGAATATATATATATACATTTATAGCATCGATTGCATGAATGTGTAGGCATAGTGTAGAGTAATAACATCGTTGGAAGACCAGCATATTAGTTTAGACGCGCTTGCCTGTAGGATCTCGACAATTTTGAAGCCACAACCAGCCCCTTTCCTTGGTAACACGGCTTGTAGCTTGGGGGCAAAATGATGTATATTATCCCGCGATGAAGACGGCATGAATCAGAGGATCTATATCAGATTGATTGCAATCTCGTGCAGCATATCACGTAGCAAAAAGGATGAATGGAAGCTACAACATTAGATTGCGACACCCCGCAAATACGGCTGAGTTGCACATGCACGCTCACCGCTAGAGATTCGGCTGTAGCTGCACACATGCATAATAGCCTCAGATATGAGATGCACAACTGCCAGGAGCACAGCTGTAAATATTTTGGAGGCGGCTTGTTTAGGTTTCAGGGTGGTATTTGGGTGGCATTGATGGTGATGGTGTAAGCGAGCGCGCACTGTGGAATGCAGTTTGGGCCATCACCTGACAGTTTTTTGGTGCAGGTTTGGCATGTGCCTTGTGTCGGATCATCGACGGCAAATGATGAGTGTGTCTATCTATAGGCGTCGATCACCATCCAATTTGATTCAACTGGTATATAAGCCAACAGATAAGGTGGCACAAGTACCCTTTGGGTTTCATGTATGATGATGACAAAAGGCAAGCTGCTAAGTAGGACGTGGCGTGTCAAATGTTGGATATGGGATGAATCGGCGTTGTTGCTTTCGTATGCGATAGACTTGGGAGAGAGTCACCGAGACATGTGAACAACGGATGACGTCTACGTGTCCATGTACGTGCCAGAGTGTGATTCAAGTCAACTTACATCTCCAGGCTCCAGTTTGCCCCCCTGCGGATGTCAATCACAGGCTCAGGAGTCGTGTCGTGTCTTGAGGCGCCTGGTCCATCATTCCAGAGAGAGACGGCCAAGGGCGTCCAGGCTTGGGTCAAACTGTACGTACAACAGTGTACAAACACCTGGAGCTTACAGAGTACGGGCTACGTGCAGTTTGCACAAGGCTTCAAGCTGAAGGGAATACATGACGCTTAGCTTGCCAATCAGATGACATGGACAGCAAGGTGAGGGCAGGCTGGCGCCAAACTTGGAGTGTTCAACAGGCAGACACGCCAGCGCACAGCCTCGGAACAATGACAACGATTGGAGGTTTGGTGTCACTGGCCGGGCTACGGGAGATGGGACGGGTATCTGGCTGGCTGGACGAAGGCGTCGCAAGCATTTGAGTGTGATTCAGTCGTTGATCAGCTTTGCTGTTGCTAAACTAAACAGCACGCAGTCACGTTACCCATTGTGCGTTTATTAGACTTTGTGCAGCGTGGCTGGAAGATCTTGTACCTGTACTGGTAATTTGCACCACTGATCTCGCTTGGTATGAGTAGCGACTACACATGGGGAAGCTGCATGTTAATACGGTGCAAATTGGACGTTGGGGGGGATGATGGATGATGTTGGATCTGGTGACCCCGTCCGTGGCTGAAAAGCCTTGGCCTGCCGTTTCTGGTGGCCTGCGGGCTCCCTCCCCCCTTTGATCTCATCTCATCTCGCCCTCGGCCGCCTCATTCTCGCTTCCCCCAAGATTACATACCTGCTGCCTTCTTCTGCCTTGGAATCTTGAGACTAGAGACTCTCCCGGGCCCCAGAGTGGCATGTGAAGAGCCCTGGCGATGATGTGACAGGCACGAATGCTGTACAGCCCATTTCTGGTGCTTTGGCCAGCTAGCTAGCCCGTGCAACGCGACAGAACTAAACACAACGACGCAACACAGCATGGGGGTGTCTGTCTGTCTGTCTGTCTGTCTGTCTGTACCTTGCATGAAAAGCTTGTGAGAAAAGCTTGATGAGAGAGAGATGGAGATGGCAGCGGCCAATGCCGACGATTGCATTGCACCAAGTAATTTTGAGTGGGTTGGGTGAATGGTGGCCGGGTAACCTACAGGGGTGAGGGAGGGACTGTTGCAGCGCTACAGAAGCGCTACAGGAGGGCGCTACGGGGAAAGAAGGCACAGGGGGGAGTCTAGTGGTACAGTGGTACAGACTTTTTTTGCAGCTGAAGAGGCCTGGCTCGGAGGAGACCGCCACTGTTCCAGCGGGCCGTCCGTGGGCCAAGCTTTTTTTTCTTGGGGGGGGGGGAATATCGGCATGATGCCGAGGCCTCCTCTTTTTGCTGGGTGAAGAAATTCAAATGGGGGAATAAATCTGATGTTTATGCTACTGTGCCTGTTTGAAGTTGATTGATATTGACTTGATCTGGGACGGGCCGACTCCCACAAGTGCGTCAGTTTGATGAGATTGAGGATACAATCTCATTACGACTTTGATAGCTTTCGTATCTATGATATCCCTCACGACTCTTATCTCTCATATCTATCTATCTATCTTTCTAGACTGCATATGTATGCCCTGGCAGCTGAGGCCAAGGATAAATATATGCGCAACTTTGCTGTTATTGACAAGTTACAGCTGAGGCATCACATTCAGACACAAGGTGTTAGGGGACCCCCCACCAATGAAAACCCCACTGAGTGCCTACCGAGCCCACAGAGTTCCACTGAAAGCATGCCGGGTTCTCCTCGGAAAGAGCTCCAGCTCTATCCATTATTCATGCGCTTTCCATCACGACCAAATACCACGCAAAACTAGTCACTTTCATCCGTTTCACCGCTTCCTCATTTTTTTCTTTCCTTGTAGTCATCATCAATCACCAAGGAAACAGTAGCGGCGATTGGGCAGCAACGCTACTAGATAATTAATTAAGTGGTCCCCCCCCCCTTCTGTTTGTGATTCCCGTGCCATCTCCGTTGCATTTGCGGGCGCTTCCCGAGAAACGGAAACTAAGAAAGATCATTGATAGAGGATGGAGGGAGGGGGAAGAAAGCTGCTCCGTAACGGGTATGGATTTCGTTATGGCATCATTACGGATGGCCGACTGTAACGCTGCGACGGTATAAGATGTCAGGGCTACGGAGCTGCTACCCCGTCTCGGGCTGCTGATGCAATGGATCAACAGTCTTTTTGCTGCAGGTGTAGGCGTCTCCGTTTGTTTTATTACTCTCTCTTTCTTGCATGTGAATGCACAAGTATGAAAATACACTTTTTCCGTTCATCACAGGCAGCCGTGTCATTACATGTATGCGTTATGTCTACCCAGGCGATGCACGTGAATGGGTTTGGTTGTCTTGTGCATGAACCAATATAGCCCGTACATCAGCAGCATTTCCGTTTCAGTCGGATGCATCACATGATGATAGAATCCAAGTTTCCCACGGTACAGTTTGACGGGCTGTGGCGTGGTACAGTTATTAGACTACCAAGCACCATACCGTAGTAGGTGAAGTGTCGACGGGATGGATGATGCATCGTGAATGGGTAAAATCAGATGTACTTGATCAATGAATGGCTTATTCTGTCCGACCCGCGGCCTCGGCAAACACACACATCTGACATGCCGGGTGACAGATGGACGGATAAGCACATTACTCCACGATCTAGTGTAGCTGATGATGGCTTTTCTGCCATGGACAACATCGATCAATCAACCAGGTACTCACTCTGTAGGTAAACAAGAATAGCATAGCATGACACGGCACGGCAGGTTGTGCAAAGCCCCCAAGAGTAGGCAATAAACGCCCGTTTGCGCGCATTTCCATCATTCTTCATCCGTATCGCAGCCTTTTGCTGTCTCGGCTGGCTGGTTTGACTGGCGTCGCTTCGGAATGGGAATGCTGCATTTTCCGACAAAACCTGCGAATCGGCTCAATGGCGACATCGGCTGTGGATGCGGGATGCACCTGCCTTGTGTATGTGTGCATGCAAGGCAACCAGCCAACCACACAGCACCATACATACCTTCTATCCATCCATCTGTCCATCCACCCACACTTCACACTCACAACTTAACACACAACACCATTTAGTGGCATCACGGCCGATCCAATCACCAGGCCACGGGCCACCAGGCTATGCGTCAAGGTGTGCCTTGAAGGGCCTTTGACGTCCCGCCGCCGCTCACCCACCCACCCTTTCTTTCCATTGTGGGCGCATGACCCCCGTTTTGGGTGGCGCTACTAGGGAAAGATTTCAGGACGAGACAGGACAGACGGCCAATGACCAGCGCAACCAAACAAACAAGACTCACACTCGCAAAAGCCACAGACAATGAATGCATGACACAGAAATGGCCCCCCCTTTCTGTTCACTCGTCCCGCACCCGCCCGATGGGAGACCCCTAAAAAGGCAACCTTGGACCGCACATCATGCTTGTTCTGTAATTATGCTGGGACTATTTTCGCGATATTCCTTACTCTCTCTCTCTCTATCTCGGCTTTCCGTTCCTGCTGCCATCCAAATACTACCCTGCCTGTGATTCTGGACCTGTTCCTCCTCCAGGCCCCCACTTGCAAGCTGCAACAACAGGATATATTCCGACGTTCTTCTTCTACTCTCTCCACAGCCTATCCATCCACCCCAATCTTGGCCCCCCCGCCCTGACACACACAGACAAAACGACGTTGGAGTCGGAAACTGGTCGTAAGAGGCAAAACGCAACAACAACCCATAATTACCTCGTCCGTCTCTTCAACCAATCCCCCACTCTTTCGCCACCGCTTCCTATTTCTCCATTTCCCCAGGGGTGGAGGGTGGTTTCTCCAGTCTTTTTGTTTTCATTAAAATCCTATTTCATTCTAAGCGCGGTCTAGAAGCGAGGAAAACATCTTGACACAGCCTCGTTTCCGGGTGTATAAACCACCTACTCCATAATATTTGCATTCACAATACCACACAAAAGCGACAGGGCCCACCAACCAACCTAACTTATTATCCATAAAAGTCCATAACTCTACTTTATTTTACGTACTCATTACCCGCCCTCCACCGGCATAACCCACAATTATCAACGCCGGTCCAGCGCTTATCCTATCTTTAACCTTCTTGGCTACAGGCCCCCAAGTGCAAGACACGATCGCCGCGCGGTGGGGGAAAGGGGAGGAAAAAAGAAGTAAAAGGACGTCCGAGCCTTTTGTGCCCCGTGCCTGGAGCTATCAGAGTTACGTGCACATCGCGAATCACAAGCCTACGTCGAGTCATTTACTCGTGCAACAAAAACCGTTGGTCCATGCGTCTCGGTTGATTGATGCATTCATTGATTGATCGTTAATTACCCTCCTCGATCATTAATATCCCTCCTCGTCCATCTTCCGAAGGGTTCATGCCGTCATATCGTCGGTTGATGTGATTGATCTTCAGCCGCTCCGTCGTCGGCGCTCTCACCATTCAACCAACTCCATCCAATATCAACGCAACCGAACTCTCAAACAAACATCAAACCCTGAACCGCCCGCGAATAACATCGCCTCCTCACCCATCCTCACCGCCGAACCTGCGTCTGCTGCACCCTCCCAGTGCATTCATTACCCACATAACGACATACGCATACATATACGCTACGACTGCATCTGCCTGCTGCACATGAACCCACTTCCAACCTGCCCACACCATCACACCACCACCCATCGCCCCTTGTCTGGTTCATCAAGGTTAGGTTCACTCTCTCGATTTGTGTTCTTCACAAGTTCAACAATCGTATAACTCCACTTTCCCCCCAGTCTGTGGGCCCCTCGTCCAAAACCCTCATAAACCCGCTGCCGACACACGTCCATGCATGATTAGCATCTGCATTCGCAATCCCGCTTGGTTCTGCGTTGCCGTAGTCGACTAGACAAAACTTGGACGAGAATCCCTCACCCCAGTCGACTGCCTGGGGTCTGTGATCCTCGCTTCCTCCCACTTTCTTCTGATTTAATTATCATCATCTTGCAGTCTCCCCCCTCCGCTCGATTGCCTTGCAGACCGCAACTTTCAATCGATCCCTTTTTTGGTAGCCTCCTTGCTGCCCTGTATCCCGGACTGTGGGCAGCTTCATTTCGTTTGCGTGCTGCAAGTCTCGTTTGTTGGCACCAAATTTCGCCCGTCCGTCATCCGTCACATAGACTGTCTGAAGAGAAACGCACAGTGCTTTCTGTGATCTGTTATTCTACAGTACCTTGCCGAACCGACTTCTCTGTGTGTGGGCATGGATATAATAAGATACGACAAATCCCCAATTTATTCTACACACCACGCTTCATTCCCTCTGCTTCAGAGTCAACGCCTGAGCTGAGGGTTTGATCGGTCTGGGACTGAACTACCATACTTTTACGTTTTGCTTTGCCCTGCCTTGGACTTTGGTATTGACATTAGCATTTTTGCACCATCAATCCATCCACTCCTACCAAGCACCACCTTCACTAGCGCAGGCGCATCACATTTCATCACCATGGAACAACCTGGAAGACCAAGCTTTGCCGCCTCGGACACAACCTACCACAGCTTCAACGACATTGAGCTGTTGGAACCTCCTCAGTCGCCGCCTACCACTGCCTATGGTAGACCACCACTTGCTGATATCAAGACCGCCATCGATCAATCCTACCCCGTTGCTGTCAAGATGCAGAGACAGGACTCTGGATATGAGTCTCATACCGCCTCCCCTCGTACTTCAGACTCACACAACCGGCCAAACCCTCTCCGACGCACGTCCATCTCATCCTCCAATGGTGGCGGCTCTGGCCCTTCACTTCGCTCCCGAGGCAGACCGTCCACGCGTCGATCCGTGACCAGCCAATCGTCTGTCAACTACTTCCGCTCAAGTCATAGCACCTACCGGCAGCAGCAACAGCAACAACACCTTCACCATCAGATCGCCTATTACCAGTTCCCTGCCCCCGATCTTCTCGAGCTCACCGAGACCTCTGCCAGCCAGGAGCCTGTCTCTCCTTCATCTCCGCCGCAGACAACCCACTACTGGACTAGCGACAGCACTCGACGACTCGAGTATGCTGCCATTGATGCTGCTGGCCGTGGCGTCAAGGGCTGGATCAGGAGGAACTTACTGCCGGACTGTTTCGTTGGCAAAGAGAGGCACGTCGCCTTTGACGACGACACTGGCAGTGTCCGACGGTACAGGCTCGATCTCGAAGAGGACCAGGATGAGAAGTTTGCGTCTACCTGCAACCCGGCATCCCGACGCAAGAGTCGATTCCCCTTTTGGGGCATGCGCAGGAATCCGACATTTTAAAAGACGGCATCCTTTCTACCCATCAGATTTGTTTTCCTTTATTTTTCCTTTGAACGTTTTCAACATCTTCAAGATTTTAATCTCGCGTTGGATATCCATTTTTAATCATCTTGCATTGCAGAAAGCAGAAGCATCATTTCGGCGTTTTATACCCCCCCGCAATTGTTATTTTTTTCTAAATGACCCAAGGGACGAGACACACGGAGCCAGAACACACAGATACACAAGCATATTTACCCAGAAAGGAGTTTTTGAAATACACCTCGCCCACCTGTTTTGGGGGCTGATAGTTTTTTGTTTTTGAAGGAAGAAGAAGAAAGAGGGTGTGGGATGTGTTATTATGACGCAGCCATGTTTTCCCCCCTTGCATACGAGAACCAGATGTTAAGAGTTTTGTTTTTTTGAAGGGCGTGAGTTATGATGGTATTGAGTTGGGTGAACGGTGCACCAACGACGGAGAAGAGCAATACAGTTTGCAGGCACTTGATTGTGCAAATGGTTCGCTGAGGGTTTCTCACGAGCTATGAGGATTTTTGCTTTCAAATGGGGTTTTTGCTTCATGGATTACTAGTTATACCAGAAACTGGATAGAATGAACACATTTGACTCAATACTGCTGGAACCACACTAAAGCACGCGAACCTCTCACTTTATGAATTTGCTTTAAACACTTCAGTCTCTGTTGTATTGAGTATAAGTATGCGAACTGTATAAATTACCATGAACAAACGACTGACAAAAAGGCGGTTCATGACTGGGAGAGAAGAATAAAGAAATATGCAAGTTGAACGAAACAGTTCATTATACTGGGCTAACTCTGAATATTGACGTCACATGGTTGGCTGTCTAGAGCTTCCTACCGGGGCGATTTCCGGCCCCGGGCCATTTATGTAGATCCAGCAGTGGTAGGTCAGCCGGCACGGAGCCACTCCATCCGGCGCCGATGTGGGGGTCCGGAGCAAGACCCCCCAGTTCTTGGAGTCGATCAGCCAATGCATCCATCTGACAGCAGACAGCAACCGAGAATACTGCTAAATAAAGAGAATTTGTGACTAGTGAAGCACAGAGATGAATGAAGTCTGCATGCAGTAAATTTTCCTTTCAAGTATTGGGCTATGCTAGGCAGCAAGTTGGGGAAGGTGGCTCTGGTATCGTCAATTTCATGGGCAGTGAATTCTGGATGATATGGAATGACTGACATCATAGAGCGGCGAGAGACTTTGAAAAGGCCAGTTATAGATACAATATACTAAAAATGAAAGAAATGTGGTATTCAATCTCATATATCCTCAACTGTAAACTAATACTCATAATGCCGTAACTCTCATAAAAATCCATGTGCTCATCCGTTCAAGGTCTTCCAGCTACCAGAGCTAGACCAATAACTATAATCCTTCCCCTTCGACAACTCAATCCCATACAGCCCAGTGTGCTTGTCCTCCTCAAGACAGCCTCGGCTTTACCTGAACATAAAAGTCCACTGGCCGCACATTAAACCACCCATCCTGCTCCATCTTATACTCCTCATCCACCACCCCAAAGTCAAACTCCTTAATCATCATCGCCAGCACCGCCACACTCCACTGCCAGGCGTAGTGTTTCCCAATACACTCTCTTTTACCATTACCGAACCACCGCTTCGCTCCTAGCGGCAAGCTATCAAACGCCTCGCCCATCATTCGCTCAGGTTTAAACGCTAGTGGATCCTCAAAGACAGCGGGATCGCGGTTCACACCGGCCAGGACGATAATCATGGCTTGGTTGTGCGCGACTTGGTACTTGCCTCCGGCTAAGAGGATGGGGCTAGTGTCGCCTTCTCGGGGGATTGGCTCGATGTTGAACCCTGGTGCGGCGAAGGATAGGCGGAGGGATTCGCGGAAGATACCCTCGATGTATTTGAGTTGCGAGAGGTGTGCGTATGTAAACTCTTCGGAGCCGATGACGGAATCTAGCTCTTGGCGTGCTTTGGTGACGACCTCTGGGTTCTTTTGGAGGAAATTGACAGCTGCGGTAAGCATACACGGCGCTGTGCTGCTGCCAATAGGCATCGTTACAATCTCATCAATAACTTGTGACTCAGTCAAAGCTTTGCCTGTCTCAGGATCACTGATATTCATCATGGCAGCCAACAAATCTTGGCGCTCAGTCGGGTTCTCTTGTCGATATTTAACAATATCAGCAGCCCAGTCTCGCATCGTCTTGATAGCAGAGTTGAACTTTCGGCCATAAACCAGCGAATTGAGCAGGCTCGGCCTGGTAGGACGTCTCATCGCTTCGCCAGTCGAGTCTTCCATGGCCTTGAGGACCGTATGATCCTTGGTAAGCGAGTTCAACCGCTTCCCAAACAATATGTATGTCGTCGCCTCGAGATTCAGCCGATTCAAGTCCGCCAAGGGAGCAATCTTGTTATTTGCCCCCAGAGCTTTCCAATTCTCAAAAAGCTCTGTAGTCAAGTCACGCATCTCGTTGAAGTGTTCACCCATGGACTGCACACTAAGTTTGGGCGCGATGATGCGATGGGCAATGCCCCAGCTAGACTCATTATCGTAGGCTGTAAAGAGAGAGTCGTGCACGGCAGCTCGAATCTCGACGATAGGGCCGCCGACGTACTTGCGGAACCGCTTCTCGTCACAGAGTTCCTGGGCGAGCGCCACACTAGCTACGAAGACCATGGTGTGTCCGAATACCTTGATCTGGAAGATTTCTCCATACTTTTCGGCTAGCTTCTTGAGCGAGTCCCAGGTGTTGCTGGGGTTGACATCAAGGACGTTGCCCAAGACGGGCACACCAGGTGGTTGAGGAATTGGAGTCGACATTGTTGAGTTGTCTGCTGTGAAGTTTTGAGAGATGGCTAATGGGAAAGAGAGGAGGAAGTAGCTCAAAGTTGAAAAGGCAGCTGGGCCTTATGGTAAGTTATAGAAATGCCCCATGCATGTGAGAGGCGAGTGAGAACATGGGGGGGAAAGCCTCTAGGCTGGGCCATGCTCTCATCCTGTATGTTCCTTTTTTCTCCCTTACCATGCGTGCATGCCTCACCACTTTAGCAGCTTTACAGAGCTTCTGATTTGTGTATGGCGTTGGCTGGGAAAAGCCGGTTGCAGGAGGACAACTCATCTATGCAGCCACCCCAAGATCTGCAGTGCTACCGTTGCCGACTGACATATGAGAAGAAGGACGTCTTGAACAGAACATCCCCCCAGCAAGATCTTGTCGTGTCCATCTCCGCCACAAGCTGTCCCATCTTTTGGAAAAGGCGCTTTGACCTGACCACCAGCTACATCACCGTGTCGTCAGCCCGAAAGCCAAGCCAAAGCTGTTCATCTGGATCCTCCCGCCCACGTTAACGAAGAAGATGATTTGCCTCTCCAGGTAGGATAGTCCAGCGGGAAGGTCGGTAACATCGCAAGGCGTGCATTAGCGCCCGGTCAAGAAGAGAGGGGGGCCCGGCATTGAGTGACGATGGCCTGCAGCCCAGCTAGAACGCCTCGAAACTAATCATCTGTCTTCCTAATGGTCAGTATGCAAAAAAAAAAAAAAAAGCTCCCAAGCGCTCTTCCCCCTCAATTCAAACTGCAACTAATTTACCTGGCCACAGATTTTCAGCTCGTCTCAGATAAGCTAGCAATATGGTGAGAGCCATACATATAGTGAGCGAACTGGTAGATTTGCAGTTGATGTCACCAGCGCTAGGCCTAGGCCGACCGTGTTGAACCTGGACGGGTATCGTGTCGATGTAGTTTGATGCAATTGAGGAGCTGAAAGATGCTAGTCGGTGGGCCTCAATCAAAGTGGGTGTTTGATATGCAGAGATGGGCAAAAGATGGGCACGAATGGGCGAATCTCTGCATCCAGCCAGCCCGATCAATGAATATCTATCTATCTGAGCTGCCATCTTTTGCCTACTCTCCCCCACCCAACGAAATCTCAAAGGGCGGCGTGGTCTCTTCTCTCTTGTTGCTAGGTAGTTTGATTTCTCTGAGGCCACAGTATTTCACATTGTTGCCTTGTTCGAGATTGTTTCATCATTCACACATATTTCATGTGATTGGTATTTTCAAGAACAATCTGTCCTGTCCTGACTGGACTCTGACGGCAGCCATGATCGTACCATGTGGGGTTTTCATCGCTTCGCCCAGCAGAGGCTACCTTACAAGTATATCCACAGCCAATTTAGCACCAAAGGATACATCCCCAAAAAGGCCAGCACAGCAGAAACCACACAAGCTGGGCAAGCGAACCCAAATAAAGCCTGCTTAGTCATTCACTTTCCCCCCGAAATTTACACTTGGCCTAATCAACGCGCCTCCTTAACACGTCTCCCGCAATCGCCAGGCACAGAAATACTGACCGACCTGTTCAAAGTCGCAAAGCCCTATTTAAAGTCCTCGTACTCCGTCCGCATCTCATTCGGCATCTTGTATCCTGTGGCAGCAAATTTGAAAACCTTGAAACGAAAACCCCGGCATTACTCGCAGCTATGACGCGCGCGCAGCAGACCATCTCCCTGGGCCTCCTGGTCTCCTCAGTATGGATAACCTCCCCCCCCCCTCCTCTGTCCGCTTGCCTCCTTGGCTAGGACAACGCATACTACATATCTGGTTGCTAATCTATCGACTACACAGCTCTACCTTGCTCTCTTCCTCGGGCTGATTCCTCTGCCTGCCCTTGTCCAGGAACATGTTGTCCCCGTGGTACGTCGCAATCATTTGCTTCCCCCCTTCCCCCTTCCCCACCATGGCTACCTATAATGTCACCTATGGGCCATTAGAATGCTAACGCTTGCTCTACCTCTAGCTTCCTCTATGGGGACTCGTCTCTTTCGGAGCAGTTCTCCTTTTCCGTCTCGGTTGGGGCATCCTGACTTTCAACGACGTCCCAGATGCACACAAGGAACTGATGGCAGAGATTAACTTGGCTAAGACGGAGCTGAGGAAGCTTGGCGTTGACGTTGACTAAAGGACGGCGTAAACGGAGAATCACGTATAAATAATACAGTTATGATGGAGTTACAAAAAAAGAAGAAGAAGAAGAAAAGCCACGAGAGGAGGAACAGTCCAGCGTTCCTGGTAGTTTAATACCGACAACAGGAGAAAGCCCCTGTGGCCTTTACTACTTATGAGACAGCTATTAGTACTACAAATGCAGACATGGCTCCCTAATGGCCCTGATGTGTCGCAATGCGCCTCAATTTCATTACTCATCACTCATGGTGTGGCTTTCCACCTGGTCTCCTACCAATAAAGATACAATTTTAGAAACAGCTGCAACAGGTTCCTCACCATCTTCAACGAGATGTTCAAATAGCCCCGGTAGTTTGCCAAAATCACCTCGTTGGTCCATATGACGCCCTAGAACAGAATCTCGTCAGTATTCATAAATTCGACCCAGTAATGCAACAAACAGCATGGGGTTTTACTCACATTTGCCGGGTATTCCAATCATAACAGCCACTTTGTTTTGTGCCTCACCAGTCCAGTCAAACTCAATTGTCCATTTCAGCAAAACAAACGTAGATGTGCTAGCAGGCTCGTCGATTGAAGGAATTCTAAGCTCAAACGACTGCTGGCCCATGAAGCGTAGCAAGTCGGGCTTTGTGCAGGACACCGCCTTTGGTTCCTCAGACTCTTCCGATTCTTCATCCCGTCGATGCCGTGGTTTCCGCTTCCGTAGCTCCTTGACAGTTTTGAAAACCCCGCCCTTCGGTGACAGCTCACGGTCGAGTTGCGTCCAGAGCCCTGCTCGTTGGACGGATGCGCGGTACCATTCTCCCATCGCCCAGGAGAGAATCCCAATGTTGCGCTGCATACTTCTGTTGCAGTCGCCGGCGCAAATTGTGTTGAGGAATGGTCCCAGTTCAGCTTTTGCCGCTGGCTCGAGGGAAGGCACTTTGAGGTCTAGAATACCAAGATTCAGTGCATTGACAACCATCTCGACCTTGGAAGTAAACAGGCCCGGCTCATCTCGTGACTGAAAGGTAATTATGCGACGCTGTCGAAGAGGTTCATCAGGTACTGTCGGTAAGACGGTAACAGTTGATGTAACAGTAAAAGGGTTGAAAAGCTGTAGATATGGAAGCTCATCTTCCGCGCTCATTTTGACGGGATGGTGTGACTTGATATCCGATACACTATCCTGTTTGTCGGATATGCTAGGCAGTGAAATTGGTTTGCTGAATGGGAGGAGGCCCATTGGATTCAGCGCAACTTTCACCAGTAACTGGGACTGTGCTGGCAGGCCATCGTCGTCTGAGAGTAATGTATATCTCTGTATCACATCCAGCACTGCATCCTCGTCCGAGGAGCTGATGATACGGCCAGAGCTCTGCATTACTCGAATGCGCTCATTCTCCTCATTCGCAATTCGTATATCCTTCTTCAACTTTGCAATTTCTTCGCGCAAAGCTTCACGCTCGTCCTTTTTGTTGCCGTTGGGATCAAATGCCGAGACCTTGCGCGCGGGGTTCGCACTTGTATCTAACAGAGGACCTTGCGTCTGGCTCTCCTCGGTGCTCGTCTGGCTTTGAGAAGCTGCTGCATGCATTGGCCCATATTTCCCATTCTCTCCAAACAGGCGCTTGGAGATAGGCTTCAGAGGTGAGCTCTTCTTGTGCTTGCCCTTCTCTCTCCACCTGGACGGGCTGCTGTGGATTCCTCGAGGAGGTGTTGAGGAGACTGGGTCGGACACGGCGGGAGGCAGCTCTGGTTCCGGTCGTGATACGGAGACGCCTGTAACTGGAGACCTTCGTAGTGATCTTCCTACGAAAGGGTTGAACTCATCATCGCCGTCAGGTGCTGGCGGAGGCAGCGGTCGTGGGTTAGGTTTCGCGGGGGATCTCCGCGGCGCAGCTGCAAGACCACCGCCTACCTGCAGAGAGGATTGCATCGGGCCTGGCATGTCGCTATCCTGGATTGCTGTCTGATCTTCCTCGCCCTCTTCGGCATCCTGACTCAAGTCGCTTGCCGCAGCGTCGACAGCTGTTGGCGCGGGTCTGATGTCGAGGGCCCTGTTGGGGGCATTTTTGGTTGTGTTGGGATGCGAGCTTGTCGGCTTCGACGGGGATAAAGAGCGTCTTCTCTCAGCTGTCTCTTGGTGAGATCGCGATATGCTCGCTGTTGTGGGTGAAGCATAAGAGGGCCGTTTGCGACGGAGCTCTTCCAAAGTTCGGGGGGTCGCGTCATTCTTACTCGTCTCACCAGCTAATGAGTTTCGAGGCGAAACTCGCCGGCGTTTCGACGCCGGCTCGTCCATGGCTACAAGATGTGTAGCTTTTCAAATTCTCCGCATTATATGTAACGTGCGACGCGACACAGTTGTGGAGGACGCTCGCTGACGAGTTGAATGTTGATGAGAACGATGATGATGATGGTGATGATGATGATTCTGGTGTTTGACGGCCCGGCGCGTCACGACTGTTGATCGGCTAAGGTGGCCCCACCACATTCGGACGTTGGGCAACTTTGGCATGACACAGTATTGATCCGTGCACAGTGTACTCCGTACGGCCTGTTTACCTTTGTGCCTGACAGTAAGGCCGATATGCAATTCTTTTCTGATTTAATATGCTTTATGATTTAATAAATCAATTAACTACTTTATCTGACTCCAGTTGAATCCTCCTGTAACTGAACATCTCAATCTTCAGTGCTACATGATGAGCCATGACTGTTTCAGAGCTCTGAGATGAGATCATTCACGAATTAAGGTTAGCAGCACATTATGAAGATTACGCTCTATTCTTACACAACAAACAATTATAATGTGATCCTGCACAATCATGAGTTAATAAACAGACCTTTATTCGCATGAATTTTTATTAGTAAAGAAGCATTCCGAGTCGAAGTTGGCAATGATTATGCAATCGCCGACTCTGACTAATCGTAGCGCGAGGCCCGGCTCAATACACCGAATTTCGCCCCTCCAATGCTCCGAGGCCGTCCTACGTCACACTCCAAACCCGTCCAAAGATTTGAGTAGTTATGTGCATCACTCTCTCCTTCAGCTCTCCGTTATCGCGACCACTCCCGCCCACACATACACACACATCCGGCGCACAAAATGTCGGCTCCAAGAGCAATAATAAAACCAACACTGCGTCTAGTGCGGCGACCCACCGCGACCGCAAAAGTCTGGCGCTGCAGCCGCTGTCTCGCCATTGCTAGCAAACTGCCGAGCGACGAACAATGGCCGCAAAGGACGCCACTGGGTAGCTACTACGAAAGCCTTTTGCGCCAACCGCTGCCGACTCTATCTTCTCAGACGAAATCTACCCAGAAACCGGAAGAGCCTCCTGCACCATCAACAGAGGAGA
Source organism: Zelopaecilomyces penicillatus (assembly GCA_005765155.1). NCBI lineage: Eukaryota > Fungi > Ascomycota > Sordariomycetes > Hypocreales > Pseudodiploosporaceae > Zelopaecilomyces > Zelopaecilomyces penicillatus. The sequence goes on from VCCP01000002.1 coordinate 5,091,304, forward strand.
AACTCCGCCTCATATTCGGCTCGCGAACTCTCACCCCTGCGGAAGAGGCAGCACGACAGGCAACGAAACAGTCCCAGTCAACCTACATTGGCGGCATTCTTGTACCCCCCCGCCCCGCAGAACCGGATAACTGCTGCATGAGCGGCTGCGTCAATTGCGTGTGGGATCTCTACCGAGAAGAGCTGGAGGAATGGTCCGCCAAGAACGCCGAGGCACAGGGACAGCTGAAAACAAGAGACGCAGCGGGCATTGAAGCAGACGGTGTACAAACCTTACCTCGGGTAAATGTTGATGTTGGTGCCAATAAGATTGCCAAAGACATGTGGGATGAAGACGTCTTCCAAAATGTCCCCGTTGGCATCAGAGAGTTTATGAAGCAGGAGAAACGACTAAAGGAGAAACACGAGCGAGAGCGCACAGCGCCCAGTTGAATAGAGCGGAGTTTTTACAACGGAGTGCTCAGAGGGGTGCTAAATTAAGTTGATTTTTTTTTCCCTTGGGAGGGTCAACAGCAAAGATGAATGTGTACATGATGTTATAATTATTTTTGGATATAGGTAGATTCCTGGTGTTTGGTGGCATTCGGCTGATGGAGTCTTTTTGTTACAGTTAGAGCCTTGTCTTTAGATACATGGATCTTGTCTAGAGCTTTCTGGGAGAATCAGTGTAATTGTTCACAAAGGCATCACACACACAATCGAAACAGCTGATTAGCAAATATAAAGGGGTGGGCAGTAACCCGCGCATGTATTTGGTTTCACGACAAGCAGCTCTATATTATCCTACGTTTTGGTGTGGTATCTTCATCATTTTTTTTCGATGTTTTTTTTTCGCCTTATTTTACTTCATTTCATCATGGCACTGACGGTGCTTACTGGCCGTTACCAGACTCTCGGGCAAGTCTGTCGTGCTCATCAATGTCTATGGCCTCCCAGGGGTAGTTGATCCAGGCGTCCCCAACAGTAGCGGCAGCGGCGTATCGAGTAGCCATCATGTCCTCGGGCAGCTTGCCCTTCTTGGGCTTGTCCTTGTTCTATTTGAAAAGTCAGTGAGATACTTGTAGAAGGCAAGAAACACATCTATGTTTGTGTGTGGCGCATCATCACGTACGTGGAGGACAAAGATGCTGAACTGGGTCTTGGGGTGATCGCCACCCAACTTCTGGCGAGCAGCCTCGACATCCTTCTCGAGCTCCTTGACAGCGTACTCGAGCGTTGTGCGGGTATCGTCAACCTCGTCGACAATCAGGATTCGCTTGCCGATGAGGTTCTCCATCTCGCCGAGGGCGGTCAGGTCCAGCCACTGAGTGCGGGTAACCTTGGTGCCGGGGATCTCAACCTGAGGGTCTCCACCGAGAGACTCGTAGAGCGAGAGGCCGATGGCCTGGATGGGGATGTTGGGCGAGTTGGCCTGCTTGAGGAACGATCGCAGGATACGGGCCGGGACGTAACCGCCGCCACCGATGGCGATCATGAGCTGGGGCTGGAAGTCGGCCAGAAGCTTGACGGCAGCCTCCTTGCACATCTTATGGACCTATAGAGGGGGAGGACCAGTCCGCAGTTAGCAAACAAAACTTGGTGGCTTTTTTTCTTTTTCGTCACAGGAAGCATGAAAGGCCGTCGGAGAGCATCATCATCACCGCAGCGCCAAGACAGTTCGCACTCACATCATTGTAGGTGACGTAGATTTTCTCAACCATTTTGGCGGTAGTGTTTAATAATGGAACTTCTAACAAAAACAGAGATGAGGGTATCACGAGAGGAAGAGAGAAGAAAAAAGGAGTAATAGATGCTGACGCCTACGGGAGCAACACAAGACGTAGTTGCCCAAGAAGAAAGAGGGAAAAAAGGAAGAAGAAGAGAAAACCGGAGCCTCGGCGGAATCTCTACATATAGTGTGCCTTGACCATTACAATAAAAAAATAATCACTCAAAACACGCGACGTTACGACTAGGTAGGTAGGCTGCTGCTGCTGCTGCTGCTAGGGCAGGCCAACTTTTTTTTTTTTTTCTCTCATGTCGGTGCTGGCCCGCCATACGGCCGCCCCGCCCTTCCCCCACTCACTGCTGCTGCCTTGCCATTATCCACTGCCTACAGTGGTGTAGACTGTGGAGTTTAGCCTGTGACAGGCGTGTATTTTCAAGGGACTTGTGCCCTGTGTGCCCCTCCATCCGAAAAAACTACATCATCCATCCGTTCTGCCCCTCCATCATCCCATCCCGTGAGGAGACGAAGAAAAAAAAAGAGGGTGCCCCTCATTCCGTACTCGGCCGTCGCTCAATAATGGTCTTGAAATGTGGGGGGTTGTCTGATGATTGTGTTCAGTTTACAGTAATTGTATAAGACAAGCACGTCTATCAACCTACCTACTTACTCAGGTACCTATCTATAGAAACAGAGAAGTAAGGTAGCGGTAGTAAGTACAACATCATTGGCAGGCTATCGGAAGTCGCCGGGAGGGACCATAAAGAGTCCACGCATTGATGCTGACGCCCTGTGAGTCTGCGACAGTGCAAAAATACATCTATAGTAGGAGTGGTGTGGGAGCTGCCGAAATACTGTACGAATACGGTAGTGTCTTGACGTTGAAAACGGTGGGCTGTCATTGGCCTGAAGATGTAATCCGTTTGGATGTAACTGACATTATCTACAAATCATCATTTCACAGGCAGCATTTATTATGGGACAACTGCGGCACATGAATGGTTTGATTGTGTTGCATTATGAATTAACTATAGTCTGCAGTGATGTGACATAGAAGAAAGAGTGCCGTCCGGCTAATAACTGTTAGTCTACAGGGTATTATACTTAAGCCAAAAGAAGTGGTAAATGTACCCGAAATGCGTGTTGATAAAACCATCATCTCAATACTCCCACATCAACTCCATATTTTTATAGCTCGCATTCTCCAAAAAAGAGCTCAAGGGCTCCATCTTCTGGCTCTGTATTGACCCTTGTTCTTAATCTTGGTCTGCTTGCTTTTATTGTTGTCCACCACAGCTATGGGTTTCTGGATATTTCCCACCCCCACCTGTGTTGTGGTAGACTCTTCTTTGACATTTGATACGCTCTGTACAGCATATTCTTGGCACATGGCATCATCCCTCACAGTAACCTCGATGGGGTAGTAGAGTTGAACGGCATAATCACTGCGCGTTTCTAGGAAAACCCAATCAATCTCGGGCCTGAAAAAAGTGCCATCGAGTCTGCGTCTGATGAACATGGCCGTTGGTCTGCTCGTCGCATCAATATGGACGATCCATTTGAGTTTGACATTGTAGACTCCAGGTTCTATCATAGTGACATCATTCGAGTGAATGACTGCTGTCCAGACATGGCCTTGGACTCTTCCGCTGGATGTGATGTAGTTGAGGTTCCAGATGACCTCGCTGTAGGAGAGTGCAAGGACGGCTCGATGCTTCTCTAATTTTTCAACAGCTGCAGAAAGCTGGGAGAGTCTCTCGTTCCGCTTAGCAGTAATCTCCAAGAGCTCATAAGGCGTCTTGATTTCCGCCGAAGAAGCAAATGCAGCTTTGATGTCTTTGAAGCATTGGATGAGAGGGATGGTGTTGTGGGCTTTCAGAGTCTTCCTCTTGATCACCTCGGCCCAAGCTGCGTTCTTCTCCTTTTGAAAGAGAGCGTGCACATCCGCCACCGCTGACTTGAAGAGAACTTTGGCGTCTGCGACGGCATCTTTGATGAGCTCTGAGCGACGGAGGCCCACTTCATTCATAGCAAGCATCTTGACCATGCCGCGGAGACGCTCGATCTCTCCACATATCTTGTCGAGCCTCTCGTCAAAGTCTTCAGTATACTCCCAAGGATCGCGAGAGCGATATTTAACAGGGTGGCATTCAATATTGTCACGCGCATTGAAGCCTCGGATCGCCTCGTACTTGGGATCTTGGCAGATTCCCGTGTCATCATAAAAGAATGGAACATCGTATGAGGCGCTAGAAAATGTGCCCGTGTCGCTACGCTCAGAAGGACAAGTTCCAGGGGAAGAAGTAGACAACTCCATGCTGTTCTGGAAGACAGGGTGACCAACGTAATGAGGTTGAATAGCCGTCATCTTGAGCGAACACGCAGAGCTGGTTTGCGGCTAATAGCAGATTAGTGGCAAAGGACAAATTATAGCTTACACAATAGCGAGAAGCTGAAGTGTGTGCTAAGAGATGACTTTGCAGTGATATTTGTAGTAGTAGCTGTGTAGAAATAGCTTTGCAATAGTATCTGTGTAGTAGTGGCTACGTAGAGATAGATAGCTGCGCAGTAATAGCAGTGTAGTGTCAACAGACAAGCTCAAGTGAAGAGAAAATCGTGAGAAAGTCTCTTCAGTGTGTAGAGAAGTGTTTGAAAGGATGCAAGTTGGAACAGGACCATGGGCGGGAAAGGAGCTCATTATATAGACGAACGTAGAAACAAGGTTTTCATCTTCATGTGCTGTGCGGACTCCATCTTTTTCCACTCTCGCGAGCTTATTTTGCCTTTTTCCATATTTACTCGTGACAAGAGCAGTCATCAAAACTTGCGGCCTCCAAAGCGCAGAGAGTTGGCGTTTTCTTCATGCTGGCGCTTTCGACAACCTTAAACAAGCCTTTGCCCCCTTCCCCCCCCCCCCTTTTTCTTTTTGTTGTCTGCTTTGATTCGGCTGGGTTCATGTAGGGGGGCTTGTTTTGTAAAAGGGTCCCTCGCTGCTGCCGATCTGTTCTGGTATAAAACTGCTCTCGATGAGCAAAGCAAAAAGGGGATTGTCCAGACGACGATGCTGGGTACTTTATCAGGGGGCCAAGGTGCAAAGCGTTGCTGGCGATGACAGAAAACTTAGAAGATGAAGGTTTTGGCTGAAAACTATGCTGGTTATGGTTCCTCTAGATGTTTCTAGAACAGTCATGTTCCTACCTTATCACAAGTTTGTTGTCTGTTGCGGTATAATAAACTGTTAATTGGGGTAGAGGCAGGCCGTTGCGCCACGCATCAGACTCAGACCCCAGGAACCAGCAAGGCTCCACACTTTAAATGGAGTAAAAGCATCAATCTTTGTTTGTTTTACTAGTATTGATAATACATACGGCTATCTAAATTATACGGAAAAATGACAATGGGAAGTTTCGCATCTAGCTTTTTCCATTGCATGATTACCACCTGACATGTGGGAAGCCGAAACCCGCACAGTGGATTTCTGTATATGAAAACGAAGCAACTTACAGTTGCAGGGTTTTCTCACGCCCTCTCACTTTATTGGGTCCAATTCGAGTCTAGAAAGGTTGGTTGATGTTCGGGCGAAGGAAGGAACGTTACAAGGGAGGAGTTTGCTGAGTTACTCGTGTTCTGACAAAACGAACCTGCAGAGAACAACCCATACAAGAGGAATGAAATGAAAAGGGATTGAAAATAAACTACAATGCCTGTTTGAAAACGCATGTAACGGCCCCTAACTTCGACGTAAGACATTTAAATATTTGCTTACCTGTGGAGGTTGTGATGAATAAGTCGTTGCGCAAGCCAACAACCGCCGTGCATGCACATCTACACTCTATCCGCAGAGACCCAAAAAATGTCCACAAATAATCAAGCCTGCTAAATGATATGATGGATGATATGTTTGTTACACGTCCGTGGGATGCAAAAAATCGAATCGCTATTCATCTGGATTAACGAATAACGTCAAAAAAGAAAATATGCTGACAGAACGGGGATTCGAACCCCGGCCACTTTCGTGAACGGAACACTGCTTTACACAGATGTAAGAGCACAAAGATGCACTTGAGACCGTCGCCATAGACCACTCGGCCATTCTGCCTTGTCGCATGATAGTTCCGATACTAATGCACACTATGGAGGTCTGGACCCAACCCGCTAACCTTGCATGGTGATCTAGCAGAAGACGAAATGCTCACAAACACAATAAAATGGAGCTTCATAAAGATAAATAAATGCTTTAATACTAAAAAACCGACTTATGTACAGGACACCCAAACTGTATCGCAAAATACCATACGCAAAAGATTTAACCTCTTGTCATTCTCACGTTGACTCCATCCTTGCACGTTGTCGCCAGAGCGTACAGCTCTACCCATTCCTTGTCATCAGTTGCCTCCATTCTCGAAAACGTCTGGACCATCCTGGCGATAAGATAGTGCGTTTCCAAAAGCGCAAATTTTTCTGCAAATGAAAACATCTTGTTAGTCTTATTCCATTCATTTGGAGGAAAATCTGCATAAAAGAAACAGGGACACTTACGGCCAATGCAGATTCGTGGCCCGCCGTTAAAGGGTAGATAACTCCAGCCCGGACGAAGATTGTCCCACCTCTCAGGGATAAATTCGTCTGGACTGCTGCCAAACACTTGCTCATCTCTGTGCATCGAATACAAATTGTACATGACCAAGTTGCCTTTCCGAACAAGCAAAGGAGAATTTCCGTCTTTTCCTCCGCCATAAGGTATATATGTATCTCTCGATGCTTCTCGGGCGTTGGTCGGAATGATAGGATGTAGTCGTAAAGCTACGTTATGTCAGTGAAACAATTCCACAATCACATTATTCAGTGACAACAACTTACACTCTTGTACACACCACTTCAAGTATTCCATCTGGCTGATTTGACCGGTAGTCACTGAGTCTTTGCCTGCAATGGAAAGTACTTCTTCTCTCAACTTGGCGTAGATCTCTGGCTTCCTTGCCAGCACAAAAGATAGGTTGCTCAGAAGGCTCGCTGTAGTGTCGCGGCTGGCTACCATGATGTGGAGTATCTGGTCTCTCAACTCCTGGCGGTCTTTTGTCACAGCAGCTAGCTCGTGGAGAATATTGTGTTCATCAACTTTAAAGTCTGGGTCTTCCTTTCTTCGCAATGACTCGTCAATAAAATGCTCAATGTACTGAAACACTCGATTTTTCGCCCTGGCAGCAGTGAAGCTGAATGTAAGGTGTTGAAGCGGACCTAGTTGCATCTTTTTGATGATCTCTGTGGAGCACGTCATGTAATCATCCACAAACTGCTGTTCCCTGGGGTGACTTGACGAGCGATCAAGTACGCGTGTTGAGTGCCCCATCAAGAACTCAGTTGCAAAGTCCATCGTGAGCCAAAAGTAAAGAGGCTGTAGATCGACTACAGTTCCATCACCTGGGAGGCGTCGAAGCAATGCCTGGAAATGACCCTCAAGGATGTTGACGAGGGAGTCCTTGTCCTGTTTTGCCAAGCAGGGCCTCAACACCCCCCTGGCATGTGACCACGGATGCCCATTCAGGGTGAAGATTCCACTTCCTAGAAGTCCTGCCATTGCAGACACACGTAGGTGGGGGAGATCAAAGTCTTCAAAGGCTACAGCCAAAACATGCTTAATGTTCCGGCTGTCACATGTGTAGATTGTCTCCATGGTCCAACGTTTAGAAACGTAAGTTGATCCTAGTTGCCGAAATATATCGTGTGTGTATTCCAAGTATCTTTCAATAGGCTTGGCAAATATGCTTTCGTAGATGAAGTCAAGTCCAATTATGGGGTCTTTGACTGGGATTTTGTTCTGGGCGGCTTGACAGCCCTTGCGAAGAGCATATCTCCACTGACGGATGTATGTATATATGCTGTGAAGAAACGGCGGTACAAAGAGAAAGGCAAAGAAGAGAAGGACATAATGGGCTTTCAGAGATGATAACATTTCGTCAAAGGTTGTCTTAAGACTGAAAGAAGTGAGGATTGGGCTCAGGCAAGATGAATGGTGTAGCACGAATAGCCACCGATATTTCTAATGCGAAATGGGCGATATTTATTCTGATCTTGAGCCACATCTAATTGAAGTTGATAACTCCTCCGTCGGATACACATCACCACCCCCTACTGGGGTATGTCTCCACCAACACCTCAAGACATAGCGAAGCTTATTGAGATGGTGACTTGGTAATGAAGAACAATTTAATGTAAGCTGTATCTGGCCGATGAAGTGCTTCAAAACGCCCGACATCAGTGAGGAAAGAGAGAAAAGAGGGGCCTATGGGGTGTTGGGTCCTCAGATCTGCTATAAACAGATTTTGTCAAGAGCCAATAAGGTTAATCCTACCCACTTCAGATGACGATAATGTAGGACCAAATCAGCCCTGGTTGTGCGCCTTCCATATAACGGTGGCAATTGTAAAAGTGATGCCCGTTCGTATGAGGCAACATTTCACCCGCACCCTGGACCCTGGCAGCAACGTTACGATATGTCCCACAATGAAAATTTGAATGAAAGACACTCATCAGGCTTGCATAAACTCTTACACAGACAGTGGGAACGGGCATTGCGTCGTTGCTCCTTGTTGCGTGCTGCTGCCTTGGTTTTGTATGTCAGATCTACCACGTATGTCCTACTGCGATCTGCTTCATAGTCACACAGCAGTTGATTCTCGTAAAGATTGAGGACTTCGCAGGGGCCATAAAAACAATGTGAATCCATGACATCTGCGTGTCTTGCCAATGTAAGAGCTCGCTCCAGAGCCCAGCGAACAAGGTTAATTAGCCGGTATGCTTTCTGGTTCAAGCTTTTCAATGTTAGCCCTTAGGCTTTCCTATATCGCAATCGCAAATGTATACATGAAGCCTTGGAGCATTGTTGGTCATATGCCAATGCCAAGGCAAAAGGTTCACATGCGATGGCAATACCAAACTAGCTGAAAAGAGCAGGCAAGCTAATCTATCAAGTCAATGTCAACAAGCATTGCATAAAAACGGGAGGCATGCGTTATCTACTCTTTGAGTAACACCAAGCGACAGGATCTCCTTAGGGGCGCTTGGGACGGGTACTTGTTGGTCTCCTAGACTCAGCTGTGTGACCTAAACGGTAAACTCGGTCATTGTAAACATTGACATGAACCACATAAAATGATAGCCAATCAAACCCGGTGTTCTTGCGCCGAGGTATTTTGGATTTCTCGGATTATGGTATCGTTGAGACAGGCTCAGAAGACACGCCAAGTATATTTCACCTGCCTCTTTGATCTCGCCACCAACAACTAGTCGGACTTTTGATAGTTTGGTCAGAGTTTTCTAAAAACCAACATGATAGATCATGCGGGCGAAAGGGTACACAAGTCATATTCCTTGGGAAGACGAGCACCAGAAGCTGATTTGTCCGAAGACTAGGCCGGCGAATACGGACCACTGACGACCTCCGCATGTAGTTGGTCACAAGCATCTTAGATGGGTATCCCGGCTGCGACCATCCAAACCTCCTGTCTTTCCTTTTTCTCTGATGGCCTTCTGATGCTCCGTGTAACCATCCACGGCATCTCCGGTGGCCGATACGGTGGGCGAAGCACAGAGATTCGGCAGGACATTCTGTCGGGGCAACATCATCTCTCGACCGAACTGGGATTGTCTTTTGTGTGCCAAGAGACCTGCTGTGAACACTAAATATCCACATGCTGTCACACTAAGCGAAACAATGATTTGGTTCGCCATCCCGGGCGAGTGGCGCTGGTGTTGGTCGGCTCGGAAAGCTTCACTATCCGCATGTCCCGCGGGCGGCAGTGAGGAGAAACATCGGCCGATCCCATCCTGTGCTTCGACGCGCCGAGTACCAGGTACACGGTGTTGACCGTGCTCACAGTATCCTATGGGATATCACGGCTGTCAAACGGTTGGTATCAAGAGGCAAGGCGTTGCTTTCGCACAAGACTGAGCATTATGGGCTACCTGTGTCCGAAGTGTTGGCCAAGTACCTGCAGACACGGATCCAGGCAGATAATGAAACGGCTCCCAAATCACGAGTTTGGGGCTGCAGAGATGGCGAGAAAGTACATCAAAGCCGGTTCCTCATCCTGCTGTTGGAGAGGAGAAGATGATTTTTACTTTCCAGTTCCTACTCACGTTGCCCATCTGCGCCATCAACCGCCAACTGTTCACCGAGAACCGGCTGGCCGCTCAAGGCCTGCTTGGTTGGCTTCAGCATCCACGTTCCGCCCCGTCCCAGTGGTTCATTTTGGCACCAAGCCCGCTAAAGCATGGCACTAACTTCGCTAATCGACAGCGCCCGGCTGATGTCCCAACAGCGAGCCGCAGTGGATTCCTCCAACTTCAGCTCCAACTCCAGCGCCAGCACTGGCCATCTGCTCGCTGAAGTGCATGGCGAAGACGTCGCCGACTTGGACAAGACGCTTTGGCACTTCTTTCTTGCAACCGCCTCAGCACATCCCGACCGAGAAGCCATCGTTTGCCTCTGGCAGCGTGCAGATGGCAGCCAATTACCGTCTGAACCAGCTCCGAGCGGGAGATCTGACTGTCTCAGATGGACGTATCACGACCTGCAGGCAAGAGCAGAGCGACTGGCCTGCGCTCTGGAGAAGCTGGGGTGTCGTCCTACCATGCGACTTGCCGCTGTGATTTGGAACTCTGCAGAATGGGCCTTGTTATTCTGGGCCACGGCCAAGATTGGTTTGGTATTTGTGCCCATTGACCCCCGTGCCGCTGCTGACGACATTGACTTGATGTTGTTATCCGCGCAGCCGCAGGTCTTGCTTGTTCAGGATACTGAGGCAGTGGCCGCTCTGCAAGTCTTGGATCGGAAATGGAGTCCGCTTCGCGCTCGAGTTCGAATCCATTGCTCAGAGGAAGATGTTGATGGCTGGCTGAATCTGCAACAGCTGTTGTCGTTGAAGGCGTTTGATCCAACGGCAAGTTACCCCTATGTCACGACGGAGGATAAGCCACCAGCACTCGACCAAGGCGACAAAGAAACCGCCGCACTTATTGTGTTCACAAGTGGAACAACAGGAGAGCCCAAAGGCTGTGTGCACACAAATAGAAACCTCGTTGCGCAAACCAACAACTATGACCCTAACTCAGACGCCTCCTTCGTTGACCGTTGGCTCGTTCATACACCGGTTTGTCACATCTTTGCTATCAACAATGCACTCCGCGCATGGAGATACGGCGGTACAGTTGTTTTTGCCTCCAAATTGTTCGATGTCGACTCAACTCTCAAGGCTTTAGTACAGGAGCAAAGTACTATAATGTCGGCAACTCCAACTCTGGTCAAGGCACTCTTGGCCCACAGCGCATTTTCGAGTCCCCAAGAGATAAATCTCTCAGTAGTGACTATTGCCGGAACTAAGATTGAGACTGAGGATATCCGTCTTTGCCGTCAGGAGCTGGGCTCACGAGATGCAATCCAGGCCTATGGCATGACTGAGGCTGGGCCAGTAATTAGTTGGGCCAGACACGATGAGCTGTTGGTTGATGGGTATCACCCCGGTGTGGGTAAAGTTCTTCCAGGAGCAGCACTTCGCATATGTCGTCCTGGAAGTCACACAGTGCTTCAACGATTACAGGCCGGAGAGCTACATATTAGTGGCCCGTGTGTCATTGCAAACTACCTGGGCGAATCTGACAGTGACAAGTTCTATTCGGATAGCTCTGGGAAGTGGTTTATGACCGGCGACCAAGCTATGATTGACATGCATGGTGTTGTACATATTGTGGGCCGTTATAAGGATTTAATCATCAGAGGGGGAGAAAACATCAACCCGCTAAAGATGGAATCATTTTTGGCTGAATTACCTGGCCTAGAGGTGAGTGGCTCTCGCTATTTTGCAACTGATGTAGAACTGATCTACTAAGCTAAATTGGTGTTCAGGTTCGGGTCGTTGGAACCCCTGATGATGTTGCCGGCCAAGTTCCGGTCGCCGTTGTCAAGCTGCCTACGGGCATATCAAAGGCCCGGGTGGCAGAAGTGTCCAGACGAATGGGTCCACAATATGCTCTTGATGGAATTTACACGTTGGAAGAACTAGGACTTCAAAGCATGCCAGTCACATCCATCGGCAAGCCTAAGCGAGCTCTCTTGGCCAATGCTATCGCTAAGCTAAGGTCCAACACCGACGAAGAGCTCAAGGTTCGCCAGTCGGATCAAGTTGAATTGGGCAAGCTTGAAGGGACTCTTCAAAATATTTGGGAGCAGTTGACAGGGTTTTGCCCAGCCTTGACCGACAGTCTGGATTATCTTGCAGATAGCATCACACTCCTCCGATACTGCGATAGCGTGCTCCGGACATGTAACAAGTATCTTTATCTACAGGACTTAAGGGAGCATAATACGGTACAAAAGCAATCGCAGCTGTTGTCATCAAGAGCACTTCTCAACAATTCTGACAATATGCGTGCGCAAGAAAATCGCTCCCAGAGGCTCTCATCAAGCACTTCTACCGTTGAGACTTGCATTCCGTACCCGATAGCTTTCGGATTTGCACCCGATTATTCGAATAACCAGAACAAAAACCGCGACCTTTGGAAAATAGCGCAGGGGCATTTGAGTAATTTGAAACTTGGAGAACACGATCTGGAGGATATCAACCCTATCAGATATTCGCTGCAAAGGACTATTATTAGACAGCGGCCACAGTCGTATAATGTGCGCATAGTCTTTCGAATCAGGAAGACTGCAGAGCACCAAGTTCATATGGGTCTCAAAGCAGCCATAAGCCAGTGGCCAATCATGCGAACATTTCTATGCCGCTCCAAGGGAATGCGGCCGTATCATGCGATTGTTTCACCAAGCGAGCAATTATTCCAGCATCTTATACATGAGATGGAGGTGGAGTCTGAGCAGGAGGCAGTAGCTTTATACCAGGATGATACTTTTACATCTCAATTCCCCGAGTCTCCATTCATGCTTCAAGCAATGATCATCAAAACGAGAGTTACCAATGAGTTTATTCTCTGCCTGACTTACAGTCACTCTATAGTTGATGCATTGACACTGCTTCCATGGCACCGAGATCTTGATCGGCTAATTGTCAATCATAACTTCAAGGTTCCTGTTCATACGCCTTATCGGTTGTTTGCAGATCTCTTTGAACAATATCATAACTGCTCACCTGCTCAAGCATCGATCTTATATCGCATTAAGCAGCTGCGAGGTATTTCGAGGTACAAGCACGCCTTGTGGCCGAAACAGCGAGCACCAGGCATGATGGTGGCAAATGACAATGGCTCTCCCAACGTATCTGAACGTCGAGCAATCCGAGCCCAAGTGTGGAAGGGAGAATGGGATGCCAGATCATCAGAGTTCCGATATCCTCGCCGAAGCAGAGTCGTATGTCTACCGCTACTTGGCAAACTTAGAGCCATTTGCGGCGTAGAACCTTCAATGTTTACCAAATGTGCCTTGGTTCTTTTCAATGTCTTGCAAACAGGCTCCCCAGTGGCAGTCTTCTCGTCGTGGGAGAGCGCACGAACGTGGCCATTTATGCCTAAATGGATAGAGTCGCTGCTGCCGCCTGCAATGAGCATAGGTGGGCCTACCGTCGAATGGGTGTTGAATATGTATGAGCTCGTCCGGGAAGAGACGTTGATTGAGTTTTTCCGGCGTATGATTTACAATCAGGAACAACTTCGACCACATGAGCATGCACCGTGGGACAAGGTTGTAGATGGGCTTAGCGACGAAGGCGACGTTGCTGTTGATGCTTCTTTCCGTCAATCTTTTGTATGGGATGTAAGTATGGGCCTTTCGCATTCAAGGGGAATTCATAACGGCTTTGAAGTCCTGGAGGCCGTATCGCGATACGACTGGCCAGATTGGTGAGTAGATGTCTCTTGATTCCTCTCAAGCTCGCTCATTCGAATGGACTTGACAGCTAATTGGTTCATAAACAGTGGCTTCGCCTGGAATGCGTTCATGATGGATAAAGTCAATCTTTTCTTCATTGCATCATGGGATACGGCACAGCTCAATGCAGATGAAGTGGATGGTTTCTGTGACGATCTGGCAGACGTGATGAGAAAGCTAGCGAATGAGGGAAACTGGAATCGGCCAGTTGGAGAGGTATTTTCAATCACAAAGTGACGGGGAGCCAGAATGGTGGCAACAGTCGCAATTTACTATCACAGATTACTTGTTGGTTAAGGGTGACACATCCTTTGGCTTGAGTTTCATTTGTTATAGTTGCAGATTACTTACATGGTTTTTGATGATTGATTGATATCAGGACTAGATTGACTGATGAGATATCATGGCAATAGCACAATCATATAAAATACATCAATTGGTCAGTGTGTGGAGTTTGATATATGCTATGTGATATTCTTCAAATCAGGCAATGTTTTTAAAGGTCACTTTGAGAAGATTTGAAAGGCAACCATCTTGGCCATTCATGACAAGCCAGCCAGCTAACTTTATTGCCACCCAGCTTTAAATACAAAACAAACGCCCGTTATACTAAACACATAAACACAACGGCCCCTTCACCTGACTTTATCCAACAACCTCTTTCCAGAGAAGAGACATTTACCTGGTATGGGCAGCTGTTCCATATCCTCTCATCGACTCTCGCATCAACCTCTGCGTTTGCTCCTCATCATCTCCATCCATGCCGTCCAAGTCCTCGATCCTCCATACGACCACTGCCCGCAGAAACCCCACGACTGCTATACCGCCTATCAAAAGAACACACCCGGCCAAAGCCCCCTTAACCAAAAGACTCTCCTGATTCACCAGCACGGCGCACAGCACGACGGCTGTGACTGTTGTGAGGAAGAGAATTGCCGTCTGGATGTAGAGCAGTATGACAGCGGAAAGCCAGCAGATTTCGTGGATAACGAGCGTGCCGAAGCAGAGGATTAGAATGAGCGTTAGAGCTGGCGAAGCACCTTTCCAGATCCTATGAAGAAAAGGAAAGAGTATTAGAGAAAAGAGTATAACCCTCAAATAGGGGGAGGAAAAACTTACCAGATCCAGTGACTGGGCTCAGAGTCCGTCAACTGACCTACCTTCAGTCCAACAAAGACACTCAGCACCGCCAGCGCAACCGCAATCTGCAACACAAGAATCAACCCTTGAACGACTGAACGCAACAGCCATCTCGCCACAGCCCGTTCCGCTCCGCCATCCGCCGTCGTGGGCCTCTGAAAACGGTCAGAGTACGTAGACGATTCCATCGCCCGCAAACGGCGCTGCGAAGTACCATCATCACTGCTCAACGAAGAGGACCAATGGCGCCATCCAGATTGCCACCAATTCGAAACGGAGGGTTCGTTGGCTCCCCGAGCCGCAAATCGCGAGGCGCCCCAGAACTCGATTGGGTCAGTGGATCGTTCTAGTTCGTGGACGACGACGATTGGGTTGCGGTTGGTGGAAAGGGGGGAGTAGGCGGGGGAATGGGGGGTAGCTCCGGATCGAGGAGAACGAGGAGTGAATAAAGAATAGAGTGGCCAGTTTGTGAATAGTAGCTGCTGCTGAGATTGGTGGTGGGTGTCGGACTCGCTGGAGGAGCGTAGGCTTTCGGAGCTCTCAGAGCTTTCGGAGTCGTAGAATGAATACCCAGGCGAGCTCGACGTCAGGATAGTAGTCTCAGGGACAGCACCTCTTCCAGGATAGGGGGTAGGACACCTCACGGGGTTCCTTTGACCCGAGATATCCCAGTTCATCGCTCCAAGCTGAAGTCTCGGATGGACCGGCCTCTCCATGAACCGAATCGCCCGAATCGCTTGAATCATCACGCTTTCAGATCCTTCAACTTCTTGATCCCTTTCTCCTCCTCCCCCTCCTCCTCCTCCTCCTTCTCCTTCTCCTTCTCCTTCTCCTTCTGCTCCACTTCCATCTTCACCTCCCACTTCTCTTCTTCTTTCCATTCTGTCCTCTTCAGCACTGTACACAGCATCACCGCCTGCGGTATGCTGTAGTACATCCATCATGGGCCAAGAAATGCTCATTTTTGCGCGCCTTCTTTTTGTCTTTCACACCTCTCAGAGACGAAGTAAATACAAGCCCTGCGGTTGTCGTACTAAGTAATGGTGAGAAAGAAGTGTAAGTGAAATCTGGCAAAGTAGAAAATCCCGGTTTATCCTTTTTTTTTTTTTTTTTTCTTCTTCAAGAAAAAAAAAAAGAAACAGCAAAGCAAGAATCTAGTGACGGATGCACAAAGTGGTTGGCTGGAAGATAAGGGGTGAGGGAGGAAAAAGGTAGGAAGAAGAGAGAAGTGTAAAGCTGGAAGTTTTGTCTGGAAATAGAGAGAACTGATGAGGCAGTGATAATTCTTTTCCAACAGGTTACCGAGTTTATATATGCAATTCTACAGCAGCGCAAATCTAAACGGCGTAGATGTGAACGCCATCTGAAAATCCAACATCACCTCCACAACAAAAAGAACGTCGAGTCAAGTCGAGTCCCTCAAGTCAAAGCATTAATCATACTGTACATTGAACTACTCCTAGCATGGGAAGAAAAAAGCGAGTTAAAGTATTTCTCTTCCCCCATTGTCCATTCGAAAAGGGTGGATGGGCCGAGTGCTTCTGCCTTGTTCTCTGTTGCTAAACTGAACTGACCAAATGGCATAGAACGCTTCCCTTTGACACTCGATGAAAATCAATTCCACGACACCAAATTACGGTGACACCTTGTCCCTGAACGGAATATGATCAACAACTGCACTTCAATCACCCGTACAACTCAATTACATGCATGAACAAGAAAGAGCCAATAGTTGAACTGGGACTTGAACGGAAAATTGCACTTTTCTTGGTAGCGAGAAATGAAAGAGAGAAAACAAATGGCTGGTTTCATCATTATTCAGATATACAATACACTGGAGCCGCTTACTCCAAGTTCATTCTTGCTTCGTCACCAATCCCCCATTGGCCCCCATCCTTGCCCTGTTTCTGAATCTCCAGCTCTACTGCAAATCCTAAACCGCTTGAATCTTCTTCGCTGACTACGTCGCTCAGCACTTCGCTCGTCCTCCTCGGCCGATGTTGCGTCTCCGTTGACGAACGATCGGTTCCTGCACGTCTCCGCATTGATGGCCAGAATCTTGAGGACGTCGAGTTTAATGACGCCGCATCGTCTGTGCTGGGTTCGTCGGCGGACGTTTGTTCTATCCTAGGCACTGTATTCTCGGCTTGTATTGGTGACACCATCTTCTCGTTGGCTGTGCTGTATGACGCTATACGGGGGCCGGGGGTGGCTTCGAGCTCCTGTGGCACTTGAGAATCGTCGACTTCCACTAACTCTGCATCGCGATACCACTTTCTTCGTCTCGTCCACTTTCCCCAGCCATCTACTCCTCTCCGTCCATTCTGCCACTGTAAAGATGTTAGCACAGGTCCAGACCAATTTGAATATGGGTGATCGAGTATCAGCATGCATGCGCCACTCACTTTGTTGTCATAATACACCCAACCATTCTTGCCTTCGGTCCCGTCATAATCTACAGCTTCTGATTCATCGGAAACGCCATCCACACGCCACCGGCTACCTTCCGCCCATTGCCATTGCATCCGGCTGCCATCTTCAACATCTGGTAGTTCAAATTCGTGCTTTTGGGGCACCATATTATTATGTTCGTCTGTCCAAGCCGGGCGTTCGTACGCAAAGAGGCTTGTTGTCCATCCCAAGGCAACCCAACGCCGCTGATTCTCGTAAATGATAAAAGTAAACTTAACGCCAGCGCTTCTCACGCTTGCGTTGCTTCCGCCCCGGTTGTTCACCTGCAGACTAGAAGGCCCTGCCGATGAAGCTTTGCTGAGCTCCGACTCTTGTTTGCCCAGCCCCGTCTCTCTGCCGGTTACGCCTGTGGGGCCTTCGAAATTGAGGCCAGTGATTGCTTCAGCCAACTGACGAACAGTGGCACTCCTCCAAATGATGACCCGTGACACCCTCATGACCTTTGAATGCCAGGTCAAGACGATGGTTCCAGCCAGGAACACAGCCCGCCGGGTAGTGATAATCCTCCACGGAGACATAGTAAGTGCAATCCAGAATGGAGTAACTATCAGCAATCGCATGAACATGGCTGTCAGCGCCGGTTTGGTCGTGGCACTTGTAGGGGTTCTCTGGGTGCTTAAGAAGTCGGTCATCTCTAACAGTGGACCCATAAGAAGGTTGCATCTTCCCGTAAACTCCTTGAGCGTGTCTACAATTTCATCCAGCGTCTTCTGGTGCTTGGTATTTGTAACCTCGGAAACAGCTCTCTGGTGTCTCGGCTGGGCACCATTACCATTTCCCTTGGTTCCCTCAGCTTGGCCATTCGCTCCGGCTCCAAGTTTCTTTGCGGTTGTATCCTTCACCTCTCTTGCAGGAGGTTCGTTCCACCCGCTGGTGCTCAAGGGGCTATACCTCCGGCCATACATGCCTGCAATGAGAGCGGCACCCACCACAACGGGGCCAGCCCTCATCAACACAACATCTCCATATAAAACGATGGCCCAAAACGCAGAAAGTAGCAGGAAGCTCTGCCACGGGTCACCGGTACTCCATGTCAACAATCCAACAAAGTTATTTAGCGGTAGAAGGAACGGGTGGCTATAGGCGAGAGCGCGGGTGATTTGCGGCGGAGTGGCGAGAAGAAGGGGGCTCTTTTGGTGGACAAGGACGGTTGAGCGTCGTGTAGAGCGCGAGGGCGTATTCGCGGAGAGGGTTACGGGAGAAAAGGCAGCGTAGGTTGGAGGTGCAGAGCCGAGAGAGTCGAAGGCGGATGGCGAAGTGCCAAGCGAAGCGTCGTCGCGAGAAGACATTGGCGTGCCGAACCACGGAATGTCCTATAAATCAAATCGCGGCCAATAGGTCAGCAAGCTTGCAAGACTTCGGTTGCAAGACGATGATGTGTTCGACGTCCTGTTCCGCAGCATGCAGCCCTGCGCAGGAGACAGCGCTGGCTGCAGACTCGCGAGAGAGACTCGCGTTGCGCGGCTGTGGCGAGACCTGCAGGCAAGCAATGAACAAGGCAAGCAGATGTGGCCAGCAGTCGGACAAGGGTAGGCAAAGACAAAAAGGTGGAGGCAGAAGCAGAAGCAGAGGTAGAGGTTAGAGGTCATAGATACAAGAGAGCCAGGGCGCAACGCCTCGTCTCATGACATCACATGGCGGTGGGGTCGGTGATGACAAGTACGGTAATGGCCTACGTGTTCATCGTGGCAGGCAAGAAAACAGTAGCATCATAGAGGGCAACAGCACGTGGCAGTGTAGAAGGGATCATAGACAACGGTTTTGAATGCGAATTGACTGAGGGTAGGCGGTGGAGTGACGATGAAACTGGCACTTACCATGGCAGCCATCAAGAAGCGAGGCGATCTCGTATAACTTCACGCAGATTACCCCAGACGTCCCAACGTCATCTGGTGTCTAGAGGTTGCGCAAATTCGTACAGCGTGTGATGGAAGTACAGCAGACGGCAGTTGGGTAATGACAGTGGACAAACGGCGCACATGCGCATACAGAAGCGGACTGAACCAGACTGGACTGGATCAGGTTACTTGTCTAGCAATCGCACGCAGTTCCCAGATCCCCAAGGCAGGGAAGAGTAGAGGGAGAGAGAAAGAGAGGGACGGGGGGGGGGGATGCTTTGCTGGCGCTACCCAGAGGCGAAGATGCCGATGCTGTGTTTCATCTCCAAGCAATGGAGCCGTGAAGTGCGACGATAGAAGAGGCGGCGATGGAGGGATAGGAATTTGGGTTTGGATTTCTTTCTGACGCGGCGCAGCGCATTCAAGGTCTCAATCGCCCACCCGCCCCAGTGCCGAGGACCAAGACGGTGCTGACCGACAGCTTTGAACCAGCTGCAGCACCCATGCCCACGTGAGAGGCCTGCGCTCAACGACGGGGGCCGTTTATGCGCTGTAAGTTCTCTGGAAATACACTGAACAGCCACTAGTCACTGGACAACGGCATCTTTCTCAGTGAACAAGTGCCTGGCAGGTTGCCACCTGAACTGTGTCACATGTAAATCAGGCCCTGCAGCCTAATGACAGGCGACATTCTCGTCACGCACCATGCCTCTTCTGGAACAGGGCAGGGTGGGTTCTTATTGGTGGTGGGGTTTCCCCAACTCCACCCTTTGAAAGTCAGGGTAGCTTGATCGATCAAGGGAGGGGAAGAATATGAAGAAGACCCTTGCAAAGTTGTGAGGCTATTGATCATCTTGAGGGGCTTCTTCACTTTACGGCATTGTTGTATGGGGCAAGTCAAAGCAGTATTCATGCCATAAGCACTATTGATTCAAGTTAGGTAGGCATTATTATCGACAGTTCCTTGGTGAAAATCTATAAAGACGAACTACCAGCCACTGCCAACACCCCCCATCCGTCTCCCACCAATTCTCAATCATCATAACGTGGATATCATATCCGGAGCTCCGGAGTTTGTTTGTCGAATTGAAAAAAGGACGTTGAATCAACGCGCATATGCCGTTATGATTTAGCAGTCGCCACATCCGGCGCAAGTGCCTGTCATCAACATGTCAGCACATGATCCAAATGCCATGCCGTAATAGCTCGAGAGCGGCCTAAAGGTAAAAAGAAATGATTGGGAAAGAAAATCAGGCGAACGTACAGCTAGAGCCGCAGCCGCAAGCGGCGCCAGAAGAACATCCACAGTTGCCAGCCATTTTGGTTGAGTGAGGAGGAGGAGTTGGTGGTTTTGAAAGTGGTTTGTTATGCTTGGAAAGATGATGATGTGCTTTGGATAGTGAGGAGAAAGAGAGGGGAGACAACAGGCAGCTTATATAGACCAAGTTGGGTCTTTTTGCGTGATTTGTGCCGTTTCCACACTTTCTTCGAGATTCCAAGCGCAATACCTCCCCCCACTCACACAAGGCGTGGTTTGTGCGGATTTGCGGCGTTGCTTTGGATTCGGGGTGGCTGTGAAGTTTTCTTAGTTGACAGGTCCCTGTAACTTTCAAGTGACAGGCGGCCGCTGGGACCTGAGCTCCCATAGCTGTCAGTGGTCACCCAGCAGGTGGCTCAAATGCTGTAGATCCGGAACTTACAGTGGGTAGGTGGAGGGTGTGATGCACCCACTGTAACAGCTCATCAACCCCTCAACACCCCTCCAACATGGCATGGAAGGATGCCTCGGCTCAGCAATTTACGTACCGTCAAGATATAATCACATATCTTGACCCCATATAGCTCCCAGCTCGTCCTCGATCCAGCCATTAGCAGCAATCATGATCAGGCTAAATGAACTACAAAAATGATTTGAATGATTTGAAAATTCCCAATGATGCTAGCGTGCCGTCAGCTATCGCTCACATCACTCACTGGTTGGCGATTGATGAATGATCCGAGACACGGCAAAGTTGCAAAACCCCGTCTCATACAATGCCTTGGGAAACCCCGTTGGGGATCAAGATTCATCAAGCGGGTCTAGTGAGGTATAAGCAGTCACATACAGGTCAAGAGGAAGTCTCCACAAGATATTCCATGGAACCGTGTTTGGAAAAGCGAAACCCTACAAGTAGTGGGCTGAGCGGCGGTTAACGGGTATGAAAGAGGACGGGTTTTAACAGAACATTTCACAATGAAGAGTAAACGTATTTCAGTTGTCTGAGTTCCGTGGTCAGTTAATTTTAGTCACCTTTGTAACCGACTTAATTACAATCTTTTGGCATGCATGAGGGTACTTTCCTTAAAATAAGAGAGCCAATACGAAGGGCATCTCATCACAGAACAAAGTAAACAAAGTTTCATGTTAGAGACATCTAGTTCCAAAAATGCCTTGACAAAATTTCCAGCTGGCTGAAGATATACAACTTCCACATTGGCAGCTCCCTAGCCATTCCCCAGACATTTATCCATATAATATCAGTGTTGGTGTTGATTGGGCTTTGGCCATCTCCTCGTATGCACTTAGTAAGAATTCACCAAACAATCCAGCCCACCCTGCAAAGTGTAATCCAATGGTTCCTACAGGCGAATGACGACTGCCTGGCCCAGCCACCCGCTCTTCAACCCCACGCTTTCCCCTCAAATGGATATACCAGGCTTGCATACGGAATAAAACTGAAAGATTCATTTCCCCGATAGCTAATTATGATGCCAGTTTGCTATGGAAAATATTTCCATGTCCTCAATCCGAGTACACATCGTCCAATGCCGGGGATTGGTGGGTTGTAGAGCATTGATCTCATGGCGCTCGAGGTAGAAAAGCTGCATCTTAAAGATATGTTCCAAAATACACAGTACTTCACATCTCCAATCAAGGACTAGATTACACCTACTATACTAGGTATACATATTCGGTAAAAATACACATCAATACTGGCACGGCCATCTAGTCTGACAATCCCCTGTCATCATACCTGGTGTAAGCCTGTCTGAAAGTGGGGGAATCACGACTGGATTCTGCTATTAATCCTCCTCCACCAGTTCTCTTCTTTAATAATTAATCCATCATCCTCCACTCCAGTCTCAAATCCCTAACGCAAATCACCAAAGCAAGGAAGATCCCCCAGCTCAAAACATTGCCTCACTTCCACATCCGCCCACCCAATGCGGCTGTTAATCTCAGCTCTGGCCGCCCTCGCGGCGTCTACGGGCTTCATCCATGTCTCAGCCCACCCGGGCGAGGACCACAGCGCCGAATTGAACCTGCGTCGCCGGTTCCTCGCCGAAAACGCTGCCAATTTGAACCATTGCACCGACAAGATCAAGTCCAGAGGCATGGCCGAGCGCGCTGCTGCCCGCCGCGACCAGATGGCTGCTGAAATGAGACGCAAGCGCGGCCTGGATAGTATGCTTTCCTCAACTGCATTAACCATTCTCTCCTTCCACCCCTCGTCTTGTGCTATACTACCTACCTTTCCTACCAACCTCACTCAATCTTGATCTCCCATCCAAATACAAAAAAAATATCAATTCTCGCTAACCCTTTCAATAGAGCGCGCTGTTCGCGGGTCTCACCTTGATTATACTATTAAGCCGGATCTGGCTACTATTTTTACTGAGAAATCGTCATGTGTGCTTTCTCCCCAAGAAATGGAGGGCCCGTACTGTATGTGACCCTGAAGAACCAGGCTTCTCATCAAATATCAGGGCGAATGTTTAGTGCTAACTCGCTCTCACATGCAACAGACGTGGCGGGCGAGTACATCCGGGAAGAGCTCGTGGAGGATCAGGAAGGCATAATTCTGGCCTTTGGGATCCAGTTCCTGGATACTACAACCTGCGAGCCCGTTGTCGGAGCTTATGTCGACGTCTGGAGTACGTTGGTTTCTTTCAAGTCAATCCTTTTCTTTCTTTCACAGTCCTTGCAGAAACTCGACTACTCTTGTTGTTTCGATTTCATGGGATAAAGAAACCATTCAACAGACGACTAACAGCTCCCTTTCCAGGCTGCAACTCTACGGGTATCTACGGCGGCGTGATGAACGAAGAAAACGGCAATGGCAAAGCGGACCCCAGCAATATCAACAAGACCTGGCTCCGCGGCGTCGCAAAAACGGACAAGGACGGAATCGTCTCCTTCATCACCCTCTTCCCGGGCCATTACCACGGCCGCGCGCCACACATCCACGTTCTAACCCACCTAAACGCAAAGCCAAACTCCGACGGAACTCTAATCGACTCAACAGCTGCCCACGTCGGCCAAATGTACTTCAGCCAGAGCATCATCGACGAGGTCGAAACGCGATCCCCCTACAATACCAACCGACAGCCCCTTACTAGGAACAAGGACGACCGAGCCTTGCAGGAGGATCTTTCTGCGGGTGGGGACCCGTATATGGCGCTTATGGAGATGGGCGTCAGTGTTGATGATGGCATGCTGGGCTGGATCTCCTATGGCATCAACACCACCTATTCACGTGAGGTCAAGGTCGTGGGGACATTTCACCCGGACTCTGGAGCTCCCAAAGAAACCAACATTCCCTTCAGCGACGAGCTCAAGTGAGACACAAAAGGGGGAAACGAATAAAATAGGAGGGAGATGACCCCAATTCACCCACTCACTCATACCTCCCGTTCCCACGATTACAGCTTATGTACATTGCGCTGGTATTATTTGTGTTGCCTGGTTATTATGCAAGCATCGGTTACTGCCACAACATTATTTAAAGCAAGACTTTCAGCCCGTATGATTATGAAGAAATGAAGTATCAATCATTATAGTTCAACCGGTTCATTAATGCATGAGGTGACCCAATCGACTTCACAAGTATTACCAATAAACTCACAAACAGAGTGGACACTCAACCCACATGGTGCTCAAATTGGTATTTCTCATTTTCACAAGAACAAATACAGACATGGCCACCTTTTCTCCATATTCATGTCCAGCTGGGGGGTGACATGGATAACCACATGGGTGTCGTACCCGGTGGGGAGTCATATATTGGAAGGTGTATTACATTGTACTCACCGTATCGGGGACTGGATCCATGTTTTGCATCGGCGTAATTCATCATATTTTGCCATGACATTTGGGTTTCCCCGGTAGCCCGGTTGGTACATATACCATCTCAGCAAAGGTGAACAAACAAACCATACATCAACGCCTGTGTCTATGCTAGCGTTCTAGTTTAGTTTCTATTCTATCCGGCTACAATGGTTTCTGTGCGTATACAACGTAACTATTCATCATCACCATCTTGTTAGCAATGGCTCATCCCAAACATCATCACCAAGTGGTAATGTAGACTAAGACACCCTGGGCTCAGACTCACTATGGCCAATAGGCATGAACACTCATATCCCGCAAATCCTTTCGCAGCAGCGCCGAAAACACCCTAATCTCATCCTCGGACCAACCCAGGCCCTTTTGGAATAGCCTCATCGTCAAGCCCTCGAGGTGATTCATCAGATTGTAGTGCTCCCACATGCCAATGAGCTTGAGGCGCTTATCCTTGGCCCAAGGCCCGCAGGGCACCTTGAACACTTCCTGGGTGACGTTGTCGAAGCCGCTTTTGTCAAACATGGCGGCCCAGCGGGTCGGGTCGTCGATGGGGGTGCCGAATTTGGCGCAGGCGTCGCCGAGAAGGTTGGACCATTTCTGGAATGTGTTTTTTTCGAGGAGTGTGCCGTCGTCGCGCTGGAGGAGGCCGACGATGCAGTGGAATTCTAGCCATCCACCGGGTTTGAGATGTCTATTAACGCCCGGAAAGAACATGGTTAGTATGTCCAGAAATTTGTTAATGGTCAGATGATTCGAGAAAGATGAGAGTTCAAAGGAGTTCCAAAGAAGAAGAAGAAGAAAAGGGGGGCGACGGAACCTGTAGCACTGATCAATGAGTCTTGGGAAATCTCGAATGGACAGAATCAGATCGCGGGAGAAGATAAAGTCGGCAGTGTTATCCTTCCATGTCCACGGCTGCTCAATATCATCCAGCTCAAACTGGCAATTGGGAGGGACCCTGAAGAAATGACACGGCTCCTTTAGCAAATGAACCTTCCAAAGGTCATGATGATGGTGAATTCTTGCTCACCATTGAGGTTGTGTAGGTGCTATATCAATACCGAGAACCTTTTTTCCATCGTTGAGTATATAGTTGGTTCTGTTAAAGGGGAAAGGACAGAGAGAGCTATACCTGTGCGCCGGGGTAATCATCCGCCACTTCTACAGCCCATATGCCTGTTTTTGTCACACAAACATGATCAGTAGATATTCTGCATAGTGATGTTTGATGGTAAGTGGCTAGAGAAACTTACCAGTTCCACATCCCAAGTCCAATATCCTCTGTGGGTTCTCAGATATCGGCGCTAGAAATCGCTTCTTATTCAACAGGGCATAGTATTTGGCGTGGCACAAGTCTATGCGGTCTAGTTCTTCATCGTCCATAGGAAATCCATATTCTGCGAACGGGTCCAGAGTCAGCGTTTTTAATGTTTAAAATGACGATAAAAAACTGTTTGTCCCAGACCACTCACCTTCTCTGCCGTAGACGGCATATGTACGCTGTCCCTCTCCCACGGCACCATTGAAGACTGAGGATGTTACAGAAGCGAGCGAGGACTCGCGACTTGCGGCTTCGTTGCCCTAATATCCAGTCAGTGACTAGAAGGATTGTCTGTTGCTGTGTTTATTTTCTCTCTTTCTTTCTTTGTCTTGGTTTACCCCAGATCTATTACAGTGCTTGAGACTACCAACCTCATCTAATAAACCCAATGCCTATGAAATCAATAATAATAAAAATGATTAGCTTGTGGAACATGGGCCCAATGTTCATAACAGTCAATTGGTCGCATAGTAACTAATTAGGGGACGCACCTCATCATCCGCCTGCAGCAAGTCTTCAGGAGTCTCATGTGGCTGCGCCATAGCGACAAATGTGATAAGATTGGTTGAAGAGGATCTATAAGTGAAACTTTGCTGAATCAAAGATCAAAACCCCGAGCCCAACAGGCCCCCTACAGTCGGGGGGTTGTTTCTCTCCTCTCCGCCACAACCGCGTCTATGCTGTCTCGGGTTTTTGTCTAACAGCACGAGGGAGCGAGTCGTTTTAGTGTAGAAATATTTATAAATCTCCACGCCACAAGGAGTCCAACACAGATTTCGACAGGGAGGAGGGCCGCTTTCTGGTCCTTCTTCTAGCGTGTGATAGATAACTGCAACAAAATAAAATGAAAAGAAAAGAAAAGCCAAAGGACAGCCAACGAGAGAGTGAGAGCCTCAGATAAAGTTTAAGGATTGAACTAATATATATATATATGTACTGTCTCAATGTGTGTGTACGGACGAAGGGTGGTTGGCTGGCGGCAATGCACGGCCAGGCCAGGCCATTGAAGCAGATGCGCTATTAGGTGGGATGCTGTCGGCTGTCATGCTCAGCATGCATGCGGCGTGCTGAACAGGGATTGGAAAGAAGAAGAAAAAAAGAAAGGGAGGGGGTAAATGGCGCCGTATTTTTGGGTCTCGCCGGCAGACAAGACCCGTTGGGTTGCTGCTGATGAAAAAGGGTAATTAATGACTTCCATTTTGTTGTTGATGTTGTTGGTGTTGGTGTTGGTGTTGGTGATGGCATTGAGCGATGTTGATGTTAGTTCCATGTGTAAGTTTCCCATCGCAACCGCATAATGACGGCACATCATTTCAAACCAATTACCTCTGTCTGTAATACTCCGTACACCCCAAAGGCTAGTCAGTCTGCAGTAATTAATAGTGTGTATGAGTACCTATGAGTCCAAGGTTTTCCCATCTGAGACCCTCCCCAGACTTTTGCTCTTTCTCATCCCGCCCTTCCTCCTCCCCCTGGCGTCTTATCAGTGGAGTCAGCCGGAACAAGCCCCCAGCCAAGCAAAACTTGATATTTGTACTTGTACAGTACATTTCTATTATGAGTAGGTAGGTATTATGGCACTCTTCTGTACAGTTACATACTTCGTATATCCACAAGTCATAACGATGTGGGGGAGCGCAAAACACGGCAAAGAAAGTCTGTGTGGTTCCAGGTCTGCATCTATCTACGTGCGTGCGTGTGCTGGCTGGCTGGCTCGGACTGTAGCCACAGAAAAGATGTTGACCCCCCGGCACTTGATGCATCAAAGCTCCAGGATCAGGCATCAGGGCCTCCAGAATGGAAGCGGGCCAGTGGGCCAGGGAAAGACTGTTTAAAAAAAAAACGTTGTAGATTTGCGCTTGCAGCCGTCGGTCTCGTCTGAGGGTTGTGGGTTAGACCCGCGCAAAAAAGAGGCTGTTGGCCAAGGTACTAGGTAGATAATAAGCAATGTGGATAAACATGGAATCATTGTACATTGACCGCCAACAACCATGTTTCGAAACTTGGACATATGTAAAGACTGGAAAACGGACTCTATATTTCATGGGTTGGAGGATTCAAGGATTGTCCTTGTCAAACGCACGCAAAAAGTCTTGGATAACCTATTTTGGGAAGACGTGCAGCAACATCCGCCCGCCCTCCAAATGACTTGTGGTCAAAACGTCTTTTATCAACAAAGTAATGATCACCTACTTGGAGAGAACGAGGAGTATCTTTCTGTATCTTTGACCGATTATCTGTGTGTGTTGTAACTGTTCCGTTATAAGAGCATCTGTCATGGAATTTCTGAATCGGTCAACATCCCTTGTGTCAGTGCTTTTTCATTGTGTCTCGCTTGGCATCCATGTGACAAAACGATTTGGCTCACAGCCCCCCCTCCCCCCTCGATCCTAGTTTTGTGCGGGGAATGTAGGATAATCACTGTATGAATGCGGAAAAGGAAGGATTCTGTCATTGCAGCATTGTAGAATTCAATGTGCATGTGCATGTGTGTGTGCATCATCAGTATCCATCAGACCCATCGTCAACAACACTACTATTCGTCAACATCCACATACATCATCATCATCATCTACAACAAGCTTCTCCGGCTTCGGAAGACGGGCCCCCGGTGTGAAAAACGACCAATAAGGGTATCTCGATGGGCTTTTCCCCGTATAATACATGCAAACTGTCACAGAGCCGAATGACTAGACGAGCCATGCATGGCCTTGTATGGCAAACAAACCAACCAAACCACAAAAAAAACGCATGTCGCAGCCGATGCATCATCAAACTTGTATCAAAGGCACGGCATGACGGCTGCAGCCGCACACGGGTAGCATAGCCTGCATTGGGGCCTTCTCTCCGTCTCTAATCAATAAATCTATCAAATAATCATCTGTTCATTGGCGAAACGGGCACGGGGTTTTCGAGAGCCACTCACACACATCCAAGTGTCCGTCCAGCATGCGGCCCGAGTTCTGTCCGTTAAACCCTCCCGTTTTATTTGCATGCTTGATGTGCATGTGGTCCATATTGCATCCTGCCTAGAGAATTGGATTGCATGTAGGCATTGCTCTTACTTTGGCCTGCCGTGAGCTGCCGTGTCTTGCTACAGTTCCAGCCCGGATACCCGATCGCGACTAATCCGCAAGAGAAACGGGGCAAATAGAAGTCTTGCATTCTGAGAACCCGTTGTTGCATCAGGGGAGACTCAATGCTAAATAGACCTCAAGTCGGTGCATATAGTGATACTCATGCAAGCCTATATATTGAGCTCAGCATTACTCGCGAGCAGAATCCAAAGCTCCATGTTGTCGACATGCAGACATGTGAGGCTGATTGTACCATAAAACGTCTTCTCCCCTGGCGCTATCATCATATCCAAATAAGTAGGCGTGACAAGGCACAGACTCTCCATAGGGTCATAATGTAGTTGAGAACGCACAGTAAAGTAAATACTAGAAAAGCCTCCAGCAAAAACACAAGCCCATCCATCATATGCCAGAATCAGTCATCATTTTTGCCATTTGCCAATGTTGTACACGTACACAGCATATCTCTCATACACACAAAATATTCCCCAAATGCTATCATCCCAATTTATATCCTATCCTCATATCTTGCCCGACAGCCAGTCTCTTTCCTTATTCTTCGCCAACCCAGCTGTCCCCGTCACCGGCAGATCACGCTTCCTCAACTCCTCCTCAATCACCTTCCATCGTCCCACAGACACCTCCTTGTCAATCGGTCCAATCTTGCGGTCGTGCATCGCAACGTTGGGTAAGCCGTGCAGGTCACTGCGCCGTTCGAGAAGAAGCTCAGCAAGCTTCGTGGGCTTCGACTGCTTGGAGGCGAGCGTTAGGATGTGTTTGATGGAGCGGGCGGCGCCGAGCTTGGCGTCGGGAATGAGGTTGCCAGTAAGTTGATAGAGACGTTTGCGGAGCTGGTGCTTGTAGTCAGTAATGTACTCTGCAGAAAAGGAAAGAAGAATGTAACGTACTGCAAACTTCATATGGTCGTCCACCACAACGTCCTTCCAAGCTGAATCCCACGTCTTAACCATCTCCTTCGCCTCATCGACGGAAATGTTCTCTGAAGCCTCCAGAGTCTCTGCCTCACTGTTCAGAGACTGGACCACGGCCGAGGTATCTCCCTTGAGAGTTGCCTTGCCATCCTGCACCTCAATCTGGAGAGCCAATGCCTGATCCAAATCACTCCTAGATCCCTTCGACCACTTCTGCGTCGCCCAACTGGACGAAGATGATGTCCCCTGAAGAGACAAAGCCTCAACCAAAGCCCTCCTCAGGTAAACCTCAAGCACTTCCTTCTCAATGAGCTTCTCGGAGCTGCCAAAGCCCCTAAACTCGTTCTCCTCACCCCAATGACCCGGCTGATCCCACCATGTGTTCAGCGCCCCAATTTCCTCAAGATCCTGAACATTTGTGGCTGGAATGTACGTAGGATCTACTGATTTCAACTCCTTTTCTGTCGTCGCTTCGCTGCGTCTTAGAGGCAGAGCCAGGCGGGAGTTGCGGACGGCGGACGGAGTCTTGTCCTGGCGTGGTTGATATTCCAGTGCCTCCTCTGGCAGATTCGATGGGTCCTCAGGCTCAGGCCTCTGTGTGTAAGGGTCCTCGGGCCCGGGAGCTTCGCCCTTCCATAGCTTGCCACGAACCCATTCCGTGTTCTTCCCCCGAGCTGCGCAGGTTGTAGAGAGAGTGCGGGCGGCAGCGAATGGTGCTCGAGTCGGGGCCGATGAGGGCGCAATCGCCAATTGCAGAGACTGGAGTCCCCGTACCCGTGGTATCCGAGGCATGGTTGATGTGTGGGTGATGCAGCGGCCTGTGCAGACCAAGTAGAATTGTATGGAGGATATGGATGAAGCTCGAAATTGAAGGCAACTTTTCCTCCAGACTGCGCGAGCAGGGGTCAGCAAGCAGCCCACCAACCAGATGGCAAGAGGCTAAGGTGGGTCCACGTTTTTGCCATCCACTACCAAATGCTGGGCGGGCTACACCACCAGCTAGAGAGAGCCTTGATAGTTTGGTAGTTAATTGCAACAACACTCCTATCGCATCAGTCCTATTGTGAGCGCTGCTATCTGCAGATGCTGCGTCTGTCGCAATCGCCATGGCGCGAATCCGGTTTTTCTTACTCGTAATAGCCGCAATTGTGGCCCTCGTCTCTGCCTCCTGTGCGTCATGGCGTCCGCGTCCTCCTCCCACCCTGGCGATTGTAGCAATCCTCCCACTGACACATGACGATACAGCGGCGCCGACTTTCTGCAAATGCACATGCTTCAAGAACAGTACAATCATACCTCTAGGGCCCCAACATCAATCTGGCAGCTCTCTCCGCCGATCTTCCGATCTCTTAGCCGAGCCCAATCTTCACATCCCCCGGTCCGCATCTACATCTTGTAGCCAATGCACCAAGTCCTTCTGCCTTAGCCAAGGCATTGGTTTCTGCAAGGATGCCAAGGAAGAAGACGTGGGCACCATGTGTTTCCAGCGCGACAGCAACAAAGACAAGATTATAGTTTGGGGTTTTCTGATTGGAACCGTGGGACTTCTCGGATGGGCAGCATTCAAGCGAGTGGTGGAGTTACGTGAGGCGAGGGTAATAGGGCGACAGGATATCAACTATGAACCCATGGCCGGCGGCAGATGATTTCTATGCTTTAATAGTGCAATTTCTTTTCAATATATGCGCTGCAGGCGTTGGGGGTTATGTTTGAGACATCTCGTCCTCACGAGTATATAAAAGGGTTCATCATTGATATAAGGGTCTAGATGATGAATGTGCATGGCAGCAACTAAAATGCTTGACCAGCCTTAGGGAAGGTGATATTTTATTCACATCTCACATATACCTTGGTCGCTTCCAACCAAGTCTCCACGCAACCTATTTTGTAGTGGATGTCACATACCCATCCTTCTCGACCCTAACGTGCCGCTCCTGATTCGTCGTCATCAGTTACAAAAGCCCTCACCATGTGCCAAATTTGATAAATGGATTAATCTTCCTCCAACATGCTGACTTTGGCATCCTCGGGATTGGGAGAGCTGCCGTTGATTTCTCGCCGAGCTCGCACCGCAGCCGCAAGATCCTCCAGAACAGTGATAGTGCTTTCCCAGTTAATACAGGCATCTGTGATGCTGACACCGCGCTTCAGGCCAGAAGGGCCTTCTGCTGGCACCTTTTGGTTACCCTCGTTGATATTTGACTCAATCATGACTCCAACAATGGCCCTTTCGCCTTCACGCAGCTGGTCACCAATGACCTTGGCCACGTTGGGCTGGTTGTTGTGGTTCTTCTGCGAGTTACCTGGGCAATGTGTTAGCGCCATCATTTATTCAGATACTAAAGCAGTGGTTTCAACTTACCATGGGAGCAATCAACCATAATAGCAAGCTTCTGACCCTTGTCCGAGAGAGCCTTCTTTGCCGCTTGAACATTCTGCTTGTCAAAATTGGGCCCCTTGGATCCGCCTCGAAGAATCACAAAGCCATGCTCGTTGCCCTTAGTCCTGGTAATCGCAGCCAGACCCTGCTTGGTTACACCCAAGAAGTGGTGCTTTGCTGCGGCTGCACCGATGGCATCAATTGCCACGCCAAGGTTTCCATCGGTTCCATTCTTGAAGCCGACGGGGAAAGACAAACCGGAGGCAAGCTCACGGTGTAGCTGTGATTCGGTTGTACGGGCACCAATGGCACCAACCGAGATGCAGTCGGCGAGGAACTGTGGGGAGATGGTATCCAGCATCTCGCTGGCAATGGGCATGCCTCGCGATGTGAGGTCGACGAACAGTTGACGTGATACTCGAAGACCCTTGTTGATCTGGAAGGAAGAATCGATATCGGGATCGTTGATTAGGCCTTTCCAGCCAACAGTGGTTCGAGGTTTTTCAAGGTATGCGCGCATGACAATGCAGAGGTCGTCAGAGAGCTTTTCTGAAAGCTGCTTGAGCTGTCCAGCGTACTCGTGAGCAGCTTCGGGGTCGTGGATAGAGCAGGGGCCAACTACGACCAGTAGCCGGTCACTTCGTCCCATGACAATATCTGCAGCATCATTGCGACCTTTGACGACGGTTTGGACTGCCGAAGCAGTCATGGGGATCTCAGAAGTGAGTAGAGCGGGTGGGATCAAGGGATCCTGTCCAAGCACTAGGGAAATGGGTCAGTATATCCGTTGTTGCGTCGGCGCATTGTATAGAGCCGACAGTGCCTCATCAATATCCTATCCGATGATGCCTTTGCTTGTCTAAATTCACATCCAAATACATCCATTCCCGACCTCAATAGAGCCAACTCGATGGTCAAAGACTAGAGTCTAACCATAGGAAACGAAGCAAGTAGTATCACATGTGAACATGTGGCGGAAAACAAACAGACCAACCCGCGTTTACCCAACCTTTTACTGTCTCAAAGGAATATTAACCAAAAAAAAAGAGCTCACCTCGAGTATCATCTGCCGCCAGTGGGGCAACGTCGAGTCCAGGCATCTTGGTGTTTTGAGAGCTTGACTTGGTGATGCAACTTTTTGGAGGGGTCGTGGATGATGGCGGGGTCAACAAAGACGCCCGATAAGGAACCTCTAGAAAAAGATCTTGGATAGACAGACAAGCTTCGGACGCAGTGAGCTATGCGATAGGGCAGAATCCTGGCGTTGGTTACAATCACCGGAAGTCAAGAATGCAGGCAGTTTGCGGGAGAGAGAGAAAAAGAAGAGAAGGAAATGCCGTCAAGTGAGTCAGAAGCCACACAGTCCGGCGCCGAGCAACCACTCCACTGGGAACATGACTTGACAAGTGCCGACATGCCAACCACCAAGGAAGCGACCGCAAAGACCACGCACACACCACGGCCCAATGTGAAAAATCGGCGTAGCTTCGGAGGGAGTCCCGCCCCGATGCCGTTTGGCATCTTGGAGATTCTATTATACCATCCATTTAGACATGGTTACGTCAGGCGGATCCAGACCCAATAGAGTGACCTGGTTTTGAAATATGCCGGTGGCCGGAGGGTGAGATAAGGACGGCTCTCGCTGTTGTTGTTCCTCAAAGTCTTTCGTTGAGCGGCCTCGCTCGTGACATCACACAGCTCTTCCAATTGATATAGAGTTTCTTAGCAGCAAGCTCCATAGCCAGTGGAGATTTTTAAGTATTCAAACTATTCATAATCCACCGCGCACAAGCTTCACCCACCTTTTACGTGTTCGTTTACAGCAGATGCAATACGTGATTTCGATCATGTATTGGATCAATTGCTCGCGTGTGCTTCCAATCAACCTCCGTGACATGAAAGGAAGGGGAAGAGTAAAAGACGGAGGACAAAAACTACAAAGGACATGGTCAAAAAGTGAATTACACTCCTCCGGGAAGGCTCGAACTTCCAACCTCCTGATCGCAGTTTTCCGTTTTGAGGCGGGTAACATAACAGTCAGACGCGCTAGCCAATTGCGCCACAGAGGAATTGTGGGCTATTTACTGGATGTCCAGATGTGGAAAGAGCGACCGAATGTATTCCTAAGTATGCTGTGCTCAAAAAATCTCTTCCAAGTGTTGTGAACTGACCATGCAACCTCATACATGGTCAACAAAGAATTGAGATGCCTTTCTAGTTTCTAGTTTTAAAGTGAAATCGGCAAGTATTAGTAGCTTAAACAATCTTACTTATCGTCGGCTAGAACGATGCCAATTGGTAGAGATGTTTTCTACTAGCTTGACAAGCTGAACTTATGCCGCCATTTTAAAAAGCCATGTTGAGACAACACAACATGAACAGGTATATAATAACTAATCGAGCACAATATACGCGTCAATTATGATGAAAGAATTAATATTTTTTGCGGCAGCCAAATGTCAAGTAATTACTAGTAGTTCTCAACCGTATCTGAAACTGGGCGTGTTCTTGATGATTTTCTGATCTGTTACAGGGTAAGACTTCAACTTATCGGAACATCGGAACCTTAGACAACGCAACGTTGAAAAGAGATATTAATCAGTAATACCTAGCCGAGTGTTTATGTCTTCATTTAGTCAAGGCATAGAAATCTTGTAGTTCACTTTTCGCTTTGGAATAACACGGACAACTCAAGCCAGTGTTTCCTTGATTTGGCGTTGCATGATCCTCCATGTAAAAAGGCTGACTTCCTTACTCAGACTTATTCACGTACCCCGAGAATGTCATTAACACTCCCCTGTCATCATCAATTGTGACCCGTGGCAATAGTACAGATCAAATCACTAACGCGACTCAAGTGACGACGACTATCGTGTCATCATCGGTTGACGTTTGTTCCATCAGTGAAGCATATCTGAAACAACCCGCTTACGCTGGCGTTTTGTGGACACTACACCACAATTCTTTTCTTTGATGTATGGACACACTGGGCCCCGGCTTCGGCTTGGTCAGGATGTGAAATCAATTGAACGAAACATAAAAAATGCGTGTTATTCTGGTATTCTAGCAGGAATCCGTAAATCTCTGGTTGCGTTGATCAGTATTGCCTACTAACTACCTAGGTTGTAGTGAAGCCTCCTGCCAGAATGGACTGGTTACTTGGTTGCTCTGGGGCCTGGCTGGCTACGTAATGTGTACTGACTAAGGGCCAGGGCAAGGTGGGTCTAGACATCCCTTCAAGACGATCATCCCAGTCTGGGGACGTATTTTAGCGGGGCAATACGGGACTTGTCATGGTGTTTTCGGCTTTTTGCAGAAGCACACTAGGTGAATTCAGGTGACTGGTACTGTGTACTAACGTGCCACCTAATTTTAAGCCCAAACCAAGGCACCCAATACTGATGACCAGGCGCACATAACATGTGCAGGAGGTCAGGTATCGTATACCCAGGATGCAATCACCACAGTGAATGCTGGTTGCATTCTCGACTCTCCGCGCCAGGAATCGCTCCCTTTAACCAACGGCTGCTCTCCATCACATTGCATCATCTTGTCGTCTTGTTCCGACCCTGCATTCTCGCCATACCTCCTCGTTTACCCCCCATACAATTCCTCCTTTAATTGAACCCGCAGGTGGCGCAGGTCCGCTGCTCTGGCTTCTTGCGCTTTTGCTGCGACGCCACCTCTAGTTTGTTTTGACCACGTCCTTTCTGAGTATAAGGCGGATTCTGCCTGCGCGCCTGCCTGCCACTCCTTTTCCTTACAAAACCTCAATATTCCCCCTTCAGCCTCCTTGCCTGATTCTCCTGCTCCTGCATTCGAAGCATTGGACTTGACCCGGCATCAACGGTTGTGCTACAGTGCTGGCTTCCAAGTTTCCGCTGCAACCACTAGGTAGTACCAAGTGCTCCACTTCGTACCCAGTACGAGTACCTAGGACTGAGCACCGAGCACTGAACACAGCACTAAGCAAGCACTGAGCATCGGCGAAGGGTCTCGGGCTCGGCTTGTGTTGGTGGCATTCCAGCTTGCCCCTCACGCTTGCACTTCACGCTTACACGCCCGCAAGCCGACAGCGGCCGGTTCAGCGCCGCGCTGCTTCAGCTTAGCCTCCCCCAAGAACGCCGTCCGTCAGGCATCCTAGAGTACAACAGAAGCAACGACTTCCATCCATCCCCTTCGCTCATCCACCTCCTGCATATCAGCCCACGGAGGAACTTGCACACTGGGCAGACGCAGCCATATATCCAAGCCTGTGCCTCCCACCATCTTGCTGATTGCCGCGACAATCTGTTTTGGTATCCCAGCACTCACCCATAATCCCATCATTACCGTTCATTTCTATCACGAAGACACAATACACACCCTCACTTAGCTAGCCGACCCTGATCAAGCCGGCTTTCAACATGTTTGCTTCACAGAATTATATGGACGTGGTCTCGGACCTGGCAAGAAAGAGACCTCGGGAAGGCGAGGATGGCTCAGCCAATGGATTTACAAGCTTTGGAGAGCACCGCAACGTGAGCAACCCCCCATTTCCCATGGCTGGCTCACCGTCCGCCTGATTGCTAACAACCAATCTAGAAAAGGGTTCAATGTCTTCCCCTCCGTACCTCTCCCAAGTCATCTCAGCCCTGGCCTCCCTCATCAATTACACCTTTAAACTCCGATTCGGACGAGCAATTGCCACGATCCCACTTCTCACCATGGTCATCATCACCAGCAGTCGGGTTTCCGTCACAGCAAAGCACAGAGATGGATATGATGGACTCCAACGACAATTTTTCTGCCACTGGACGAATGCCTACTCCAATCCAGCCTAGTTTTGCAACCCAGCTTCGTGGCCAGCAGAATGAATGGGCCGCGCCAAGATCCGCTGCATCATCTCTCAGTGGTCTCGTTAACATGGGTCACCATCATGAAGGTCTTGCCGGTGGGCAGGCTGTGCAGAACAATCGGAGACTCCCATCTCCCATATCAGAGGCTGAGGACTGCATGTCGGGTCATGAATCTGGCTTACAAGGCATGATTTTTGACGAACACAACCAACTTGTTGGACAGGCGAATGTTATGCAACCTTCGTCTCCCCATGAGACCCATGGAATGGACCATCCCAACGCCATGATGGATGTTGAGGCGCATTCCCCAACACAGACGGCAGATTCAGATGATCCCTCATCTCCAAGTCCTGCTCGTAGAGGCCATACACGGAGTCGGCATACCATCAACAGCTGGACCTTGCAGCCGGGAATGAAGAGGAGTTTTAGTATTGGATACCGAGGTGACTGCGAAAAGTGCAGACTCAAAGTTCCAGGACATTTCAATCATATTATAATCTCGTAGGAGGGAAAAACCAAAATAGTAGATCCGGTCGTTGACAGAAAGCTTTGGGATAGCGCTGTAAGGCCACTGGATTGGAAACAGAGACGACAGCACCTGAGACAATTTCATCGAAAAAGGATAGACAGCCCTATTTCGGTCCGGGCTTCTCTCGAATTCTGCAAAGCATCATATAACAACACGAAGGAAACTCGATCGAACGGCTGCATATCTATGTTAGTCACTGACATGCATCAAACGCGCCTCGGCGTGTTCAATGAATGCTCTGTATTGTGAGAGCCAAAAGTCTATTTATATTAGATTGGAGGCGGTGTTGAGCAGGTTATTCCCTTTTACTAGGGGATTCCGGACACATAAACCGGAAACACATTGAGGAGGTGCTCCTCATGGCGCAGCGTGCGATAAGATTACATCCTGATATTTGGAAGATTTTGTGTGAATTGGGGCCATTAGGATGAAGCGTTCCTTTGGAAGAGCGATTTTTCTTTGTATTATTCTGTGCTATCAGGCGTTTGGGAATAGGCATGGGTTTGACATTCACAACCCAAGGATTCTACCCTCTTTGAGGGCAGGACGGGTTATACTTAGCGATCAGGAACGTTATTGCCGTTCACTTTACCTAAATCTTCTCCTCGTTCAGTCCTACTACATATGTAATTGGTGATAAATGCTTTTGTTTTTGGCTATTGGTTTTGCCATTCCGAACGTATGAACCAGCAACTGGGGTTAATTCCCTGATGATACATCCAATGAGGACTCCCCGACTCCATCTAATGCACAGCCCATCTACAAACAGTATGATACACGTCCGCCTTTCTGCCCTGCCCAGATTATATATTTTTCTCCATCAGGTCGTCTTATGATCATGTCTCACCATGGCCGCCAGCCTTTCTTCCCTGATGCCTGTCCAGAGCTCCCGGTTTCCAGCCCGAGTTGGTCTAAACTTCCCCCATCACGCTGGTTCTGCCTCTCCTGCTCCCATGCATCTTTAGCCTTTTCCTGTACATGCTGAGTTACGCCAGTAACTGTAGCTGTGGCTGTGGTGAGCTGGTTCTCTGCTGTCTCTGAGCTGGTAGCGGCCGCCTGACCGCCAAAAATCCCAGAGACCATTCCCAGAATACCCTTGCCTTGTTTCTCTGCGGTTTGATCGCCCTGGAACGCAGGCTTGACGTGCTCTTCAAAATGTGTTCGATGTTCTGGTGGTGACAGCAGCGGCGGTAGCTTGACGCCCGTCTCTTCGGCTTCTCGGTTTGCCTCTTCGACCAGAGCGATTTGCTCTTCGGTAGCTAAGCCCTTGAGATATGCCAACCGAGCTGTGGCGAGAGAGTCGGCCTCGAGTCTTTTCTGGGCTTCGGCCCACTCGGCGCGACGGGCGCGGTTGTATCGAAGCATATCCCATACAGAGTATATGCTTACCACTCCGGCAACAGCTAATAGTAAGATTGTGTGAGCATATTACATCGCCTGCTGAAACCCCCACCCCAAATGTTAAAAAAATCAAGGTTTTGGTATTAGGGCCGTACCTGTAAAGACAACGATGCCTCCCACTGTCCACCTGTGCGCAACATCGAAAAATCTTCGTGAAGCATCGACAATGCGGTCTGTCCGGCTGATCTGTGCCCTCTGTGCAGCAAGATGTGCCTGTCGTAGTCGTCGAACTCGCTGCTCGGGAGTCTCGCCAGGTATTCTGGGTAGTTTTGGAGCAATGGGTGAAGCGGAGGCGCCGGCTGACTTGGATGTGGCATGGGGGATGGTCGATGTGAATCTAGTCGCATCTTTGACGCTCCGGGGCCCTATTCTGGATGCCATTGTTGAAGCACTGGCAGGTACGGAACTGATGTCGTCGTCGGAGAGAGATGGGGGGGTGTGAGGTTGAGGGCGTCTGCCGTGAGATTTTTCGGGAAGGTTCAGCGCGAAGAGTGGAATTCGTGGCTCGTGATTGGTACGGAATAATGCCGGGGATCATGGAGCTACGTAGAGTGGCCAAAATTTACGCCAAACCATTTGTTTGACTTGGAAACTGTGTTGGATGCGGTTATCAAACCCGCTAAAATAAAGCCACGGAAGAGATGCGGTGGTAGTGGGAGGTTTGAGATGATTTTAAAGTGGCTAGCTACGCTTCAACTGCTGTTCTATTCTACAATCGTCGTGATCGGTGATTCTCACGATAACTTGAACGATCAAGGGGCGTGGGAGAAGCTGAAAGATAGCCTGTGTTTCTCTTCCAGTCACGGCCATCGTCCTACAAAATGCTGTGTTTGAATGTACAATAAGTTCGATGCGTGAAGCATCCTCCAAGCAGTTTCACTATCGTCTTTTAGTCATTCTAACGGGACAAGTGCAGAGTTGGGACACATGTTCAGAAATTCAAGGCAAGGCATCTTCTTCATAGCACTGCGTATAGCAATATCCATAATGAAAATGAAGTGGTGAAATCAAAAATTGCGCCCCCCATGGCCCCGAAGGACAATGGAGAATGGAGCGACTCCGCGATGTGCAATGCAGGCCTTCCATACTGAATCCCCCGAATCTTGAGCTGGGGAATTCGGAACAAGGTAAGTATGAAGAAGAAAGAGAAAACCAAGTAAAGCTGCGGAACTCGTTGGGGTTTTATAGCTACAGCTGCTGATGCCTGGCGCCAAATCAGGCATAGACATTTCAGGCATGAAGAAAAAGAGGCGAGCCGTGAGGTCACGTGCCGCACATTCTGAATTTCTGGTGCGTGGGAGGGCACGCCCCCACCAGGTACGTATTCGTTGTAGGGCACGAAAACCCTTCGATGAAATTGACGAGCCTCAACCCTCTGAATTCTCAACGCCTCACGAACAACGACCACCGGAGCCAAGGTTGATCGCAAGCAGTCAAAATGGTATGGGCACCCCCCCGCCTCCGATGGAGTGCACGATAGCAATTGTTTGAGGCAACGTCACTGACGTTTTATTCCCAATTCAGGCGATCAAGCACAACCAGAAGATCATCAGCAACCGTGAGCATACACTTTGAGAGACCGAAACGACGATATACGATGGGCTTCGAACTGACCCCTCCCCCATAGATTTCCGCAAGGATTGGCAGCGTCGGGTTCGCACCCACTTTGATCAGGTATGCGCGACCCTTGGAACATTCGAGAGACGAATCAAAAAAAAATAAATCCAAACCCCCCCTCCATAAATGTGGAAATGGAAATCGAGAGACGAGGTATTGACTGTTTTTGTGTGGAAATAGCCCGGCAAGAAGTCGCGGAGACGTACTGCTCGTCAGGCCAAGGCTGCTGCTCTGGCCCCTCGCCCCGTCGACAAGCTCCGACCTATTGTGCGATGCCCTACCATCAAGTATAACCGAAGGGTCCGCACTGGCCGCGGTTTCACGCTCATTGAGCTGAAGGTATGCACTCTGATAAACCGATCCGACACAAAGTCCGGCCTGTTCTCGCTTTGAAAAAAAAAGCACATAAAAAGGGGACAGGCGTTCTTTGGCAAGAGACGTCGGAATTTTTTTTTCTAACAATCAACCATAGGAGGCTGGCATTGCCCGACCCCTGGCTTCCACCATCGGTATCTCCATTGATCACCGCCGCCAAAACCTCAGCGAGGAGGGCTTCGCCGCCAACGTCGCTCGTCTCAAGGCCTACAAGGAGCGCCTGATCCTGCTGCCCCGCAAGTCCAACGCCCCCAAGAAGGGTGACACCAAGACCGACGTCTCTAAGCTGAGCAAGGTCGCCTCCATCTCCGCCGCCCTCCCCATTGCCCCCACCGACATCGCCTTCCAGGAGATCAAGAAGAGCGAGATGCCCAAACCTATTGAGGGTGGTGCTTACACGAAGCTGCGCATTGCCCGAAGCAACGCGAGGTACCAGGGTGCCCGTGAAAAGCGTGTCCGGGACAAGGCTGAGGCCGAGACTGCCAAGAAATAAACTTGCAAAAAGGGGAATCTGGTGTTTTGAGGGTTTTTGCTCTTTGCGTCTCTTAGGGAGCGGCAAGGTCGGTTCGAGGCTTCTAAATGACGTACTAGGCTGGGTTCAGGAGATGAGATACTCTAGATCCAGGTCAAAGAATTATTTGCATGATCACCGGCTCTGTCCTAAAACATGGTTGCTCACTGGGAGCTTTGAATGCACATGATGAATGTCAACGTAGTTCTTTTTGAGATATAAAAAAAAAGGTCTTTCTGTGTTCTATTTTGCCGTGCGTTGGATCTATCGATTTACCTTTACTTGTTTTTATACGCTTTCCCCTCCTGTCCCTTTTTTGTTCCCCATTTTTTATACCTTGAATGCTTTTTCCCTTTCCTATCCTAATTTATCCTGTTGCTCTTTGTGCAACTACCATGTCAGTGCCTTCTTTAACCAAATCTTGGAGCATGCACTTTCTTTGGCTGGCCATTCCATCCCCAAGTTTCCGTAGCAACTCTGTACACATTATGAGTGCGTTCTCCCGGTCTACCCTGTCCATGTTGGCTTGTTGTTTCGGGTCTGCTTGTTGCGGCTCCAGTTCGAGGCCGTCTGTAATGGAGGTAATCTGCCCAACTGTGTTCGACACCGTCGGTTCAATCGCCTTTGTTTCCCCTTCTGGTATGGTATCCTTCTCTCGACCTGTAATAGTCTTTATGAGACCGAGCATGGCATCATGAGCTTGGAGTACTGCATCAATAACACCGGCACCATCCTGAGAGCGGCACATGAGAGCAAAAACAAACCATGCCTCGGAGCGAAGTGAGGGCCATTTTTGCTGTGTAACCAAGTAAGTCAAGGGCTGGTCTAGCGTCTCGTGTTTACTGTAAAAGTATACACGCCCCTTGTTGTTGCTTTGAATGTGGCTGCCCGTGCTCACGATCTCAGCAGAGTCTGTCGTCACCCTTTCATAGGCATTTGCAGCTTGTGATGCTTCCCAGTCAGGTAAGAGGGACACAGATGATTCAGAATGTAAAACGCGACAGAGTGTGAGCACTACTCGCGCAGCCTCGAGCCGTGTTG
Organism: Zelopaecilomyces penicillatus; assembly: GCA_005765155.1. Classification (NCBI taxonomy): domain Eukaryota; kingdom Fungi; phylum Ascomycota; class Sordariomycetes; order Hypocreales; family Pseudodiploosporaceae; genus Zelopaecilomyces; species Zelopaecilomyces penicillatus. The sequence goes on from VCCP01000002.1 coordinate 5,133,462, forward strand.
GATCAGCATCAGTACGATTATATAGAGAGACAATGTTGGCAACGATAGTGCTTTCGTGAGCAGGACTGGAACGATCTGCGCTCAATGGTATGCATAGTCGTTGCACGTTGGATGGGCAATTAACAAGAAGTAATCGTGTCAGCGAGATCGCTGCAAACTGAACCTGTGGTGATGTATCAAGAGAGAAAATCCGTGGAACACAGGAAGGACCCAGCAGGTCCTCAAGTCTAGGCTTATTTTGTGATGGGATCGCTAGATTCTTTAAGAATGACAAAGCCGAATGGAGAATCTGAGGATCGGTGATTGACGTGTTGGACAGAAGTCGAACCAGTGGTATATGGACCTGGTGGGATTGGATCAAAGGAATCGAGACTTCGTCCGAACGGGACAGGTTGCCTAAAGCAAGACACGCTGCAGATTGAAGGAGAGAATTGCTATTTTGAAGCCAGAGCATAAATGTCTGTGGAATTGGAGACTGGATTGGATGATGTGAGGCAAATGAGTCGTGCCCCGTAACGTCTGCTAGGGCCACAAGAAGAGCAGCGCGAAGCTGCTTCAGCTGTGTTGCTGTGTCAGGATCGTCGTTTTGCTGCAGGTCAAAGGACGTGTGGGCGTGGAAGAAGACGGTCAGGAAGAGTTTCATGTACTGTCCAGAAACAAGACCGGATTGAAATCTCTCGTGTGAGAGATACTGGGCTGCCACAGACACAAGAGAAATGAAGTCATCAAGGTCATTTCTTGCTGGAGGACTGGTTGCCAAAGTGAGGAGGATGTCGACGGTGTGCGGACTGGCGAGGGAAGGTTCACAATCCTGACTAATGAGGAGTGCCAAAATCTTGCAGAAATAGGGGACAAATATGACATAGTTGGGGAGGCTTGGGGATGAAAGGAGGGTCGTCAGGCGCTTGTTGAGATAGGACTGGGAAGCCAGTTTCTGAGCCGGTTCTTTAAAGCCAAGTCAGTTCATGTATATTGGAAATGGTGTAGAAGCAGCTTGGTAAAATGGAAGCTGCCAGCTAAGAACAAAAACAGTAAAAGCTCAGGGGTTGTCTTACCATAATCCACGAGGATATTGAACAAAACAGGAATGGTAAAAGGGATGAGCTTCTCGTACTCTAAGTGACGGATGATGGAGGCCAGGTGGTTCCCCTCCACCACCTTGGCCCGATTCTCATCAGTGTCGGCACAAGAGTTTCCAACCAGGCGCAGCGAATGGACCTGAAGGCCTTGTCTAAGCCCGTCTACAGCGAGGACGCCGAGGAAGAAGTCCAAGATGCCCGAATCACCAAGAGGACCACGCCACGCCCCTATTGCAGCAATCAAAGTTAGCTCACACATTAACAACAGCACATTCATCTTATTAGATATGTTCACAAGTTCTCAAATAAAGATTAAGTAGCTGAGTGTCGGCAATTTTGAGTAGAAAAGGTAAATAAATAAAAAAGAATTAAAAGAAAAACTGAAATTTATAAAAGCATTAATCAAACTTACCATCTCGGCTGCCATCACCTAGTTTCTCTGCTATGGAGTCTATTTCCTCTGACCCAGCAGCCCAAACCTGTTGACACAAGCTCAACACAGGCGCCAGAAGCTCTGTCCTCCGATGGCGTGCTTCAGGCGAATCGGAAGTCTCATCATACTCGCCTGGAGGAAGCCCGCTGCCTTCTCTCGCAAGCAGGTCGGCGATCTCCTGTGGTGTCATCGTGGTTGTCTGCCTGCGATTAGGTCCCGAACCACTTGATTATGATTAGTTGAGCTGAAATGAGGAGTTATAAGTCAAATGAGAATGAAATGAGAGTTTTTAATTGATCGGCTTGTTTGGGAGGAAAGAATCGGAAGAGTTGAGATTCTCTCTCTTTTTTTTTTGGGAAAGAAAATGCCACAAAATCTGTTGTGTCACATTCGGCCAGGGGATGGATGGGCGACTCCTCCTCAGCTTAGAAACCAATCAAAACCAGCGTCCCAGCTCACCAAAATGCAAGATGCAAGGCGAAATCCTTTCGATGAGAGATGGACAGGTTGTCTTTTTTTTTTGTTGCCTTTTCTCTTTTGAAAACCAGCACAACTGAAAAAATAAAAGGCCTCGTGTGCAAGCAATTGTTTGTTACAGGATTGTTTCTATAAGTCCACTTCACTCCACAGAGAGTCTCGACGGCTATTTCGGAATTTCCGCTGTCTTACAGCTGCGCTCTGTATGTCTGCTGCTAAACAAGGCAGCTCTTTGGCTCTCTTTTGTCTCCCAGCCCTGTGGGTGGACGTGGATGGATTTGATGGGAGCCTGAGCTTGCCTGTATCTGTCTAGGCAAGGTCTAGATAAGGTGATTGAAGTGGGGGTTTGAGAGTTCACCGTGGTGAGTGCTCGGTGACCGGCAGATTTCCGGGTAAATGATCGGAAGTTCTTCTAAATCGTTCTCCGGAAGACGCTGAGGGTGGCGCCGGGTCGCATTGCAAAATTGAAGACAGGGTCATCGTTCCATCGTCAACCCTTTGCGATCTGTGAGACGCAACTCGCATTTGCGCCGTTCAGGAGCCATATCGAGGTTCTTTGTGGGTCTGCATCAACAAGTGCTAGCTTTTGATTTAGCCAACGTGCTTGTCTGTTCACAATGGTATGCCCTCACCCTTCCTTTTTTGCCATCTAGTACCATGTCCGCCATCCCCGACAAGAACCGGCTCTGAGACGTTTTACAAACCATACCCGTCCCTCAGCTGTTCACGATGGTGGATTGCATTGCCACATTTCTCCTTCTTGTATAGCGGCTAGCTGACACATTATCCCTCCCCTTATAGGCGCACAAATTCGCCATCACCGCCTTCCTGACGGGCTCCCGTATCCTCGGTCGTTCCTTTATGGCCGCCTACAAGCAAGCTCAGGCAGCATCGCAGTATCAGCGCGCTCAGGGCAAAGCCGGTGGTCCCACAGGTCGCGCCTCTCTGGCCTCTGGCATGACGCTCGGCGAAGCCTGCCAGGTCCTCAACGTCAAGCCACCTGCCAACGGCCAGGCCAACATTGAGGAGGTTCTCGAACGATACAAGAAGCTTTTTGACGCTAACAATCCGGAGAATGGCGGTAGCTTCTATCTGCAGAGCAAGATTGTACGAGCAAAGGAGAGATTTGAGGCCGAACTTGGACCTATACAAGAACAGATGGAGCAGGAGGCAGAGGTGAAAGACGGATGGAAGCCCAAGGTCTACAAGGACCGGTAGGGTAAAGGAAACGCAGCATCATCACCACCGTGACTAGCTAAGTCAAATGACACAGCACGGAACATTTCAGCTGCCATGATTTCATGGCAACCTGTCTTCTAGAAGAACGGAGCTTTTCACAATACTCATTAGAAGACACGGATACTACAGCGCAACAGCTTACACTAAGAAGGAGGATACTTGCCTTCCTATGTATACATGTACATCTTCACTCGACTGCAGCATGGCACGGCGTTATATGGAGGGGTGATATCTAGAGGCTAAAAAGGCCCTTGGAGACTGGGTCTAGACGAAAAATAGGGTGCTTTAAGCCGTTGATATACAATGTACAATATCCAACGAATTCAGAATATTTTTTTTATCTCATCTCTGTCTATTCTCTTTTTTTTTCCGACATGAAACCGACCTAATGCAATTCAACGCTACAGCTTCCTACGAACAAACCCTTTCCAGTAATCAAAACTGTTCTCATCGCTCTGAAGCGCCCACACCTTACCCGTACCCAGACCCCGAGAATCTGTCTCCTCCACGCGCAGCATACCCCAGTCTTTGGTGATGCCTAGAACACGGGCCTTGATGCCGCCCTCTGCTTCCAATGTGATGGACTGTCCTGTGTGGAGCCAGTGCCGGTAGTACCTGGCCTCAAGGTTGTCTGAGAAGCCCTCGCGGCGGAACTGTGCGTAAATAGCCTCGATTCGGGTGAGGATGCGGGCAAGGAGTGTCTCTAGGTGTAGTGGGGAGACGTTGGAGGGTAGGAGATCGTTGAGAGAGGTTGTGGGACGGGGGTTAGTGGCGTTGATGCCGACGCCCAGGACGATTTGGTACGCGCCGTCAGAGTAGCCGCACTGGGAAAGGATGCCTCCGATTTTGACATAGGATTTGGTCCACGATGGTTTGGTTGGATCGAGGGCATCTTAATGTTGTGGAGGGGGATGTGTCAGTTTGTGAATCAAATTTAGGGGAGAAGATGTTGTTGGTTGTGCTGGTCCAGCACTCACATATATCATTAGGCCATTTCAGTTTCACAGGCATAGCCTCATATCCGATGTCATACGACTGGATAGCTTCTACAATCGCAATTGCCGCAATATACTGAATAAAAACAATCGGGCGGGATGCTGCTAGATGAGCTGGATGGTTGATGATGGTGGAAAACAGCAGAGAGCCTGGTGGTGCAACCCAGACGTTGGTTCCGCGTCCACGTCCGGCGACTTGGGTTGATGCCGAGAAAGTGAAGCCCGTTGGCAGCTTGGATATTAGTTTTGGGTTTCTATTTTGAAGTGTCAGTATACAATCGACCTTTAGAAACGGTAGAATAGGAAGGAAGAAAGCGGATAAAACGCAACTTTTCTAACAAAGTATTGGTACTGGTCACCACATCGCCGTATAGCAGTATGTTGCCCCAGTCCTCAGCCTCCTTCTCAATCCTCTGGAACCGCTTTAGGCTCGAGAAGAACAGCTCATGGTTGAAACGTGGCGTCAGTTGGGAATCCGGCAAGCCCTTTTCATGGGGGACAATCCTCTTTGTGATTGAGCTATAGTCACCATCCATGCCCTCATCAACAGCTCCCAGTGTCTCCGTCGCTGACAGGGAGTCACGGAGCTCCCCTACGCCCCAGACAGTCTCTTCACTCTGGATAAGAAAGGTGTCCGCCTCTCCACGGATTATTTCAGTGCCCTTCTCCTTATCCTTGTCCATGACATCTTCCCAGGTGCAGAGCAGTTCCGTTACCTGTGATGGGTCGGACGCCGTGAGATGCAAGCTGGATAAAGGTGAAGGCGTATAGTCGCCTTGGCTGACTTCAAGGCCCAATTCTGCGAGACATGCCTTGAGGAAGCTGAGGCGGGCTCTGTCGTCTGAGGCAAGCCTCTCAATTAGATCATCGTAGCCGGGAATGGCCGGCTGGCGATGAAGATTGACGGCAGCAAATCTATTCGAATGAAGATTAATCAAAGCCCCGAAAGCTTTCTCACAACATTGTGTGGCAGCCCAAGGATTACTCACTCAGGATGTGGCCCAGAAAGAATCACCTTTCCCTCGCCAACGTGGCAGAGCACCACAGCAGCCTTACCACCGCCCTCATCAATGTCTAAGCTGTCTTTGTATGAGGCAAGGACTTCAACCTTCTGATCCTTAAACGCCCCAGCATCGACAAAGATACCACCTCCGTTGAAATACGACGTGAAAGTACTAGGCATCTTGGCCCGTATCGACTCCTTTTCAACCTGCAACGCTACCGCCCTCGCCCCCTTCTCACTCCTATACTCAAACCCCTTAAACGCACCACCACGACAAATACCCGGGAAGAAGCGCAACTCACGCGACCCGACAACCTCGAGCGACTTGTTACCAACCTCAAACTCACATTTACTACTCCCATAGTAGCTCCCTGCGCAAAGCCCCAGATACGAGCCGCCGCGGCGCACAAACTCGGCGATGCGCCGGTTACCTTCGCCGTTGAGCACGCGGCAGTAGCCCAGGTCGGCGCCGCCGGGGATAACGAGCAGCGCGCATGTCGGCGGCCAGGGCTCCTTGAGAATGGCAGCCTCGGCAACGGGGATGACGGCGTAGTTGGGCGAGAGGAGACGGCGGAGAGAGTTCACGCAGTGCCGTACAGATTCGGCCGTGGTACCGGTGCCTTTTGGTTGCCTCGATGAGAAGGAGTAAGTTTAGATAGAGCCCAGTTGTGAGGCAAAGCAAAGGGAAATGAGGAGAGGTTTATGGTGTATTGACCTGTGTAAACCAACACGTTGATCCTTTTAGGAGCCATGGCGGGCTGTCCTTTGCCACTCTTTGTTTTTTGAAGCAGTTGATGGGTGGTGCCCGTGTGTATTTCGCAGTAGTCTGAGATGATCTTTTGATGCCCGCGAGTTTTCCTCCTTACATCAACCAATCCACCCACCACTTTCGTTTTTTTTCTTCGATTGCAAGCCTGAACAAGCTCAAATAAGCTCAAATTGCCTAAAAGACCCAACGAGATCTCTCCCAATCTACCGGTATGGCGCAAGAGGAAAGCAAACAGCCGTCAGCAGAGGAGACGGTGGTGGCCGCTGAAAACGTCTATGATGATTGTGATGGGCCGGACGAGTGGTGAGTTTGAGGAACCAACCGGCTTGTTGCGGGTGAGTTTGTTGGTTGAAAAGGCGACGCTAATAATAGCTGTGTGGTGTCTGTCGGGCTGCAGGGACAAGCGGATATTCAGTACAGGCTGCGCAGGTAAGTCCAAGCCCAGTGTTTCAAGCATAAAAAGTCGGAGTGCAAATACTGTAATGAGTAAAGCATTTAAAACACTGTTACTTTGTTTTACTTTAGTTTTGTTCTTATTATCATCATCTCATTCATTGCAGGCAACTGACTCGGGAACGATGTGTAGACGAGAACGACCAAATGAGAGACTGCTACACCGAAAAACGAGACTGGCGATTGTGCACCGCAGAGGTTAGTTTGTCTTCTCCTCTCCTTTTTCTTCCTCAAAACACTGTGTTGAATTTCAATCCGCAAATCACGACTTTATTCATAATTATTTGCATGTTCTTTTTCGTCGTCTTTTTAACTTCTTTCGGGTCCCATGGCAGATGGAGCAGTTCAAAGAGTGCTGGAAGAGCAAAGGCAACGATAAACGCACCGAGTCCAAAGACGCCTGAAATGCCCATTAAAGCCAGCTAAGCGCTGCGAGACAAACATCCAATTGTGGGATAATATGTACATCACCTCTCTACTCCTTTTATCATCTGTCTAATTAAGAAACAATTATTTCTATTATCCTCTCACACGATCTTAAATCACTGAGCTTGATATAGGTACCTTAAACTAGAGCTTCTGGTCCCTGCATCAGTAACACCTTTAGTGCATTTCCATAGCTCACTGCATCACTATCGGATCCAACGTATAGAGAGAGCTGGGAAGCGGACTGGAGCTTCTATTTCCCCGGATAGCTTTGCCCGCCTCCCAAAGCCCACCGTCATTCACTTTCACTATTTTCTGGCTAGACGTAGGAAACTGACAGCATCTCGACACCCAATTCGTTTCCGTCAACACAAGTCGTCTCAAGTAGCCATGTTCGCGACGCGCAGGGCTATTTTCGTGGTCCCTAGACAGCTGCCATGCCGCGCCGCCACTAGCAGGATGTTTTCGCATACCGCTCGATGCTGTGACGCTGAGGCGACCCAGCTAGCATCGTCATCGACAAAGACGACAACAGAAGGGGTTTCAGAGCCCAAAACCCCTTCTGCAACGCGTTCAAAAACCGCCGCTTCTACTTCCACTGCGTCGAAATGGACAAGAGCGAAGCAGACAAAGGCAGCTGCATCTCCAGCTGCTGCCGCCGCCTCGACTATCACAGCAACTGGAGGCAGCAAAACCTCTTCCGCAGCACAACGCAGCCACACCAGCTACCAGGCCAGGACCATTGCTCATCAGGCTCAATCGCGCGATGCCGAACCGACCACCGAAGCTCCATTCATTGACTGGGCTACGAGCTTTCACGGTATCTCGACGAAGCCTGTTACAGCGGAACAGTTTGAGGTCTTGATGCAGCCAATCGACGAAAAGGACATAGAGGTGAAGCCCGATGGTGTCATCTATCTACCAGAGATTAAATACAGAAGGAGGTTGAATGAGGCATTTGGTCCTATGGGCTGGGGCATGATCCCCAAAGGGGAGGCTGTTGTGGGCGATGCAATCGTCACTCGCGAGTACGCACTTATTGTTGACGGCCGGTAAGAACCACCTCTAAATCACAATGATAACTTGTGCGGTTATTTGAGTACTGAATTGGACTCTTCTTTCCGCAGCTTCGTCTCCCAGGCCCAAGGCGAAAATTCCTACTTTAGCCCCGAACAGCTCCCCTCCGCTGTTGAAGGATGCAAGTCAAACGCCCTGATGCGTTGCTGCAAGGACCTGGGCATTGGTTCCGACCTGTGGGACCCGCACTTCGTTCGGTCATTTAAGAAGAATCACATGGAGGAGGTCTGGGTTGAGCATGCCACAACAAAGAAGAAGCGAACGTTTTGGTACAGAAAAGGCGACGTAGAGGTGGCCTATCCATATAAGCTGGCCAAGTAAGCGTCGGCTTGAGCCTTTGAGGCATTGGTTTAAACTTCAAAGAGGTGGTTCAGGACGCTCAGCGCGTCTGGAGAAGCTTCTAGCTGCGAAAGCTCCCCCCTTCAGAGAAAGGGGCATGTACAGTATTTCGGATATCGATCCTTACAAACACACCATTTAGGAGACATTTCGGTGGACAGATCACCCAAGTTGCGAGTTTCTGATGACAAGCGGCCATGGGCATGTACCATAAATATGGCGCGAATAAGCCTCTATAGATAATTTATACAATCCCAACCATACATGGCAGATGAGAGCTCCTTGGAGAAGAAATAGTCGGGGTTTAAAACGGCCAAAGATATTATTGCAGTCTCACAATGTGCAACTACACCAGAACCCCAAACTCCCGCCAGATCCGTTCCCTGTGGAGTCCCTAATCCTGTTGTGAAGAACTCTTGCCAGCGGCGTCGGGGCTGCCAGTCCATCCCCAGGGCATCCACGAGCCACCGCCGGCCTCGTCGCCCTGGGCCGCATGACGCCGGCGCAGATTGCCTTCGTCCTCGGCGCCACTCTCGGCGTCGATCTTTTCAAAGTCCGTCTCGCTACGGCTCTTGCTCAAGCCGCTCCACACACTAAGCCCACTAGGCGGTCGTTGTGTCACCTCTTCCTCCTCGTTGTTATAAGCCAAGGGATCGCCCATGGACTGGCGAAGCGTTTCGGCCCGCTGGATTTTCTGAGCTTCGCGATCAAGAGCTGTAAGAACAATATTCAAGCGCTCGCGCTGAGCGGTAATGAAGCTCATCTTTTCACCGGAATCCCGCAGGTGCGGTGGAATCAGTGTCCCAGAGGACGTGACGTCGGCACCTGATTCCCCGCGAATACCAACCCCGGCGGCTGCTGACACAGCGCTGGCCAAGAGGCCGTAGAAATCACTTCCCACACTGCTGGCGTCGGCCCATTTGGCTGTTGGTATACTAAACCGTGCGAGAAGCGACTGAGTGTAGCCTTGCGCGCTGGATGTACCAGACGGTTGCGGTGTAGGAGGCTGCGGGTCGCTCGGTGGTAGCCCAAGGACGTTGACTTTCAGATATTCAATTGCGCGGCGGAAGTAGTCGATGCCAGCAGCTTTGAGGCGTTCGTGGGCGCTGGCAATAAACTCGTCGATATGCGCTTCGTTTTCCTCTAGAAACGGGTGGATGTAATCTTCATACAACAGGCGGGCACCCTGTGTTTGAGGCAGAATCAAATAGAGGAAGAACAGCAGGCGAATATAGCCATAAAAGGGGATCCTGGACAGTAACAGCAGGTGAGAAAAGGCCCCTCTCAAGGTGAGAAAGTGGTTCATACCAGAAGACAATGAAGGACACCCAGGACTCAACCAGCAAACAGCAGCTGAAGACGACCCAGTACATCAGCCATGGCGTCAGCTGCGCAGGGTCGGACGTCTTGAGGGCCTTGTAGGAAGCGAAAATGGGGAAGAGGAAGGACGCGAGGGAGCTGTTGTTTCGACGGCGTCAGTAGAAGTTACAAGACATGGGAAGCTTTTTGAGAATTGGGTAGAGATTGAGGGGGAGGAGGAGGAGCATCATTTTGCTTGTGACGCCATATGGCGGGGCTGATAAACGCACGATAAGAGCATAGCAAAGAGGTCGAACATGGCGGGCGGTAGGCGAGCGGACGAAAGCCAACAGCGGGCCTTCGAGTCCGAGATTATTTTATTTGTAGAGGGAGTTTTCGGATATAAAATCCCAAGCGTGTGGAAAGCTGACGACGGACTTTCTGTTGAAATAAAGAAGGAGGACTATGAGGGAGGCTGTTTTTTTTATTCGGCGAGAACGGGAATATGCAGTTCAGAGGTGGGACTTTGGGTAGTTGCAGGGAGAGGAGAGCCCCGAGAAATAGGTCGATGAGATAGGGCTGTGGGCATGCAGTGACCAAAACCGGATGGACGGTCTACTGCCTATAGGAACAAGCTGTTGTCTACTCTCTACTACTAAGTAGGTAGTAGTAATGAATACTTGCGTACGAATGCTCTAAGCATGATATGCACTGTAGTCGTGTGAACAACCACAGACGCACCAGACACAAGAAACAGGGCACCTGAGGCTGCTGCCCAGGGGGAACACAACCACAACCGCTTTTTTTGGCCTCGCACTGCCGCGCATCCGGCTCCTTCTGTCCACCTTGTACTGAAAATGCAGTGAGTGAGCACTGTACGAAGTAGCTATTCGCAACTACCTAAGGTATATCGTAGGCGGGGCGTTAGCTCTCTCCCCCACGTCAGCCAGCCCCGGTCACCTGGCCCTTTTTTTTGGTCCGAGAGCCCTGGAGTCCTTTCAACATGACCTGGCCTGCAACGTCCGGCTTCCAGAAGCGGACAGTTTAGTGGTTATAGTTCTACAGTTAGGTCGTTATTTAGGTTACGGGGCAATAAAAGTTAGGCTAGGGGAAGAAGGAGAAGCCTGACTTGACCATATCCCCCCCAAAGCTTTCCTGTCTTCCCCCGCACAAATCTTCTCTGTGTTGTGGAACGTATGTACGTCATTAGTGTCCCGCCAATCACAAGCAGCAAAGCATCCTCTGTGGCGCAATTGGCTAGCGCGTCTGACTGTTAAGATATTTCCTTGAAGTATTATTTCAGGATTTTCCCTGCAATCAGGAGGTTGGAAGTTCGAGCCTTCCCGGAGGAGAAAGAGTGCCATCCTTTCACTTTTTGTTCCACTTTGGGCCGTGGTGACAAAAGATGTCTAGTTTTATTTCGTGGAATAAGACAGATATTGTCATGTTTTGTTCGGTCTTGTCATTTTGCCTTTAAGTTGTTGGATCTATCTAGTATCCGCCTTTGGCGTAGATGTGCCACCTCAATTGCTGGTGTTGTAGTGGATCGAAACTTTCCAAGATAAACTGTCGTAGCTTGATCACTGATATACTGAATCTGAGTTGGGTTTGGTGTATTTAGATACTGATATACTACTCTCACATGTGTACCTTACTTAAGTAACCTGATAATTTAAGCACATACTGTCACCATTTGGGGTACATAAGATGACCACGACAGTTCATCAAATCGGCCTGTCCACCTCCATATTTCTACTTTGGCAGCTGCTTTACAATGGAACTATTGAATAATATTGAACCGAGTCTTTAACATCATTGACATCATTGACATCATATACTATCATTTTGCACTGTCGTATCCCAGTGTCGACACCGTATGAGTCAAATCCTAGTTCAATGCGACTATTACAAAGTCTGCTAGTAACAAACTTTATAAACTCGTATATTATCCTCTTCTAAGCTTCTCCCAAACTCTCCAAGAAACTCTCCCATGCATCTCACCTCCAGCTCCACCAGTTTTCATGCAAATGCTCCTCCTCATCACCAGATCTTGTGAATCCCACGCACCACCATCCGCGCAAGAGTCGGACTATAAGCCCAAGCTGCATATGCGCTCCCAGCAACAACCACCCACGATAGAATACCTCTCGCTATTAATATTCTCTTCAGAGTAGTCATGGTAGCTGCGTCGTTGAGTCGTGGGAACGGTTTCCCCTTGGGTACTTCTTTGCCTAGAAACTTGCATATGGGCTCCCATCCGTCATCCGCCTTCCAGATGAGTACTTCACGACCTCTCTTCTTGGCTTCTTTCAGCACATACGCTTGGTATACGTCGTAGAATTCGTCCATGTCGGTGACACCCCACCGTTTCCGCCAGTCAGCTGCTTGGTGAATACCCCAGTGCAAACGATCCGTCTTGATCGGGAAGCAGAGCCAGTAATACGTCAAGGAGCCAAAAAACGCCAAGCTATCTTCGAAGCTCTTCCTCCACATAGCGCCGCCGCCTTTCCTCTGATTCAGGATAACAGCAGCATCGGGGTACATGTCCATGAGATCATCGATGAACCAGAACCCAGGAAAATCAGTCGTAGCCCCGTAGCCATCAAAGATCTTGTGGAGCAGCGCCTGGCGCTTCTCTTTGTTTGGTTCCTGCAGTGCGTCTATGACAATCTGTTCCCGAGCGGCGTGTGGTGCGACGTGGGCCATGTGCATGCATGGGAAGTAGCCCAGCTCGGGTGACTCGAGGGCGGCTTGGAGAGATGAGGTTGCGCATCGTGAGAGGCCTGCGCCTATGACTTGCACTTTTCGCCCGGAACCTGTTTGGTCGGGGTTGATGTGGTCGGTGATGTTACGCATAGTGAGGTTTGACGAGGTTTGGATGAAGGTGAGGATAAAGAGCTAGGTGTAAGTATAGATGAAGCGTTCTTTTTCTTTTTTGTAAAGAAGAGAAGCAAAGTCTTTAAATGAGAGCCATCAAATGTTCAATAACAGGTTAAGCGAGGGGCATGATGTGAGGCGAACCTTGACCATCATATCTATTTTCGTCACTCCTTCAGCCCTAGCTACTATTACTGCCACCAGGATCGGCCATGTCCGGGGTACATGGGAAGCTTCCCTCAATCACTATGGATATACATCTATATTTCACGCTAAACCCATAATATAGCCAAGTCTCTTATGTGCATTAGTGAAGTGATGTAATTGCTCATCTACATCAAGCTCCAAAAAGGCGGAGGAGCGCCACTTATCACCAACAGCCAAGACCCCAGGAAACCCAGCTTTTTGGTCTCCAAGCGCCAAAACATCCGCCCCGCCAATGTGATTTGTCTAGGGGGGTGGCCTTCTTTATTCTCGAAGGATTTCGTTAACTAGCAACAAAAAAACCTGGATCCTAGCGTGGTGCGTATGTTAGCTTCTTGCCCGGGTTTGCAGCCAGCCAGCCAGCCAGCGAACGAGCAATGTGTTTTGTTATTGTTGGTCACATCTTCTCAGCAAGTGCTGATGGGCTGAGGATGTCTCCTTAAAAATAATAAGAAGCATCTTATATCTAGATCCATTTTAGACGCCGCTTCATTTCGCCCAATTGGGGTTCGTGGGGGGAGGGGGTGATGTAGTTCGCTTCCAGCTGATGCAAACTATCGAGCACAGCCTGACTGAACCGGACGCAAGGCATATTTACTACATGCTGAACTATATCCGAGTAATATCTCTTTGGCTCTTTACACGCAAATCTACACAACTGATTGCGGAGAAAAAAGTGTTGAAGCTTCAAAGCTGGCTGCTGAGTGACCAATGTGAATCATATCAATGCATTTATCACACCCTCTCATGTTGAAAACGCCTGCGCTATCTAGCACAGCCCAGCTGTATCAGCCGACATACTTGCTTTATAATTCAATCCATTGTATTTTGATTAAATTATACAGAGTCAGCATGCCTAAACCAAGCGGGTTGGTAATGATCCCCCTCTCCCATCTAGAAGAAGCCAGGCCCAGTACTTCAGCGCCGATCCGGCCACAGCTCCTTCGCAACATCACTCACCAACTTCAACTTGGCAAACATCTTCTCTTCCGTCATCCCCTCAGCACCAACCGATATACTCGCAAACCCACACTGAGGGCTCACCCCAATATTCTCCATAGCCTCCTCAACACTACGGCCCTGCCCGTCGGCGATGATCTTCGCTGCTTCCCGGACTCTGTTCTTGATAGTCTCGGCGTCTTCCAGCTGTGGATCCTTTGTAGTCACCACGCCGAGGACGACGTTCTTGTGGGCTGGGAGGAAGCGCAGTGGTTCGAAGCCGCCGGATCGCGGGTTGTCGTATTCGAGGAAGAAGGTGTCGTAGTTGAGACCCTGGAAGAAGCGCTCGGCAATCTTCTCGTAGGAGCCTTCGCTAAAGTGTAGGGATTTGGCAAAGTTGCCTGGTTTTTTAAATGTTAGCTCCCCGTGGCTCTTATATATATAAATAATTCAACATTATATGGAGTTTCACAAACCTCTGCAAACGTGAATCCCCACATGTAGATCTTGTGGCCGATTGGCAATGCAATCGTTATGCGCTTTCAAGTATAACTCAAACAGCTCATCTGGATCAATCCCCTCATCCTTCAGCGACTTCCTCATATCCTCAGAGCAAAAATACGCCAGCGTCGGGTCGTCAATCTGGATATTACGCAACCCCTCGTCATAGAGCGTCCGCATCTCCTTTTGATACGCCACTGCCAGGTCGGCGAAGAAAGCCTCATCGCTCGCATAGATATCAGGGCTGTAACACTTGCCCTGCGCCATGCGCATATGAAAATGGCACGGGGGCGGCATCGTAAACTTGCACTCGGCCCACTGCTCCCTGGGCACAGCATCCCGCAGCATCCGCCAGTTATCGAGGTAAGGGCTGCTGTCGTTGCTGATCTTGGCCTCGCACACCACCGTCGTCATGTACGGCCGGCCTTCCTTCTTGAGCACGGCGATGGGCGGTGCCGAGAGTCGCGCGAGGTCCCAGGGCATCGGGCTCACCTGGCGGAACCCGGTGAGCTTTTCGAAAAAGCCTGAGAAGAAGTATTTGCGGTCAAACTCGCCCGACGATAGCGGCCGCACTCCATAGCTCAGCTGCTTGGCCACAATGTCTGCAATGGCAGAGCGCTGGGTCTCGCGAAGCTCGGCTTCGTTGATTTGGTCTGCCTCTGCGCGTTCCCGCGCCTCTGACAGCAAAGCAGGGCGGATGAGAGAGCCGATGTGGTCACTGTGGAATGGTAGCTTAACCATGACTGCGATGCAAATCCCTTTTCTATGCAGCCTGCCCTCTTTGTTCTCAATTACTCCCCTTCAAGGTCAAGGGTTCGTTCTGTCACGAATTTCCTGTTCGAGAGAACTGCCTCAAACGAAACATGCGACTTCGAGCGGGGTCTTAAAAGGAAAAGCGAGTGGTTACCCCCCAAAGCTGACAGCCGTCATAGAGTCGTCCTCATAATCGTTTTGTAGGGGTATTAATTAGCCTTTACCAACAGGGATGGAGTTTGACACACATCCGCAGGGCGGCTCAACTCGGGGTCGTACATATGGTAGGTAGCATGCAGGCTTGGATGATTTGGCATCGCATACATCACACATACGCTGGTCTCGAAGGCGGGGGAATAACTCGAGCCAGCGAGGCGAAGTTGTGGTGCGCCAGAACCTGCGGTCTCAATTGCTGTGCGTAATGGCTTGCATCCCGCGCGCGCGTCCGTCCCCGTACAGTGCCTTGTGGTTTATTGTTGCTGCATTTGGGTCAAGCGCCCTTTGGTTGATGCTGTGTACAGCGCGAGGCTCCGTCGCATCTGGAGTTTGTTGGTCGGCTGGGATGCAATGGTGTATGGTGCTTCCGGTGCATTCACGTAGGTCTCACCTGGAGATGATTCATCTCCACGTCCAGAGCGATGTCCGATGGTTTGTCCGTGTTCTTGCCCCTCTTGCCCGCGTCTCCAATGATCGTTTTACGCAGTACTCCTTGCAATATTGTCGGAAGTATATCCTATAGTTGCCAATTGTCTGTGTGTCGTCGAGGTTGGTGGTGGTAGAGGTGGTGGCGGTGGGTGGGGGGTTCGCGTTTTTCGGGACTCAGGCAGGTTGCTGCCAGTCCCTGATCGTCCTTCCACTATTATTATTCGCCATCCTTCCCATCATCATTTCATGCACAATAATTATGGACTCTCAACCCCTACAAAGAACGTACAACTAGTAATTGAGCGAGAATAGTCTGAGATGAGAGCCTTGCTCTCACCCCCACTCACCAACCCATCCTTTGATCTCTTGCTGGCAGTGGAGCCATACTTTGTCGGAATTTGTGCCGAGCCCCCCCTGACAGGACGACCATATTTCAATCTCCAGCCGTGGGTTAGGTACAAGCGTACGACTGCATAATACATAAAGGATTTACATCTACCAACAGATACATTCATAAATCCAAGCCCCATGGAAAAAGGGCGTGTCTCAATGTCTTCGCAGCCTTGGTTTCATGAACGCCTTGGCGACATATGTAGCATTGTTCATTGCAACCATGCTGCGCCAATTGGAAAAGTCTATGTGGGTAGGATGTGATTCAGTCGTGCAGGTCCATCTCGATTGCTCCCCACCAGTATCAGTATTATGGAGGTGTTGTGCCACACAATGCAACTCAAATCATAATGTCCAGTCTCCTTCCATCGACATTGCTTCGAGGAATGGGTGGTGTGCTCCATGCAGCAGTTTTGTGAAGTGGCTTTCAAAACGATAACTATACTCACAGCAAGGGTGTAGCAATGATCGACTGATACTGATACTCTCTCAGCAAACTCTGGTTTCAGATAAACACTTTGTCTAATATCATTACCCCAGCCATTGATTGACGAGCCGTATCTATCATTTTCCAAATGCGTTCCCATCGTTGTTCCTCTATACATACTCGATTAACCCATATCAAACTACCTTCCAACGACTCACTCAATATAACCTACTATTCATGATCAGCATATTTTTTAAGTTCAATCCTTCATGATAGATATTCTCAAAGAACAAGACGGAGAGTAGATATTTATCAGTCTTTCACGGAGAATAAAATAGGACAACACGACGTAGAGACGAACATCTCAACAGCAGGCCCCGAGGTATATCTCAAACTCGGAACAACCCCCCCCCCCCCCAAATTATAATAACAGAGCCAAGGCGACAGGCATAAGGAACATTAACAGTGAAACCAGCCAATGCTTTAATGTAAGCGATCTTCCGGCTCTAGAACAAAATCTACAATGACCTGGGAACAAATGGCTTATATCGATCAGACTCTCAAAGCGCATCGTATGGACCACAAAGCAACACGAAAACTGTCCCACATATCTACCAGCATCAGCACACTGTGGCCCGCAAAATGATCCAAGAATTGTTCTTGGGGGGTGGCGTCGCACATCATCATTAATACACGCGATGACTATGGTTATGTCAATCCTCTTCGTTACAAAAAACATGAGGTGGATATTGTTTCATCTTTTCCGACCTCGACACCTGCCGATGGGACTGCTTGACAAATGTTCAACCCCGATAAGCTCGTTACGTGCCACTGAGTGGAGCAAAACCCCTCAGCCGTGCGAAGACGCCTTACCATAGAAGAATATGTCCCGAGAAACTCTGTAGCCCAACCATCCCTGTACAGGAGATGCCCGGTCTTTGCATGGGATTTTCATGTTGTTGTTTGTTGTCTTTCTCTGAAAATATCGGCCGCCGAGTTGAGGGCGCTGGTTATCACCGGCAGCCACATGGTTCCTTGACCGTTCCCTAGGGTGGGTTTTCTCCGCAACGTGGTCCAGACCGGTCTATCAACTATCCTAAATCGAATGGTTGTCATGTGGTCATACGGCTTTGACTTCCTCACCTCGAGTACAATACTGCAGATGCCTATACATCTATCGCTGTCTTTACTCTTGCGGTTTTTAATACCTCATGGTGTTATTTTTCGAGAGTAAGATCATGATTTGACGCTGGCAAACTTTCTCCGATCATGTGTGCCATAACTGAAGCTGTGGTGGTGAGTGGCTCTGCTGCTAACTTTCTTCCTTGCCATCTCTAGGTAATAACATTTTAGCCTTCTAATGTTGCCGGATTCCATGGTGCTGGCCCAACACCGTAAGCCTTGGCATAGGGAGATGTTCTGCAAGCGAGATTTCCGGTGCATCGTCCCACCCTTGCCAGCTGACTATACAGCTATGTGATACTTTGATTAATTTGGATATTACAGCTCTTTAGGAAATGGAGCCCCCGGGGAATGAGCCGGGCACATAGAATGGTAATGATGGCTCTGAAAAATACATGTATACTTCATGTGTGCAAACAAAAAAAAACCGAAAAAAAAACCACTGCAGATGCATTCCAAGAGGCGGCAAGGTAGCACAAAGCCCATGCAGGGGAGGCGAGGACCGTGTGCCCACGAACTAAGCAGACTAGCCCTACACCTTATGTGAGAGGAAATCGACAATAACAGCCAGAGCAATGAGGGAGAGAACGTGGCGTAACGGTCGCTAAAACTGTCGTGAAGAGACTCCAAGTAAACGGAGAAAGTGATAGCTCACCTTGAATCCCCTCAGCCTCGTCGCCAGAGCTGGGATTGTAGATGGGCGCCAACACATGTCTAGCTTGCAACTAACCACTTGGGTGCAAGAGATGCAGGCGTCCAATCGAGCCAAGTTGGAGTGAGTGGGACGACTCCGGGATATTGCAGAAATGATTATAATATGATTTCGGCGTGGTTGTGATGATAACCGTTGGCCCGATGGACATACCACTTGTAGGTAAGACACATCACAAGTTCACTAACACCACTGTCCTTGTCCCGGGCTGATTGATTGCCTGAGGGGGCCGCGACCCGGCAGTTCGGTCCTGGGAAATCGCCTGAAGCGGCCGTCAAGGGCTTTGCCCATCTCGTGAACGGTACCCGCGGGGAGGCGAACTTTGACTTGACGGGTTAGCTGCCAACCATTAGCGCCTGGGCTAAGGTGGTGGGAAAGAGATCGGCGGCGACGGCGGGGTGAGACAAGCAAACAAGCAACCCAAGGAGTTATGGTCCCTTTTCAGCTGGAGTTTTGTTGTTGGTCCAAAACAGTTGCATGGCACAGTACATGGTGCATTCCGGCCCATTTGCATCCGGGGAGGCCGAGTTACTGTCCGTCCCTGACTGCTGCTACATGCACATGTGCTAAGGCGTACCAGCAGAGAATTTCCGAAACGACGTTCATGGCGCTGTCTCCCATTGGTACTACCAAGGTGCTCGCGGCAGGCTTAGCTTGCGAAGGGACAAGGGAAGGGAATCTCAAATCTTGACAGACACGGCTAGCCGTGAAAGTCTCATCCCGGGGGCGCGGGTCAGGGTGTCCCTTAACCAGGCGTTCGGGTGCAGCGCAAAGGCCATGTTCAAAGAACAGTACTCTGGTGGAGGGATTATTTGACATCTCTGGGAGATGGGAAGCACAATCAGTAGCTGAAAGGGTGTTTCATCTCGCCAGTAGTCTCAAGTGTATGGATAGCCCTCTGGCTACAATATGCATATTCTCTCTCCCAAATCCCTTAGGTCTGACACTGGTCAGGAATACAAACAAGCGAAGCACTTGACTACCACCCCGTCTTTGCAACATCGGGGCTATAGGTATAACACCCTTTTGTTGCTTTGTCGACACCATTGCCGAATTGTCACGACACGTCACTTGCATTGCACAGGAGGACGCTATGTAACCACAGCATGCGACGAAGTATGTTTACGGGGCTTTTGGTCCAACTACCTACCACGTACCGGCAGGCTGGGTCACCGGGAGTTGTCACCAAGGCGTGCCAAGGGCGAAAAGGGAATGCGAGACGGAGCGGTTTAGCTGTGATGTTGCCAAATTGTTGAATGCTCAAGTCAGTAGCCTCTTGTTTTGTTTGCACCGTTCTTTTTCTAATGTCTCAATAGTCGAAATTTGAGTAAGATTCTTTGTCCGAGGCCCAATTGTGAAACATGATCCATTAGGTTCTGATATCTGTGTGTATTGGCAACCCGGCCACAAAAGCCTATGGCCTAGGTCATGAACATGGGCAGCAAAGGTGTCAGCCATTTCCTGTGTTGAGTTTTAGTGATGCAGACAGAATCGACATCGCGCCTCGAGTTAAATCAAGTAGAGGGTATACTATCCAAACTATAGATGCACAGGTGAGTGAGGGAAATTAACCAGGGAAAAGCTCGGGTTGGCAAGCCCGTGGCCCCTGGCGCAGTGATCGTGGCCAGTTGGTTGGGGGCCAAGAGAAAGCTGGTCCCGAGCTGCTGGGTCAGTGTGGAGGCGACACCGTCACGTCATTAGGTTACTCTTACCTGAGTGACGACAATAGTGTGATAGTACCTAATTATCTTGTGAAACAGGAGACGGCCGACCCGTAGCTTTGCGTCCCTTTCCTCGTCACTGAGAACTAAATGGCAGTTGCATGGGTAGTCTCCAAAATGATTACTCGCGGGTTGCACAAGTTATCGTGAGCGTGTGTTGATATGGCGTAGTGCATTATGCAGGGGCACTATGGCATGTATATTGCTTCCTGTGTCCAGTACGGGACTAACGAAGCTGATTGCCAGCAGATGTTCAAATGCAGTTCTACTAAGAGTTGACTAAAGCAAATAACAGGCTAAAGGGGTCTCAAAGCGGCTGAATCCAAGATTCGGGGTCCACGTGAATCAGGTGTAAAATCCGCGAGGTGAAAGAAAAAGGAATTAATAATCCGAGTACAGTAGTACGTACACTAGAGTAAGATTTTCATGGGGACTTTTGGGTGAGGCAACTCACGCTCACAGTATCATTAGTTTGTCAAGACTCGAGGTTGAGCCTTGGCATCATCTTACTTGCAGGCATTACACTTCTGTGGTCATTTGTACGAATAAACCACATGTAGGTGCAAGATCCAACACGTTAGCGCAACTCGAACAAATCATGTGAGTGTTATTCAGAAGATCATTGTACAGAACTTGTGAGGACTGTGCCCATACGTCTTAGAGGGAATACCTGTTGCATGAACAATGCGGCCAGCAAGTGACTGATAGGATGCGGAACGGAAACAGAAACAGTGAAAGGGGCGTGGGTGGATGAAGCATCTCGGATGGTGGTGGTACACCTGTGGGAAGTGCCCGGAACTGAGCAAGGATGGCGCCTGCTCGGACAGCATCCGTGGATCACTAAAGCGCCCGCTAACGCTGATCGCGTACCATACCCTTGGGATTCAGGCTTGAGGTGAGGGCACGGGCTGTGGTAGTGTGCCGCTGTGCCTACACCTAGATTCTGCGATCCCGCATCACCAGGCGCTGTACTCCCTCCGTGTGAGACCTCAAGGCAAACATAACATTGCCAAGTGTTGAGTGGTGCTTGAAGGGGGAGACTCAACCCATCGGGTCTCCAGGGTTAAGTTGCAAGCTGTATGTGCGCCTAGATATGCACTATCGGGCATCCTGACACGGGGGTGAGTTACAGACACAGCGACTATTAATGTGTGTCGTGCTCCGCAACGCATAACGATTTGGATACTCTTTGTTTGCGGTTCATGACCCTCTTTCCTAAAACAAGCTATTGCCGGGGTTGGGATCCACGCAGGAGGCTTGCAGCAAGAAAGCAGCCGTTTGGACCAAGCTGGCGGGTAATACTTGTTGTTTGCCCCGACTGTCGGGTTGAGCAACGCTTACTCCGTGCGTGGTTCGATTCCTTTGCTACGCGACACCCAAGTCCCAGGGAAGCTAAGGCCAAACAGGAGAACGGGAGGCTGGATTATACAGAACGGCTCTGTTTCCTAAGTTGTAGTGTGCGTATCCCGGATGAATCGTCACGGTAAGAGTTATTTGCTGGGTTGACACTCATGGCATCCTGCTGTATATCTGCCAGGTCTATTGGATGCATCACCTCTGCTGCCATTTTCGTGTAACAGTCTTAATTTTTTAAGAATCCATGTCCACAGCACCAGGGAAGAGTTTACAATAGATTCAGCCGCAGCTTGAGTTCCCTCGGCCTTGGACGGACGAATGAGTCGGCATCGGTTTTTTGTCCCTTAACCCCGTTGCGCGACCTTCGCGGCGGCACCTCCGCAGGCCTCCACAATTGGAATATTAATCGAGCTTCTCGACTTCAAGTACGAGCTTTCGTACAGTTGTACCGGTGGGCTGGTGGCTGAAAGAAGTTTAACTTGGGACCCGCCTCTGACGCTACTACCCAGTGGGGGTGAGGACTGCCTAGGGTTGCTCCGGCTTGGCGTTCCTGTCTGTCGGGTCGGCGACATGAGTAACGAAAATGGAAGCAGCGCAGTATGCCGACAATACCACCATTTAACATTATGTAGGAGTGCTAAAGCAGAGACTGTACAAAATAGCCGACAAGTTCAGCGTGCTCAAGCGACAGACGATGACACACTAAGCATGTTATACACAGTTTAGTATTGACAGGTGCGTCGTTACGATCCAAATCCCCATCACCTCATTCTGCTGTTAGTCATGTCCAAGACTATAGATGGAGCTATTATTTGTTTGTGGAGTGGCAATTATATCACAACCTGCCAAGCTTGGTGAGGATAAGATGATGCAGTTCCAGTTAGATTTTCATACCTTGACATGGCGAGGCGTGACGGACTGTCAGTTTCTACGATACGATACTCTTCAACTTGGCAGCACTAACAGCCAGTGCACCGGTTGCAGGTTGCAGATATCTCGATGGCAGGAGCCCATACTGCACATCATTCATCGTGAGTTGACCATGGACGGTGATGGGGGCTTGAGGGTTTTCCTTGGAGCACCAAACCAAACATGGCCTAGGGGACTGAGTGAATGATCTTCCAAGGCGCCAAGTAATAGTCGCCGAAGTTTCCCGCCCGTCATCATCTGTTCTGATTTGGTCCCCCCGCTCGGCAGTAACTTGAGCTGCAGCCAGCTAGCATGCTTATCGGGTACAAGAAGTTGGCGTCCGAAGTCGATTTTTCATTTCGCACAAACCACACCAACTGTTGCTCCCTATGAAACGTCTTATTAATGTCGGAGCAGGTTTCAATGATCACAATGAGGTACTTGAGTCCGTAATTCAGAGTCAGAAGCCCACTGGACCCGCCAGCTGGGGACTGGCAGAATTAGCATCTGTGGACACACCCCCATCCCGGTTTCACAGAATCAATCCAAGCCACAACGAAAAGAGTGCTCGCCAAATACGGAGCAGGCGCCTTAGGGCATGGCACCCCTCCCTCCATCCTCTTTTGGTGCAGAGACCTGTCTAAGGATCAGCGGGCCGCGAAGCCCAATATCTCCCATCCACCAGAGTCGAAGCTGACAGGGCAGTATTTTGAAAGCAGAGCGGTAAGATGGCAGGCTGAATATGATATTGTTGGCCAAGTTATCGATGCCCGCTTCGTGATCAGGCTTGGGCGTTCCTAGAATATACATGCCTTAAACATGGTGACTGGCAGAATTGCCACCACTTCTCAGAATGGGGGTGTTGCATGGGTTGCATGGCAGTGCTGTATTGGAGCACTTCCACCGATTGGCACCCCATCGGGGTTGGCTTTGGGAGCGGTGTTGTCTTGGGCAACTCCAGAGTGCCTATAACTTCTCTCGTTGGCAATACATACATACGTACGTACAGTAGCATGTGCGGATGCAGAGAAGCTGGCGGAGCCGTAGTGACAAGCGCTGTTCTTCGTGGAGGCTTTGTCCTGTAGGTCTAGCCTCTTGTCAGTAGTTGCCTCTCCCGTCCCGTCTTTACCTCTTACCCACCTGCGCAACTCTGCCCATCTGCCACCCATCTGGTTCACCAGCCAAGCCTGAGGCTCCTATGACAGGACGCACGCATCATTCTTCACTTGTCGCCTTTCATGGCGGCCAAAGATGGGTGCGGCAGGGCAGCAGGCTTGTTTCTGCACTATCGGCATAAAGTAGAGCAAGCAAATGGCGCTACCCATTCTACTCCGTACAATTTTTTGTACAGTATTGCATTGGCGGTGCAGGTAGGCTGTTGTCCCTGAGCAAGACATCTCCCAGCAAGGTACGGAGTACATTCATTCCCGATCTACCACTGCCCTGTCGCCAACCATCAGGCCAACTGTCGGCACTGGGTTTCTTCCAGGCTTCTTGCCTTGCAACCTTGCCAACGCCGCAGCGCCTGCCTGCACCCAATGAAAATCGCCAAAGCTGAGGACGAGTGGCGTTGGGGTTTCCTGCCCGCAGAGAAGCGACGGGCTTGTCGAGGAAGGTCCGGACCGGGGGGATACCTGCAAAAGGAAATCTACAGAAATAAGAATAATCAATGAGGAAAGAAGCAACAAGCTCAATTACATGCTCACACGCAACATAGCAAAAGTGGAAGAAAAAGCAATCTGGCCACATTGTGGTCCGTGGCCGGTGTGTCTCTGTGGTGGTACCGAGTATCTGGTTGTGGGTGGGCAGCGCTGAATGGCAGAATGCACAGGCAATATGCTGGCAGTGGCATTGATGTCTCGCCATTGTCAACTGGTGTCAGAATAGCTATTGATGACATCCGGCACTGAGGCCGCTGCTAAATGTATTTGCATTTCCGGATCATATGGCCCAAACACTGCCGATGTCTCGTCTCATCTCATCTTGTCCCTCCGGTCGTGCCTCCACCTCGTCCACAACGCACAATGGCATGAGCACTAACCGAACTGTGCTGTAATCATTACAGGTCCAATATACACCTAGGTACCTGTTAATTACTAGGAGGTGCCAAGGTGCGGAAGGCACAGTAATACTAATCAACCGGGCCAAGATGCGTACCAACACGGGCACAAAGTATTACTATAACTTAAGTATCTTTGCCCTTAATTCTAGTAGGTACTTTACGTATGCGGATAGTACCTTTGATATTTGGGCAGTCGGGTCGTCGAGCACTGATCCGTTGGAGTTGGACATTTTCCCATTGATGCTGGTGCTAACCTAGCCTCGTCCCTTGGAACCTTGGGATGTCGTTAGCAACCACCATCCCTCTCTCGAATTTGGCATTCGCTCGATCCACAAGCCACCGGCATTACTTCTTGATTTCCCCGACTCACACCACTCACGCTCTTCCACACTTGGTCTCAGGTTGTTGCTCTAGGATCGTGGGCATATCTGGGAGTGCAATCTCCATTTCCCATTGCGCCGTACGAGCACTGACATTCGACATCCGTGACAAGACAACCGAAAGGCAATCCACCTGACGCCACACGTATACCACACGACCGTCAGAGACAGTCGCCTCTGTCCAAACATCCACACTCTCGTCCGACTCGTGCGAGTATTGGCACCGCACCCCAGACGAACTCAGGCACGCACCAGCAGACAAGACAAATGCCATCGCCCCCCCACCAGCACACGGCACGCATCGTCGGTCCAATATCAACCGCCAACCGCCAACTGCCTAGCCAACTGGCCTTCGTCACTACCGATACCTAATCCGTCACGACGAACAAGATCAAGAATAAGAACAAACATAAACACGGCCCACACCGTTACCGCAACTTAGGTACAGTGGCTCCCTGTGGTATGCAAGCTGCAGCCCCCCGTTCAAATTCAACGCCGTACCCAAGCCATGGTCCCCTGCGGTGGTCCATCATCCGCACACACTCACTCGCCTTGTTACACGCCCCCAGCGCCGGCCCCCCCTCCCCTCTCCTCACTGGCTCATTCCCACTCACTCCCACTCAAGAGTACCACTCACTTCTTAGCATAGGCTCTCGACCAGCAAGCTCCGTCCATTATACTGCATGGCTGCGACGTGCGTGCCGTAGCTGATACCTACAAACACACCCTCCGTCCCTGTGGGCCGGGCCTAGCGCCACCTAGCCCGTACTGTAGCCGCAACTTTTGTCTGTCCGCTAGCACCTACAAGAATCATACATTAGTTGACGATGCCCCCCCTGTGAACTCTTTGTCGATAAACCCTGGGTTCGTTCACTACCTACTTACTGATCCAACCACCACTTCCTCGTTGGCAGCCCTTCGGTCGTTTCTGCTTCACTGGTCATCCTTCGCCCCAAGTACTGCTTCGAGACTTCAGCAAGATCTACGTGCTCTAACGTTCATGTCAATTCGCCCCCACGACCACCGCACATAACGAAGTGGATTTTACAAGGAGCAATCGATAGAGAGAAAAGTCATCAATCCACGTGGAGAGCTCTGCAACCATATTCTCGACACATCTACCATCACGGCTTGAATTGCCGTCCGTTTCTACTCCACCATAGCCTACCATGGAGGACGGTGCTAGCGGCCCTCCGCGAATCCAACCTGGACGCCCTCCATCACCCGCATCCACTGGTTCTGCCATTGCCGTGGGTACGTCACAGGAAGCCGCTATTATCCAGAGTATTGAGAACGGGGAGGCTCTTTCCGACGATTGCGACTTCGACGATACTCGCAGTCTCACAGACAGTATTCGCCAGCACATCGTTGAAGGTGGTCTTCGCTATCACGCTTACCATTCTGGTCAATACGCCTTTCCCAACGACGAAACCGAACAGTATCGCGATGATCTGAAGCACAACCTGACTATTCACTTGTGTGAAGGTGACTACTTCTATGCACCTGTTCATCGTATTTTTGAACAAGGTGGCGAGATTCTTGATCTTGGTGAGTGAGCGTTACCAAACCCCTGCTCTGTATTTTACCATGCTCATCCCTGACCGGGGATATGGCGTTGTTTTCGCTCTGTTATGCTTTGCCTGATGAAGAAAGACCGGACGGATCGTGTACTAATACTATCCAATAGGAACCGGAACTGGAAAATGGTGTATCGAATGTAAGTAAGGTCGGCAAGGCTGCCCATCTCACCCGTCCACCGTCCATTCAACCATGCTTGCTAGAACTCCTTTCTGCCAATCAGCTACGGCATTCTCCAGTGTTCCATGTGTTCTAACGAAAAGGCCCCCTTCTTTTAGTGGCCGATGTGTACCCTAATTCAACCTTCCATGGCATGGACCTCTCACCTATTCAACCCGATTGGGTACCACAGAACGTGCTCTTTGTGGTTGATGACATTGAGCATGAAGGTGGCTGGACCTATCCCGATAACAAATTTGACTATATACACCTGCGCCATACGTCTCACTCTATCAAAGATCGGAAACAACTATGGGAGCGGATATACCAGTGGGTGATTTCTTTCTGGGAGACGGCTTTGCTATGGAGTTAAAACTGACTGATACGGTAACACCAGACATTTAAAACCTGGCGGATACGTCGAAATACAAGAGTTTCAGTATGCCACAGCATGTGACGACGACTCTTGTGATGAGCCGTATGCGTGGCGAGATTTCCTACACTACCTTCAAGAAGGGTTGGCCGTCTTGGGATCCAATCTTAATGCCATTTTGCATATTCAAGACGAACTCGCTCTGGCCGGGTTTCAGGACCTACGACGGAAGGACCTGAAATGCCCTGCAGGACCCTGGCCGAAGAAAAGACGTCTCCAAGAGTGTGGTCATATCCTGCGAGATGTTATAATGTGGGGTCTGGTTGGCCTAGCACGACGACCTTTCCGTGATGGCCTCGGATGGACCAATCTTCAAATCGAAATGTTCCTCATCGAAGTGCGCAAATCTATCATGGCCGAGGAGCGTGGGTTGCCCAAATTTCATTCATACTTTCCCTTTCACAGCATATACGGTTACAAACCACTGGACGCGGCTTAAATTTGGCAAAGTAGTACAACATGCTCTGCTTGACGCCTCATCGGTAACATGATTATGGGATCAATTCAAAGAATAGTAGCAGCAAGGGGGCTTTCCAGGGGCATGTCTCGCCGTCCAGCCCTTTACTTCATCCTGGGCGGCCGTTGTCATCCGCCTTTCTTTTCGCTATTAGCAAAAGCTAATAGTTGATGTTAAATCACGGCTTTTCCGCTGTCTCTCTCTTTGATTTTCGACTAAATACCTTCCTCATTTTCAACCCCTCCTCGGGTTATTTGGTGTGCTCTATGTTTGGTTTCGTTTATTATACGGAATTGAGCGAGGCTTTTTACGCTCTGGGTTTACTTCATATAGATTTGGGTGGATGGTTGGTGGGACAGGGGCGGCGCATTTGAAACCACAAAAGGGGAATCATTAGCATTTGTTTGGTTTCTGTATGGTATGGCACCAAGCATATTGGAAGGAAACGTTGATTTATCCAGACATGATCTAAGATCGGATTGTTCTACAGACGTAGCTGGAGGGGAATATAGGTTGTGTTATTTGTGCGTGCTCCAGTCATGGTTCGACTTCGTAATAGGGCAACGTCAGATGGGATGTCACTGATGTACGACCTATCGGACTGGCTTAGGGACCGAAATTGTTGGCAAACGGTATACTTGCTTGTCATCTAAACTTTTTTTTATGACACAGACTACAAAAAGGCCCATCCACCAAGCTCATTTCCGACTCACCCACTTGCAGCCCATACAAATGGAAGATAGTATTACCACCACCTAATAGATGGCAGCGGTCAAGCCTGTTTCTACGTTACTTGATTTCGATTGAGACCAACTTTTTGGAGAAAGCGCTGACCGCTTGCGACAGGGGCATGCGTCCAATTCCCTCAAGCCGAGGAGCATGGACGGTGCTTGAGCAGTAGCGGTGACGAGAAGGGCATCACGCCAGCGGAGTACTGTGGATTGAATCAGCCATATCTTCACCAATAACGGGAATCGCTGATAAAGCAATGTCCAAGAGCAGACCGAAAAGGCCCATTGAAATAACCAAAGCCATTTTCGCACGATGAAAGACCAAGGTCCTTCCATACACAGCTTAGTCATTCCATTTGCAAGATCCATCTGTTAGGTATGATATGTTTACCAAGGCATACCACGAACCTTGCTACAGCCACTGCACGTGTTTGGCTTGTTACAAAGAGAGAGACCGATGGTCGGATTCATCTCAGGGCATAGCTAAAACGCTTGCTCTCCATCTTTCGGGTGTTTTTCGGTGGCTGTTTGAGTGTGTTAGTTATAAGGTTGGGTCAAAGCATGCGCCCCCCATACATGTAAATCGTGCTGAGTATCTGGGAGGTAACGGACGATGCAGAGAATGGTTTTAAACAAGGGAATGAAAATTTTCCTTTCGGGTCATGAAGCGAAGCTGCATTAATACATGGCTGTGTCGAGGGAAGGACAAGTCCTGGGCATCTTTATCTTTGGGTTGCTGCTTGGCATGGCGCAAGTCTCTTTCAACTTAATATTTAAGTTGTCCCCGTCGGAGATGGTCATCGGAGGCCTTAAATGGGAGCAAACTCAAGCTCAACGAGAATACAGAGTTTGAAGTTTAAATTCGCAGCTATATATTATCATGTTTCCCCTTGCTGTATTTCTTTTCAATATTTTCCCCGTCACACTTTCATGACTTGATCTAGTTGTCGTCCTTGTCCAATACCTTTTCTGGAGTACAGAATCCTTTGTACAACAGTCCATCACCGATATACCCTTGATTGTGCTATTAGGTATTGTACTTTCGAGGCTTCAACAACAGGTTATTTGTTCTAATCACCGTCAAGTAGTATTTCTCTCTGAACAAGATGACGACTCATGCGAATCGCACCATGTCTCTCTGGCGCTCTGCCAACATGCCTCGTTACGAACTCATGCGTATCAATAGCATCCTCAACCCAGAGGATGGAGCTATTAATACTGGCATGATCACCCCTGAGTCTTCAGGCACCCCAGAGAATTTGACCCCGGAACCATCATCCCCTGAGCTAGATCGTCCGACGACTGCCACGGCGGCCATGCCTATGGCCATGCCTACGGTCACCAACTTGGTTATCAACCCCAAGTCCAAACGTTGCGCTAAATGTAACAAAATGGTCTCGAAAAAGGTCTATGCAGACCACATGAATTATCACCTTCTGGAAAGAGACGACATTGCTGCGGTGACCCTCCCCAGCCAGCGTTGCAAAGCATGCATGCGCAAGCATCACGAGTGTCGTGTTTTTGAAGATATTTCCATCGCGGGCAGGAAAACTGTGAGGTGCAGGAACTGCCTTCATATGAAAGAGTCATGCTCGTTCATCCAAGACTACCGTCCTCGAATGACTCAGGGTCTAACCCGCCATCCAGCCCTAGGAGGATAAGGGGGAAGCGACCAACAGATCAGAAACAGTTCCTGTGGTTTTTCTGGATCGCTAAGGGGGTAAAGGGTCTTTGGTAGCTCACGATGGGGGAAACTAGGGGATATTAATAGCTCAAGAACTCGATTAGTGAGTGAATAGAACTGCATTTTGATCAACGGGGCTCATTTGACGAAATCACAAGTATTATGCGGTATAACAATCCACCGCTAATAATGAATCGTAACTACTGGCAGTCCCAACACTCTTATTAAACTATTTCTCTTCATAGTAGATGTCTCCCTTTTTTATGATAGGTTCCGTTCCTCGCAGGGTTCTCATCTAACTTTGTATCTACTTATAGGTGTGTTCTATTTTTACCTAGAAAGAAGTACTCAGTAACTCGGCATTATTGTAACATCTGTTGCCTCATTACAAAATTGGCTTGTATGTAATAGATGGAAACATAATAATCCTCGAATATTCCCTTCCAGCCTGTAACACGAGGCAAGGCTGGCTGGAGTTCCTGAAATGAGGGTTCTGTTTCCGTCAGCTTATCATTTAGCATTAGAACATTATACTCATCTCAACTGCCAGGAATATGGTGAGGCAAATGAACTTAGCTGCAGTGACCCTGCACGCAATAACCTTCAACTTGTATCTTCAATGAGCCTTCACCTTACTGTGGACGCATTGAATCATATTGAGACTGAGCCAGGGGAAAGGAGGCCGAGTCAAAGCTTTTAATCCAACTCCTATAGAGAAGTACCTTATCCCAAAGTTTATTTATATTCTATAATACCCTACCAAAACTTGTTGTTGTCTGCCGTTTTGTCTCCTTGGTTGCCGAGACGTGATGTGTGTAGTTTGGCGCTTGGAGCTCCTTTGAATTGTCTGCATATAGCCTCAATATGAGGAAAGAATATATCTTGTGTCGATCTCATAGCAGTCATGTATGCTTTTGAAGTCGGATCTTGGGTGAGAAGAGTGACTGCAGTGTCGTATGTACGAAGGAAGAGTTTGTCTAGAGGATTGAGTACAAAGGTTAACTCATCATCTAAATCAAGAAATACGTTGAGCCTATAGATAGCTAACTAAATGCATTGTATGGTACTCAATTTTATATCTGGCTTTAGTGTAGCGAATGCTTCGTCTATATACAGACTCGAACTTGACCTCCGAAGCAATGAGTTGCAACATTGTAGGGATGTGGGAGTAGTGAGATGGAGCATTGAGATGTCAATTAACTGGATTAGTAAAACATTGGAGACCTAATGCGCATAAGGTTGAGAGGAGTATAGAATGGTACAGATGGATTAAACATTTAGCCCATCTTGTATTACATGCTACTCAAACAGTCTATGAGAGTTATAGTAAGGGGGCATATTGCAACATGGCAGCAATCTACATTTAGCATAATATATGGTCAATGTATGGTTACACCAGTGGGTAGATATACCTAGGACAGCGACCAGAAAGGAAAGGTAGCAATGTCCAGACGAAAGGGGTCTACACTCGGAGAGACAGACATGACAAGTTAAGATACTTCAATTATCATTATCAGATACTTTTACAAAGAAGAGGGCTCTCGAAGACCGTGGTGAGATTGAAGGTGATTCCTTTGTTTACACGTGTACGCGGGACGCATTCACTAGCCAGGATAATAAAAAAAGCATATTTGTATTTTTTAGAAAAGACTCACTGCATTGCACGAAAACTGCTTATACTACTCCATACACTCAAAGAAACATGAATCCTTGACCAGCAGCACCTCTCATGACTATACGTTGCCGTCTAGTCATCAGTTTACAGACCGGGTATCGTGCGTAGGCAGAGAGTTGAGTATGCGGGAACGAAACGAAACGAACATTTAGTGAGGCGGAAGAACACTCCCAAAACAAAAATAAGCAGAGGGGATAGGGTCTTCTAGAAAGTATGTATATTGAAGCTAGCATTCTCCATAGAAAGTTGCTTTGTTTAATGTCGGGACTGTGGGATGGCCGAGAAACAATTACTATTACCAGAGGAGACACATCGACTCAGGTGAAACAAGCCCTGGCTCACCAAATACTCTGCTCAAATAATGAAATCGGCTTGGATGAGTCACCGCGA
Source organism: Zelopaecilomyces penicillatus (assembly GCA_005765155.1). Taxonomy (NCBI): domain Eukaryota; kingdom Fungi; phylum Ascomycota; class Sordariomycetes; order Hypocreales; family Pseudodiploosporaceae; genus Zelopaecilomyces; species Zelopaecilomyces penicillatus. The sequence continues at coordinate 5,165,216 of VCCP01000002.1, forward strand.
TGAGATGAGATGAGTTTTTGGTCTACAAGACCCTGATGTGCCTGCCCAATCACATGCCATCAGACCAACCATAGTAAAACAAGGACGGGGGGCTTTCATCAACCGGCTTGCCTCACCATCACGAGCACTTATGATAAAGCTAGCGATACTGTTCTCTCTCGTCTTCAAACACACGAAGGCCTGATGCCATCGACCGAATAGAGTGGGTGTGTAGCTATCACTTCGTTCTACCTGTGATGATATTAAAAAGAAATAAAAGAACAACCTGAGCTTCACGCGCCAGGCTGCCATTTCTCAGCCTCTCCGAGATGAAGCCAGTCCAAGACAACCCTATTGGTGTGCAAAACCGAGCTACATCAAGAAAAAGCACATGCTTGAACAGTCGAGAACGAGAGGCCTCGTGCACAAGGATCATGTTGGAGCAAAGGCGACACGTAATGTTATTCGGTGGATTAGATATCCAGTCAGAGTGGCAAGGCGGGTTAGTTCAAACCGTGAGCAAGCCCGTGTCGACACCCACTGCTGCCTATTTCAAAGGACCTTCCTTACCCGTGCGCGTGCAAAACTGCACGGCAGGTTGAGGAGAAACGGCAACAAAGGTAGTTAGTCGCGTGCCAATCATCGTGATTAATTTCACGCTTCAAAAACCCACTCAACCTACCCTAGCATGAAGCACCAACTGCTCGCTTTGTTTCTTTGCTTTGTCATACTGCTAGCTACTTGCCACCGCTGGCCAAACCATAGAATACTTACAATAATTAATTTTTGATTGTACCAAGAGCACACTCACGTTGTTTTCATTCATTAAAGTGATTTGCTAAAGTTGGGCGACTACAAGTTTCACGGTGATGAGTCATGGTCACCGTATCTCAAACCAGAAAATTCGCCACTAACTCGTCCGGAGAGAGAAAGGTCTAATAATCCCTGCGGATGGATTTATGTACGAATAGCTTTCAACATGATGGGCATCCAACGTATAATGTGGGTTTCTGATAAGTCCACAGAATACCACAGCAGATCAAGTTGCATATAGTTGGATGAATGACCCTTGGGAATCAATAGTGGAGGCCCCCGTTGACCGCTTCCAAGTGTGAAACCGCTTCAACAAAATAGTGTCGATCTCTTCGGCACGCTTTCGTCACAATAAGCATTTATGGCAGCTGTGATGCCATTATACAGGCGACGAAACAGAAGATGTGCATCCAGCCGAAAGCAAGGGTACGACCAAGCGCTATGACGTAGAGGCTTCTCCAGCAAAAGTCTAGCGCCCGCAGTGTGGCGGCGGTCCCGACTGCCTGGTCCCGTCACGTGAAAAGTGGTTTGCACCGCCACCCACCATCCACGTGGCTGGCGGCAACGACTAGGACAGACATTGCCGTGGTTGTGCGGGTCCTTGAAGCTTTGCCGGAGCTCGGATTCGACGGTCCAGATGGAGCCTTCTCCAGGGTCTTCGAGCCCAACCACAACCGGCCTCAGAAAACGGGACCGGGCCGGACCACTGGCGATGGAACAATCACTCTTCGGCCCACAGTGAAGTAAAGTTGTGTGATGAAAATCAAAAACTTCTTATTCCCCAAGCACCCCTGTAATGTGGAATTCCAACGACTTGTGTGCGGCTTTTGATTCGGATCGGCCGCTGGTAAGACGACCTATGCCCGTCACCGCCTTATTGGACATGCGTACGGAATACCTTGGTACTGTAACATCAAAACACATGAAATATTACGACCCGCAGGAATGATAGACCCTGACAGCAAGCCCTACCAGCAGTCGATTTTGTGCGAAGAATCGAGCATGCACCGCTGTGATAGCCGGGAATGCCAGCCAGGGCTTACACGGACATGCATTCCTCTATCAAGGCAAGCATCGAGAGCGTACATGACTGATTCGGCCCGGTAGCCCAATGGAATGCAGTTTGGACGCATTGCCGCCTTTTTGGTCATCTTACTTCCTGCCATGACTCCATCTGGCATGAGAAAATTCTACCAAAATCTGGTAGGAACGGCAGGGCCAGCTGCAGGACTCTCTTTCAGTCCTGTTGCATAGAGGTAAGGCATGAATGGGATGCAGTAGCCTGAACCAGAGGGGTGTCAAACCAGTAGCGAGATAAATAGGGTTTCCATACCCTCGCAGCCGACACGTGTGATTAATAGGGTTTGGACCATCTGAAAAGTCTTGCTAGATCTACTGTTGAGACGTCTTGTGACCTGGGGACTGATATTGTTGTTTGATAGTCTGTAACAGATACGGTATGTAAAATGCCTTGGACTAGCTGCGGCTGGCCATGATGGGATGGATTGGGTATCGTCGCGTTTGTGGCAGTCTGCAAGGCGCAGTGTTCATGTTATGGGTGACTCCCTGGTTCTCCATCATCGCTAGTGACCATGATTGTACCAGTTGTATGTCATTGTAAATCTTCCGGCACACTTAATGAGATGTACTGTAATCAGGTAATTCAGGGTAATAATAACAACCGTTTTACACACGCCCAGTGTGCCGCGTATTGTCTAATAGCTTGCTTTTGCTGTTACCTCTTGCCGCGCCGCGACTTGCAGGGTCAGAAAGAGAAGGGAAAAAAAAAGGGGGGGGGGGGGGGGTTTGAGAAGTGGTCGATGCTTCAGTCGATGCTGGGTTGCTGCGAGGGGCCCCAAGGTCTAACAACTCGAAACTCTCGGCCTGTTGAGCACCACTACACCTATTAAGCTTGACTGACAGCTTACCGCCGCCGCCTGCTGCTCGAGAACGCCCAAGGTTGCGATTACGTATGGGCTTCCAGACTTCTTCATCATTGTGCGTCGCCCTAATGCCCATGCCTCGCTGGCCTTGAGCATCTGGAATGCCTGTCTTCAAACGGCGGAGCGCAGTCCCGTACATACAGCAAAGGCGCACCGCCTCGGCCAGCCTGTTGTCAGGCAGCCTACCAACCTACCTACCATCTTGTCTGGCTGTAGGCCAGTAAGGGAGAGGCGTTTGGCTTGCCGCCATTCATGACGCGGTCGGGGCAACCAAAAGTGCGTTACACGCCAACAAAGTGTCGGTCAGCGAGGTGGTGTTGTGAATCTGCAGACCCATGATGGCTATTACTGTGAGCGGGATGGAGCCATGGAGTTTTGATGTTCGTCTTAACAGCGAATAGGTGTCGTTAGGTTGGGTTAGGGGGAGCTTAGTTGCTTAGGGCAGCCTTAGGGTGCTGTAGGGGGCGACAGGGATCTCAGTCCAGGCGGGGATTTTTTGGCTTCCAAGTGCTGCCGGCCGATGTGTGTGTCGTGGCCTGGGTGGAGGGCACTGCCAATCAGAGTCCCAGATGCCGTTACAGCTCACGCCCGATTCGAGGGCGAAGGCAGTTTTGGACATCAATACAGCAAAGCAGCCAGTCCATTGGGAGAGAATACATATTGAGAGGAGTCGGCTGTGTCTGCGATGTGTCTGGCTATGAGTCACATTCCGTTGCGCCGGGCCCAGGGCTCTAAGGGGACCTGCCCGTAGTAAGGGCCTTTGCAAGAGCTTGTAGCTGTCGCTGCTGCACGCGTTATCTCTCGTCGCTCCCATGTGTTTGATGAGTAGCGGCGTGCGAAATGAGGATGAAAATTTTTCTCTCGCTCCTGTCAAACGAGGCACAAACGAGCCGTTCAGGCCACCCCCCTTCCAGGGAATCCCCCCTCAGGGAGTCAGGGGGGGACCGAGCCATCTCTTACACCGGCCATCGGGCTAGCAGCTGGGTTGCGAACAAGGTGTGTCGTGGCTTTTCTAGAATCGGCCAGGGTGGTAAGCCAGTGCGAGTCCACCAATCCACGGCAGAAGGTGTGTTGGAGGAGATGGACACTGGGCTGTATGGGTGTGCTGGGTGTGGCGTTGGACGTGCTTTGCGAGGAGGGGCGTTGAATTTTTTTTTAATTCGGATTTCATTTCTTTGGAGCTTGTTGCTCGTCGTCTTCGCGGCATGCTCCTAACAATTGTAGACTCACCCCAAGACAATCTGGACCAGCCAATACGATAATAAAGGCCAGAGTGGTTGCAGAACCGGTGGAGCGGCGATGTTGTACACAAAGTAATTTCTAAGAAGGCAAAGTTGAGACCTGGTACGACTCGGCCGACAATAGGCCTGCCAGTACATCCCGTAGTTCTGTGGGCATATGGAATTCCGACAAGACTTACGCAGGGCGGAGATGCATGCGACATTTGTCTCGCACAAAAAAATTAAGAGTAATATGTACGTGCAGCAAGTGGTAAAAAATGTTAATATTATTACTTTTTTGCCGGGTTCAGAGGGACTGATGCAAGTCCGTCGCTGTCTGACGTTTTGTTTGCCCAGCCGCCGTGGGGAGTACAGGCAGGGAGTCGATTGCCTGTTGTGACACAGATGAAGGTAGATACTACAGTGGTGTTGCTGTAGGTCGGCAGGCAGCCTTTGGCGGTCATGTTGGGCTGGGCCAAGGCCTGAGGAACATGGAAATCAAGCCAAGGTCATACAGTGCGCCTGGACTCTGGTCAACGGTGGTCGCTGGTGTGATGGCGGGTGTGATGGTGTGCTGAGCAGGCACCCTACCTGTAAAACGATTAGTCCATCTCCAACTAGGTGTAGTCCTCCTTCTGGGTGCCGGCCCTGATAGACGAATGGCCCAAGGATAGCCCCTGGATCATGGATGAAAAGATGGAAGAAGCAGCAGATGCGCGGGAGCGGGTGCTGCGTGCTCCCGTGCTGGTGGGACACAGCGGAAGTCCCACCCAATGCGCGCTTCCAACTGCCATCCAGGGACTCGTCGCTACTACTGCCAAGTAGATGAGAGCTCAGTTCTTACTAGTCCCCAGGCCTCTACCGCCAACCGCTGACTAGTGGAAAGCCCGGAAGCTCTACCGCGGGTGGATGCCATTTCCCGAGATGGGCAGCTCGTGCAAACGACTCTGCAGCGGAGGCACCGTGGCGCGGCTGCTTCAGTGCATTAGGGCATCGCGGCCGCTAAACCTCAGTGACTGTTCGCTGGGTCCGAGACACCAGAGCCACCTGAGGGCAACCAGAGACAGGATATAAATCCGCTCGAGACTGCCAGTGTCTGCTCTGGCGGTGTGTGGCGCAGGCGAAGACATCCATCGCCATGATAGCATCGTCCTGCAAATATTATTGTCTTTCTTTCATTATTTTCCATTCTGATATTCGCCAAGACCGTCCAAGTTTGCGTCGGGCAGCGATCTGGTGCGCCATTCTCATGCGAGGACAAACTCACGCACAAAAAGGGCGATGCGGTCTGCGTAGCTTCTTTTCTTTTCGGGGGAGAGCTGGATTCTGAGAAAAACACCCAAACATTAGCCTTGAAATTACCAACAATGTGCTCACTAAGTGTAGCCGTGCACGCCGGGACATGTCAGCACAAATTCCATTCCCGCCCCGATCCGGAGGGCTCGTAATGCTGGTTACCTCGTGCCCCAGGTTCTGTGTGAGCAAGCCTTGTCGACCGCCGCATTCGGAGGCCTTTGGGTATTTCAGTAGAGAGACATTCTGACAAAAAAAGCATCAAGGGTAAGGTTTCCTGAACGGTAAGACATGGAAAGGCCAATCCATGCTTAGAAATATGTGTCCTTCCTGATTCATCACGAACACCCATTTAAGAGGCAGGGCATTGTGGTCGCAACTTCCCTATCACTGCATACCAGTAATACAGCACACCACCAACAAACAAACAGGGAAAGCGATAACAGTATTAATCAGACCCATCTTAACGCATATTATTCCGTATGATGACATGGAATCAAGCTGACTACGATATCGCCGATATAAGGATTTCTCTGCAGCTCAAATACACGCAGACCATAACGAGTCCGATTGCATCTATGGTCGTGGTTGGAGCTAATCGTGTGTAGGTTAAATATTGTTCTAGGGTTCAAAGCCGGAATATCCAACGTGTAACACGGGCGCTTTGGCTTTTGTATGACGCGAAGCAGGACGACAGTTGGGCCGATGGATCCTGCTAGGATGTCGCACAAGGGAGTGCGGCTGCGAGGGATGGCTGGAAACCACCCTATTCGCCAGTTACTACCAGCCATGATGTGGCGTTGACATAAAGCCAGTAAGCGTCGTTCGTACTGGACGCCTTTTTTCGTCACGGCGTTGCGATGCACAAGTGCGAGCAATTCCTACCTGTGCCTGTAAGTGGTCGTCCTGACTCGCACACGACGATGTACGAATCCTGCTGTTCTTCAGACGAAGCACGCTATTAGCTACCAAGGGACTTTTCGTACATTGCATACATACTGATGTGGCCACAGCCTGTAGACGTTGCGGCGCCATGAGTCCGGCTGGCAGATGGCGTTGCCTTCAGTACGACAGTGCAGGGTCTGCATTTCTGTTGAGAAGAAAGGAATGGACCAAGATGGCAGGTACGTAACCATAGCAGATAGGATACCTAGCAGTAATTAAATTACCTTACCTACATGCCTTCTTGGTATCTTCGTGTTAATTAGCATGTACCAACCGGCCTTCGTTTTCGTTGGCCAGTCGTCGCTAGCAGCCTCGCCTGGATGGAACATGGGCGCTTGCCTAGACGACGACCACACCAACAAACAACCAACCAACCAACTGTGAGTCTGTGACAGCCCATCAACGGCGGCCACCGAATGTGTGAATGGATGTTGGAGAAACAGCCTTGACGATGCTTAAATGAACCCGTCATCGTGCTCTGGTGAACCGACGTCACACAGCGGTCTTCACCAGACCCAATCGACAGCAACGTGGCTGCACAGAGCGTCTCCCAATCACACTGCCACAGCGTGCATGTGACTGGCGAACTCCTCTACGGTTGTCGTGAACCTGAGTGAATCGGGATCGTAGATGGGTGTGTGAATGGTCACAGGGCTGCTCACCTATCCTGCCCGCGGGCGCTTGTTTCCCACAGCACCAAGATCTGGTGCTAGCAAAGGGCTGCGAAACTGGTGCCATCCACATACATCATACCCAGATGCTGAATGATGCTGTATGATGATGCTTAGCAGGCGGACAAAACTCGCGTAATGGCTGCGTGATCATCAGATTGATAAAATGGCCGCTCCCATCCTCCCGCTCCCGCCTTTTTCCTGTGTTGGACTGCATCCCTCCCAGAACATCCCTTCACCTCCAGCTCGTCAATCATTGGTGCTGGTATCATCAACGACAAGGCCCTGAAAAGAGCCAGACCGACCACCGCTGTATCATTATAGGCTACAGGCTACAGGCTACAGGCTACAGGGCAGGCAGGCACCCACCACAGGATTACTCGCACGAGAGCCCTGGACTGTTGCAGGTGCGCATTATCATTCATGCACGACTCATTTTGCCTCGACAACCACCAGCGTCAGCCTCAGGCGCCTGAAGCTAACAGGTTGCAAGTGCCAAAGCGATCATTACTGCGAGGAGAGCCATCTTGGGGCCTACATTCCTTCGGAGAGTCATTTCTGTGAGGACACCAGACGCTTGGAAGGGACGGGAACTCACCGAAAAGTAATCACGGTCAAGGCGGTAGTGATTCCTTAGCAACGGCCACTGACCGAGTCAACGGGCGACCTGTGCTTTGTATTCGTCCATAACCCTCATGTCCCTGGGGCAGGGGGTTTGCTACATTTCCAAGGCACCAGCGCTGTTGTTGTTTGACACCTGCCCGTCTCGAGGGAGGGACAAGGCGAGAAAAGTTTTTCTTTGGCCCCGGAGGAGCCCTCTGAAGGACACGGCGGCGCGGCGACCGGATGTTGGGATTCCATCCCTAGGCTCCGTCATTTCGCTTACCCTGACCCGGTAAATTGGACTAGGGACCTCGGTGCTTTGAGTAGGGCCGGGAGTCGTCATTGCTGTCTAATCGACAGAGAGGGCTTGCGCACAACCCTGGCCGAAACAACACAAGAGTGCCAATCTGTTCAAATTGTTTGCCACGCCACATGGCCTGTTCATTACCAAAGTACGATGACAAAGCACGAATACTTGTATACGAGCTGGAGTACGAATACAACTTTGGATTCAAAAGGAAAGCTGCAGAAAAGCATAGGAGACAGAGAGCCAGAGAGAGTGGTTGGCTGTCAGGCATTTGCTACATCCGGCGGTGCTCGTTCGTATCTTGCCCGGGAGTAAGGTGTACCAATACACTAGGCCTTTGAGTCCAACGGACGCTCACCGGCAGTGCCGTGAGCAAAATCTCCAGAAGGGTCTCAGCCAAGACCGCACGAGAAAAATTAACTCGGCAGGCTCCCTCCTTTGCCGTTCAACGCAACACTGTGATCCTCCTCCACTTGCACCCAAAGGGGACACGGCTTCAGGAGCCAGTCAGAGCCGCAGCATTGGAGTGAGCGCCGGATGCTGGATGGGTGCAACCCAAAAACGAGGCACCCACCGGGCAGAAGAAGAAAAACGAGAAAAAGAGGGCACCAGAAATAACAAACAAGAATAAGCATCAGCAGGCAAACACCGGCTCCGTGCCTTCTGGCAGCCTCCAGCACTGTGTGGCTTGTGCACGAAGCTTCCACCAGCAGTGACTAAGCTGGGTTCTGAGTCACTAAGCGCACGCCCCTCCTTTAGCACTGTGAGTGTGAGTCCTGCGAGTCTGTGAGTCTGTCTGGAACCCAGGCAGGGCAGCCCGTTGTTCCATGCTTGCTGAGCCTGGCCCACAGCGCCCTTGCCCCCCTGTCGCATGCCTGTCCAGACCAGCAGGCCCCCCCCCCGGCTTCTCACTGACCCTCACTGAGGGCGAACCCTTGTCCTGCTACTGTTGGGAGGCGCCCGTGTCCCGGCCAGTGCCCACACCATCACAAAGTCTGGACACCAATATATACCTCGACACGCACCCACATCAGGCTTCGTCTCTCTTTCTGACTTCTTCCATCTCTTTGGCATTTGCCAATCACAACATCCCCACTCACTTGTCAATCATTACAGAAGCACGTCGACGTCGACAGAAGACGTCATCTCTCACACACATCATCTACCGCCGCTGGCCTTTGCTGTCTAGCGACGTTTCTGAATCAAAACAACTCAGACTCTCTGGAATCTGGGCCCCGAGTTTTCTCAACAGGTCTTTTTAATATTCTGCTGCAAATCGGTCATGTTCGCCACAAGTCACACACATAACCCCTCTTCATCCGACTACATACCAAGGTGACGGGCATCACCACACTAAGACGTCTCTTCCCCGACGTCAGCAGACACAGATATATAAAACACAGGGCCTCTCGCGAGAGAAAAATCTGGAGCATCCACACAGCTCCGCAAAGTTTATTTTAGGGACAGCATTTAACCTACCCATACACACGAACCGACATCGACGACAAGTCCGATAGTCAAAAAACTTAAAAAACCCCACGCCGACACGGAGGTGGTTGAGGAGTGGAAGTTGAGAGAGCATCGCAGGAGCAGCTCCGGACCATGAACTACCCTTCACCACGAACCCCAGGATCCACTCCGATCCACGAGTGGGAATACTCACGAATGTCGTCGGCAACTCCCACTCCATCCCCGCGGCCCAGCTGGCTCGATGCGACGCCTCGACGACCGGCGACCCGAGCGGCGCACAGCAGGGCCAGCAGTTATTCTCAAGGCGGTGCTGCCACTACCCCACGAGCGCCTCCTGTAGACTCACCACGCTACAACAGCTCCGGTCAATATGCCACGGTTGATGTGAGTGCCAAAAATTTCTCGTCATCACGCCGGCCCTCGGGCTCGTTCCAAGTCCCTGCTGGGCGCGGACGCCGATCCTCCCACACCTATGTGCGGACCTCAACTCCTTATGGGGAATCTGATGAGGATGAGGTTGATGAGGCTTTGGGGCGCACGCATGTGTTGTTTTCCGAGTCGCGAACCAAGAGCCGCAGGCACTCGCATCATCGTGACCTTGATGGGGGATGGTACACTAATCACGACCGCTACTCGCAGGGAAATGCATACTATGCCGACCCAGCCTATGCGCGGGAATCAGTGTACGACTCACCACAACCGATGCCAGCTCAGGCACGCCCTCCTACCAGTCACTCTCACTCTCGACGGACATCTGCTTCCATCCCCCAGAGACCCTCGACCGTTCGCCCCGTGAGCAACACATCGTCGTCGGCATCGTACAGGACCAAGCCTCCCGCCCAACCCAAGGCAACTGACGTTGACGCCCGGCGTCACCGCATTCCTGCTGGATACTCACTTAAGAACTGGGATCCTAGTGAGGAACCCATCTTGCTCTTGGGTAGCGTATTTGACAGCAACAGCTTGGGCAAGTGGATTTATGACTGGACAGTCTACCGAGCAGGTGCCAACACCCCCATTGCCGAAATGGCTGGAGAACTTTGGCTTCTCTTGATCCAGCTCGCAGGCAAGGTTAAACGAGCCGAGGATGTGCTAGGTCGTGTTCGCAGCGCCGAGAACCGGGAGACGATGAACGAGTTCATTGAGGCCGGAGAGCGACTTACCGACAAGCTTCGTGTCCTGCTCAAGGCTTGCGAAGCCCCTATGCTCAAGGCCGCTAAGAAAAAGCAGTCTGGTCTTGGCAAGAACTCTGGAGTCGAATTCGTCGACACTCTCTTTGGACGCGACAGAGAGTTGGCCAAGACGGAAAAGTTCATGCAGAGCGTGCGACTATTCAGCCTCCGGTTTGATGCCAATTGTGATGAGATTCTCCAGAACCCAGCCCTCTAGAGGATTTATATCGACCCATACAGGAACTTACTAGCCAGGGACCATTTTTTTTTTTTTGAAAAGGAAAATCACATTCCCGGAGTGGCCACAGGATTTGAGGAGCTATCCCCCATCCCGTCCCTGGACAGAAGTTTCAAGTACCAACCAAAAGTTTCTACCCTCTTCAGCATTATACCCTCCTGACATGAACCTTCCGCGGATACCGGAGTCATTCCAAGTTGACCATGCCTCCACCGGATGGAAGGGCCCGAGAAAGACTGTATACTACCTTTTTTTAACGTGTTGGACCGTGGATTTCCTTTGGATACCCAAACCGCCGTGGAATTTTCTATATTCTTTTTTATTTTTATTTTATTTTCTTCTTCTTCTCTAGCTAATGTGTCGAGCTTGTCCCTGGGCGCGAAATGATTTTGTTTCTTTTTCTTGGTTCAAAAAGACAGATTTCTTTCTTTAAGGGCGACCTGTACCACCACCACACCACCATTTGCACACGCGAAAGGGACATCGAGACACGGGGCTATTTTCCTATCTAAAGATACCCAGCGATATCATTTCGGGAGTCGCGATCGAGCGAAGGCCGAGAGAGGAGAGGGCAGGTGGCAAGATGGGTTTTTTGAACGTTTAGTGATTACGTTTTTTTGTTCAGCAAGATAATACGCCTCACGGGATTTATGGAATGGGATTAGAGGCAAAACGGGTAGGAGGAACTGGGAAATAGACGGGGTTTAGTTTTGGCTTTTTTCATTTTCATCATTTTTTCCTGCTTATGCAACGACGATGGCTTTCAACGAGCTCTAACCTTTTACTATGTCTTTTTTTTTGTGGATTTTGCTGATATTTTTGAATTGTTCGGTTGGAATTTGATTCTCAACGACATGTGCGTTGCTCTGCAAAGGGAGAGAGGGAGTCCCTGTCACCAAGTGCAGGGTTTGGAAGTTTGTGTGGGTTTGGGGCTTGCCCTGCCACTTCAGGGATGTTTGACCCTAGGAGAAAAAAAAACCAGATTAGACTAAAAAAAAACTAGGAACAAGATTGAAACTGAAAATTGCTTCTTCGCAAGTGACTTGATTGCCGTGACATTTGGTACTTGGCCTGTGAATATTAATGGTGTGCAACCGCTGCTAAGTTTTACATTTTAGAACATCTCCAAAAGGCCTGCACACCCTCACCATTCTCTGCCATGATTAATTACAAGTGCCCACAAGCCGTGCCCTCTCCCGTCGCTAAAACTCACATGGCTGGGGTTGCACCCACCGCCACGCTCTCTGGCAGTGTGTGTGTGCCCTGAAAAAGTGCCCTGAAAGAAAGGTAAAAAAACTTCTCTCCCATAGCGCGCCAGGGGCCGGCGGAAGGGATCGCCGGAGTTGCCACAAGGTGGATCCGCGTGTCTCCACCCTTATTGTGCGGCGGGCCATCAGGGGGGGTCATCCACTAAAAACACTTTACAGGCAGGCTTTACCTACGTAATTGTGGCTGGGCCGGTCGGATTGAGTAAGAATTGAGAACCATGCAGGCCGGGCCCCAAAAGTCGTTTTTTTTTTTTTTTTTTTTTATGTCAGCGCTATTATCGGATTCCCCATGGTTCTGGAATCCAGTTTGGGGGGATGGAATCTTGTAGGAGCGCTTGCTTGTTGGTTCGATGAGGATTTTGGGTATGACATGACATGACATGCCATGACACGCGGGCTGTGCTGTGCTGTGCACACCACACTTTAACAGGGCAAGGGAAGTAGGTGTGCATAGGTGGGTGTTTGCTCGTAATTCTTGTAGACATGTGTCTCATTTTCGCTGGGAGCGGACATTTTGTAATGGATGTGTATACAGTACACTTTATAATACGGAGTGAGTGTGTGTAGTAATTACACACACACTGCGGCGTAAGCGCACAAGTTTAGCTACGTAGTAGATGAGGATGTATGAAAAGTAAAGGCACGACTCGGGGAGGAGGAGGTACACTGTTGGCGAATGATTTGGACGAAGTATTTGACTGGAGCGTCTGTGCATTTTCTGGTAGAATCTTACACAAAGATGGATGTCGTTATATAGAGGACAGATATCAAGGCATTAACATAGACCAGTATGGGCGAAGATGCACGAGGCATTATGTGATTGTGATAATTTGGCCCCCCCTTCTTTTGTTACCCATCGTTCATGCGACTGACTGCATGCGGGCTCGGTCCGTTCCCTCCCCCTGCTTTTTTCCCTTTCGCCCTGCTTCTTACAGGAAAGCGGATTTTGGTGGTGGTGGTGGTGGTGGTGGTGGGGGGCAAAGAAGATGGGTATGAGTGATTTTCACCATCCTGGGCTGGGCTGTGTATGCCTACATTCCAATAGTACTTGGTAATATATAGAGTTTGAGGGTTACTTATGTATATTTGATTACATTAGTAGTCTACATGAGTGCCATGTGGGAGTGTGGTTCTTGGGGGAGAACAAAAAAAGGGGGTAAGTGAGGGTCTGAGGTAACTTGTTCATGCATGATGCATAGGTAGGTAGGCAAAACCGGATCTTGGGGACGTTGGGAAAATGGAATAGAATATTGATATCATGATGAAAAAAAGAAGACATTCTATCAAATTCCTTTGTGTATTGTACATTATAGAAAAAAAAGACAGTAAACGGGGCTTGGTGGCGTCTGTCTTTCGATGGAAGGGCCCTTTTGTCCGTTCGAGCCACACACCCAACGGCTGTGCTTTTCCCCCCCTTTCTACAATGAGAAATACCCGACTGTAGATATTGATGTATAGAAAGTCAAAACTTCAAGTCCCTCCGGTTCGCTACCGACAGGGGGAGGCGTGAATCACATCTTTTTCGTTTCCTTTTCATTCCACGCACCCCCATGTGTTCTGAAGCTCATGAGCTAGGGGGGGAGAAGCCAGCTAATATTAGGCAAACTCCAAAAAGGAAGGAAAAAAACAACTCTTTAGAGTGCTGGTCCATGCGTTTTGTCAAATCAACCATACACGAGTGTCTTTGTTTATCGTTTTTTTGGGCTGGGGCCAGGGTACCTAAGGAAGCCTCCCCTGTTTGCGTAGGAAAGTAAGGTAGGTACAGTATGAGAATGTCTCGTTGGGATTTTGCCAAGGCTCCCGCCGGCCTACGGGAGACAGAGAGAGGCTCCCAAACCAAGACGCCTCACAGAAACAAAAGAAAGAAAGAAAGAAAGTTCAAGATTCAATGTCTAAAGTCATGTATTTTGGTTCACTGAGCCTCAATCCACAAAAAAACTTGGTTGTAGGGTCTTGGCGGCGCCTCTTGTTTGTGTTGTTGGTGACTTTTGCCTTTTGCTTTTTGCTATTGTTATTTGTGTTCCCGCTGAGGGTTGAGGCGTGAGTTTCGTTATGGCCAAAGACAATTTCAACAGAGAGAGCGATGATGCACTTGAACAGACAAAACATGTCTTTCTACCTACAATGCTTGTGTGCTGCGTATTGGCTCAACAGGCCATTGGGAATGCATCGCTCCAAGTTAGCAGATTCATGTACTTAGTGCTCGCCGTAAATTACTTAAACACCCATACCGCACTCAAATAAAACATGTACATACCATCCACGCACTGCAATTCGTCACATAGGCGCGTGTGGGCTAGTCAATCACTCTCTTGTGCTCCCGCCCTGTCTCAGCTAAAAGAGAGGACAATGAATGGGGAGGGAGTCCTATTAGCAAGTTGCGCACGCACTGTACAACACAGTGGAAAAACCACACCCAAACAAACTCCCCGCCGAAGAAAGGGGGTTACACGGTAACACCTGGGAGGGAACAAATTAAAGAAAAAACCGCTGGGATGACTTGGAGGGTTACCTTGTTGCGCCGCCCCCTTCAGCCTTGTCTTGAAAAAACTTTTTCTTAGTGTGTGTGTCTTGGAGCTGAGAAGGGGGAGGGGCTACTATATGAAACAACCGAAAAAAAAAAACATCACTCTATGGACGGCTCGTGAGGAGGAGCAAAAAGAAGAAGCTACTAAACATGTATATTATTGCGCTTAGGAGACAGACAAGAGTCATGTTTGTGTTGCAGTTTGCGATAGTGCAACTCTGGCGACTGTTTGTGTGCGCTTCACGACACGGTGTCGCTGACTGTGTTGATGGTTGGTGGTGGTGGTGATGGTGGTGGTGTGCAGGTTTGGGAAGACCGTCATCGTCAGCTCGTGCATGCCGAGACGGACGATTCGTTCATTCCTACGTCGGTAGGTAATAATAGTTCAGCACGCAGATATTGTAAAAGTTGGGCTGGGATGCAGGGCCTAGCTCATGGATGGATATCTTGTAGCCTATTGATGTAATATTCACCGGCTGGATGCTACCTTTACACACATCTCAACGGCCTTCATGGGATCCCTTTGTCGGTAAGGCATGCACGTCCGACAAGAGTACAGTATAACCAGCCGTAAGACGCCCAAACCCGATGCGACACTGGCAGACCCTTTATTTTTCGCCTCAGTCATCATCCATCATCACCAAAATCGTAACTGGCCAGCCCTGCTGACTTGGTGTTGCATTTTTCTCAAGCTCACCTCAGCCCCCCCCCTTTAGCCTGGTCTTTGTTTCTCGGTCCGTCCTGGCCGTAGTTCCGCCACATCAACACTTTACTACCTATGTTTGTTTGCTTTTTCTTCTTAGCATTTGTGCGCAGGCTTTTGTACCGAGAGCCGGAACCGGCACTAAGCAAGTGTGGTTTAATATAGACAATCCATGGAACTGGGGGAGGTGCCCCCACTTTTGCAGGTTTTGTTTTCCCATCCGTCAATCAATCAATCAATCAGGACAACCCTGACCGAGATAGAGGCGTTCGTCTGTTCCCAGTAGTGTGCAGCATGTTTGCTATTTGCCTACCATATAAGGAGCAGTGTTTGTCAGTGGCCCCCAATGAGAATGCACTACATATTAGTACCCCATGTGTCTCGTCTGGCCCGGCGCTTAACAAATCTGTGCATATAGTAGTAACAAGCAACAACCCACAATTGTGCAGAGAAGCCTACATAATTATGTGCCTAGTACCCGTTATTACATTGCCGAATGCCCTTCCCCGCATGTCCCGCCATGCTTTCTCCATGGTCATGTGAGTGTGTGTGTGTGTGGGGGGGGAGTCACTTTAGACGTTTTGTTGACTTGCATCAACGGCCAAAACCCACCCGGTCTGTCTGCGATATCGCGGGAAGGATTCTTTTGGTCCTCTTCCCCCCCCGCCTTGAACCAATTGGGACCGCAGCGAGCACGCATCTGCACCTCCTCTCTAGACAACTGTTTCCCCATAAATTGCCTTCTCAACATGTAGTATGCGTGTGCTTGGTGACGTGCTTCCGCTTGCCTCTGGCCCCTACACCTACAGGATGTATGTGCTAACGTCTTCATGTGCTTCTGCTTTTCCCCGCTTCGCTGAGGCTGAGGCTGGGGAGACAAAGGCGGGGGTGAAGGACACATGGCTCAATGCAGCTAGCAGAGAGAGTGGGCGAGGGAAACAATAGCGAGGAAGAGCAACAGAAGCGTCGCTTTGTGGTGTTTGGTTTCATCGGTTCCTTTTCCACCAGGGGCGGAGACGCGGGCTCCATCCCGATTGCGGGCAAATTGACCTCTCCCCTTTCCCACCGCATGCATTGAGAACTCTCCGCACACCAAGTGGTGGCAGTAGTTCGTGATAGGTGTTCCCATTTTCGTCTCCGGCGGGCCGCAATGCGTGTCCCAACCGAGGAGACACAAGAGGACAACACACGCCACCTCGTCTTTCTTCCCATTGGCCTGTTGTTCAGCAGCCACCAAGACCCTAACTGGCTGCTGCGAATGATGATGGATATGAGGAGTCGTTTTCTTGGAAAGTCTTCATCATCATCGTCATCATCTACCTACCACTAGTGTGTTGAGCAATTGGATCCCTATCCTCTCGCAAATCGATTGTGAGCAGGCATTGAAGCTGGGGTAATGGCTGGCCAGATGCATTGGTACATAGAAGTCGGGAAAGTCTTCCATTTCTCGCCCTCAAGGAAACAAAAGTGGAAATGCAGTTATGGTTGCGAGGCTGGACAGCAGCGATATCGCTCGACGTAACAAGCATGTTGACGAATTGTACTGGCGTCTGGATTGCCACTATCGACTGGACTAGCCATGGGCCCACAACACAGTTCATCTATCCATGTTCTTTGTCTCTTTATGCTTTTTTGACAAAGCTTGGGCAAGAGGTTTCATTTATAATACGTTGGAATCGTTCATGCATTTCCTGCAGCATTAGCGTGGCTCAGATAAATACTCTATTTAGCGAAATGGGTTGAAGCCCTGGTCTGGTGTGTACCGATCAGTTTGATGGGGTCGAGTTGAGATTTTGACTCTTAGAACTCAGTTTGCCGGCCTCTGGGTGAGCTTTTCATCTCTACAGATCGGATCAAAATAACAGGGCGTGCCGGAAAATCCATCGCGCTTTGAGTCTACAGCTGCTGTTGAGCAAGACTGAGATCTGGATCGAGGTGTCTGCCCGTCAATATCCCACGATGCTGAGAAGGCAGTATGCTGAGATGTTGAAGAAATCAAGAACAGTTTAGTGAGGGCCATCTGCGGCCGCGTTGCTGCACGCAAGATCTGAGATTGAAAGATCTTGAACTAGTATGCTGGAAGATGGAGAAGCGTGGCAAATGGCATATACACTCGACTTCGTAGTCGTTCGTTGTTTGAGTAGATTGGATGCAACTTCTGCTGAGGGATGACATGACAAGATGGAACAGTACTGCTGGTATACATTTGCATTATTTTCTTCAACTGTAAATACCTAACCTATATCTATAGAGAATAAGGACTATATTATCCATTTCAAGATGACTACATGTAGACTTCTTAGTTCGTCCAGAATATTTTATAGAAATCTTTGTCAAAATAATGACACTCACTCTGAATAAGAATGACCCCAGTATGTTAAACTTCGCTTGGACCAGCTCCTTCATCGCGTTTGCGTGTTTCTCATCTATTCCTGGATAGAATTCAGCGATCTATTGGTTGATGCATTGGAGCATGGTCATCATTCCTTTCATCCTATCTGGGGTCACAGCTGGTTGGGTTTGTTGGTTATCAGCAGGATTCTGTCGTGGTTCATCCATCCGTTGGAATACCTCCTGCGATGACATACCATTGTTGATGCGGTATAAAGCGGTTCAATGAACAATATGATGCTATCATACCAAGACTCCGGACAAGTACATCAGCCTGTGAGACCATTCATATTCATGCCGTTAGGCCGGACTAAGATAGACATGTAGTCAACTCGACCATTCGCAGATATTAATTATCTACTCAAACCGGAATTGTCAACATCCATTCAATCACGGGGCTATAAGGACTTTAAAAGTAAAGTCAACTGGCAAAAGTGTCAATCGTGTAGCTTGGTTTTTTTTTTTTTTTTTTTTTTAGGTTTTTATGTTGTGAGGTTTTTTTCTTGTCTTTTTTTCTTGTTTCTTTCTTTCCCTCTTTTTTCTGACTGTCTTTCTTTTCAGTGGGTTTTGTTCTTTTTTTTTTTTAGATTTTTTCTCATCTCTTCTGTTTTTTTTCTTCTTGACTTCCTCTTTCACGAGGAGTCGCAGTTGAACCCATGATCTTTCTGGTCTTTCTCTGTCTGTTGTGGGGAGGATGGGATACGTACTCTATGCTATCCCATTGAGTAAGTACAAGTCCTCCACATTTCCCAATAGTCCATAGGAGTAAACCTTTATATATACCTCTTGTTGCGTGTTGCTGTCGTGGCCTCTGGTTGGATGGTTAAGGGGCAAAGGTGGATTCGTGTGAATGCTGAACGAAACCTTGTTGAGGAAGTTAGGAGGGGGTTGTGAGGAAAAGTCACATGAGCTGCCGGTATGTTTGTGGAGATGAACTCAGATGGCGAGCTCTTTTAGACTTTGTCTGTGCTGAGTGAGGATGATGTGGGTGTTGATGGTTAGAGAGTGTTGGCCGCGGGGTTCATTGTTGGCCATGCGGGGAGTTGGGATGCTCTTGAAAGAGACAATTGTAGGTGAAAGGGGGCAAAGAGGCATCATGAGCTTGTCAGCAGCTAAGTTGTCTGGCTCGAGTCACATTATGGGTACAGTTGGAAGCTAGTGCTCTATGATGAAGAAAGAGATGTTGATATTCACTCCAACTTCACCAAAGTACCATCACGATAAAGAAACATTATTCAATTTATCTAGACATCCATGGCAAAGCCGTGTCCTGGTCATAATCGAATGAATCACGTCCTGTCGTACATTCTCATCGAAGTGCGGCGCAAAGCGACCATGAATTTCCCTATGCCAGAATAGTTGGGGGCCGCTTTTGAGGAATTCGAGCTGGATACATATTTCCCAGACATGCTCATGGATCTGCCACCTTAGGCTTAAACATGCTTTTTATCCTCTCCACCTCCGCTTCATACTCTCGTCTTTGAGACTCATCTGAGATACCTTTGAGCATGTCTGGCAAGTACGTCGCCTTGAAGTACTTGTTATCATGGTTATAGGTCGAAACCTGAAACACCTGCTGCATCATCTTGATATCAATCGACATGTTGAATCGGATTCTATTCTCTTCGAAATTGAAAAGGTAGTAGACTTCGCTGAAGCCAGCCCAAGCGAGACCACTCACGCAAAGGCTACACGGCTCGTGTGTGGCATAGAATATAGTCTCCGATTTAGGTATTGGCCGTGTAGCAGGGTCTGGGAAGTCGACGGTAAAGTACTTTTCAATGCAATTTGTTTCAGCATGATGGAGCGGCGACAGATGATGGGTATTGCCAGTCGCCGTCAACAATTCGAGGCTGGCACGGGAAAGGATGGCGGCTCCAAAGAGCCTCTCGCCATAGTTCACACCCTTGTTGAGAATTGGTAGGATGGTCTTCTCAGTAGTCTCTAGAAAAGCTGAGAGCAGCTGTGTGGAATTAAAGCTGGGAATTGCGATGACGTTCTCCAGCCCGTAAGTCGACATTGGCACGGCTGCGATTGCTGAAACAAGGAGGAGTGTTCCACGAACGTAGCTAAGCACGGTGCGAGACTGTCGGGTCTATGGATAACTGTACTGAAAGGTGATGAAGCTGTAACAAGAATGACACGGGGAAAATATTTGCCTTCCAAGATGCAATTTTGAAGTTGTAGTCCGCATACCGCCCTTGCATAAGGCTGTATGTAACCCTCTGTTGACCACTGTGGATAACTGATGAGTAAGCCTGATCTTGTCACTTAGGAAGATGGGCCCCCATTGCGTATACATTTATATCAATCACAGCAATCTTGGAGATGAGTGTTGAGTGATAATGGCTGTCAAGGGTAGACGTGAGAAAGCGACCTAATTTGAATGTCGACAGCATTCAGTGGACAACATAGGATCTGACAGTAACGGGCACCAGTTTAGAGCAGCGCAACCCTAGACCTGAGATTTTCAGTACTTCCACCGATTGAGGGGAAACCTCAACGATTGTACCGACCTGGCACCTGTATCCGCCCTGTCGAAACTTTTCGCTCCAGCATTCGCGACATTCCGGAATGCATTACATACGTTTGCTGAGACCACCGAGCTTGGCCCGGACTGGCAGCAGGCTCCTTCTCGAGCTTGTTTTTACCATCACAACTGATCTTGGAGACTCATTTCTGTTTCCCGATGAATTCATCGACCTGATTGTCACAGCGCAGGTGGCTACACCTTCCGGTAACGTATCGATACCCTTGGCTGGTCAGGGCAAGCTTCAATGGCGACCGGGAATGCGAGTCGCAAAGCCTACGTTTGACATATCTGGAAACCTCCAACAGGCGATTGCTTCGGGCGCAAAGTTCAGCATATGTGTTAGCACCAAGGCGAAGCTTTCGGCAGATGGAATTCATGACATCCTTACTGCTTCAGGGGGTGGTGGAGATATTAACGGACAGGTCATGCCAGCCTGGGTGAGGTTTGGTGAGGCTGGCGATGACGTTGAAGTATCCACGAGAAGAATTTACTTGGAGGAAACTGGGGATGCGAGAGCCTATGTCGAGTTTGAGGAGGAGATTGGGGAGAGCATCGCTCGCCACGTTTGGGACGCAGGTGTTCTTGCGTTTTGTGCCATTGCAGGCATGAGTAGAGGTCTAGCACTGGATTCAACCCGGCATGTGTGTATGGATGCCATGCGACGAGTACTCACAGAGACAGCTTCTCCCAACGTGTTGGAACTTGGGTGCGGAGTTGGAATCCTCGGTGTTGGTCTGAGTGCCATCTACCCCCAGCTGCAGTCACAAACCCCAGGTCGCTGCACCGTTTTGATGACAGATCTTGAAGAGGCTGAGGGCAGAGCTAGGTCCAACATTGCAAGGTTGTCGTCGAGCACAGATGCCAACGTCCAACTTTTATATGAGAACCTGGATTGGGAGGATGGGCGACAGGGGAAATTTGGAACACAGGTTCGAAATCGTCGCTGGGATCTCATCATGCTCAGCGATTGCACGTACAATGTCGATATGCTCCCCGCACTCGTTGAGACGCTCTCGGAGCTACACACATCCAACATGACACAGGAATTCCCAGCTGACACACGGCGTTCCACAAAGGTCTTTTTGGCTACGAAACCTCGCCATATATCAGAGCGTGCGTTGTTTGCGCTCATGTCTCACCAGGGCTGGATCATGCATGAACGGCAGATCTTGCCTTTGCCCGTGATTGGATCCGAGGCAGAGTCGGTGGAATTGTATATGTTCGAGAAGGAATGACATCGACACTCGTCAGACCTTCCCGCAAAGTTGGGAATACATTCGGCTTCCGCGATGAATCCCGTTGACGACAAGCTTTCAGCGCAACGAGTACGTCCATTAGTTGTGCTCCACGAAGTTAGAACTATCGCATACTTGACCGTAGGGGTTGCGGCAGCGTGATTAGCAAAACAGCCTTATGCATGTCGACGGCTGCTTGATGAAAATTGATCAAGGGCATTCCGTGCGCTGCTGCATCGTCTCGCGACTGCACTTGAAGGTTCGAATGTGTCCCATTCACTTGAGCTTAATCCTGCGCAGATGGGGTGGGAATACAAAAGGGCAATTGCTCATGCTGAAGGAGTAGGCCGTGGGCGGAGCTTGAGGAGTGTTTGCCAGACTCAGTGTTACATTTTGTGTCCTTTCCAGCCTCATTATTCGACCTCAGTCTCTTGGACGTCTAAAGACAAGCGCGGTGACTGCGAATGCGATGCTGCAGTACGGAGTAGGGACATCTGAATCAAGCTGGACACACGGGACACGTGGGGGGATGGAAGGAATGTCTTGGACTTGGTCTCTGCTTAACACAAAACCAACCACAGGGGATGGCGATTCGCTATGTGGCTCGTCCATGCAAGTCCAGGATCCCAATCCCTCAGCAGGTATTGGCATACGAATATGGCGCACGATCTGGTAAAATTACAACTATGGCGGTGATGTTTGTGTCGCTTGAAGTCCACCCCTAATAAATGTAAAAAGTCTCTGAAATCGTGGGTTACACAGGACGGCTTCGTCGGCACGTGCTAAAATTTGGCTAACGTTTATGTCAACGGCTTTCTGCATCCGTTTACATCACGTTTGGCAAATTTGCGGGGGGTGGCCATGTTGATGACGTATGGAAATGATTTGGAAGGCCAAACGACTACCTGTGTAGTTACGATGGCAGCCGATTTATCAGGGGTTTGAGCCCACAAACATTGGTAGTGCTAATTACTCCGTAGAATGAGTCGAAATGAGTACATCATCGGTTCATATCTGACATGCATTGGTGGGGGTTCGCTTTCGCTCTCTGTGGGCCAGCATAGGTATTATGCGAATCTGAGTGGGATTTAAGGACCAGCTCGGCCGAGCAGTTTTCAGGATCAGGAGTGGAAACATCTACACAAGCCACGATTTAGACCCCAGCTTCTTCTGCCTTTCGGGCCTTGGCAAGTTGCTAGTCTGCAGAAGTCCTGGTGTGATGAAGTTGTTTCAGTGTTTCAGCGTAGCTCTGGCTAGTTGCCCCCAAGACAGCCTCAACGTTTCCTAAAGACGTGTATTGCAATGTCTCGTAACGGACCATGTCATGATGGGCAGTAAACAAACTGCATGGTGCAGTTGCAATGTGTTGCGCGAAGCTGTTTTGTTGGTTGTTTTGTTTGTGTTGGCGGCGCAGAGACTCCAAAACCAGATGACTCCTTCGCCGTTCCATGCCAATTCGGGACATGGCGCCTCTGCCGGGTGACTCGTTGTTGTCGCCAGGCCCCACTTACATGACAGAAGGCCAACAAGAAAGCTGGAAAAAGAAAGGAACAGGAAGGGCGCAAGCGACGGGTACCGCATGTACCTGTACCTGTTCCTCATTACCGGTTTTGGATAAAATTTTGTTGTAGGCAGGTAACATTGCCTGACAGGTATTCCATGGCGTCTGCTGGAAACGCTGATACCCGTAGAAATGGACGGAGACTGCGAACGGTTCGCTCTGTTTATATATGTAGCTGTGCACCACAGCGAGTCAGCACCGAGACATTACGACGTAGTAGGAGTGCTCCCGTAGCGGCAACGAGAAGTCGAAGATGCAAGAGGAGACAACACAAAACGAGGATCCTGTTGGCATCAAGCCGTTGGGAGGCTAAAACACCAAGACTGGAGCGAGTACCTGTACATATTGTAGTTTGCAGCAGCTCTCTGCGCCGGTCGCCGGGCCGATGCCAACCTCCAAGGTGGGGTGCAGCACGACCGGGGATAGTACGCTGTTATCCCCATGACAAAACGACGAATCGCCAACATCGCCTTGCGATCTCCAATGCAAGCTCCATCGCGGCGGAGTTTTGCTTGGTAATGCTATCGCTGTGCTGCTGAGAAATGAGCGCTCCGCCGGTGCCAAGATGCCCCATCCCGTACACCTAAAGCACCCCCATCATCGCTACCACCACCATCACCATGGGTCCCCTTTCACCCCCCCCGGCAAAGATCCGCTCGCTGTAGCGGGATGGATCCGTCCGGGACCCAGGTGGATGTGGATGGACTGCTTGGCTCTGTCCAGCTTATTAAAATAAAAAAAGGTCCCTCTGACGTTCCATTGTGGTTTTTTCTCGTTCCAAATGCCGGTCTGACTCCCTGCGTAAATCCTCGATAAACCACGCTGTTCCTGGACAACGCCATTGCTTGGTGATACCCATGCTGGTGGTGCTGAGGTTCATGTCAAGACCATCCGGCGAAGCTCTCTGTGTTTCCCCCAAACGGCCGTGACTGTGACTGTGATTGTTGCGCATCCCGGTCTGACTACCCGGTCTGCAACCCACATCCCGCCTCGCTCGCATCGCTCATGCAATCGCGTATACAGAAGCTTCTTCTTCCACACCCTTTTGTTGCTCTGACATTGAAACCAGCCAAGCTGGCGGCTCTCTGAAATTCGTTGCCAATCACACCGCCAGTCGGTCTTTCCTCCTTGGCTTCCACCTTGCCACTTGCCTTTCTCTCCTCTAATTGAGATAAAACAGCAAGTGCGAAAGACTCAACTGCCTTACCTTGTGCCGCGCACCAGGTACCTAGGTCGTCATATCTCTCTCTCTACCTAAGTACCTACCTGTAGGCTTGGTTGATTTAGCTCACTTTCCGATCTATCCCAACTCTCAGTCTGTGTTCACTTCCTCTTCACTTGGCCTTCAGCAACTTTGCTAGAGCACATTGGATTAGATCAACGAAACCCTATTTCTACCCGGGCATCCCCCAATTCGCTATTCCAGCTCCTGTCAACTACATCAACGTTCAGACATCGACGATACACGCCTCAAATATGCCAGACGAGCCACTCCCCCCTGCTGGGGAGTCGGTTACCCAGATGGAGCACACGTCTCCATCCACCAACCGCAATCATTCCGGCCAGTCTGGTGCTGACGACACGAATTCCATTGAAACACATTTGGAGCATCATGGACGGACTTCACATGCACCAGATGAGCTAACAACTGGGGTCTCGATTGAACATGCAGAGGCCGAGTTCGCCGGCCTTCAACGCGAGTTCACTGGAGTTTCACGGGCGAGTCGCAGAGACAGTACCAAAGCTGGCGACCTTGAGAAAGCTGTTGGCTACTCATCCAACTCTGAAAGCAGCTCCGTTTTTGATCTCGAAACTGCCCTGCGAGGTGATCTGGATGCTGGCCGTGAGGTTGGCATTCGTGCCAAGCATATTGGAACGTGCTGGGATGGCCTTACCGTCAAGGGCTTTGGAGGTGCTACCAACTTTGTCAAGACCTTCCCCGATGCTTTCGTTGATTTCGTCGACTATTGGACACCCATCATGGGCCTTTTGCGCCTGGGCAAAAAGCCAATTGAGGCAACTCTTCTCAACGGCTTTCAGGGAGTCTGCAAACCAGGTGAAATGGTTCTGGTCTTGGGAAAGCCCGGCTCTGGCTGCACTACCTTTCTAAAAACCATCGCCAACCAGCGATATGGCTACACAAGCGTCACCGGAGATGTTTTTTACGGACCCTGGACCGCTCAGGAGTTTAACCAGTACCGTGGTGAGGCCGTTTACAACGCTGAAGACGACATTCACCACCCAACTCTCACCGTTGAACAAACCTTGGGATTCGCTTTGGATGCCAAGATGCCGGCTAAGCGACCTGGAAACATGACCAAGACTGACTTCAAAAGCCACGTTATCTCTATGCTTCTGAAAATGTTCAACATTGAGCACACCAGGAAGACAGTTGTCGGTGATGCCTTTGTTCGTGGAATATCTGGTGGTGAGAGAAAACGTGTCTCAATTGCGGAGATGATGATTACCAATGCTTGCATTCTGTCTTGGGATAACAGCACCCGCGGCTTGGATGCCAGTACGGCACTCGACTTCGTCAAGTCTCTCCGCATTCAGACCAACTTATACAAAACGACGACATTTGTTTCTCTCTACCAGGCCTCTGAGAATATATTCAACCTCTTCGACAAGGTCATGGTGATTGATGAAGGACGTCAGGTGTATTTCGGACCTGCAAAGGAGGCTCGTAGTTATTTTGAGGGCCTCGGGTTTGCGCCTCGGCCTCGGCAGACCACTCCCGACTACGTGACAGGCTGTACCGATGAGTTTGAACGCCAATACGCCCCGGGAAGATCAGCCGCCGATGCTCCGAATAACCCGGAAAGCTTGCAGTCCGCATTCAAGAACTCACCATATCAGAAGCTCATAGAGGAAGAGATTTCAAACTATAAAGGGGACTTGGGGCAAGAAAAGCACAAGCATGATGATTTTCAGGTAGCTGTCAAAGAGAGCAAGCGCGCCTCTTCCAAGCGCTCTGCCTACCAGATCGGGTTCCATCTGCAAGTCTGGGCATTGATGAGACGCCAATTTACTCTCAAGCTCCAGGACCGTTTTAATCTCACCTTGGCTTGGCTTCGAAGCATTGTTATCGCCATTGTTCTTGGTACGCTTTACTTGAACCTTGGTGCGACCTCCGCTAGTGCATTCAGCAAGGGTGGGCTTCTCTTCATCGCACTACTTTTCAACGCTTTTCAAGCATTCTCGGAGCTTGGTGACACGATGATGGGCCGGTCCATTGTTAATAAGCACAAAGCATATGCGTTCCATCGACCCTCTGCCTTGTGGATTGCTCAAATCTTTGTTGACCAGGCTTTTGCGGCATCTCAAATCATGGTATTCTCAATCATTGTGTACTTCATGACTGGACTTGCACGAGAAGCTGGTGCTTTCTTTACATTCTACTTGATGATCTTGTCTGGCAATATTGCCATGACCCTCTTCTTCCGCATTATTGGCTGTTTGAGTCCCGATTTTGACTACGCCATCAAGTCTGCGGTCGTTGTTATCACCTTGTTCATCACCACGTCTGGTTATCTGATTCAGTACCAGTCAGAGCACGTATGGCTTCGCTGGATCTACTGGGTTAACGTGCTGGGCCTCGCCTTTAGCTCGTTGATGCAAAACGAGTTTAGTCGCATTGATATGACTTGTACCGCCGATTCATTGATTCCGTCCGGGCCAGGATACGACGATATCAACCATCAAGTCTGTACCTTGGCCGGGTCTCAATCTGGAACCACTTTCGTCAAAGGCTCCGACTATATTGCCCAAGGCTTTTCTTACTTTCCGGGAGACCTGTGGCGCAACTGGGGGATCATCATGGCTCTCATTATCTTTTTCCTCTTTTTGAACGTTGTACTCGGCGAATTCGTGAAGTACGGTATGGGAGGCAATTCGTTCAAGGTATATGCAAAGCCTACAAAGGAGCTCAATGCATTGAACGAGAAACTGGTGAAGAAGCGGGATGCCAAGCGAAAGGACAAGTCTAACGAAGAAGGGTCCGATTTGACTGTTCATTCTGAAAGTATTCTTACCTGGGAAAATCTAAACTACGACGTGCCTGTGCCTGGCGGTAACAAAAGACTTCTGGATAATGTATTTGGATATGTCAAACCTGGAGAGCTGACGGCCCTTATGGGTGCATCTGGTGCTGGCAAAACAACGTTACTCGATGTTCTCGCCGCTCGAAAGAACATCGGTGTCATCACCGGCGATGTGCTTGTAGATGCTGTCAAGCCAGGAAAACAATTTCAGCGATCAACATCCTATGCCGAACAGCTCGATCTCCATGAGCCGACACAAACGGTTCGCGAAGCGCTCAGATTCTCTGCAGAGTTGCGTCAACCTTTTGAAACCCCTCTGGAGGAAAGGTTCGCCTATGTTGAAGAAATTATTGCTCTTCTTGAAATGGAATACATTGCCGATTGTATCATCGGAACACCAGAAGCTGGATTGACTGTCGAACAGAGAAAACGTGTGACAATTGGTGTCGAACTTGCAGCTAAGCCAGAGCTACTCCTCTTCCTTGACGAGCCCACGTCGGGTCTTGATAGCCAGAGTGCCTTCAATATTGTTCGATTTTTAAAGAAGCTAGCTGCCGCAGGTCAGGCAATTCTCTGCACAATCCATCAGCCCAACGCAGCCCTGTTCGAGAATTTTGATAGACTTCTTTTGCTCCAGCGCGGAGGCCGCACCGTCTACTTTGGCGACATTGGCGCAGATGCGAGCATCTTGAGAGCCTACCTGAAACGTCATGGCGCAGAGGCCGCACCAACCGATAATGTTGCGGAGTTTATGCTTGAGGCAATCGGTGCTGGTAGCACGCCTCGTGTTGGTGATCGCGATTGGGCCGATATCTGGGATGAGAGCCCGGAGTTAACCAGGACCAAAGAGGACATCATCCAGATGAAACATGAACGTCTGCACGCAAGCCAAGGCTCCAATCCGGAATTGGAGAAGGAGTATGCTTCACCTGTATCGCATCAGCTTAAGGTTGTCTGCAGACGCATGTTCCGGTCTTTCTGGCGCTCACCCAATTACCTCTTCACTCGTCTCTTCAATCATGTTGCCGTCGCTCTCCTAACCGGACTGACTTATCTGAATCTGGATGATTCGCGCTCTTCTCTGCAGTACAAGGTCTTTGTCATGTTCCAAGTGACGGTTTTGCCAGCTCTCATCATGACTCAAGTCGAAGTAATGTTTCACATCAAAAGAGCCTTGTTCTTCAGAGAAGCATCATCCAAGATGTACTCATCGACAACGTTCGCCACTTCCATAGTCTTGGCAGAGATGCCCTACTCAATTCTGTCTGCCGTTGCATTCTTCCTTCCCCTCTACTTCATGCCGGGTTTTCAGGCAACTCCATCGCGTGCAGGGTTCCAATTCCTTGTGGTGCTCATTACAGAATTTTTTGCCGTGACCTTGGGCCAAGGACTCGCTGCTTTGACCCCTTCGCCTCGAATTTCGTGTCAGTTTGATCCGTTTATCATCATCAACTTTGCTCTCTTTTGTGGTGTCACCATCCCTGCTCCGCAGATGCCCGCCTTTTGGCGTGCGTGGCTTTATCAGCTGGACCCCTTTACACGCCTGATTGGTGCTATGGTGCCAACGGCTTTACATGGTCTTGAGGTCCGATGTAAGAAAAGTGAGCTCAATCCCTTCACTGCTCCAGATGGCCAGACGTGTGGCGAATATATGGCTGCGTTCTTTCAACAGGGGGCGCCAGGGTACTTGGTGAGCAACAGCACGCAAAATTGCGAGTACTGTGCGTATAAGGTTGGCGACGAGTTCTACGCACCGCTCAATATGTCGTATTCGAACAGATGGCGGGATATGGGTATTTTTATTGCGTTTGTGGGGAGCAATCTCTTCATTCTATTCATGGCGGTCAGTAACCCCCCTCCCCCTTTTTCTTTTCCCCCGAAAGTATTGTTTGCTGACAATCATGGGAATATAGAGCCGATTTGTGAATTATAACAAGAGGTAAAATGATGAAACATACCACCTAATTTTGAATGATTATGACAATAGAGGAATGGATTGATAGACGGCGAAGACTATTGGACATGTAGCAATAGAGTGACGGAGCACAAGAAGCCAACTGGATTTCAGTACTTGTGGGAATAGATTCAATAGTAATCAGTGACATATCAATTCTCCCGCCTTTGTACCAATAAGACTCTTGGTCATGAGTGGCACCATGCTACGCAAGTCAATGAGGCCATGCTTGCGTCATCAAAGCTGTATTGGAGGCGGTGAGTGTACTTTGACAAAAACCTTCATTTGCCAATTCGAGACTATACATCACCAACCCCCATATTCAGAACAGTAAATCTTCCAACTTTGAACAGAATTGATATGGGTTCATGACGGTGTAATTATTGAAAGCCGGTTTAGCGATTCTTCTACTGGGCTTTGTAGCGAAATCGGATGTAATGGGATTATATTGAGGCTTGGTCAAATCAGCTATGTGTTACTTTCGATAGCACACTATACTCAAGCTTGCTTGATGATATTTGATGATTTGCGGATGGTATTCTAGAGCGAGTCTGTTCTGAGCTTTTCATAAAGTCTCTGGGACCATGCATGGTACTGCGCTATGGCAGATTATTAAGTGATATTTTGTGGCCCTAGATGTGGAAAATTTACCTGGAAGAAAACACATGTCATCCCTGGAAAGCTTAACACCATCGTTGGGCAGGGCTCAGCCTCAACATCTACGAAATAATGAAAGCTATGGGGAGGAAAGCACATCCAGTGGGCTTGGATATTGCGATTTCATGAGCATCAACCGCCCGTCAGAGAACTCGGTTTTCAGTTGGCTGGTGCGTTCTAAATCTAATTGGATAGCGGAATTTCAGGGTTAAATTGCAGAACATAAGTAGTTCAAAGGTTTCATATCCAAATAACCTGCAAGACAAACAAAGCTGCGGTTGGTTAAACCGAATAGGCTGAACCACGCCCAAATCATCTCGGGCTCTTTGGCCCCCCGTTCCAACGGAGAATGTGCATGTCAGCGGGATTATGATTATAAAGTCAAGCGAAGCTACTGGAAAGTGGACCTATTCGCCAGTGAGCTCCGGATCGCAGGAACTCTCGATCTGTTAGTCCGGGCTGCAAGCTCATTACTGAGCTATTTGCCAAGGAAAAGCAGTGTGGCTGAATCGGTATAGGCTCATCGCTAAAGTCTTTTCAAAGGGAAAATGCGACATGTAATTGTCTTTGCTATTATTTGCGAGCATATGCCATATTTTCTTGCGTTGTTCGATTGATATAATTAGCCACGGCTTGGGGAGGCAATTTGGTCGCAGTTTCCGTTTGAGCAAGGCAAACAAGAGCCAGCTTCGAAACATCCCGCCAATTTCCGAGGTGACGTTTGCTGGCCATGCATTTGTCACCTGAAAGGGGCGGCGGATCTTCTCATTCCGTCAGACCACCAACAAGGCATCGGATGTCACACCACTGTAGTTGGCCCATTTTGCAGTCATGAGGTTTTGACTAAAACAACAAAACATACATGATTAGCCTCTTTCAACCAGCGATAAATTCGACCAGCCTGCAGACAAGAGATTCGATCGGTAACACTGAAACGTGATCAGTATCGTTAAGGCACTTCCGTCAACGTCTGATTGACTGACTCCGAAATATTCATTCCCTTACCTACTACCAGTAAATCGTTTCTGCGGTTCGACAGGATGTGTATTGTTCTTTTCACCACCGCGCATCCAGATTACGCACTTATACTCATTGATAACCGCGACGAGTACATACTACGGCCAACATCAAGACCACATTGGTGGAAGCACCCGACCTCTGGCTATGACATTTTATCTTCGCGTGATCTCCAGCGGGCAGCGAAAGGAACGTGGCTGGGCATCTCGAAGAACGGCACCCTAGCCGTTCTCACAAACTATCAAGAGGCCAGCAACCATGACCCTGATCACCCCATCTGCGGTGAGAAGAGCAGAGGCAATATGGTCAACGCATGGCTAGGGGGGCTTCCCGACAGCGGGGTCAGGAATGGTGTGCACACTCTCGTCAAGGACGGGGGTGTCAAAGGCGTCGGTGGATTTTCAATGGTCTGCGGCAAGCTGAGGCGCAAGTCAGAGGGTATTGCTATCGTGAGCAACCGAGCAGGAGACCCGAATGATGTTCCCATGGTTGGGTTGGCGAGAGGCGAGGTTTGGGGACTCAGCAACACCGTCTACACCAACCCCTTGGAATGGCCTAAAGTTCAAGCAGGTAAACGTCTCCTCACGGATGCCTTATCCGAAGCAGTATCGAATCGTTTTACTCACGAAGAGCTGGTCGCCAAGCTGTTCTCAGTCCTCGATACAGACACACTGCCGAAGCGATTACCCGGAATGACTGCGGAAGACCAGCGTGGCCAACTCAGACACAGCATATTTGTTCCAGCTTTCGGCGACGAAGCAGATTTTATAAGAATGAAAGAGGCCATGGACAAGGGTCGCGCGGATTGGGCAGAGACGGATGGCGAAACGAAAGCAGCTGAGGAAATCACTAGCCAAGAACGACCAGATGCAACACCCAACCCGGTGGCTGTGTTTGAGGAGGGCCTGTACGGCACGCAACGGCAGACGGTGCTGTTGGTTGATTGGGAGGGAAAGGTGACGTTTGTAGAAAGGGCTTTATGGGATGCAAACGGCAACGCGATCCCAAGAGGAGAAGGCGATGTGACCTTTGGCTTCACCATCGATGGTTGGGAGGAATGATGATGATCTTGAAATGATAGATATGAGAAGGCTAAAGGTTGATGATGGGAAGTTTATGTAGCCCTCCCTAACAACCCTCTACAGTAATACCTACTATATGCATTACCTGCCAGCGTCTCGGGTTACATACAGCAGGAAGCACGAGCAGCTGCCCATCACTGCCTCGCTTCCGAGACCCGCCTACTGCCAGCTGCCTCCTTGGTCCGGCCTCTGATTCACTGATCTTGACCGTCATTCTACTCAACTCAAGACCAAAACGCGTTACTCTACCCATTTGCCTGTTCTGCTCTCGCCGCGACTCCTTTAAATCCTTCATTCGTGTGAACTTGGAGAACACACAAATCCTCAATGCTGGCCGATTGAATCCGCTGACAATAAGAAAAGAACAACTCGCCACAGCCATTTACTTTTCTATTTTGACACACGAGATTGTCTTGAGGAGCTTTCCCTCGAGCCATTCCTTCGCTCTACCTGAATCTCTATTCTTCTATGTTCTTTGGGAGAAGCTCAAGACTTTGCGTGCGACTTTATTCTTTTGTGATATCTCATGTTTGGCTTGCTCGTTTTTCCCCTTCTGCCCGTTTCTGCAACTACTACTTGACATTCTCGCCAGAGACAGGTGTGCCTTCTGTTGAACTCTTTTCAATCGACGTTGGACTTCTCTCTTCGATGACTGGTTCCTTTTTTTGTTGCCATTCTTATTACGTGCTTGGGGAGGAACACTGCTATATGAATCACAAAACGGCGTTTCTAAGAGCGAAAACCTATTGGTAAGTTGAGCGAGGTGCCCGTTGCATAATATCCTCATCGAAGACCTTAGTTCTTGAATCCGGATAAGTAACGTCGACCGATACTAAGAGCAAATATGCAAAACCTACAGACTCCATTGAAGAAAACATAGACGAAGAAACAATATCAACTTCGGCATCATGGGCGGACGAACAAAGTTTCAGAGACCAGCCATCTCGGCGCCAGTCGGCCCAGTAAAAAACTCAAGAGGTCCTGACCTTATCCGAAGTGACATGTTCATCATCGTCGAAGGCATTGACGACTGTGGTTCTGATGTATCCACACTGGTAGACCAAAAGCCTGCCTCGACAGAAAGCAATAAGACTTCCCCACGAGTGACGCTGAGCTGTTTGCAACAACAACAAAAAAAAGAAACGCCAAGCTCAGGAAGATCTGGTTCTGATATAGCATCGACGACAACGCTGGAAACATCCTCTTGCTCAGTAGATGTGCCTGTCAAGGAGTCCCGCAAGGGGGGTCTTCTGGCTTCGCTGGTCTTTGCAAGACCGTCATTTCGAAGTTTTTCAACGATTGATTTGCTTTCCGAGTCTAAATACAACGTTCAAGATGAAAATGCGCCACCTGCCGCCTCGCTTGAGGAATTGCCTGGCGGCGCTCCACCAGCTCCACGCCTCGAGAGCAAACTTCCAAGATCGCGAACTCTGAATGTACTCCAGGAGCTTAAATCTTCCATCTCTCGCCCCTCTCTTGCTATTATATCTATGAACGCTGCCGGCATAAAGGTCTCGTCACGCAAAACTTCTTCTTCTTCTACCAATACAACACTTCCAATGTCGACGGATATATCAAAGGCACGCATGCCTCGTCCAGACATGGGTCTTCTCAGTAAACAGGAGTTGTCAACTCCTAAGCAGTCTAACACCACGTACACCTCTTACACCTCATATATCACTACCGCTCAGCCATCAGCATATTGGTCTGGTCGCTTTGTGGCTCTTCATGATCGCTTTGCTTCAGAAAGTTTCCCTGAGAAATCTTCTTCACCTTTGGGAAATTGCCGGGCACAAATATCTTCAATACCCCAACAAACATACGCAACACAAGGCTATACAGTACGCAACGGCAGAGTCCTGCCTCGGCCTACCCACCTGTCTCATTCCTCTACTACCTCGGCTTTACCAAGTCTCACGATCACCCCCTCACAACAGGCGCCGGTAGATGAAGATGCTCACTGTCGTCGCGTTTTTGAACATCTTGAGTCACTTTGCACAACCCCAGACGCACATCGCTCTCTACGCCACTGGCGGCAGGCATATGCTAGCCGCTATAATCGCCCTAGCCTCCTCCCCGAAGAGCAGGGCCTCATGTCAAAGATTTTTAGTGGCACAGCAACACGTCGGAATGATAGGCGCAGCATTGGTGTTCTACAGCACAGACTGGATGGATATGAAGCCAAAGGAATCTACTCGGCAAACATGGCCACGGCCAAGGCCAATAAACGCCTTTCAATGCATTGAAAGGCGTAAAAGGGGGTGTGGTGTCAAGGCAATTGGAGAAGCAAACAATGATTTCGGAGACTGACCCGAGCTTCTGGATTGTGCTTTTCTTTGGGAATAACAAAGAATGGGACGAAAGATTTTCTGGACTAATGGTAATGAATGGCTGGACATGCATAGTAAAAGGGATTAAAGATGGCGACGGGCGTTGTGCTTTTTTTGCGTTTAGGTTATTGTGCTCACCACGGAGTGGAGGGTCGAATGTTGACGTTTTTTTTTTCAATGGAGTTTGCAGGCATTGGAGCACAGGTGCTTCACAGGAAACATTCAGAAAAGAAATACCAACTGTTTAAGAATTGTCCCATTCAATTAGGGAGGGCCAGAAGGGCTATCCTGTTCTGGCTTTGCATAACTAGATTTTTTAATAATGTCCACGACGGTCTCACGTCGGTACTGTATGTTTCCAATCCCAACGCCAAAAGAAAGTCACCAAATCATCGTTTTCTTCTTCTTCTTCTTCTAAAGCGGCAGTGATAGCGGCGGTGATGCTGGGTGACCTACCAGACACTATTCAGCTCGTTTTCTACTCTTAAGAAAGTCTTTAATCTGTTCGTGCTTGTTGGCAAAGAACATGCGCGCATTGTCATTTTTCCACACCAGGACGCCAATTTCTTCAGAGAAGCGAGCGACGTCGTTGTAGTCCTTTTCATCCACAAAATCCCTAAACAGGAAGCCGCTCGTCGTCTTCATACGCTCATTCTCCAGCTGCCAGAGCCGAATCTGGTCGACGAGCGTCGGCGGAAGGACGGGCTTATTAGTCAGAGCGGCGGTGCGGTGCATCTGCTCGTGTGCGTGGGCGGAGAGGTAGGAGATGACTTGCTCGGCGGTGATGCCGAAGTTGATGGCTTGCCGGATCGAGGCACGTGTGATGCGGCCGGCTACCATGTCCGGGAAGCGCATGCCCAATTTGGAGAAGAGTGCAAGGACGGCGATTTGCAGTGTCGATTGGGTGTATGCGTATAGACGGTAGTTGGTCTCCACGACAATGGATCCAGACTGCTCGGCGGCAGTACCCAGAGGTCCGGGTTGTGATGTCCCTGCGGCGGCTGCTGTAGCTGCTGTGACTCCCTCACTGATGGTTCTCAAACTGTTTCCACCGCTAGTAAGGGTGGTGGCCAGGCGAGTCGGGAAGAACATGGAGCGCTTGTGTTGTGGGATATAGATGAGCCCAAAGTCTACCAAGGACGGAAGCATGTTCCTTCGCGCCTCTGTGAGGGCATTTGTATCGTATGCCCTCCCCAGCTCCAGGCTCGCTAGGACGAATAGAAATGATAGCATGTCCACGGATTCCAGGCCAGCGCCCTTGTTAGTGCCCATCGCCTCCAACCACAATAGCAGCAGAGTCCACACCTGCGCATTCGCCTCCTGCAGCAGAAACGTAAACCCAGCCTGTGTAATACCCACGGTCCCATTAGGTCGTCGGTCAACTAGTCGCCCGGCGATGAGAAGCTCCTTCACGCCCTTATTCGGTCCGGAGTTTTCCCCAACGCTCTTGTACCCGACACTAGACACGATGAAGTGCAGAATGTCCTCCCACTTGCGACGAGCATAACGGTCGAGAAAGACAATGTCAATCTCCATGGGGACAACCAGAGTCGACGGCACGCCAAACGAGTTGTGTGTCCCACCACCGGTGAGCGCAAGGCGGAGCGAGGTCTTGAAGTTGGACATGAGCTGTATGTCCTGGGGCTTTTCTTTTGAAGGTACGGAGATTTGGATGATGTGGAGGCCTCGGAGGATGGATAGGGCCTGTTTCTTCTTCCTGTAACGGCGTTAGGTTAGGGGAGTGTGGTTCTTTGTCGAGTTGAGCATGTGCGAGACATGATAGGGCAGCAAAGACTAGGTGAGTACTGACAATTCCGCCTCGGGCTTCACCCAGAGATCTAGTTCACTGAGCGGCATGGGATCGGGCATGTAAATCATTCTCATGACCATCGTTTTCGCTAAACAAAAAGAAGAGTTAGTTCAACAATGTTTGGTGCAAACGTATGCTCCATCCCAGGTTTCCATAAGAAAGATCAAAGAGACAAGAGGAAGCGGAGCGCACCTAGATGCGGCAACATGCGCCTGAAGATTGCGAATGCCGTCGAGGGCTGCTGGTAGAGCTTCTTGAAAGTCGTGCCAGGCAGCTTTTCCAGGTACTCTGCCAGCTGCAGCGAGGGCATCGGAACGGCGGACATCTTGGCTGTGGCGCAACCAGTCCAGGATGGGGAATGTGTGCTATCGCATGGTAGATTTGAGGGGCGACCGAGTGTTGTATCCGACCAGGGCAACGGCGGATGTTGTGCGGTCTTGGGGGAGGGGTTAAGCTAGAATGGCGCAGTGTGATGTTGAGAATAGTTGATATGGATGCCTGGTGATGAATACATTCGATGTTAACGTCCATTGAATATACGGATGATGCTCGGATAAATGCCCTAGGAGCAGCTCGCAGCAGTTGTGGGTGGATACAGGCAACCAAATGAACCAGCAAGGTGCTGTTGGTAACCTCAACCCCACTGTGCACCCGCTGTATAACCACAACCCAACCTAACGCACCTTAACCACATTCCTCAGTGGTTCATCCGTCGTCCCAGATTGTATCACAACACAGCACCGAAAATACACTCAATTCTAGGTCCGTATGACAACAATGGCCAAGAAATTATCCCCCGCAAGCTTTACCAAGGCCGTAAGCACACAAACATCAACTTTCTCAAAGCCAATTAATTGAGTCGCTCGCTCACATCCATCCCCACCATCGCTAGGTATGGAGGTCCTTTATCGCAGACTCCGGGCTAGAACCGACGTATGTATGAACACTGAGGCAGCATCCCAAGCGGCTATGCAACCCCTTCCGTCGTCTTGCTATTATGGATACCTTGTTTAAGAATGTGAAAGTGGGCACTGACAAAGATTGGTAGACTTTTGGGAAACAGGGTATGCTAGATTGGCGGCAATCAGGGGGGTTTGGACTTGGCTCACCTCGTAAACAGTTTAGAGTCCTGAATGCGTCCAACGGCAAGGTTGATTTTGAACTTGACATTCACAAGGACCATACGGTAGGCCAGCCCCTCTGTTTCTTATCCCGTTGGTATTGTTGAATATTATATTTACAATGGTCTACATGTCTTTAGAACCGCCTACAAACTGTCCACGGTGGAACAATTGCCAGCCTAGTTGACCTCGGTGGCTCGCTCGCCGTTGCGTCCACAGGACGTTTCATGACCGGTGTATCCACAGACCTCAATGGTATGTTTCTTGAGATTTTGTTTGAAAAGCGGATAACGGAAACTGACACTACTTAGTGACATATCTCAGTCCCGGCGGTCGACCGGGTGATGTGCTTAAAGGGACTGCCACTTGCGATAAGAGTGCGTGATGCTTCAATGTTGTTAATGTACAGGGTTCTTAACTAACAAGCGCACAGTTGGAAAGACACTGGCGTATACATCAGTAGAGTTCTTCAACAGCAAAGGGCAGCTCGCCGCAAGAGGCAGTCATACCAAGTATGTTGAAGAGAAATAACCCCTGATCTCGAGGATATGTGCTGACCTTGACAGATATATTGCGGGCACTCTAGGCCCCGATGGGGCCTACGTTGCGCCACCAGAGTTTACAGAGGAGGTAGACTAGATGTGCACTCTTTCCCCGCATGTCGTTTGTGATAGAGTGCTTATATTTGATGTTTTCATGATGCATGTTTCCTTTTATAAACATGATAGAAACTAGATAAGCCCAAGAAGCCGCGCTTGAAAAGGAAAAATATGGTATCTGTTGGTTTTTGTCCTCCCGTGTACCCATCCCAAACGCCAAAATGCATCCCATTTCCTGACATATCCATTACACATCATGATAATTATAGTAAGAAGAAAAGAAAGAAGAGAAAGAGAAAACCTGACTGGGCCCATCACTGCTTGGCACTATACGGGAGAGTCGTTGTCTGGGGAGGAGTTCCATCGGCTTGGTGGTTGAGCCCCATAGCCTCGTCATGAGGAGGCGGTGATGGTGGTGGCGGCGGGCTGCTTATGCTGCGAGGTGGTGTGCCTGGGTAATCAGGCACATTTGGGAGATCTTGAGGATCCTGTCGTTGCGAGTAGACCGGAGCAGGTTGCATCAGCTGCTCTGGATCCTGCCAGTTCTGTTGGGTTGATGAAACATAGCATTGCGGAGGATAAAAAGAATAGCCGCCCCATGGAATATGCTGAGAGGGCATGCCGTAGCCTCCTGAGTGAGTCGTCGATGTTGATCGGTCGGCTGACCAGATTCCGGTGCGTCTCTTGATTCCGAGAGCGAACAGGATGCAGAGGATGATGAATTTGGGCCAAACGCTTAGAAATACGGTGATGAGATACATGTAGTTGGCGTAGGCTGGATCGTGCCGGACGTCTTTGAGATTGACAAATCGGACGAACTCGGCTAGATCAAAGGTTATCTGCAGCAACCATAGAGTGCAACAGACGAGTAGGAACGTTGTAGTCTTTGAATTGAAAGTTAGCTAGATAATGACTTTGACAGGAAACAAGGTGATATAATACGCACCGTCTTCATGCGCTCTTCTGAGCGGGTTTGTATCTTGATTCGGACGGACCAAGCCGTCAAAACAAGGGCGAGAAGAAGCAGAGCAATAACGAGGCTAAACAGGATCTGCCTCTCGGAATTCCACAGCTTTAGAAAACTACCCGAGGGCTCGGAATCGTACATGAAGAAGTTATCGCCATAGTACGCGGTGGAAATGTACTCGGTGATGCTCCACACAACCAGGTTGAGGACCATGAGGACGCCAACGACGCCATAAGCGACCCATTTGATGGCCCTGTTCTCACTGCCGGACTGTCCATTGCGGGCAAATGCGATACCGACGCCAAGGCTGATGAGGGTGAGAAAGATGAAGATGTCGCATAGTATCCTGAAGAAGGCGCAGATGGAGCGCACGTGGGAGATGGCGCGGAGGATGTAATGCGAGGCGCTGCTGTAGTAACTGCCGCTAAGGTAGGAATAGGCGGTCATGAGAGAGTAGCAGCAGAGGTCTAGGAAGACGAAGCTGATTTGATGATCAGCTTTGGGTTTTCCATTGCAGAAGGAATCATGGGAATCATGGGTTCAGTTGGCGTTGGTTGGCATCGCGACACATGGTATCAGGACTTACATGGTGAAGATGGCAAACGTCGCCTTGAAGAAATGGATCCATGTTCGCGCAGGGTCTTTGCGGCGTCGGATGAGACAGAGGGAGCAGATGAGGAGCACAATGGCGGCGATGGTGGTGAAGAAGAGAAAGACGTCGCCAGCTATGAGGTACCGCTGGTAGTCGCGAACGAGCGTCATGGTGGATGGAGTGTGTCGTCGTCCAAGGTACTGTATAGCTAGGTGTGTTGGCCGCTGTAGCTCAGTGGAATGGTACAAGCTCAATGGCAGTGGTTGGTTGACTGCCCTCGGCAGCGCCCGCTGTTGCTCATCCGCTGGCCCTCAAACCTCGAGAGTCGATGGGGGAGCGGTTGATTGATTGATGGCTCCTCCGAGCAGCTCGCACCAGGACGAGGTGACATGAAGAAGGGAAGAAGGAAAGGATGGAAGAGGAGGAAAGAAAGCAGACGGAAAGGTTGCCAGGCAGAGATGGAGGGGGGACAATGCAGCAGCAGTGTGTGGCGGCAAACGAGAGGGTGGAATACGGTGTTGAAGGTGTGGTTGATGAAAGAAGAGAGAGAGCTGGAGAGACATTACAGCAGACAGACGAACCAGAGGCTGCTATTTTGAAACGCCATGCACTGCTGAGACATACAGTTCTCTGTCTGACTGACGGACTGATGTGAATCCCTCGGATTTTGCCCATTCATTACCGCTTTTTCTTTGGGTTCTTGGCTGAAAGTCTTGGCCGGAGGCTCGGGAATGCTAAAAGAGGAGCTGTGCCAAGCAACACAACTCAACAAGGGGACATTTCACACACAAACGAACCGGGCTGAGGGCTGAAAAAGGGCTGCGTTATGCTTGGCTGGGGGTCTGGCAAAGCCTGGGCACACATCGTCTAGTGCCAATGGGGGGAAGGGCTTGTTCTGATGTTTTGACACAGCCTTCTTGGCTGGTCCAGACTTTTTGCATGGCATTAGCTTGGAGTATTGGCATTGGCATTGGCATTGGCATTGGCATTGGCATGTTGATATGCTGGCGTGGCGCTGTTATTGCAAACGTATAAAGTACATGCAATGTGGGTGTGCACGGCAATTGTGCAACATCTCCTGTAGTTGCTACTAGTAATCAGAACATAACTAAAGGTATGGATTATTTATCTTCATCTTTCGGTATTTGCACCAAAACTGGCGTGGGCCTCATCAAACCAAACCATCAAAGGATCGACTCACGACGACCCACGACTAACCCTATAAATCAGCGCCAAGCTGCCGCCAAGCAAAAACAAGAGACAAAAAAAAAAAGGTGGCCTGTGCGATGCTGGAATACTGGAAAATACCACCAGGGAGGGAACTCGGTTAACCAAAATGCAATGATTTTTTTACTGTCTCTCCATCTCACTGATCAACCAAGTCGCAGCATCACATCGGATCGGGTGAGCGTTTGCCCCGTTTGACTGGCGCCATCCACGTTGCGTCATGGGCTGTGAGAGAGCTTTGGAACCTCGTATCATGATTGATTAAAAGACAATACAAAAAGACGAAAACGCCCGCCCGCATTCCTCCCCACCAGTGGTCACTTGCTTTGTGTGTGTGGGAGTTATGCCAAGAGGAGCAATGTCGACGGCTGACCTGTCCCTCATTCCACAGTGGCCTAAAAAGTAGAGGCAAGTTAATGACCTCGTCCATCGTTGCGATTTAGTTAACTACCTTGATTTGCAAGGACTTAGTTTGATATAGATGGATAAATAGATAGACAGATAGATCCATGGGTCTGGTGATGCGACAAGTGGTGCTTCTGTAACTTCTGTTGATGACAGAACAGGCGAATGGTGACGTCACCCGCTCACACTTCCCAGACGGATATGGAGTCATGGACTAACAACAATGGTGTAAACGGCCCCCCAGCTGTTTTTTTGATGGCTGACAGAAAACGTCATGACGGGATCGTCAATGTCCTGGAAAACAAGCTTCTGGTCCCGTCTATGCAATCATGATGCGATGTTTTTATAGTATATAAACACAATGTCGATTTTCCTTATTTTTAAAGTCTTTCATTTTCTACAGTTCATCACCTCTCGACCAGAAATCACACTTACGCAAACACATAAAAATAAACAAGCAAAATCCGCAATCATGGCAGTCTCAACCGCGATATCAGACATCTTCCACTCCATCTACGAGCTATTCGCCTCCGTCCTCGGCGCAATCTACTCCATCGTCAACAGCGCCTTTAGCGCCATGGCGGGTTTCCTCTCTGGTATTGCCAACCTCATTGGCAACATCTTTAGCGGGATTATCAACATGGCTGGAGGTGTGGGCAAGTTTGTGGCAGGTATGTTTCCATTTCTTTTTTATTGTGTCTCCAGGCAGTGTTAGTAGATTTCCATTGCTGACGCTTTTGTGATTGTCTTTGTAGGCAACTTCTTCATTCTTGTTATTGGTGCCATCGGAGCAGTCGCATATATGCGGTACACGGCGCAAGGTCGTCGCGTTGCCACGAACAAGAAGATCAACTAAACAAAAGATGGGATACAAGTTTATAATGTTCAACGCTCTTTTAGAGTTGTATTATGAAGTCATGCTTGGATGAAAAGAGTGTAGCACGTTGTACGACTAGATATATGTTCTGTATCATTTGTTTGTATTTTATTTGAGAGGTTTCAAAAGTCATCATAGCATCATATAACCAGTCAAACTACTATATACCATCAAAATATGTGCTCGTAGTTGTTCGTTACTTACATTTCTCCATACCTGTGTATCAATCTGTATCCTTCCCCAATAACCCCATCACTCCATCTTCTTCCCCCTCTTGCGATCCTTTTCATCCGTCCCATGAACCCAGTCCAGCAACCCGATCCCCCCAAAGTAGACATCAAACCGCTCATGATGGCGATCATGCTTCTTCGCCGCGCCGTGGAAAAAGTCATAGCCACTATGCACCGTCGCCGTCTCAATCAGCTGCCACGCAACAAACAGCCAGAGCGTCAGCACATGCATGCCCACCACAATCGGCGGCACCACAATCGGCAGCGTGTTCGCGACGATATGCTCCACCGGGTGCGCATACTGCGAGGCAAAGGCCACCGGCGCCGTGAACTTGTGGTGCGTCTTATGAATGCGTCGGTACAAGGGACGCCAGTGCAGCAGCCGGTGGGCGTAGTAGAACATGACCTCGCGGGCGAGGATACTAATCAAAATGTCGCGCGCGACTTCGGCCGCCGGTGGGAGCGCCGCGTGGACCCGGATCCGGGGCTCGCGGCCGGCCGTGTGGGACGAGTACATGAGCCCGATGTGGAGAGCCATGACAAGCACCTGGTTGCGCACCGAGACGGCGACAGACTGGAGGATCTCGCCGGCTGTGGGTTGTTTGGGCGCGGGCTGGATCTTGTGTCGCTCGGAAAAGGCCGGTGCGATGTAGTCGAGCGAGACGAAGAAGATGCACGGCAACCACCAGAAGATGACCTGCACGACGAGGCCGCCGATGAAGTCGATGTAGTAGTGGTGATGGGTCGCCACGAGGTGCTCCCACAGTCCAACAGCGTAGCTAGGCACCATGGCCATTGGGGTTGCGGTGGTGGTGTTGACCGTCATTGTTCGCTGATTTCGTGATTTCGTTGATTTCCGTGTTGATTTCCGTGAAATGGAAAACCCCTGTTCCCCAATATGATTATCACTCTCGAACCAATTTTATACTCCAAAGGTGGTCGTTGCAAACCGAGCAAACGGCTACAGATGGAAAAAGAGAAAAGAGATGAGAGAGCCTTTAAATAAATCGGGGAGAGGTCCATTTCAATTATTAGTTTTGCAAAGGTTTCCCTACGGCCACACAGACGTTGAAACACACATCCACTCACACACACACACACACACCTTCCAGCTTCTTCACAAGAGAAAAAAAGAACACGAGAGATCAAATACCTCGGCTCCTGTTCAGCTTCTGCGAGCGGCGCTCAACAAGAGGGAGCGAGGGGGGGCAAACTAAACTCAATAATTGCCCTTTCGCCCTAAACCCGGTTATATAATACCTCCCCCCATTTCGCCTCATCCAATCGAATGGATCCGTCTATCCATCTGCCCATGAATTTGGGGCGTCGGCGGTTGGCCACGCATTGTTGACCCGCAGCTCCGCACTTCTCCTGCTGTCTTCCGCCTCGACGGTCCGGCCGCCGCCCGCCGCCGTTGAGCCCTTGTGTCATAGTTTTCACTTGTAATGGCCGGCTTGTTATTTGCTGCTTCAGTTGTTGCCTGAACTTGTCAATTCTCCATGTTCTTGCCCATGGGGTAATTACCGTACTAGGTATCGATGTTCTTTACTTTATTAATAGTTTGCCCTACTCCGTGCGATTTCCTTCATTCTTCCCTCCAAAAGGTCAATATTCACACAACTTTATTACTACTACACATGTACATAGCTATGCATCTTCTCACACCCTAGCATCGCTAATCGAGAATAGCCGAGAGAAAACACCCATGTTTCCATTTGCTCATTGAGGTTGCATTCCAGCCTCAAGGGTTGGGGTTCTTTTGCAGCATTGCAGCATGCAGTCCATGCACATGGATCCAGGCACCCAGATGACTTATTGCTGCTGCTGCTGCTACACACAAAGTCTCCAAGTATTACAGTACGGTCCGTCGGAGGACTTGTTTATCTGCAAACTCCGTTCCATCACAGGCTATTTCTCCCCCCCCCTCACCTTGCCACTTACTGGCAAACCTCGGAATTCCGATGACCCTGGTGACTTGCATCCCCCAAATATCCATTCTCAACCCCCCACCCTCAAGCATGCCATCCGCCTTCAAACCATCTCTGCAAGATCCTATACGCCCCCTCCGGCTTATCCCCCGGCACCATATGCCCAGCCCCATCCACTGCCACAAACGCCAGTCTCCCGTCCCGCGTAGCCTTCCACACCCCCGTCGTCGTCACTCCCGTCTCCGTGTCTGTCTCCGCCTCCATCTCCGGCAGCGGCGCCCACCTCCTCATCCGGTACTCGGCCTGTCCACTCCAGCGCAGGTTATCATACACCCACTTGTTCCCGGGAGTGTTGACTATGTAGTCGTCGTTTCCTTGTAGCACGAGGATCTTGATATCCCCGAGGCCTGGAGTCCGGTAGGTGTCTAGAATGGCGGCAACTTCTCTGTTCATGGGTTTGAGGGGCGTGTATCCTCCAATGTAAGCCTGGTTGATGTCGTAACTGACCGCTTCATAAGCGAATCGAGATGGAAAGCCAAGTGTCTTCTTCACCGACTCCTTGTTGAGATAGGCCGTCAGGGTGTCTACTACAGGACCAACGCATAGCATGCCAATACACGGTTTGTTGACTTGAAATGGTATCGTTAGTTGGCATTTCTTTTCACTTCCAAGCTTTCAGTCTCTTCATATAAAAGACGGCCACTCGAACCAAAATCCAACAAACGCCGCCCGAATCCATGTTTGTAACTCACCATTATAGAAACTCCGCTTCCCAGCCATCACCTCCTCAACGTAATACGAATGTATCATACTCTGGCTGTACTCCATCATGCTCGAACACTCTCGCCCATCGTAGCTCAAGTCGCACATCCTCCCCAACCACTCCGCCTCTGGGAGACTCACGCGGATGCTCTCACAGACCGTCTCATTATACAAAGGCTCCGCTTCATAATCCGAGCACATCATCTCATACGCGCCCACAGTTGG
This sequence comes from Zelopaecilomyces penicillatus, assembly GCA_005765155.1. Lineage (NCBI taxonomy): Eukaryota > Fungi > Ascomycota > Sordariomycetes > Hypocreales > Pseudodiploosporaceae > Zelopaecilomyces > Zelopaecilomyces penicillatus. The sequence continues at coordinate 5,209,914 of VCCP01000002.1, forward strand.
GCCGGTCCAGTCAATCATGGCATCCACGAGAATGAGAGACGTGATGTTGCCCCAAAACGCCGTCATTGAGTCATGGCGTCGCGAGTCTAGGATGTGATTGACGTAGGTCGGCGCGTAGTGACCGCCATATGACTCGCCCGCGATGTGGATAGGTAGGTGTGCTTTGTGCGGGAACACGTCCGCGAAGAAGATGTTGAGGAAGACTTGAAAGTCTTGCGCGCCGTCCAGGTCCGTATGGGGCAGCGGAGCGCCGTCGGCAAGTGTGGAGAACCCAACGCCGGCAGGTTGGTCAAGAAATACCAGCGATGCATTGTTATTCCAAGCATACGCATTCGCAGTCGTCACATTCGCCCCGGGATTCATCAAACACGGCCCCATCTCCGTGAAGAGACCAAGCATTGACGAACCGCCCGGCCCGCCATTCATCCAGATAATGATGGGGTCGTTCTCCGGGTCATTACGGCTCTCAAAGTGCCAGAAGAAAAGCCGGCGAGAATCCGTCACATCAATTGTCCCGGTCCACTGCTTCTCCCCGTGCGTTGCGCATGTAGTGTTATCTTGCGGCCTCACCGTAAACCGTCCAGCCTCATAAGGTGGAATATGCTTTTGGGCATTCTCAAGAGGCTGAGCGCTCCCCAGACGCCGCTGGCCCTCGTCCTCACTGATGTGGATGAAGCTCAATGGCGCAGTCCCCGCAGCAGCATTTCCGTGCAGCTTCATGAGGCCCGGGCCGACCAGAAGTTGCGCAGCAGCCCCGCCAGCGAGGCATCCCGTCGCAAACACATTCCGAAACCGCATCCTGGATGCGCAATAGGACGCTGTAAATATTGAATGAGTTGCACACACAATTAAATCTTCAGTGGTCGTATAGATCAAAGAAGACAAAGGAATAACCCCGAGTTCATGGAGAGACGCACAGGTTCACAGCCCTTTCATACCGTCGAGCGGAGCAGGCACACCATGCCATGCAAGGAAGCGCTGTTGGTCGTCAGGAATTCAATCGGCCTGCCCTTCTCCCAATCATCGGCGTTTCTCGTCCCCGGGGCCAACTACTTCCCCGAGCCGTGTGTAAAAGAACCCTGGTTCGGTGTTGGGTCTTGTCGCAGTTGGCAGCGCGGTTACGAATCCTACCTGCACATGCATACATATGCCCAGTAGCACAAATGCCTTCCCCCATACGAAATAATACAGATAACTAAAGTAAACCATCAAGATCACAAGTCACCAACAAATGGGTAGATCTTCACATCTATAGATCTCCTTAAATAACCAATTTGATTGGGCGTCCTTGCATTTCACAAATACATAGCACGGGTTTCATCGAATCCCAGACAACAGATATGTTAACTCATTTTCTTTTCATTCTCCAGTTGTAGCCAACCTTGACATTCAAATAGTAACATTAAAAAAGAATACTCCTCCATCATCAAATCATCAAATTTCGTAATGTATACCAGATATGTGCCAAACCAAGATACCGACCGACCTGAGCCCAATAAGAATGAAAGAGTATACAACCCTTGATTAAAACATTGAAAAACACCGCCCCAAATGTTCCGTTGATCCCTTCGTTGCCCATATATCATCTTCGGTATTGAGAGATATACCCGAATATCATGTTCCTCCTCTTCCTTCATGCCTTGTAGGGATGTATCAATCATGCATTTTGACTCAAGTCAACGTAGCCAACATGGCGCGGATGAGTGCAGGCGGCGGTCCTGTAAAATCTCCGTCAGCACGCCGCAGATTTACGAACCAAGCATGTGCAAGTGTCACACCTTCAATGGTATTTCGGCACGCTGATGGACATCCTACCTTTCTTGTCCTTCTCAATCCGCGGCGGTTTGTGCGCCTGAGTGCTCCTCTCAGTTTGCTCTTCATACACCACAAGCTGTCCATCTGGTAGTCTTTCAGTTCGAATGACCTCACGCTCAGCATACTCCCGCCGAGGGCGATGAGTAAGTTCCCGCTCCAGTGCACGAATCTCGGCTCTAATATCGCGCCCCGATCTAGATCGGGAGCGCGACCGCTCAACCAACTCCAGTTCGTGTTCGTGGGGATAGTGATGATGGTGATGAGGGGGGTAGTAATCCCAGCTGCTGGACCGTGAAGGGGATGAATCTCGCACCATAGTATTGTCGATGATCTCAACATTGGCAGGAGGGGCAGCTTCGATAATAACAGGAGCGTGGTTGTGCGGTCCAATAATGACAGGTGGAGCTGATGCTTCAATGACTACTTCTTCCTTGCGTTCTTTTACAATGTCGCCTGCTGAAGATCGAGCAGCAAGGACTTCAAGCTCGCCTATTTAAACACACTATTAGTAAACCAAATTGTGTGTTGATTTCAAGTTAACACAGATATCTCACTCTTTTTGTAATCCTCGCTCAACTTCAAAAGCTGGTCAATGTTATCTTGACCAAGCGCCTTTTGAACAACAATCACATTTCCCTGCCAATTTTGTCAGCATTGCTAGCACAGTATGATGGCAAGGTAAGATAATCAGTTTACCTCTTCAACAAAGGGATATCCAAGGTCGATGAGTGCCCTTTTAGACACCAGCCGTGCGGGAATCCGAGTCTTGCCCTTCTTTGGATACTTGCTACGAACAGCAGTTCCACCGCTGCTGCTACTGCTGCTACTACTGCTGCTGCTGCTGCTAGATGATCTTTTGGAGCTTGAAGCTGCAACAGATCTGCCACGGCGGCTGCGAGTTTTGGTCGATCGTGAGTCACGACTCTTGTCCCGTCGTTCCCGGACAACCTCTCGCTCATGAATATGCTCCGGGAAATGATGGCGATCCCCATCAATGTAACGGTCCCGCTCAAAGTCGATTTCCTCGTAAAAGCGCTCATCATGGCGCCGTGGTGGCGGAAGACCCCGACTCTTGGGGAGGGGAATCGGTGTATATGCTGGTGCTCGATAGTCATCACGGCGAATGTCTTCACGGCGCGCAGGGGGCGGATATTCTTCTCGGTCATAAAAGCGATGCAACGGACGTCGATCAAAAGTATCGAGTGAAGACTGCCTGCGCAGAAATCCTGGTCTGTGAGGGGAATGACCGCGATGGTAGTCACGCTCACGCTCCTGTTCCATTACAGGACGGCGATGATATTCAGGTTCCCGTCGAGGATCAAGGGCATCAAATCGCGAGTCCTCCTCGAAATAGCGCCGATCTCGAACAACATCGTCATCGTAGGGCTTAGGGGGCCGACCATATTTGCGATCATGTCTTTCGTCCGAATGATCCCGGCCCCGGCCACCCCGCATGAAATACCGGTCTTCCTCCACGAAGCGGCGATCGTCTTCTACAAATCGGCCACGCCTGTCATCGTCTCTGCCTCCATCGTAGACAGAGCGATCGTGATCCCAGCGGTCGCCCCGGCCAGCCATGGCGATATAAATGACTGATACCTGGGTTAGTTAGTTGACTTTGGTTATACAGAAAGATGTGGTCGAAGTAATGGCGAAACGGAATAGAGTTCGGAACGATGGCTTTTCCTTTGTGTCAGACACCGATTGTGAGATGAATCAAAAGATTAAGACAAGGCGTTTTTTTTTTCTGGGCGAGGACACAAGGGGTGTTTTGTGCAAGAGGGAGATGCAGGGCAAACGGTTGTCAGGCCCAGGTCCAGGTGATGGTGGGTGCGTGGATGGCCCGCGGGAGGAGGGCTGGAGGGCCTTTTGGAGGGGGGACACCAAACCGGGGCCATCGAGGCGATGACGTTGTGAATGACCGCGCCCCGCATGGCTCGGCGTTCCTGCCTTGAGTGCCTTGGGTGCGTGCCCCATGGCCTTGGCGGCAGCCGAGCAGCCACAGTGGGCGCGTGATGGTGTCGTCCCTTGTCGCTGCAGTGGCTGTGGCCGCTGTACAGTGTGTGTGCTATTACACCACTGCACCCAGAGTGACCGGTTGTAGTGGTCGTGCGCCACACCCAGATGAAGTCACGGACGGTTCACGGCGCAGCGTCAAACCACCACAGCCAAGGCAGCACAAGCTCCATAAAAACCTATAAATACTACGCACATAAAAGTGTTTTCGCAATCTGCATCTACAGTAATTACCTTGCCAAGCTTTGCATCTCCCATGTCCGTACTGTAAATTACAAAGGTAATGGTAACAGGCCAAGACGGTTGGTCGGTAGCACCCGAGGCAATCTTCGTGTACCTCCGTAGACCTCCGTAGGTTCCGAGCAGTTCAACGCATGGCTGAAAAAGATGGAGATAATCAAATACAGACAACCACTGTGCACAACAGAGAGCCTCGAGTCGACTTACTGCTGCTGGCTTCACCCTAGGGTTTACCATCGCCATGTCTCAAAATTTCATCAGACACATCGAACCTTGTGCCGTCTTTGTTGGCGCTCACGATGGCAGAAGTATCGACCAGGTGAGGGGTGCAGGTGATGACAGTGGCAGTGGCATCCGCTATGGATGTACAAAGGGTGCGGATGCAGCGCAGTGCAGTGCAGAGTGCATTCAGGTACCCGACCCGGCCCTAGGCCTCCCAGCTGCTGGCCTTTGTCGGAGCACCCCGCCAGCACTAGAAGTCTAGAACACCTACACTCAGACTTCCCACAGCTATCGAACAATGATCATACCAAGGTGTGTTAATTCATGGCATTGGAAGCAGTAGGAGCTCTTGAGTCGTATTTTAGCCTCATCAAATCTCTGCAGCAGGTTTGTTCTCACGCCGGCAAGGCTGAGCGGGTCATTTTTGAGATCTGACTGAGACCCTCGCTTTGTTACATGTAGGCTTCCTCCACGTGTCCACGGCGCGAGCCGCTTTGAAACACTGCTCCGGCTGATGCGAAATCAAACTTTTATCCCCCATGGACGGTATGGAATTGTGAACTTCGCTCCATCTCTATGCATGTATCTTGAAACATGACTCATGATAGAGCATTGCCAGCACAGTAAAGGATGTAATAACTCAATCTCGTAAAACATTCATCTCGTTCTTCTAGATCCATGATAACATCTCAACACATTTTTATATACAGATGGTTGCTGAAGCAAACATGTATTATAGTTGCCCTGGGTTTCTCACAAGGGTTTCTTGATAATTACTTTCCTTCTATGTAATAATATCTAATTAACGTCTAGTAGTTCTAGTTCTCGCAGAGTCCAGCAGTTCTCATAATCTTCAGCATTTCTAGCAATTCTCAGATCCAATAGTCGTTCTCCCATCTTAACAGCCGACACTGATGGCGTTGGCAAAGAGGGAGTAGGTGTCGGCGTGGTTGAGGTTGTCTTGGCCTTTGAGGCGGCGAACAAAGTCATAACCGTAGCCACCATAGTCTAGGGTGCCTTTAATCTGTTGCAGATGAGTCGCCTCGTGAATCACCGTGGTTGCTCGGTCCTGTCCATGACAAGATCTTGTTGTCGCAGGCATGGTAAAGTAGAGGGGGCAGTAAGCCATGATATCCAAAGAAGGGATCGCATAGGCCAATACATTGCCGCTTCCACAATTCCTGTATACGTCGGTGCAGTGATAGGTAGAGAACCCTCGGGTAGGTGAGCTACATTCGGCGGCAACCTTGGCGTAGACGTTGGAAACGGTCCTTCGAACCTCGGGGCTGGCTGATTTGAAATATTCGATGAGTTTTGCAGCGGGACCATCGACGGCAGCCTTTTGAGCCAGACGAGCTACCCTCGTACATTGTGTGAGAGCATCCTCAGCCATTTGAAGCTGGGAGCCGGTACAGTCGTCCTGGATTTCGGTGCGGCGTTTATGGTAAGCAACGCGAACGGTGGCAGCAACTAAGCCATTGACATCGAGCTCAATCTTGTTCGAGTCGTAGGAAATGGAGCCAATGAGCTGTGTAGAGCCCTCTGCGGCATATGAAAAGGCACCAGAAGTTTGGATACCGTATTTTCCACTAGCAGAGAGATCGTGTGCCTCAGCAACGTCAAAGGTCACATCGATGGACTGGCCAGCGCGGATGCTTTGAAAAGCGTTTTCGTCAAGGCTACCGGTAGCGACGTAGATGTGAATGCCTTCGAAGCCAACCTTCTTGCCTTGACAATATGGTTAGTACTGGGAACAGAATTGTTAGCGGGGAGGCAGGCGTACGTACCCGTAGCAGTAGTGACCTTGGTCTTCTCAACAACAGCCTTATCAAGGATGGTACCGACCTTGAGCAGCCGGAGGTTGGTCTTTCCTGTGTTGGTGATGACCGCCTTGACCTGAGAGTTACCTGCCTTCTCAAGATGGACATCAATGGGTGTGGGCGTATTTCCAGGGACCGCGGAGGCCAAGGCGGCCAGCGCAAGGAGACCGCTGACGAACTTCATCATGAAGCAAACGGGTGGATTTGTTATTGATAAATATGTCTTGACTTCCCAGCACTGACAGCAAATGACCAGCAACGCTAGCAATTCCTGGGGAGTGTTAATGCCGAGTAAAACAATGATACGGTATTAATATAAACAGTTGTTGGTCGAAATATAAGAGAAAAGCCCCAGATGGGCGAGGGTTAGCGAGATAAGAGCGGCTAGCGTGATGAGCTGAAATTCAGATCATTGCCCAAGTCTTTATACTCATTGCTTCGGGCACTATTGGAGGCTATATGCAGAGTATGCACATGGCCCATGCTTTTGTGTTGGAGACTCCATGTCAGGAACAGACAGGTCGAGACCCGAGGGGGCAGACTGGGGAAGATTGTGACAAGGACTAGGCGTCGTTATCCGTTAGTTCACAACATGGTGTAAAGCCCATCAGCCAGGGTGTCATTCGTGGCTAGCATCAAACAAACTAACGATGCCTCGACTGGTATATAACCGGATGATTTTCACGAATCAGAATACAACCTGGCAAGCCTGGGCATAAAACGCGGCCCAATTCCTCCATGGCGATCAAATTGGTGACTAGTCGTTGGTGTGCATCCGTGCCATGACTGCTGCCGACCTAGTGTCTGCTGCAGTTTGCGCATTGTTTGCTCCTCGTTAGGCCGAATGACTACGTATATTAGAGTCTCTACCAACAAAAGGTCGGATTGGGGAGCTTGAGAATCAGATATTGTATTGTGTCCGACAAACCGAAGGATTGTGCTTGTGCGCATGGCGACCCCGGTGCTCAGCGCCCTTGTTGTGTTCTGCAAGCCCCACACATTGTGTCTTTGGGAAATGGGATCCAAGGGTTGCACGGCCAAATTTGGCCTCGGAGCGCCCTGATATGAATCGCGTGCATCTGGTGCTACGTACGAATAACGTTGTATGATTCAATATTGAACTGGGGTGTTTACCTCTCGACTCAGGGAGAACTCAACTAGCACATCCTGTAATTTGAAGTACCCTCCATGAGCACCGTACCAGGGAATGAAGTGGGATGTGGCAGATGACTTCTTCCGCACATCATCTCTACCACTGAGGACTTGAAAGGCGGACAGTACAGTTGGTTCCTGATAGCAAAAGTGATCAGGCACGGGTTGGCAACGGATTTCATCGGGTGGGCCACTGAACGCTGTGGTGCTTCTTCTACCAAGAGGTGCTGATACCGACGCCGTTGTGAAGGGATTGTACCACTACGTAGTAGTAGAGAGCATGGGACATTTGATGAAAAGCTGACCATTACATCATAGGTTCAAACAAGCATCCATTTAGCAACTCGGCTCAGACAATTGCCGATATATGTTGCGGGGGTCGGCACAGGGAGGAATCCGAATGAGATTGTGTGGGGTCCTAAGGAGAACGACGCGATCCATGGTCTTGGTCAATGCTCAGGGTTGCGTGTCCAGGCAGGGGTCGCTGGAGATTGATTTCTTCTCTTGATGACAACAGTGACTATCAGTGACGACGCGTGTGCCAGGGCAGGCAAATGAGGCTGACCAAAGACCGGTTACGAGCGCCCGCCGGCCCTTACAAAGGAGACCTCATCTCTCTCAGTCTGTCTCTCTCATGTGACGACTTGGCTGGAAAAGGTGGCATCTTGTGTTGACTATCGCAGCTGCCTATCGGATCTCGGAAGAGAGGTTGCGACTTGGCAGGCAGCCCTGGGCTTGAGTTCCCAATCGAGAAGTTGGCAACAGATGGCGCGGCGCCCAGCCTGGAAGAAGACTGCCATCCTGGCCCCTTCCCAACGGCAGAACCTTAATATAGTGGACGTATAGTGGACGTGCTAGCACAGACAAAGCACACAGAGCACACAAAGCATACAAAGCCCCGGCGACCTGCCCCAATAGTACAGTCGATTGCTTCTGCCATTGTTCTGTCTGGCCGTTCAATGGCCGTCATGCCACAACGTGACAGCGTGTCTTCTACTGATGGTGGCTGCCTGCTACCAAAGGTGGGTGAAGAGACAAATAGGCAGGTAGATTTAGAGGCACTTTTCGTGAGCAAGATCATCGCCCATCTCACTTAATAAACGCAAAGGGACACCTAATACCCTTTACTATTAATGGCAGGCCTCCCGCGGAACAAGCCCTTAAATAACTGATCTCTTGCAGCCATTCCATGTTGTAAACATCAAGACTTTTAGTCAACTCTAGTTCGCTCTTACTTGTAATATTCTTTCTTCGTCCAAGTTAACGCATATCTCCAATTGCTGGAATCGCAGACAGCGACGATAACAAACAGCATACCGGGTAGCACCGTATCATATTTCGCAGGCTTTCCAAATCTACTAAGCATGAGCCTTCCACGCTCGTCTGGTCTCCGTATAATTCTGGGAATCATTGCCACGGTTGCTGTTGTCGCATTCTTTCGCTCCGGCTCTTCCGACGCTGCCGCCATAAGCACACAGAAAATGGCAAGTCGAGGCAACTCCAATCCAATTGCTGGCCTGGAGGTCACCATCCGACAGTCCAGCACCTCACCACCCACGATCATTTCCACCATCACAAACAAGAACGCGTACCCTGTGACCGTCCTACAATACGGCTCACCATTGGATCCGCTGGCGCTCCGGTTAGGTCTGTTTACCATCACACCCGAGGGGGCTTCAGCGCCACTTGAACTTCGCACAATACAGGTTCGCCGGATGTGGCCGCCCAAGCCGGATGCGCTTATTAATCTCGAACCCGGAGCAAGTGAAAAGGCAGAAATTATACTTGATGATGAGCGAACCGTCTCTGTGAAGGATCTTGGGAAGAAGGCATCCATACAGCTAAAGGGTCGATGGGATAACGTTTGGAACAAGGCAAAGAACAGCATCACTGCTGAGGACCTGGAGAATGCCAGCATTAGTCCTCAGGTTTTCAACGGCGATTATGGAACCGATAGGCTAGATATTGCAGTTGGATAAGAAACATTGGTCATTGAATAAAATGCCAATATTAACAGGACTCCTTGCCTTGACTTCCAAGTATGTGAGAACGGAACTGATACAGAAGTAATGTGTGTTTAATTCACTTGTTGGATTGGTACTGTACGCTGTGCGCATCTGCTACCCGAGTTGCCAGGTCCTGCCAGCGCCTGAGATACTGTCGCAGTCGCTGTAATTACTACTTGCAAGCGAGTGATCCACGCTGGATTATGGGCCTCACAGCAATAAAACACCTTTGTTTTGTTTAAAATGTACGTACTTAACCGGATTGTCAGATGGCCCGTCTCTTGAAAGATTTCAGCCCAGTCAAACGGCATCTCCCTTTCTCATGAACACCCGACTGCTGATTACACTGCCTGACGCAGCCACAAAGTAAACACCATCTTTGTTCCAAAGAATGGCTGAATCAAGGCTTTGTGCATGCTCCGAATGCCAGCCTGCCCCTTGATGCTCAATGAACAATTGCAGAATGACTACACCATAAGAACTGGCAAGCTGGAACTTGGACGAGCGCGATACGCGTTTATCATCAGCTTCAATAGACGAGAGCCAGGCGCCGATCTCATTGCATCAAGATCATGAAATTTACCTGCAAGCTTTGGTGAAATTATCGTAACAATGCAGCCTCAAGAGCCTACCGTCTCGCCAGGGACACCCATGCCAAAAGGATACGCGTTTCTGAGGAAGGGAAATCCGTATTTGACAGCACTCTGCCGTCGCAAAACCCACGAAGCAAAGAAGACGCTCTATGTTGTCGTGGAAAGGTCCAAGCCACAGGGACTGCGTGCACCGAAATGGATACTCAGCGAGGTGTTTGCTGAAGAACGGACAACCAGATTGAAAAGGCAAAATGCTGTTGAGAGACGTGACGATGCCACAAAGGATACATTTGCGGCGAGCATCTACAGCTTATTTCCAAAGATTCCAGAAGAAGATATCGCTAAGATTCTCAAAAGAGCCCTACAGAAAAGAAGCGGAAGGGTTGGACGGACTGGGAAGTTGGAAGTTGACGAAAAGGCACGCCTCGCGGTTGCAGCACATGTTCGACACTCTCACACAGACTATGACAAGATCTTGGTGAGACGTCCAAATGATAGGGCGGGGGCGAGACGAGCTGTCCATAAGCAGATGTTGCTCGTCATGGCCGAATGGCGTGGCTCAGAGAATACTGGCAAGTTGGCAAGGGCGGGGAAGACTAAAGGAAAAATGGCCACCAAGGGTGTCACTGCATCTTCTGCGGAATCAAGAAATTCGAGACGACGCTCTCTGCCTGTGGACACTGGGAAACTTGCAACAGCGAGAGAAAGTTGTGTGCTGCCAGAGCGAACCAAAAGTTTCAAGCATCCCCGGCTACCAACTCGCCAGAAGAAAGAACCGCAATCAGTTACAGTTGATCTCACTCTTGACGATAGCGACTCCGAGAATGGAAATGCAGATTTTGTGGAAAAGGAGAGTGAGAGCTCCTCTGAGGATGAAGATGTGTTGACTGATGAAGAGGACAACGATGAAGGGGACGAGGGGGAGGATGTGGAGGAAGAAGCTGTGATGACTGATGATGATGAAGACAGCGAGGAAGACAGCGAGTTTGACATGGACAGTGACTGGCTGTCCGAATCATGAGCAAGATTGTATATGACTTGAATTATCTGGTATTGGTCACTTCGAGGCATGTACGAGTTTAGAGGCAGACATCTTGTTTTATTTTGGCTACTATGCTATCAGTGTTGCATACAATCACATCTGAGCCTGTTTCAGTCAGTGTCTTCAGCTACGGCTTGGTGCGATCGCCAAATTCATGTACGTTACAAACTCATGATCCAGCGGAGAGAAAGACGGTGAGTTGCTGCTGCTTGCATCCATCTGTCCACCCCTTGCATATGGTATGGCAACAAAGACATCCGAGCTCTGTTGTCATGGTGTCCAAAGCAATGAAGCCGGAGATGATTGTGCTGTGCAAGTGTTTTTGTTGTTTGGAGTTTGCTGGCCATAAGGTTGTAGGCTGCAATTGAAGGCCATCAAGCCCCCACGTGATAAGTCAACCACGCTGGAAGCTAGGAAGCGTGCCGTCACCCCTGACAAGGATCCAAGTGCACTGTCCCGTCCTCCCGCAATTTGTACATGAGATGAGAGCCACTGGGCCTGGAGCATTTGTTTTGTCGTTTGCTTGATGATTTCTCTCTCCTTTTTGCTGCTGCTAAATCCTCAATTTTTTTTGCCGTGGACGGTTGTTGCTTCCAGTGTTTGCTCCTCACCCATTGTCGTATTGCATTGACCCACGATTGCTTGTCCTCGCATTCACATGCGCAACGCTGGACCCTGTCCAAGCTCCTTTCTTAGCTGGAGCTGACCCGATCTTCGAAACTCACCCCAGTCCGCCGCCATCCACCAACTGGCGCGGCACGTCCCGACTCCCGTGCGCCTGTATTCCAGTGCGTGTTGCATCGGACTGCATGCTTCGTTGATTTCGAGATGGATGCTTCACAGGACCGCGCGAGTGGCATCCCCCGCCTGTCTCGATTGCCTCGTCCTGCCTCCAGCATTCCCAAACCGACACCAGTCAGCAATACCGCAACCTCAATTCGACCAAAGGCGTCCAGGGACAGTCTCAATGCACCAGGGGCTGATTCACGGGCGTTGCAGAACCCCAAATTACGGGCATCATCTTCGCGTGGCCAGCTGCGTCCCAGCGATGGCCCAACTACGCCACTTCGAACCTCTGTATCTAGGGATCAATTGCGTCCCGGTGTAGCTCGAGCATCTTCAGTATCGGTAAAAACACAGCCAGCTGCGGCGACATCTATAACGCGAGCGGTGTCCACCTCTCAGCGACGAGCAAGTGGAATAGCAGAGAAGCCATGGGCACAGAACTCAGCGCGAAGAGTGAGCTTGCGACCGGGGGAGTTTGGCAGGCAACAAACGGAGCGGACAACAACACCTTCAGGGGATGCCCCTGAATCTATCCGGAGCACGACTTCCAACCAACCCCCCAAAAATGGACATGGGTTGAATTCTGGAGATTCACTCAATAGCGGGTATAACCCAAAGGATACTGTCAAACCCCAACCGAAGAAGTCTAGACCTTCACTGTCCGACCGCACCATGGATACGCTGTTCCAAATACCATCATCTCCTGCGCTGAAAAAGAAGTCCTCAGCCTTTTTTGACCAAGCGAGGCCGGGTTCACGAGGGGGGAATGGCAACTCGCGACCTGGGTCTAGTCACTACTCAGATGGGTCTGGGAAGCAATCATCAGGGCCAGCAAGTCGACGAGGCTCCAGTGTTGGAGTAGAAGAAATGGTGAACCCCAGTGTTCGAAGCTCGAGCAATATGTTCAAGAGACCGCTTTCAATAATCCATGGCACACCCGAGCAGGAAATGCCAGACATGAGCATAACAAAGTCCCTTAGAACGCCAGGCCGAACTTCTTTATCAACAGCATCCGGTTTAGCATCGCCTAGTTTACCATCATTGCCAAATTCTCGAAGCCCCAGTCCTGAGAAAAGGCCACTAGGTAGGATGCCGATTAAACCCAGCTCCAGTACAATATCAGCCCGGTCCGTCAAGCAGAGAGGACCCGTCAATGGTCTTTTAAAAAAGCCCTCCATCCAAGCTTTGGCAGGGTCTGCTAGCCAACTTGAGCCTCCGAGCCCGACAACTGTCTGGGATGGTTCAATCCGGCCATTGTCTCCGCCTCGGATTCCTGATTCAGAGGAAGCCCCTATCTCGTCGGCTCGCAAATCCTCAACCGCACTGCGCGACCAAATTGCGAAGGCCAAAGCTGCGAAGCGAGCAGCTATGCGACAGGCTTCTGAAAGCAAACTGCAATCTCCAGATTCAGAGGTCCCCATAGTCCCATCCGACGATGGATTCGACTTTGGTGTGGCACAAGACAATCCTTTCAACATGAGCAGAGACGGAGACGCCAGCGGCAAAGTCCTGAAACAACGTGTGGGTGTGGCTAGAACCTCTGGTCGGCTGAATATTGCGGCTCTGGGGCTGAAGGAGATTCCATCTGAAGTGATGAAGATGTACGACTTTGAGAGTCTTGGCGCATATGATGGAAGCTGGGCCGAGAGCGTAGATTTGACTAGGCTTATTGTCGCAGACAATGCACTAGAGACCTTGAGCGATGAAGTATTTCCTGATTATAACCCAGAGGACGTGAATGAGGATGATGAGCCTAAAGGGGGGATTTTTGGAGCGTTGGAAGTCGCTGATTTGCACGGTAATCTTTTGACTGGGCTGCCTGTCGGGTTTCGTCGCCTCTCCATGTTGACAACTCTCAACCTGGTACGTATATGCCTTCCCCATGAATACAGACAATGACATGTCACTCACATACCACAGTCATCCAATCACCTCGACAATGACAGCCTTGAGGTTTTGGTACAGATGACAGCCCTCCGGGATCTCAAACTGGCAAACAACCGACTTGCTGGACCACTGAATGCAAGTGTGTCTAATCTCACAGCGTTGGAGCTACTTGACATTCATGGCAATAAAGTGACCGCTCTACCACCTAATCTAGAAAACATATCACGTCTTCGGATACTCAATTTGAGTGACAACAACATCGAGTCACTTCCCTTCGACAGCCTTTCCAAGCTGCCATTGGTAGAGCTAGATGCGAAGAGAAACAAGCTTTCGGGTACTCTTATTGAAGCGCCGATTGACTCCCTTTCATTGTTACAAACACTGGATATTTCCACAAATCAATTAGCCCGAATTGTGCCTTCTGGTGCCAGCATCAGTCTTCCTGTTGTACACACCATCTCGTTGTCGATGAATAGGCTGCAGGAGCTTCCAGATATGACGACGTGGACGAACCTCTTGACGCTTACCGCAGATTCGAACAAAATTCCAAGTCTTCCTACTAGCTTTACAACTCTTGAGAAACTGCGACACGCCGATTTTACGGGTAACGACATTCGAGTTGTCCCGCCCGAGGTAGCTCGGATGGACAGCTTGACATTGATTCGACTCACCGGGAACCCGTTACGAGATAAGAAATTTGCCTCAGCATCGACTGAAGAAATCAAAGAGGTTCTTGCTGGGAGACTCGAGCCATCTCCGTCCTATTCGGACTCTACTGGCCAGTCAAACACGACTGGTTTGAACAGCCAAACGTCCAGCATGGGCATGAAGCACAGCCACGTCTCTGGCGTTGGTTGTGATGATGATGGCCGGTCAGAGGACAACTTTGCAACACCACCAACATCAGCACCAAACACACCATCGAGGTCGCGCTCACACACTCTGTCCAACCAAGTATGGCTAGTCAAGCCAGGGGGTTTACTTGACCGATCGCGAACGGAGTCTTCGACTCTGAATCCTACATTATGTTCCGAGCTTGTTTTAACGAGTCAGGTCAAACAGGCTCAACTGCACCATAATCTTTTTGCTACCTTCCCCAGCTCCTTGAGCTTCTTCGCCGAGACACTTACTTCCTTGGCGCTCGGTCACAATCAGTTGGTGGGAGAAACATACTTGGTAGAAGAGCTGAGACTTCCCGCCTTGAGAGAACTGAACTTGGCTTCAAACCAAATCACAAGCCTGGGCCCCTTGACAAGATTTCTTCATGCACCTTGCCTGGAAAAGATTGACATATCCCTGAATCGCTTGAGCGCCATTGCACCCGGTCTGAAGCAGGCTTTCCCCACCATGAGCGTGCTTCTCGCGCCTAACAATCACTTGATGGAGCTTGATCCCGCGTCGGTCAAAGGCCTCAAGATTGTGGATGTATCAAGCAATAACATTGCCCAGTTGGATCCCCGAATAGGTCTTCTGGGTGGTCAGAACGGCCTTGAACGACTCGAGGTCTCAGGCAACCGATTCAAAGTGCCAAGGTGGAACATTTTGGAACAGGGCACAGCAGCAACTTTGAGATGGTTGCGAGGTCGGGTGCCTGAGGCTGACATGGCCATATGGAGAAAAGAAAATGGTGAAGATGAGTCCGACGACCTCGATTGAGGTGATATGTTCAATCATGTTGAAGTATTAAATGGCGCATTGTCATGGATGGTATGAGTATGGATATGGTTTCAATGCAGGACTGTAATGATATTGAATCCTCTTGATAGACAACATGAGAGCGCACCGCGAGTTTGCGTTCGGGGGCGCCATGGATTAGGTGGAGTTGAAAGCATAGATACCAAGTATAGATGGCAAGGCGCATACACAGATAGTATTATACATAATTACCGTTGTTCATTAGGCTTGTACGAGATGGTAATTGGATGTCGACCACGCATCTTTGGAAGAGAAGGAAGGAACGTATAATGAAGGACGAAACAGCACTCTTTGGTTGACTATTTCGCACATCTGTTCCATGTTACCGAGGCAGTCGGCGGTGAGGAATTACTGTTGGCACTTTCAGAAGCTATCTGTGAGTCGGGAAGGTGAGTTCCATGGACAAGTCAAGACTATCTCATCAATAGGTGGAGGCTTAATCCATCCTCGTCCACATTGTTTGCACCATCCGCATTACCATCATCATCAGGATCTTCTGTTTCTATATCTATGCAGTGACTATCCCCAACCACGAACAACTATTACTCGAGCCACATCTATCTTGATACATCAACGCGAATTTTTACTCTCGTCAGGAAATGGCGCACGTTTCAGGCCACTTGATGCAACCAACGCCATCCCCAAACATACTCGAGACTGTTGACCATCTCACAATGCTACGTAGGCGTCTATTACCATCCCGGGATGAGAACAGCATGTACAGCAGCGATTTTGACACCACTTCTCCTGCTAAGAGCATGCCCATCGACCAGATAGAGGATCCTCCCACGCCGTACGACTACAGCCACATCATCAAGGTGCTCATACCCGTCTCGATAGTTGGTTGGATACTGTTTGGCATCATATGCATCCTGTGCATCAACGGCAAGGGAAGAGCTGGGTACTGGGTTCCCGAATGGTACTTGGACTCTGCAGGCGCGCGGCGAGACAAGATAGGCGTGGTGCTCTGGTGGGCAGGTGTCATTCTACTTTGGCCTGGTATTCTGCCGGCGTTGGCAATCAGCAAGACTACAGCCAAGATTGGGAAGAAGCTGGCGGAGCGACGGGAGAGGGCGAAGGGAAAGACTGAGGCTAGGGTTGAGGATTGGGTGTGACGGCTGGGTTCTTTCTACAGAATCTAACGGGTATAGGACACGGGGATTCTGTTAAGGAATATGTATTACACGCATGGAACTATTGGGTTGCAGGTTATGAGTGAGTGGTATTATTGAAGATGGTGATGGGAGTAACAGGAGGTACAGGAGTTTGGCAGTGGCAAGTTGATTGACAATCTCCGCCTTGGTCATTGGAGATGACTTTTTTGTTGGATGGATAGAAGTACTTGAACAATGCATATGGACATATTTCGTGATAATCGGGGTCAACAGCAATTGTGCAAGCAGAAGACTGATGGCAAAGTCGTTCGTTGTGTAAGTCGAAGCAAGCATCCGCCACTGTAGGCTGTAGCGGCATACACTGTGTCGTCTTTGACAAGTAAACGCAATGCATTCAGCGAGCATGAATCTCACGGTCTATGATTCTCTCATTACAATATTTTCATTCCAAACATTGACCTACAAGTTTTTCTTCTATAATTGGCCTCTGATAAGGCTTTCGCTTTGCAGTCCCCGCCGTGTTATTCCATCCATTGTGTGCGCTGGCAGTATGCCCTGACCCCCCGCTGTCCCAAGCGTCCCAGGCACAGATACGTAGCGCAGGTCCAGTGGATGCTGGGCTATATTTACAGTGGAGATTGGGGGGGGGGGGGGGGGGGGGGGCGAAATTCCTGCATTGATGCCGACTGCAGCAACTCTATATCAATCCTTCGAATGGGTGTGATTGCTGTTATGAACAGCAGCAGTGGCATTGCTTTTTATGATGGCTCAAGTCTTGTGCGTCACTGGTGGTGCGTCTGACGGAATTGACTTCATTCCACAAGTACCGGTAGGTATTCAAGTAGGTATCCAATCCATCATCACAGCTCTGATTCGGCAAGATATTATGTGGTAATTAGCTATAATAAATGTTTCCTCGCGCTTTGACGTATAATGCAAACATTTATGATGAGGTTGCTTCTTATTCTGTTTTATGTATGTTCAAGTCTTCTTACAGCGCTTTTCAGTGGATGCTTTCCCCCCCACTACAGAGTGCAGGTGCTGGAGATTACAGGCCCCCCTGACCGGAAACGGCTTAGATTCCCCGCAATAAAGGGCTCACATTGGCTGCAAAGGGTCTAGACCGGGCTCTCGGTACGGGCCAGCCTCTCCTAATTAAGTTTTCTTTTTATACCGATTTTTTCATAACTCCCCTTGGCGTGCTTCCCCAGCAACGGCATCTGGACGAAGCGCTGAGGTCGAATCGTCAAGCCTCAACGCAGCCTCACGGGTCCAGCCTCCAGCCTCCACACACGACGCACGTCCAGCCCAGAAGCTGCTGCTCCCCGCTTGTCTGCGCTTATCTTACGACCTACCTAGGTTTATCTGACTGACCTCGCGAAGCCCCCTTTTTCCTTCTTCTTCCTCGTCGCTCTCCCGTTTTTGAAACATTGACGCTACGAAACATCCATTACGGCACTGTACGAGCGAGCACAAAAAAAGTGCAGACAACTCTTTCGTTCGAGCGATCATCTGCCCCCCCGTGCATTCGAGCAGCGGCATCCAATCGAAATCCTTGCTGGCAAGGGAGACAGCAGGGCAGCGACACTTTCGGGGGACGAAGAGAGGTGCATCGCAGAGCCAATCGCAAAGCCCACACATCCGTCCGTTCACCCTTCACTGCTGGACTGTGGTGAGCTGCGCGTCCTGGCTTTGAGGCATTACACACTCGGGGTCTCTCCCCGTCATCACCTACCACTACATTACTGTCACGGTCACTGCCTCCCGCTACTCTCTGTTTACCATGGCGTCGGATCTGGAAGTTGAGGTTCCTCGCCTTAATGGCATTATGGCAGATGACCTCGCTGCCGATTCTCACCAGCCCTCCACCCCTCAGGAGACCGGCCCGCCCGCCTCATCGCAGATGACACTCCCGTCCACCGAGATTCCTGGGTCTCCCATGGACCTGAACCAATCCTTCAAAACAGAAGTCAACGATGATCGACCAGCAATCACGGTGATTCCGTCGTCACTCACACCACCTCCCTCGACCCAGGTGACGGCACACAATAGCCACTTGAAGCGTAGCTACTCCAACTCTCAGCAATCTGCCCTTTTCTCACCGCCGGCGACGATCCTAAATACTCTCCGCGATCGAGACATTGGCTCCGACTATGTGCCACCGGCTGCTCAGCAGGTTCTCGAGGCTTCTACGGATGAGCTTCGTACCATGTTGCAGACTAGCATTGCTGAGCAGCAAAAGCTGAAGATGGAAGCTGCACACCATAAGCTGCAATACAACCTCCTTAGCTTGCAGGCGGACGAGGACTCCAAGCGTGCTGTTGTGGAGCATGATATGGTTCGCCGTGAGGTGGATGCGCTTCGCAAGGCCGAGCATTCCCGTCAGGCAAAGCGAGAGCTTAGCACTACGTCAGATTCGATCCAGTCAAAATATCTACATCTGAAGATGCAATACGAGGCGGCAATGGAAGAGAATGAGGCCCTACGCTGCCGCGTTCGAGTGGCCAAGAAGGTTATACAACAAAAGGAGGAAGAGACCATTAGCATGACAGAGGAACGCGAAATGCTTCTTAACCGGATACGCGAGAATCGTGAGCATTTCCACATGCTCTGCAGTCCCGGTGGCATATTCCACGGAGCCTTGACGCCAAAGCCGACAAATTTGTCAACGCCTCAGCAGCTACGAGCAACTCCCCGGCAAGCATCCAAGGCTCTGCGCCGGGATGAGCAGGATGGCCGCGAGCACGGGCTCTCTGCTCTCTTGGAAGCAATGAGCCAGAGCCAAGACAACAGCAACAACAGTGCGCCGACGACACCACTGGTACCACACCGAGCCGTGCCTCGGCAGATACGTCGACATAACCGTAACGCACAGTCCATGTCTTCACTGCCCACTACACCTCTGAACAGGCCACGGGGAGAGCTTGCTGGATTGCTGCCATCGGTTGATCTGGTGGCCCAGACGGAGCCTCGAAATCGACACACACAAAGCCAGTTCATCCCAACAACACCACCCGCCAAGCGTAGTCGACAACGAAAAAGTCGCGAGAGCACCATATCTGCAGATGACAATGAAGAGTTAGCCCGACAAGCTCTGGAGTCTGTTAGAGCAGCACACCCACATGGATCCCAGGCATCCGTATCTTCGAGAACAGAACGATCGCGGCGAAGCGCTGGCAAGGATGGAGAAGAAGAAGAGGAGGAGGAGGAAGTGTTTGACAGCCAAGCAAGCCAAGCGGCTGTGGAAATGCTGCGTCGACATCCTGGCAAAAGCTTTGACGTGGCGGACTCGACAGCAGCTCGAGAGACTTCACTGCCACCGCTGGAGAAGTCTGCAGTACTGCATGCAAAGCTGTTGGCCAAAGCAAAGGGTGCGATGGACAAGCGCAAGTTCAGCGGTAGCACCAGCACCAGTACCACCGAAGCACCAAAACGTGACCAAGGCAGTCCAGTGAAGAAGGCCAGGGGTGGTAGTTCGCAGGTGGAGAATCCAAAAGTTGGGCTGGGCATTCAGTACGGACAATGATGGGGAAATCTCAGACATCTTAAGTGGGACAAGGTTCAAAAGACTGTAAACATCAAACTTGCATAATTTATGACAGCACTAAGGCTGTGGCATTGTGGTTGCGATTATACTACGAAGGATAATGACGACTTTCTTGTGGAATTTTCTCTTCAATTGGGGGGAAGGATAGGGAGGCCGAACGGGAAGCACAGGAGTTTGTATATGTTTATGTGGGCACGACAAATTTGCAACAGCATGGAGATGGCATTGTATGACTTGGTAGCAGGAACGGACGGCATTTGCTGGAAATGAAGGGAAAGCTTGAAACTATATAGTCCTAGGTGTAAGCATGTGGCATGCTGGCCTTGTATGGAAGCTGTCAACAGAGCAAGCATTCCTACATGGGTAACTTGACCAAGAATTGTATGTAACGCAATATATGACGCTTGCTACAAAGTACCTAAACAAGAAAAAAAGAGACTTTTAATAATGTATAGTCCCAGAAAAAAACTTTGCATACAATTCATGATCATAGCCCCTAACCCCAAGGACCTCTGAACCGCTTCGACGTATCTGCTCTAAAGTGCGCCGTCAGTGTGATATTGTTCGCCTTTTCCAGCCTGAGCTGGGCATGAGTTTCTTCCCGTCTTGACTGGTCGATGTGTCTCGCACTGGTGGCAAGCAGAGAGCGTACTTGGTGATCAGGTAGATGGGCAAGACTTTGCTGGTCGCCTACGGTCAGCCGTGATAGCTGAGTGCATAAAGATGACGATGAAGGTGAAGATGAGGATGGTGCTGCTAGAGGATCTGAGTGATTATCATCTTGCGCTCCTGATGGTGTTGTTGAAGTTGATGGTGAGCTTGTAGATTCTTCTAGACGTCGTCGTTCTACAGATTGGCGGGATGTTTTCCACGCGGCTGGCCGAGTTAGGTGTGTGTTTGTACGATGGCTGAGAAGTCTGCCGGAGGGTAGTCGTAGCGAATCTTCATCAGCGTGAAACTCTAGAGCAGCAGGAATGTTGTAGAACTCGGCGATGTCTGAGGCGATATTGAATCGGCAGTGGCCCTTGGCTATCATGTGGTGCTGGATAGCTTCGACGGAACTGCGGCGCACGGCGCATAGAATGCATTCTTTGTAGCCGTGAATGACTAGGTGTAAGTATGCGACGAGGGTCTCAAGGTCGACGGTTAGAGAGTCTTGGTAGGGGATAACGAAACTGTGTGTTTTGGCCATGTGTGCGAGGGTATCGTCAAAGGAGGTGTGTTGCGCGCTGCAGAAGAGACACTGTTCAGGGTGGAACTCGGGCTCTTTGGGGAGCTCTGTAATATCATCGTGTTCAGATGTTTCATCGTCAGATGCTTCATCGTGTACTAGATATGTATTATGCGTGTTGCTTGCTGCCTTTGCAGTAATACTTTCTGGGTTTGGTGACCCCGAGGGTGGCGGTAATACAACGCTCCCGGGTTCTGCAACCCGCACACGGAGATTGTAGACGCTGCCAGGGGAAATAAATGTTAATATTTTTTTGTCAAATCGCCCAAGTTCCCCTGGTAACTTTTTCATGTTCAGAAATCATGGGAAAGCTTACTGCCAATCGCTCTTTGCGTGCTGTCGCCACATCTCTGGGCTGGATAGTGGTACGTCACATAACCTGCATAAGGAGGGCGATTTGTCCTCCATGGTTGCTAGCAATTGGTCGACAGTGACTGCTCCTGTGTCTAGAATTTTGGCGGTTTTGTTGGGTGAGGTTGTGCAAGTGAGATTGTGTGAGTGAGTGAGTGAGGTGAGATGGAGAGAGCTTGCTGGGTGAAGTTGAGATTGATGAATTGACTATATTTGCTACGTGCAGAAGATGGGCTTGATATATGAATGGAACTTATCTACGGAGACTTTTCCCCGTTTCAATATTCGCAGGGACAGCAAGCCAAGCTACTCTGTTCAATCAAAGGCTATGTGTCCAAGGCTATGCTCACCACACAGTTGGCGATGCAGCTAATCAACGGTCCCTAGCTGAGATAGTCTACAGGGTTTGACTCATATATTGCCTATTCGGGACTTTGTCCAAACTCCGCCACACATCAAACCCCCAAGAAACCGTTTCTCTTCTGATGTACTGTACCTTCTCTGCCCACTAAGATGATTAGAGTGTATATTGACTCTATTTTTTTGTGAGTCACCCTGAATCAAAGAGGGGGGGATGATTCACCAAATCGGCTCCAGTAGAGCTGAATGCATGGCGCATACTGTATAGATTTCCGCGGTGGGTAGATTAATAGAAACGAGACTTGATAGAATGGAGCTTGTGTGTAGAAGTAATTTTTCATTGTGAGATGGTATCGCCGATGGATACCGAGTTTGTGCACTTTCTTATGCCAAATGGTACGCTTGCTATAGGCGACTTGCTATACATCTCGAGTGTCAGTTATCTCTTTAGAGCCACGTCAAATAACTGCAGTTCCGGCAAAATGCTATTCAGATAATTAGTACATATTCTAAATATGAGTTTATTTTGTATAGCTTATATATTTTGCAATCGTTTATTGTTAGCAGGTCAGGCCCAAGAAGCTCAATTTATCAATGTAAAAGCGGCATCCCCACTTCCGAAGTTCCGATTCCGAAGGGCTTCCGGGCCGGATGGGCCTTTGATCTCCAACCGAGCATAACCTCCTCTCACGAACCTCTCTTGAGCAGATCTACCAATTCATCCAATGCTCCTCTAAACTTAATCCTCTGGTATCAGACTGATCAGTCCTCAACACTTTTCTTCGTTAACCCTGGTTTTCATTGACTCGACAAGAGTATGGCGGCACTCTTCCCGCCCAAGGGCCTCGCCTCTGTGCTGGCAAAGCTGCCTTCAGACGTGGTGATCCTCTCATCCCTGCGCACGCCCATCTGCCGTTCCTACAAGGGCCAGCTCAAGGATGCCTATCCAGAGGAACTTCTCTCAGCCGTGCTAGCAGCCACGCGCGAGGCCGTTCCCGGGCTGGACCCGGCCGTGGTGGAGGACGTCGGTGTCGGTGTCGTACTCTCGGAGCTAGGCGGCTCCAAAGCATCACGTATGGCGCTCAACCACGCTGGGTTCCCCAACTCGACGTCGCTATTCACAGCGAACCGTGCTTGTGCGTCTTCGCTTCAAGCAATCTCTCTCGTGGCCGGGCAGATCCGCACGGGTATGATGGAGGCCGGTATTGGCGCGGGTATGGAGAGCATGACACGCAATTATGGGAGTAGGGCAGTGCCTGTGGATGTGTGGCCGGCACTGCGCGACTCGCCCGACAAGAATGTGCGCGACTGCGTGATGCCGATGGGTCTGACGTCGGAGAATGTTGCTGAGCGGTATGGAGTCTCGCGAGCGGATCAGGACGCTTTTGCTGCGCGATCGCACCAGCTGGCCTCGGCGGCTCGTGACCGGGGCGCCTTTGATGCTGAGATTGTGCCCGTCCACACCCGATTTCAGGAAGTAGACAAGCAAGGCAACCCTGTCGGTGAGCAGCTTTCTATCACCGTAACCCGAGACGACGGCATCCGCACCGGCGTCACAGCCGAGTCCCTCACCCGCCTCAAGCCCGCCTTCAAACCCTCCGGTGCATCCACCGCCGGCAACTCCAGCCAAGTCTCCGACGGGGCCGCCGCCACGCTCCTCATGCGTCGCAGCACAGCAACATCCCTCGGCCTCAGCTCTCACATCATGGGCCGCTTCGTCGCCGCCGCCACTGCCGGCTGCGACCCGGACGAGATGGGCATCGGCCCGACTCTCGCGATTCCCAAGTTGCTCGCTGGGCTGGGCCTCACCGCGGAGGATGTTCACCGCTGGGAGCTCAATGAGGCGTTTGCGAGCCAGGCGCTGTACTGCCTGCGGCGTCTGGGGCTTGAGCGTGCGTATGAGGAAGGGAAGGTGAATCCGGATGGAGGTGCGATTGCGTTGGGGCATCCTCTGGGCGCGACGGGTGCGCGGATGACGAGCACGTTGATGCATGGGCTGGGTAGGGATGGGGGTGAGATTGGTGTTGTGAGTATGTGCGTAGGGACGGGTATGGGTATGGCAGGACTGTTTGTGAGGGAGTAGAGGGATGGACTTTGATCAAGTGATTGAATATGTTCCTTGAACGGTAAAGGGGTGGTTGATGTCGAGTCTTTGGTTCTTGGAAGTGGAACTTTATCAGTTGATTTTGGAGTTGTTGATTTCGTGTATTCATAAGCCTCAAGGCTTGCGTTCTGTTCTACAGTAAACAGTAAACTAACTATACCGTCCCTCAAAAGATTATAAAGCCTGTATTATCGCAGTCGTACACAAAAAGTTCCAGTTCCAGTTCCTACTTCAGATCATCCCCTTCTTCAACAAGCTGCCGGGGCCATCTTGAACCCCTTGACTAATCCTGTCTCTTCGCATCTCTCCACTCCCTGTCCCACGACAACACCATTCCTCCTGGCACGGGGAAGTTGCATCAGGCTCTTGCCAACTCGAGCATAGTCACCAAAAAACTCATGCCCTCGAACATCATCACCCCTGACGATACCATGTCCTAGCGTCACACCCCAAGACCCTGCGACCTTGATGGCATGCGCGTTGGCGTTCCGATCCTGCTCTAGCAAGACAGAGTACACGGCACCCGTGTACCGGACTGTGCGTTCGGCCGTGCTGGCAGGGAAGTTCCACTCCTTGCCATCGGCAGAGATGGGGTGCCACGGCGTGACGAGCAACGGGCCAACCCGGCACAGAGTCTCGTTGGTGACGGGCGTCTTCAGCACAATGGCCACCTTCCTAGGTCCCATGGGTGTCTTGACTTTGAGGCCACGCTTAAGCCTCTTGATCTCCACCATCTTGCCCGAGGCAAGCTCCACGGGAGTCGAGCCGGCAAAACAAACACCCGATACATTCCTGTAACGGGCCATCGAGATGGGCGCCGAGTATGTGTTGGAGGACCCGGACCGGCGTCTTCGGGACGGTTCGGGGGCGGGCAAGCTGTCGAACGCATTGTCTAAACGGGTGCGGCAAGCCACGAATAGGGGGCTGTCAACTCCATACTGCAGCGGACCGGAATCCTTGAATGAATTGCAGATCTGTCGGGTGTGGGCGTTGAGATACGACGGGAGGAAGTGTTTTCCCCATTTCGAAAAAAACTCGTTGGATTCAATGGCGAGGGAAATCTGGCCCTTGGGCTCCGGGCCGTTCAGATCCTCCATGAGTGACTTGTTGCGCACGTCGTCAAAGTACTGTGCAGGCACGTCGGCAATCAGTTTGGCCAGGTCCCTCTTTGTTGATTCCTTGCCATGCCCGGGTGATATGGCCCGATGCTCATCATCCGACCCCAGGGGAAAGAGTGTTGACAGGAACTTGCAAATCTGGGCACGAGACTCGTGGTATGCGAGCTCGGCCTTGGAAATGTTGGGCGTGTCGAGCATGCTCTGGCGGAGGCTCGTTCGTGTCTCCACGAATTCCTCCGTCTCCATGGATTTGAAATTGAGGGTAGCGTCTATGATGAGCGAATCGGGCTGGCCCGCATCAATGTAGCCCTTTTCGGTGTAAAAGGACTCAATCTGGGGCGTGTTTTTCAACTGCAACCAGATGTCGCGGGATTGCCCGTACTGAATATTTCCCAACGAAATGGTCAGCTGCTTGTGCCCTTGGCTTGTAGTTAGAGGGGCCTGCTGGCCAACCTCCTTGCCTGTGGTCTCCTTGATTTCGACTGGGGATGCATAAGTCAATGTGAGCTGAGCGTTGGTAGCAAACGTGGATTGCAGATTCGCAAGGGCATGGACAAAGACGGTGCCAATCATGCCTGCATCAGGAATGAATGCGAAGTTGCCGCCTCCGTACTCAGCCAGCGACTTTAGCAAACCAGATCTCAAGCTATATCCAAAACCAAAGGTGTGGATAGATGCTGGTAGGGGTGGCATGGACTGCAACTTGGGGATGTAACCCATGGATGGGCACATGTGGTTGGGCTGGCCGTCAGTCAAGATCATAATGGCAGGAACACGAGGGCTGTCCTGCTCGTTGCTAAAGAGCTTGATCCCATCCAGAAGACCGTGCCACAGGTTGGTAGAGTCTATAGGTCTCAGAGCCTTGATCCTGCTCCGGGATTTGTCCTTGTTCTCGTCAGTCATCGGCTCAAGGGACTGGACGATGCGGGACTTGGTTCCAAAAGTCACTATGCCGAGACGGTCCCTCTCATCCATGGTCTCAATGATGGTGAAGGCGGCGTGCTTGGTCAGGTCCAGGACAGACAGGCCAGTGTCTTCACTTGTGTCCTCCCCAGGGACGGGGGCGGCACTTCCCATACTCCCCGATATGTCAATGACTAGGACGATATCGCAGGGCACATGGTGAATATCCTGAGTTGGAGCCCGTGGGGGCTGCACCTTGACAAGGAGGCCATCCCGAGCCGCAACATGATGAAGCTCGAGAGTGGCCTTGCCAGTAGATGCTCCAGTTGTCCCGCCCGTCTGATTGCTGTCCTGAGTCGAAACTGTATGCTGAGATTGGCTTCTTGACGTGTACTGGCGAAGGTTTTGGAAAAGGGTGGAGTTGCTAGAGTTGCTGGAGTGGGAGGGGGTGTAAAGAACCATGGTGAATGCTGATATTTGCTGCCAGCTGAGCTGCCAGGGCGTGATATTTGTGGTGGAATCGTGATGTTCTGCGATCCCACCACCAATGTGTGCGAAACCAAACGTCTTTATAACCAGCGTCGTTTTTCGCAAGTCCTTTAGTTACCATCCCTCCCAAAACCTATATCCAAAGTGGCAGGGCAATAGTGTATGTTGATACCGAAAATGGCTGCCCTCAGCCGCACCCAGCCCGGGCTAGTCGATGTGTCATGCCGGCCAAGAACGCACTACCTCCCCATGTTCTGTCTTCATTCAGACATGCAGTTCGATATGTAATCGTTGGCACTGCCGGGATGGACAGATTCCATAAGTTAGCCTGCCGATGAACCACAAATCCACGATCGGCATTTTGCTATTAGCCATTGGCATTCAGGCACCAGGTCATCCTACTGGATCAAAGCCCACTCTGCATCCCAACCCTCAGGACGATGATGCCTGTGTTATTGAGTTACATTGATTGAGTATTGAAAGAAACAAGTGGGGATGGTGCATCCCTTAGGCTCTCCATCTGGGCACCTTCGCAGGCAGACCGAAGTCGCCAACAAATGGCAATGTGAGGCAGAAATTAGCCACTTCATCCGTGTTGGAGTTTGATGGTCTGTCTGCCTGTTTAGGCAGACCCAGGAGGCAACCAGGCGCCAAGGCATTTAAGAAGGAGGCTAGGGACCCTTCCCCCGTAACTACAGGCGGGACCCCTCAGGTTAGGCTCTGTAAATCCCTGTAGGCCCTGCAGGCAGCCGTGTGGCTAAATGCACTGCCGCCCGCACCTGAATGTCATCAATATCACAGCGTCTAAGCTAAAGTGCTCATCATGTGTGCGTCCACAGATTCGATAACTTACACAAGTCTTCAAGCACAGATACATTAGGAATCGGATTTGACGACGCTATGCAAGTATAAACCCATTTCATGCGGTCGATTATTTTTGGCCGAATCATGTATAAATCATGTATAATCCCAAGAGACTCAACTACGTTGGCGGGTGACTACGCCAGAGCCGAACACATGGTGATTTTGTCGTCGTGATCCTAAAACTTATTATAAACGGCAACTCAAAGCAGTGGTTCGTCATACATGGTATATCGTCCTAGGGATCAGAGATTTCGCTCAGTGCCCTGCCTTTAGATTTATAACAAGCACCGTTCAACACTCACTGTGACTCTACCATGGTTGGCTAATTGCGGTTTGCAGGTCGCGATAGAGTGTAGTGAAGTTATCCCATGAAGGGCATTTCTTCCATCACAATTCCATCTCCCAGTAAACTAGCTCGTTGCTATTTGAAATTGTCTCGAGACTGCTAGTAAGTGTTCAGGTTGGAAAATATTGGTCAACTGCGTGGACACCTACCCTATCACCGGCAGGAGGACTTTCGGCCA
Organism: Zelopaecilomyces penicillatus; assembly: GCA_005765155.1. Lineage (NCBI taxonomy): Eukaryota > Fungi > Ascomycota > Sordariomycetes > Hypocreales > Pseudodiploosporaceae > Zelopaecilomyces > Zelopaecilomyces penicillatus. Next base: position 5,237,794 of record VCCP01000002.1, read on the forward strand.
CGGCTACATGCCCCGACTCGGTTTTCCTGCCGCAATGCAGTTCATGAATCTGTAGCAATTGAGTTTGGGTTTGGTGTTGTAAATTACAACGGTTGAACAATTAAGCAGTATGAGTACGATAACCCTGTAGTTCGATCTCTAAATACAAAGGGCAAGGATCAGTGATCTTCCAAACACTCAACTACGTGTAAACAAAATAAGTTGTACGAGAACTTTATAATAATTCACTTGGCGCCAGAAAAATGATGAATCCATGGCACAACATATATTGGCTGACGTTGGTGTGCATTCCATTGGGTAATATGGATAGCGTCTCTGGCATTTTCTAGATTTGCACCGTGTCTTGGTGTTATCTTGGGATTGTTGCAGACAAGCCCGTTAGTACTACATGTTGTCACAAGTTTTGCTGCAGCCGATGTTCGCACCAGATGTTATTGTACGAGACACACAGGTTGAAGAGGCCTTTTCTTACGCTCATGACGACCATTTTCGTTGTACTAGACCTCGTTAACTTTTCGGATACTTAACCTACCATTCTTGAGCGGATTTCAAGCTTTATCTTGCCCTTTGTTAAAGCAAAGGTCAGAGTCTATTGATTTATCATCAGCTTTCTGAGCTGTGACATCCGTCGCAAATACTTCTGCCTTCACTTTCAGCGGCTGAGGTAATTCAGTACAAGGCCATGTCAAGTCTTGGAGGCATTTATATCTCTGGGTGCGTTTGTGGCAACATGTTTGCCCGCCTTACATAACGGATAAGAGCAATGACGATAGTCGCTAGGTCATAATAAAGATCAACCCATTTCCGGTGCGTCTTGCTTGAGAATCCTCACGAGTTCAAACAAGTTCGATAGGCGGGTTAGACTCCGTTTTGGAATAAAGTTTGTCCATGTCCTCGATATACTCTGTCTCGCTAAGACTCAACCCCGTTGAGGTAGGTTCGTCAACGGAAGAGGCTGCAAGATGTCCGTTGATGATTGCCACACCTGTGATATTGAAATGAGCATATGGATGAGACTCCCGGTGGCTTAATTGACTCGTAGTTGGATTGGATGACTCCCTTCAAAGACTTGGAACAAGACATGTGAATACGGGACTCCTCCGCCCGGCGCCTCGCATATTCTGTGGAAGGTGCGGAGCTTCGCAAGTGTGCCAAGCAGCTCGGCTGGCTCCAGCCGCAGTGTGAGAATGGGTGTGTTGACGTGCGTTGCGTGTGTATATGATCGGTAGCTTCGCGTCCACAATCTGTAGGTACGAAGAGGTGTATCGAGCAGCGACCTAGCCAAACGCATCCAAGACTTTGGTATCGTGGCTAGAGGTTAGGCCAGACTTGTAACTGGAAGCTACGACTAACACACCTGCAACACGGGTGTTGATGGGGAGCTTGCCAACTTGCCACACTCTATGGTGTTCCTTCCCTCTATCTTCGCCTCCACAAACCTCCCACAACACCATCAACCCACCACAAGCGACCGGCTGGTGAGATCCAGACCGGGGTCTGCGACTACTCCACGCTGATTGCCGATGAATTGATTGCGACTTCATCTAATTACTGTCCTGCTAGCTGCTCTAATTCCCCCACATCCCCATATTCCGATCGCCCAGTCTGAATCTGATCGCCTGCGCTTGGGATGCTTCCTACTGTATCCCTACCGTTATGACTCGAGTTGCATCGTATCGCCATGCTTGGAACGCCGCCTCAGCCGTGGTAATTCCATGCCTCGTACAGGCATAGTGCACGGGCGGGAGAGCCAAGAAACTCCGTACTGTTAGTATGTTTGATGTCTGTGGGCTGACGTATTTTATCGTGGAGGAGCTCCTTGCTTTCCAGTTCCCCAGACAAATAAAAGGATCTGCTCACGACTGCCCCGCTGACAATGACGTAGGTAGCATTGGCATCATGCGCTGCCGATACTCAATCGTTAGACCCCTACTTGGACACTGCCCAATAATTATCTCCGAGTGAGCCAAACCACGGCAAACCAAAGCAGGGAACCCACCCCCCCGGCCCAATCACCCATGAACCGAGTTGTGGGGGACGAAGGACAGGTCCAACCAGCACATGCGGCCGCCTTGATGTTGGTGGAGTGGGTGAGCAGGACATCAGATTTGAGTTTAACTGGAGGCAAGCCAAAAACAACCCTCACCCAGCACCCACACACTGCGCCAGCAAGCAGCCACTCAGCCAAACAAGGCAACGGTGGTTGTGTTTGGGGTTGTGGGACCGCGGGGTCCGGTCAGCAATCACATGGAAGACTGATTGTCTCGTCAACCTTTCTTCGCCATGTAGCCTTTCATAGAGCAGCGCTTCGCCACGGCCACGTCTGCCCTTTCTGTCCATGATTGACGATGAAGAGATCGGCGTTCATGGGATCAACATATAATTAATCTTGTCAGATGTTGGTGCCTGGTCTGGTCCCTGAGGTCCTTCGCCAGCTTTCTTGTTGATGCATTTTGAAACCAAACAGAAGCCACTGCAAATGGATGATTTTCCTTTGACGAAGTGGCACACTCCCGCGGAGTCTGCCCCGATGCAGCGCACCAATAACTGAGCCAAAGTTCCGCGCTACATTCCATCGCTGAGGGTGTTGCATGATATAGATATCACAGCCATATCATCGATTCTCTGACACAAGGGTCTTGATAATACCTAACCACGGCAAGTCTTGGTTTTCAAGGGTTCCATGGCGCAGTTTAACTGTTTCCCCCCCCGCACGGGTCCCTTTCTGTAGCATCATACTGGGGTCCTCTAATTACTGCTTTTCATCGATTATCGCGCCGCTCACGTCCCGCGTGGGGGCAGATGTCGGCTCAAAATGGAGAAGGATTGACATTGAAATTCTCCCCACTCAATCTTTTTTTTCTTAAGCCGAGGGCATTTTCCTTGACTGGCCATGAGACCTGCCACGGTGTAATGCTGCGTTTGCATGTTATCAGTCTGTTTCAATCAGCCAACCAGACGAGAACGGAGGGAACTGTTTATTGACAATATGGGTGACACCATCTCAGGCCTCTGGATGCCTCTGGATGCCTCAGAGTGTTTCTGGCAGGGAACATGCGTGTGCAGTGGCACCCTTCGCGTCACCCCATTACCCAGCATTTATTACTGGTAACGCAGCATGAAACCCACAGCCCAGGCAATAAGCCGCAGCTGAGGGCTTCACAGCTCGGTATAATATGTGGAGTGCCTGTTTTGTGTCACTTACCTCCGACCGAGCAGGATGAAATTACGGCGCCGGAGCCAACGAAGGCATCTCACCTTGCAGCGCAGCCTCGCAGGACCGCTGCAAGATTGTCTCGCGCAGCGTGCAGGCCCTCGACTGCTCAGCCAACCACAGCCCGATGCTGCAGCTTGTTCAGCGTACGTAGCGCGCCAGGCAGATCCCTGGAGCATGCTGGATCCCTGAAAGATGCGCCACCGCACGCCAAACTGGGCCGAAACTGCGCCAAACTGCGCCAAACCTCAGGGCCAGCAGCCACCAGCGATGCAGGCGACGCACTATCATCATGCGCTGCAGCAGCCTACGACAAGCCTGCACCAAGCCTACAGCAGCTTGCAGCCAGCCCAGTTCCGGCTGCCCCCGAACTCCAGCGTCCAGCCTATGACGGTACACCAATTACCCCGACGGTGGCCCATGACAGAGGGAAATGCGTCATGCCAATCGCCCTGGATAAGCTTTTAGGCTCTGTGCCCTTTTCGGCGCCTCGCTGTGACGCTGTGCTCTTATTGCCTTTTGCCTCACTCTTTGACCGGAAGCCCCCGGCGTCTCCCCCTTCTCGCTGCGCAGTCAATGGCGGAGCGCTGCCTGGTTAGCTGAGCTCCTCAGCCAACAAGTCCTGTACGAGCCCTGTGCAAATGAAGGGGCGAGCCCGCGTGTCCTCAGCTCCATCCGCGCCAGGCTCAGAACGACCTGCACGATGCCTCGTTGTGCCGTCTTGACTCTTTCGACTGGTTCTGACGTTAGCGGCTTGGCCAATCACTATCTGGCCGGCGTCTCACTCGGCCCCGCACCACCCAGACGGACGACGACGACAAGGCCAGGGAAAAAAATAAAGCTTCTGCCTCGTCGAGTTGGGAGAAGGCGCCAATGCCAGCCATGACTGTGGTTGGACGGGTGGATGGATGGATGGATGGATGGGATGGATGGGTCAATGGCATGTAAGTACCTTGCCCACATCCATGATACCTCCACAGCCAGCCCTGACATGGTTACGAGCAAGGTAATTGCCAAATCAACCGTGGCACATCTCTATCAGTACCACGGCAATAATACCCACTGCTGTTTGGTAGGGCCGTTTGTTCGTTCCACCTCTCCCGTCTCGGTTTCAAAGTATAATAAGTGCCGTTTCCCCCCGTCCTCGGTTTTGGTTTTCCATCTTCACATCCACTCTCATCCGTCCGTATCCCTAAGGTCTCTATCACCAAAGCTACCTGACAAAAACCATACAACACTTTGACAACTTTCAAATCAATCAACAACTTCATTCAACCAATATGCCTGCCTACGAGTACTGCTGCAAGTGTGGTGGCATGATTGTCATCAGCACCACCTGCAGTGGATGCGGCCACAAGCAATGCGGCGAATGCCCTGCGTGCTAAATCTCCATCCCATGACGGTGTTGCGAATGAGCTTTCTACAAGGTCCGTGGGTCCCTATGTCCAAGTGTCTTCTTGACCAAATATTGGTATTCATGTTCATGACTAACATCAAGACAGTCATTTGGAAAACGCCATCACTTTCTTCTTTTCCCAACACGTCACTCATGCCCAACCACCCCTGGCATCACTACACCCACGACTCGACGATGATGAAAAGTCGCCATATCTTTGATGATGATATACGAAGCAATGGTTTGGCGGTCACCCGCCACCCCTGTTGCAGGACGACGGCGTTTCTTGAGATTGATACCTACCCTCTCTTTTTGACCGATTGAGTTGGACCTCGTTTCTTCAAATTATTGTGTTATTGCACGGAGGTGCAGGTTGTGGACTTGACAATGAGCGACCGTGCGGGACACGCAAAGTACAAGCAGAACCTGGCTCTCTCTTCTTTTTCCTCACATTATCTGTACTCTTTTTGTTTTCTTCCAAAGGATACCTTTTTGATGATTTGTTCTACTACTTGGAAAAGGAAAGACGAAATGATCTGATACCCATACCTTGTCTTGTTTCGTTGGGGGTGGGCTTTTCCTGTGTTTTACTATTTTGGACGATCCGCTGGTTTATGGGTTCAAGCAACGAGGCTCTTGTTTTTAACAGTAGCAACGGACAACTGATGGAGAGCCATATACACAAAAAAGGACAAAAACAATACAACACAATTCTTTGCAGACCCTTATGATACGTTTGGTGATGTTTTGGTCTTGAAATTTCTTTGGCTTTTTTAGTTTTATTACTTCTCAAAGGTGGTTATAGAAAGAATCCCACTATCTCGCGTCGTTCATCATTTGGGTTTCCCGTTTCAGGTTCATGTTCAGTTTGTACGTCTCCCCACAACGCACTTCATGTCTCTAATAATCCCTTACCAGGCAAATCGACTCCGTCTTAATTTCGCGCTCCTTGACGTGGAAACCCAGCTTCTCGTAAAACGGTACGACCTTGGCGTTATCCGCCGCAACACCGATCCAGATGCCCTTGCTCGCGCTGCAGGATGGCAGCGCGACATCTCTGACGCTCTCTACGAAGCGGTCGATAAGACGACGCCCCCATCCGTGACCCTGCCACTCCTCTAGTAGGTCGATGTGCATGGTTGCCTTGTACTCAGCCAGCAGGTCAGCGTTGCCGTCGATGAGCAGCAGCTGCGGGCTATAGGCCATCTGAGCAAGAGCTATTTCATTGATAGCGCCGTCGACGAGCCAGGGCGCTTTGTTGGCGGCAGAGAGGCCCGGAATATCGGCGGCGGCAGGGCGGCAGCGGAGATCGGGAGACGGGTCGAGCACGGTGCTGTGGTAGGAGCCGTAGGCGGCGCAGAAGGCGGGGATGTCCGGGCAGCCGATGCAGTAGCCGACGGCGGTACCGAAGCCGTCGTCGAGGACGAAGCAGGTTGATGGCGAGAGGTGCGTGTACTGGTGTGTCCAGATGTACGGGGCCAGACGCCGCGCGGGCTCGGAGGGGGACAGTGAGGGCGGAAGAGTAGCGCGGCACTGATGTTTGATGTTAGTCTGAAGCTAATAATTCAAAGTATACCAATTATACACACACACACACACACACATATGTATGTATTGGTGACAGCGGTATATTTTGATATTTTAAAACACCACAGAGAGCTTGGGCAGGTAAGAGGTCATCGCGATTCAAAGTTATGGCGGGGGAGGGGATTATGAGATGAAACCACTAACAATATGTGCCATAGCATCAAAGTCCGAAGACTGGAACGGCCTTATAAACGCCATTGCAAAGAAAACAAGAAACTGCTTTCCGAATTGTCCGTCCGATTAGAACCCCTGTATTAATTCAGAAATGGACAATGTAGATAGAGATTAGACAATATAAAAAAAAGGGCGTAGATGTCAGAATTGTTTGTTCTTTAATGTGCCTCTCCTATAGTAGAAAGAGATGGATAAAAGTAAAAAAGGAAAAAAACTCACATGGTCACTGGGATGAAATGGATTAAAGTCCCCCCCCCCCCCCCTCTATATCCCCCCCAGAAGATGGGGGAGGGGGGGCAGCAGGCGGGCGCCGATTGGAATGGTGGAGGCGGAGGAATTAAGTCATGAGATTTTCGAAAGAGAGAAAAGGGAAATGCGTCAAATCCCCACAAAACCCGCCCCAGAAACCCCTCTCAAAAGCGAAAGACAGACAGAAAGAGAGAGGATGAGAGAGAGAAGAAGAAGAAGAAAATACGAGTAGTCATCTACTCCATGTGGGGGCCAAGGATTTGTAGAGTGTAACATGTCAATTCTTGTGCCCCCCATATGGCTAAGAGCTTTTAACGTTAGATGGATTTATGTTCTCCATTGACTTGATATGGGGGGGGGGGGGGGGGGGGTCAGTTCCGTTCCCCGCGCTTACCTCGCCACCTCTTGAATATCCGCTCAGCTAATCAATCCATCCTGTCACAAAACGGGGGCCCTGAAAAAAAAGGGACTGATCAGAATCGAGAGATATCCTGCAAAGATTCCATTCCCAACGGCCCCCATCCCATCCATCGCCTTACAAAAAAGCCCTGCAGCAGAAGTGGGACGCAGCTAGGAACCAGGGGGAGGGGGGGGGGGGGGGGGGGGGGGGCATTTAATCAACTTTTAGTCTGCAAATCAATCAATTCCTTCAAATCGTCTAATTAATGCACCAGCCCAGCCCAGTCAACATTGCCTCCACTGAATCTATCCATCCATCTTTCCACTCCTTCCCCTCCCCACCCATCCGTTCACCTCAAAACGACCCTACATATTTTCTTGTTCACCTCCTCCCGATCTGGCCTAGACGCCGGTTTTGAAGCCGGTTTCTTCGGCCAGCGCTCCGGGCTTCCGGAGTTGGGAGTCCCGCTCCTGAAACACCTACAGCATGGCTCAGCTTGGCCTCGTTAAACGTAGGAGATAAACACTGGGGGTTTTATTTATTTATCAAAAAAAAAATTGATGGGCGTACAAACACCATTAGAAGAAACGACTACCCGTTCAGCTCTACACTCCAACAAATCCTTCAACACCTCAACCTTCACATGACTTCATCAAAATCTCATCCCACTCCAAAACTTTGTTTTTATCATGCCTACTGTTCACAATGACCGAGCACTCCTGTACCTCGTTTATAACCTTGTTACTGTAATTCGACCGAGTCCGGCAAGTACCAAGTTAATACTATTTGACATGCTTTTCTACAACTTGGAGCAACAACTTGCTGTCTGCCACAACCAGAGCTAGCCCCTTTAAAAAAAAAATCTCGCGAAAAGTTCCTTGCGTAATAAAACGATAAACCCAGTACATTCTTAACTTATCCCCAGTCTCTGCAGCAGCAGCTGATACCAAATATCAATGATGAAACAAAGTCCAACCCAATTCCACTTCGCCTGTTCCCACCAAGATTCAAATGCTCCCAAGGAATACTCACACACGACACCAAATTTGACTCAAATACAAAAACAAATTGAAGCGAAAAGTACAGGAATAACTTTGTTCCGTTTGCCATGGCCAGCAAGCCGTATAATTATTACAACATAGCGTCGGAGGAGGTATCTTTCGTCATCTTGAATCATATGCAGCGGTGTGCCAAATCAGAAAACGATCAAAAGTAGTGACAGAGAAAAGAATAGTAAACAAAACACAACGCAAAAGACAAACAAATTAAATCAATCCACCAGGCGTATTGCCACTGGACATGTTGGAATGTGGTAGTGGGGGCCGGTTATGAAGACGTGGAGGGCTATTCCGTGCTCTCCCATTCAAGTTGTTGCTCTCGCTAGTTGCCCTACGCAGTCTTTGTCGATGTTGCTCCAAGCTGCTCTCATCATCCGAGAAATCAAATCCACCTGGCATTCGTGGAGATGCTATCGATGCTTCTTCATCCCCTCGTCCTCGTCCAACAGGAGTGTTCTTGCGCCTGGGATTGATTGGCGGCAAAGGAGGCGCGCCTACCAGCGCAGCCGCTGCATGGAGATTAGGCGTGGATGCTGCAGATGACAACATGCTCCCATTCCTTGGACGGCCATATTCCTGCCCATCCAACTGAACAGTGGGCACATGAGAGGTTGTTGATACCAACACTGGCTCTGAAATGTCCATCTTCCTAACCGGCTTCCTGCTGGAGGAATCGAAGAAACTACCAGGGCCACCAGGTGAGTGAATCGGAGATGCCTGGCTGGATTCTGATGTGCGCTGGCGGCTCCTAGGTGGGCCAGCCGATCGCATTCGCGTGCTGCTGGAGGGACTGCTAGGGTTATGCTGATCATCATATGGTGCTGAGCCGTTGCGCATGCGAGTTTGCCACATGGAGCTTTGTCCGCCGTTGCTGGTTTCTGACCCGCTTCTGTCACGTTCCGAAGGCGCGCGGGAGCCTGTACGAGAGCCAGCTTGAGAGCTACCGCGATTTCTTGACTCCTCGCGCGGCATGCGATTAAACATGGCGGGAGGTGGGCCACTAGTTTCATGTGAAGCTGCCCGCAAGTTTGCCGGTCTTTCCTGTGTTGGGGTTGACTTTGGTGAATGATGTCGCTGTTTCATCTCTATCTCCTTCATTTTCTGCAACTCCCTGCGCGCCTGCCGAAAAGCCTTCAATCCAGCGTGGACATTTTCGCCCTTGTCCGCGTTCGATGTAGACTCATCTGTTGGTTGCTCGCGTGCTTGGGCAGGCCGACCTCGCTGTGACTCCTCAGTTGAATCCGCATATACCTGACGTGCTTGCGGCTGTGCTGGCGTTGTAGATCCGGATATAATATCTTTGTTGTTTTGTCGAGTCTGGCTGGTCTCACGTTGTTCTCGGTCAAAAAGCGAGCCGCGGCTAGACTTGGACCTTAGAATACCCAGACCAGTAGACTTGGGCGGAACTAGGTCCTTGTTTGCCTCCATTGGAGGCATGGGGGGAGGTGCCGTCGGCTCAGCATCAACATCAGCGTACGACGTCAACTTTTCCCGCACCCTACGAGCACCGTCTGCCAAGTGGCGAGCAAAGTCATCCTGTTCGTTTTTGAATCCCTGCTCACGAGGTTCCGTGATTGATTTTGTTCCTACGGGGCTAGCGTCGCGACTGTATGAAATCCTCTCACCGTTTCCCACTTCCTCCGTGGTTTGACCATAAATAGACGATGCGTTGCTATCGCTGCGCAAATGGGCACGTACCATTCCACTCAAACCAGTATTTGGACCCAAAGTTGGCGAATCAGTAGGTGACTCGGTGTCTAACCCAAATCGCTTCTCAGAAACCGGCGACGTGTCTCCAGATGTCTTTGAGGAGAGAGACAATGGAGTCGGTAGTGCCGATTTTCGAAAAGCTGGATGTTCCTGATCATTTGGACGCTCTAGCGCGAGATGAAGTGCGCCGCTTGGGTTGTTTTGCTGGATTAAAATTGATGATCCATCACTATCATCAAAAAAAGAAGTACCGTTAGATTGATCCTGTGGATTTAAGCCATTCTTGGCGAACGAGGGCTCAGGCTTCTCTACCTGACTTCTTTGGGTCGACGATGTTGACCGTGACCTCGATGCATGAATCGCATCAACAGAGTCACTTGGTGTTCGCTGGGTTGGCGTGTCACGACCTTGCTGCAATTGACGTTGACGTTGCGTATACTTGGAATCGTCATATTTCTGTGAAGGTCGGTTGAAAACCCCCATTGCGGTAGCCTTTCCGCGATCATTGGGCTGAATGGACAAGGCTGATTGGTCCTCTGATTCACTGATGGGTGGACTAAGGGGCGGGTTTGCGCCATAACTGGCCTTGGTCTCTAGACTGGGCATCTTGGTCGAAGATTCAGTGGGGCTCAGCGGAGAATTGCTGCTGATTGGTGTGTAGGACCGCAGATTAGGGGCACTGGCCTTGCTAAGGACCGACCTATGTTCAAGAGTCCGGTCCCCGAAAGCGCTGTGAGTCGGCGATGGAATACTGCTGAGTTCTGGTGTCCGAGAGCCAAAGGCGCGAGGTCTGGAGAGTGTATCCATTCTGGACAATGCTGACGACTGTTGGTTTTGCAGATCCTGCGTGAGTCCCTGCTCATATAGACGGCGTGTTCGAGTCACACTTCGTTCCAGCGATTGGGCAGACCCTGAGGCGTTTGAGGCTTGTTGTGAATCCTTTCTCGCCAAATGTGGTTGTGATGATGTGATGGATGGGCCTGCAGTTGAACTGCGAGCACTGAATGAAGGAGCTACTGACACGGTCGAGCTCGTCTCACGATGCCGCCCATGACTTGGTTGAGGCTCTGGTTCAGTCTGGTGGTCGTCTCTGTCTTCTTCTAGAGAACGCCTCTCCCTCTCAGCTTGTCTCCATTTCTGGAAAGCAGAAGATGCGACATCATCATCATACAAGGCTCGGCCAGGCATGCCCCCGTTTTTGGATGTGCCAGCAGCACCACCGACGGGAATTCTGTAGATCTTCTGTCGGCCACCGAACAGGTTGTTTCCGTCGGTAGGCTTTGCGCGATTCATAATGCTCCCGGCACTCATAGAACCAGTGTCGTCTGATGACTGAAAAGAATCCACGCGAGAGAATGAAGGCGTTTTGAGTGATTCAACCTCTTCGATATCGTGGAGCCCTGCTGCATATCCATAATCTGGCATCTTAGATTGCCTCTTGGGAAAGAGAACGCTGTCATCACTTGCTTTCCCAACTTTCGTGTTGGGATCATCTTGCTCTCGAAGCATTGAAAATCGTGCTGACAGACCAGTCATGAGTAGACTAGTCCGGAAATCATCTGAAGGTGGCAATGCACTGCTAAGATCCAGGTTCATTTTGGGCTCATCTTCTGGTGATCGCTTCTTTCCAAACATTCTGAATGGACCAGATGATTCCCCATCAATGGATGGGCGGGACCCATCGCCCTTCTTCTTGTTCCGAAACCGGTTCATTATAATAAGACTGATTGAAAGTCCGCGTAAACGATTTGAAGTCGAAGCTCGAAAATATTTCAAAATAGGGAGATTAAACGCCTTGCCATGAAATCATCCAACACAGAGTTCGGCCCGGAACGTTTGTTTTCGGATGCAGATTTGAGCGCAGCCTGTAAATTTTCAGTCAGAAATGCTACCGGCACACGTAGGGCTAGCCCGTCAATAATATGAGCAGAACAGCCTTTGGGAAAAGGTTCGCGATTGCAGCACACAAGACACTAGCCAGGTTGTGTGAGGCCAGTCACCAGTCGAATGATTCGAACATCCACATCCTCCCACCAAAATAAGGACCTGAATGTGCTAACAAAACTGGGAGAAACATACCGAATTCGAAGAGTTGCCTGGTATTTGGTGTGTTGCAGCCGTTGAGATTCAAGGCGAACACCCAAACCAGGATAGATCTTGTCCACCAGGCCCGAAGACTGGTAGAGAACTTGCAAGCTGGTTTTGAAGGTTTGCCGTGTTGAGACTGGGAATACGGCTGGATTCAAATTGCTAAGCAGATTCGGATGCACGTGCTATCCACTGACTCCCTATCACGAAGGATGACGGCAAAAGTGGTGAAGGCTGGCGAGTGCTAATTGATACTGCAGGGCAGCAATCGGTCGAAACTTTAGACTCGAAAGGGAAATGATGGAGGGACAATTGAAGCAGACTGTGGTGAACGGATGTCTTAGAGGTCGGTGAGAGAAGACAGTTTCGAAGCGGGCGTGCAAGAAGGCGTACAAGTGCGTGGTGGCTCCCTGGTACTGGGGATGTCGAGAGATGAGGGCAACAGTCGTAGGCTAAGACTCAAAAGTCGACCAAGAGAATGAAGGAGGAAGAGGAGAGCGAGGATGAAGGACGGCATCCGAAGAAGTGATGAAAGAACGAGCAGATGAGGAGAGAAAAGAGTGGAGAGTTACGGAGTCGAGTGCCACGGCCAGGCCAGAGCGGACCAGGGTAGAAATTGGGGATAGTGGACAGCCCTGGGGGGAGTAATAATTACTGGGTGTAGGTACCTGACCTGTAGGCCGTAGGTGTACCTGTAGGGGGCGAATGGACGGGGACCGAGCCTGGTCAGCAGCAATTGGTGGTGCTCTAGCACGGAGTAGCAGCCTGTACTAACGTGTATCCCACACATGCTTTTTGTTTGGTGCAGGTGTTGGCGCTGGTGGCATTGCGCTGGACGCGATGACCTCGCCTTAGTAGACACCTCAGCCAAGCTACATCCATCCCTAGGCGCTGTAGTGGGTGTGCGGGTGCTTGGCCTTGGCAAATAAGCTTGCCCATCCTGGGACGTCTACAGGCATCCGGTGCCAGACCACAGGGCTTTTCCCCCCTGGGCGCCTCTTCTGCCGCACCTCTGCACGCTACACGCTGCACACTCCTGCAACTCGCTCTCTGTTCAGTGCAGGCCGCCAGCTGCACTCTTTGCACACTATGTCTACGGCAGGGGGGTGAAAAGACGAATATAGCATTTGGATCCAATGGAATGGATGGCACCCGACAGACTTGCAGCGTGCCTAGTGCACTGTTTTTTGGGAGGGCAAGCCCTGTGGCCCTGCGGGAGACAGACTGGCCAGGGTCAAGGTCGCTGAACACACTGGCTGAAGTCCAGCGATTGAGGCCCCCCTTCAACAGCCAGCACAGCACACCAATTCCCATCAAATCTCCATCAACGGATCATATAGGGGCTTTTCGGTACTCACAACAGCCCTCTGAGACGTAGACCCATGATAGCAGCAGGGTCCCCAGTCGAGATGCCTCAGCAGGTGCGACAATTGCCAGGTCAGGGAGAGGGAGAATGGTATTAGTTGTAGAGGCAAGATGAACAGTCCTTTTTGCTCATTTCCAAATATTATGTTGAATTCCCAACACCCGAGATCGGGACGGCTTTTCAGGACCTGCACCTAAGATGACTCAAAAGTTAGGTGGACAAGTACTAATCAAGCTTATGAATTCCTCGTCTACTCAGGAGCTCAGGGAAGCTTTTCCGGCCAAAGCTGTGATCGGTGCTTGGATGATTAGATACTTACTATGTAGGCAGATGCATCACATCGGGATGATGACATTCCCGCTACTAATGATTGAATTCTGGGGTCACTAGGGAAACATCCGCTCAAACCGTTGGCCTTTTTGCTCTAGCCGTTGGTGTGAAATGATACTAGATACTAAGCCTTAGTACGAATACATCCCCTAGCCAGTATTAGTGGAAACATCTAAAAGAGGCAGCTCTCCTTTTGTATGCCTTCTTTTTCCCAAGCTAAGGCTCATCAATAGCTTGGATTGTGCCGTGTCTGCTATTAAACGATCACAAAAGAAGACACAACTCTTGGCATCAAAATTTGAAATGTTCTGACAAAGCCACGAGGTAATTAACGTTATCTCTGTCGTTGCCGTGGTTTCTTGCTCCGCAACATGCAGGTACAGTTCTCCCGCATACACAGTTTGACAACTTCATAAAGAAGCGGGAGATGGTTCGCAGAGTCATACATGCCGTAGGGCGGGCGACGGACGGACTCAGATGCAGGAGATCCCAGTTACTACAGATACGTATCGGTAATATATTTGGCGCAGGTACCCACGTATAGTGTGTAGCAGCCACAAAGGATCTGTCTCCATATTCCAACTCAGCCACGGCGGCATGTCTGCACAGGCATGGATCTTCCCGCAAGCGAACAGCGAGCGTCTGAGCAGCAGGACGGTCTCATCAGGCAACCAGTCACGGCCCAAAGATCCCGTAGATGCGTCGGGCTATCGTTGCGCAGCTGGTGGTGCTGGCAAGCATAGTATGGTAGCTAGATATCCCATGCAGTTCAGAGTTGTATGAACGGATGTGCAGGGGATCGTGCGTTTTGGCCCTGAGATAGATTAATTATAGTGCAGCACTCGGCCGTTGCCTGCATGTTCCTGCAAGGGACGGAAAGGACCTGGCATAGTGGCTGCATGCGATGCGCGAAGAGTGCCGGAGGCAATCACGGCATCGACTCCAACGTTTATGAACCCTGCGGCATCCGTGTTTAGAATATACAGGACTATACTGAGCTGGTAGACAGAGCCAAAGATGGAAACGAGTCCGATGCAACATATCCAAAATCGTAACATTGACATCAAGCACATTATGGGCTTGAAAGGTGAGTGCATCCGCTATCTGTTCACCAGCCCACAGACAGTATAACAGCAGGCATTTGTTGGGATGATTGATGCACACAATACTGCTCGAGTGGGACTGGTGGGGATTAGATAAAAGGGGCTCCCCATTTGGCGTCTTTGTTTCACTGTTTCTTTCTTTTCCTTCCGGTCCTAATGCATACCTTACCACTCATCATGTCTAGTCAGGCTGCCAACCTGCCTCTGCGACAGCGCAGCGGGGGTTCGCCCCGGCCCGCCTGCTCCTAGACACCAGTGGCTGGCATCAACGTCCCGCGAACGCCTCTTGGTGAAGGTCTAGAATCATGCCAACCGGCCGCTGCTGGTAGTTTGCTCAGGCAAGGCGATGGAACCGTAGGCCGAGGCGTCGAGGCGCCGAGAACGTCATCCTAGCTGACCTCACCACGGCCCCGAGATATCATTTATACCAGTGTCATTCCAAGCGTACGCACACGATGTGCAGCGGCCGCAGCTCGTTGCGCCTTCGGCAGATTTTGCATGTGGCTTTCTTACCGGCAGTCAAAGCCCGAAAGTCGGACAGAGATGTTGGCAGAGTGGGCTTACGATCATCGATCACCCGTCAGCTTATCATGAGAACCAACTTTGCTATCCGTCAGCCTCCCTTGCCGCCGCAGTGAGCAGATCAGCGGCAGCATTTGTGGTGGTTGCATGGCTGTCTACTCTGCTGCTGCGCTCTGTGTATGTGAGTGGTTTTGCTTGTGGGCAACCCACCTGGGGCGCCTAGCCATAGTGAGGGGTCCGTTTGCCATAGGTTGCTATCAACGCAAGCGATGGATCATCTGGCTGCTGCACTTCATTAGCTGCCCACGACACGTGTGCCACCGACAAAAGAGACAAGAACTCGTACTGTACAAGAGGGAGCAAAGAGAAGCGAGAGAGAGGCAGAGAGAGGACCCCACTCGGAATGCCGAACGGGCGATGGGTGCAGACCGTGCAGACCGTGCAACGACAGAAGTGACAAAGGTGAGTGGTCTTGACGCATTTTCGCATCTGTTCTGGTGTAGCGTTGTGGTGCATCTCCAAGCCCCGCACCGCTGCCGGAGATTCGCCATGTCACGAGATCATCTGGGTGTCTAATTGGCAGAAACAGCTGTAATTGCTTTTGACCGGCTCCCTCTAGCCATGACAGCAGGTACGGGTAGATATTATCAGTATGATTACTCCTGTAACTACGGAGTACAATCCTGCACATCCCCCGGGTGAATGAGCGGATGCCCAATGGAATTGCCTGCTTCTACATTGTCCGCTAGACCAATATTGCAGGTCCAGTCGACGTCCAGCAACCAGCCATGACGAGGGCACTACGTAAGTGTCACCACGCCACCCACAGCACGTCGCACCTTGTCTATGCCTTGTGCCTGTGCTTGTGCTTGTGCTTGTGCTTGTACTTGTGCATACGAATTTGGCAAAGTTGAACAGGGCGAAATGCATACTCAACTGGTTGGCAAGCTGGGTTGTCGGAAGAGATGTGTGCAAGATGGCTGGCTGGTTGCTTCTCCCCCCTCCCACTTGTCCTCGTTTGGCAGTTGAATTTGCAAAATTTTCCTCCTTCCCTTTTCTCCTTCATCTTTTTCCTTTTCTTTTCTTTCTTTTTTCTTCTAAACCCATTTTCTCTCCCCGTTGCCACCAACCACTCAAAACACTCAACACTTCTCAAGCGTCAGGGGCTCCGTCAAGAGCGCTATGAAGCCAGGATTGTTCCACGTCTCCACCTGACTTAGTCGGCCAATGGGAAGGCTGTTCCTGACGCTTAACCGGATTGGTTGTTTCCTCCTGAGGCCCCGATTCAGGGGAGGGGCGTGAGTTTAGTTTGATCTTCCAGCAACGCACTCGCGTTCTTTTTGCCCACGCAACCACTTCGGGTTTTTTGAAACAGCCAGAGATTGTCAAGCCCAATCATTCCTTCTTTCCTTGGTCGTTGCGTCTTCTTTTCTTTTCCTACCATCTGAATCTTCGTGCTACCGCAGTCGTGTCAATACTCGTTGCGCAAAAACTCGGTTGAAACGCTTTCTCCTGGCCGATATTGCGTGCCACCTCGCCTCAAAACCACTCTGCCAACTGTCCAAGGCGCCTCCTAGCTTCCGTGGTATGGCTCATTGTTCTCCCTTCTCCATCGCCATTGACTTGTCGAGCTACTGGGTCCTAGCGCCGGCCCGGAGAGGCCTGTGCCAGACCCCGACCATGTCAGCCCATCTGCTGGGAACGCTTGCTGGCTAGCATGTTTGTCTGGTGTGGCCACTGGACATGGTCGTGCTGACCTGTGCGTAGAAACAGACTCCCTAGCATGAGTTGCTGGGATGGGCAGACCGATGCATCTCTTCAAGCTTCCGTGTTTCGTCTGTTCCCAGGCACTTGAACCGCATAAATGTCCAACGCCTTCGACACCTACTTTTGGCCGCCACCCCGTCACACAGTTTACATTATAATCAACTGCTGGACAACAATCATATCTTCCCAACCCAATTTGTGTAAATCTAAAACAATGGCCGGCATCCTGCCCATCACACCAGCTCGAGGCCCCAAGCTCTCGTACAGGGTCGTGAAGCAATGGATCCACAAGGACATGCCGGGCAACAACCATGGCGATGCTGCCGGCAGCCGGCTATTGTGCAGTCACACGTGGTCTTTGGCATCTTAAAGTCGGGCGCTACGAGCGCGCTATCTCCAGAGCTGAGGTCTCCTAGCCAAGGAACCGAAATCATGGTTCGTCCATGTCGACAGCGATTTCATGGCTTTTGTGATTCATTTGTACGGCCCAGGATACTCCCAGTATCTCTCTTTGCAAACTCTCGAGTCATTTGCTTGAAACGGCCTCTATGAAATGACGCATACGAGCGAGACTTGGTGACGTCGACCTCAACCAAGTCCAATGTTCTCTGATCGCCCTAGATCGCCGATGGCCCAGAGACTCTGCTCCCACACAACCCCACCCCTTGCACAATCTTTCTTGCACAAGCTATCCAGGTTAGACCTCCCACCGTGCCATCGGGTGACAGGAAGAGTCTTTTAGTTCCGCCTTCTGTTTTTCTACAGGTCAAACAGAGTTAACGCGCCCAATGTGATCAACTCTGTCAGCCTGTTCCCATTAAACCTGGCGAATTCTTGCAGTCGCGCTATTGAAATTCTTATTTGCCGCTCAGATATTGGCCCAACTAGACGAATATCCTGGCCAATTTGGTGTCGGACTTAACAGAACAATATTTGATGAGGACAGTACACGCGATTGCTCTCGGACCTGTAGTACGCTAGAACACACGCGTTGATATCGTCAACAACAGAATCTTCGACGCGACGTCGCACCGGGGAAGCTAAAGAAGAGTTGTTATGTGCCATCCGTGGGCACCTTTGAACTCCTCTACAAATTTGTAACCACTTACGGCCCAAAGATATTTATAGAGAACACAAGTCGTTGTCTTTCAAGCGTGAGTCTGATGCGCATGGCTGGCAGCCCAATGGATCTTGCCCCAGATTTGTCGGACTATCGCCAAGCAAAATGCACGCCAGATCACTGATTGGACTCCCTCCTGAACTTTAAAAATGGTGGGCAAACTGTCTGCACGGCTTGACCGAAAAGGGGTTTCATCATCGGCGCCCTTACAGTCATTAGTCCTACAAGATCCAATTTTTGTTTCGAACGAGCCTGACTAGGGACATTTCTTCAATCTCTTATAAGTCACAGCCGCCGCCCTTCACTTCAATCCATACCCAGGTGTGAAGTCATGCAAACAAATCAAATCATTGAGCGGCGATCACAGTGCCATTGAAGGGACCATACTAATTAAAGTATCAATGAGGAATGCGCATCCCGATGAACAGCACGCCGCAGCATTGTTCCACGGCACGGACAAGCGCCTCCACACCTTGCCGATTGGATGGCGCGTAGAGAAAGCGCAATTCCGAACTAGGTATTCCACTATGAGTAATTATTAGTGTGTGGTTACGTTTTGTAGCAAAGGAATTTCCATTCGCCGTTGCCGGATCTCGGGTCATATCGAAAACGCCGGCGAGCTATTTTATCAGGCTCTGACAAACGTAAGTCAAGGGTCTCACCGTGCCTCGTAAATAATGACAGTTGCATTTTTTTCTTGGTAACTAGGCGTCACTTGTCGCCGGACAAGTCTTGATCAAGAAATCCTCCGCTTGCAAAGGAGTATTAATGCAGCAACGCGTCCAGCGCAGTCCCCCCACAACCCATATGAATGCTAATGGGGCCAGCTGAAGATAAGTGAGATGACAGAGTGGCGATGTTTCAAACACTTGATCACTGCAAACATAAGCGTGCACCATTTTTGACAGATTTCGTTCTTTGTGCAACTCTTGCTTTTTTTGTTTGACCGTTTCATTCGTACGACCATAATTTATCGCCGGATTGGTATACCTGCATTGTAAGCATGCAGGTCGGACTCCTCCTACATAAGTCATGTCGTGTGCCGTTTTCAAAGATTTTCGAACCGCCCATCGCGCACATCTGTCCACACCTCTCCGTTTCATAGCCATGCAAACTCTGGATGTGCTCGTCATTGGCGCAGGCATCGCAGGCTTGACGTGCGCCATCTCATTAGCCCGCCACGACGGTGTCAGAGTCACCATTTTGGAGAGCGCATCTCTACTTGGCGAGGTACGAGCTATCAACTCTCTTGTTTTGACTGCCAGCCAGTTTAAGCAAGTTCCCTTCTTCTTAGGAGAGAGCATTCATTGGCGCTCTTTCAGGTGTGACAGAGAGTAATGTTATGGCGCTGACATCCTCAAACATATGGATTAGCTGGGGAATGGCATTCAGGTTCCAAGCAATGCTACTCATATTCTGCGCAAGCTAGGATTACTAGACAAGCTACTTGCCAAAGCTGGCGGCTCGGCTCTAGAAGCTCGGTCAATAGACTTGCAAACTGGGACGACACTTTTTACACGGAATCTGGGTCGCTGCGAGGAACTTTATGGCACTCCTTGGCTGTAAGTACGCTTGACATAGTTGCCTATGTGGACATTTATTTGTCAAACCACAACATTTATCAGAGGCCAGACTATTCCGCCTTGTGGCCTTGCTTGTTCCCATCCAGCATTTCCCCCAATGCCGTACGTTTGTCGACTATTGTGAATTGACTTCTAACACGATGGGCGGTTATTAGCATTGTTCACCGCGATGACTATATGAACATCTTACAAGAGGAAGCGCTCAGGTTAGGAATTAACATCCGACTAGGATGCAAGATCCGGAGTGTCGATTTAGATGCGCCCAGTGTTAGCCTTGAAAATGGGGAATTGTGCAGAGCAGATGTTATTATCGGATGTGACGGTATGTATGCCCTACAATTATTCCAATAACCCTTATTTTCCACTTGTATCTATGTGAGTCTATTCAAAATTTTATGTTCCAGATAACTAATCCGCAAATCTCTTTCAGGGGTCCATTCCGTCGTGCGAACCGCTCTGCATCCCAAGGTCCGGATGCACACCACTGGCGCCGTAGCATATCGTTCCATTCTTACGAGGTCGCAGCTCACAGCCGCCTCGCCGGAGCTGGCTGGAATACTCTTAGAGCAAACATGCCGGTTCTGGTTGGGGCCGATGACCCATGCCGTGGTGTATCCCGTACGTAACGGAGCAACGCTGAACGTTGTCCTCATGGTTACGGAACAGGCCTTCAACGAGAAATGTGAGGGACCGGATGCCAACGTGCTAGAGTTGGTGCGCGAGCGACTGCAGGACTATGACCCTATTGTGAGAGAGATGATGGCCCTGACGCACACTCTGGCCCGCTTCCCCGTGAGAGACATGCCAGACCTTCCGACGTGGAGCAGAGGTTGCGTGGCCCTCGCCGGCGATGCTGCGCACCCCATGCCACCTTATCTCGCCCAAGGCGCTGCCTTGGCTGTTGAGGACGCATATATCCTAGGCTCCCTTCTCGGCCGCCTAGCTCAGCAGCAGCAGCGCGATCCATCTTCCGCAAAACCACAAATCCCCGATATTCTACGCGCCTACACAAACCTCCAACGGCCACGGGCCATGCAGACCGTCGCCAAATCCAAGCTCCAGGGCACCTTTAATCATCTACCCGACGGCCGCGAGCGCACCTTGCGGGACGCCGAGTTTGCCGCTTACTCCGTATCCAACCCGACTACTTTCACCAGCGTCTGCCCCTGGATCGATGCCCGCACCACCAGGGACCTGCTTGCCCGCAATGCCGCCGACGTGGTGGAGAAGGAATGGGCTCGCTTATCCGCTGCTGCTGCTGCTACTGCTACTGCTACTGCTACTGCCACACCTACGACTAGTAAGAGGACGGACAAGATGCGCTGTTGTAGTAAGAACAAGGCAATGCGGTATGATGTGTTTAGGAACTGGATCCGTTCCAGAGTGGCACAGCAGCCGCAGCGATTCATGCGGCGAATAGGGATGTCACGGCGGGAATGGCAAAGAAGAGATTCCATTACTCACATGCAGAAACCAGGAAGAATATGAGACAATGAATGTACAATTCACGCGATTATGCCAGCCACATGACTTCTTTTTGGACAAATTCTTACCGCCATGAATATATATATGCAATAAAGTTCTTTCTAAAAGTAATTATATTTATCTACCAAGAGTTTGGCAGTTTGTGAAATCGTATCTGATATGTAAGTTTCTAAATAAAGAACCGTAAAAGTGGTGATTCAAGTCTCGTCTCCATATCCCCATCCACCAATATCTGACAAAATCTAAGAAATCAATGTGTCGTCAAGTGAATCAACAATTATACCCTCTCTTTCCTTCACATGATAAGACGGTTGGGTATTCTCCTATCTCTCTAAAAGATGTCGCTCCATCTTTGTGTGTTTCTCTCTAATGTAAAAAACCAAATTACAAATTACAACAGCGCGCCGCCCGCTTCTTCCTTTTTTTTGGGCGTTTCTTCTTTTCTTTTCTTTTTTCTGATTTCATATTTTACTCCTTCTTGGCCTTCTTTCCCAACTTGTTCTTGGGCACGCGGGCCAGCCAGTAAACAAACAGGGCAGCAGCGATATTGAAGATGCAGAATACCCAGACGATGCCAAAGTTTCTCCAGCGCTCAGAGTAGTAGCTGCTGACGCCAGCGAGATAGGTGTTGGTTTCGGACATGGGGCAATAGACACACTCGTCCGTTGAGCCTGGGTTGAGAAGGTTGCCCTTGGTAGCAGTGACAAAGGTGGCCAAGTATTCGCCACAGGTTTGGTTGCTGGGGGGCTTGAGTCTGACGAATTCGTTTGCCGCGCATACCACGTTTGTATTGGCGACACCGACCGCTAACATCCCGCTTACCATGTATGTAAACGGTGATATGCGATACATGAAGATCCAGAAGCCGGGGAGGTTCTCAGGGGTAGCAAGAACACCACAGAAAATAAGGCACAGCGTGAACATGAGATTGGCAATGTTTCCACCAGCTTCAGCAGTCTCAAATCCTGCAATGATGAAGGTGGAAAAGGTACCGGTGAAGAGTAAGAACAGGAACAGGAACAGGAACATCAGGACTCCACGCTCCGTAAGCTGGTCCGCCGCCTCGGCATTTCGATAGAGGCCAACGGGGTAATACCAACAAAAGAACATGATGACAGCCATGAGCGAGTTCCAGGGGATTTCGACAAGAATTTGTGACAACATAAAGACCTTCCATGAGTAAACCTTGGATGGACGTTCACGTGCTTCGTACAAAGACCGCTGGATGACGAACTGAGGCATAGACTGTTGCACAATTTGACCGAACACGGTGAGAAGCTGGAAGATGGAGAACATCTGATTCTGGAGTCCCTGCATACTGTTCTGGGCCTTGAAGAACACGAAACCAATGAAGAGAGCGATGAGAGTGCAGAGCGCAGTCTTGGAGTAGATGTAGACAGGAGTGCGCCAGTATTGTTGGAAGACTCTGTGTAAGTTTTCCTTCAATTGGGTCATGAACGGGGCAGCAAATTCACGGTAACTGCCAGAATTATCGTCCATCTGGTCAACCATGGAAACTCGTCTTTCAAGCTTGATGTTTTCCATTTCTTCCTTCATGTCTGTATATTCCTGGCTATCACGCCAAGTTTGAAACCAGTCAACATCTGTATGTGTACCAGGTGCTGCGCCAATGACTTCGAGCATCCACTCAGCGGGGTTGGCATCCTCGGGGCAAGGGTGACCGCCGTTTTGCTCGAAATAGTTGGTCAAAGTCTTGGAGTTTTCGCCGATTTCGCCAAAGTAGACAGTCTTTCCGCCTTTAGCAAGGAAGAGGAGTCGATCGAACCGTTGAAACAACATGGCCGATGGCTGATGAATGGTGCACAGAACGGCTTGGCCGGCCTTTGTGAGTTTCTCGAGAAGATCCAGGATAGCCCATGATGTTTGGGAATCAAGACCAGAGGTAGGTTCATCGACGAAAAGCAGCAATGGGGGCTTGGCCGCAAGTTCCACTCCTATAGTTAGACGTTTGCGTTGTTCAACGTTGAGGCCTTCGCCAGGAACACCAACGACAGCGTCGGCATACTCCTCCATCTCCAACAGTTTGATAACCTCTCCAACATAAGCCAGTTTCTCTTCCTTTGGCACGTGGGCAGGTTGGCGAAGAAGAGCGCTGAAGTTCAAAGCCTCGCGAACTGTGGTCGTTTGCAAATGCAAATCTTGCTGCTGAACGTAACCTGTCTTTCGCTGGAAAGACATGTCACGCGGCCTACCATCGACCAGCATTTCACCAGTGATAACGCCCATAGACGTACGGTCTGCCAAGCAATCCAAAAGAGTCGTTTTTCCAGCGCCTGAAACGCCCATGAGGGCAGTTAGGGTGCCGGGCTTAACCCAACCATCAACATGGTCCAAAATACGACGTGTCTCTTTCTTGATCTTGACATCGTAGCAGACATCATGCCACTGGAAGACAGATGTCTGCTCTTGAAGCATGCCTCCGTCATGACCTTGTCCACGGCTACGTTCGGCAGTTACGATAGGTCCAATGTTAGCCATGGCAGCCTCAGGGTCGTGTTTCTTCTCGGCGTGAGCTGCAGCGGCAGGCTTGTGGCCGCGTTGGTAAACCAAAACCTCACCCTTGGACTTCTTCTCGCTAACAAGCTCAGCAGAGACCATGTAGGTGATGAGGAAAAAGGCAAGAAAGGCGAGCACAATGCCAAAGTTGCGCCAGCGGTTCTCCCACCGGTAATCGTACAAGAGTTCAGTGTATGTATCACCGAGGATATAATCCTGACCTGGGACAGAGCCGACAGAGCTGCAGACCTGGTTTTCAACTCCAACGTTCTGATACTCGGGGAAAGCCTTGGATGGAATGAAATCGACGCATTTAAACTTCCTATCGTGGAACTCGTTGACCATGAGGGCATCGAACGCGTAGGCGAGAGGATCAATGTAATGAAGCCAGCGACACCAGCCAAGCATATACCTGACAGGTATAACGAAACCACTGAACACAACAAGCGTTATAATCATGAGCGCAGCGGGAACCAGGGCCTGGAAAAGAGTTCGTGTGGCAGACGCCATTGTTCGGAAGACCATGGACATGGCAAAGACGGTGGTGTACGAGATGAGCATGAAGAAGAAGTACGAGCTTGCTTCTCTTCTGAGATTGGTCATGAAGTAGAGAATAGTGTTGTTGATGAGACCATTCATGAGTTTATACGGCACGTCACAAAGCATTGACGCGACGGCCTCCGCCGCAGGGTGATACAAGGCATAACGTGCGTGTTTTTCCACAATTGGACGTTGAGAGTAAAGGGTGAGAATCTAGTTATCAGGTCAGCATTTCGTTTATTTGTTTATGCCAGGGGGATTTTGAGGGCTGTCTTACTTCAAGAGCACTGGCAAAGGCATTCATCAAGTTGGCAAAGAAGAGCAATGCACCACGTTGAAAGAAGCTAGAGGCATCGTTGTCCAAGTTGTAGAAAACACTTCCAATGATGAGACCCATTACAGTGTTTCCAATGAGAGCGCCAATCGTCAGACTGGGATCACCTTTCAATCTCCTCAAACCACGCCACAAACACAGCTGAATCTGTTGCACAAAGGATAGGGTGAATGGGGACTTGTGGCGCTGGCTTTTGGCTTGCTGAGCAATTTTCGAGTTGCGGAAAGCCACGGCATCAGGGCCACCGATAGGGTGGCTGCGCTTATAGTCTTCAATCTCAACCTGCAAGGCCTTGTACTCGGCGCTGTTTTTCCAAAGAGCAGCGAACTCGTCGGGGGTGCGAGGGGCTTTGCCCTCGAAGCCAGGACGAACAATGCGCTCCAATGATGATGTCATGGAGGTCAAGAAATCGGGTGTGGTCTGTCGAGCAGGGCACTCAAAGCCAAGGTTGATGAAGTATTGCTTAGCCTCATCAGCACGGCCGAAGAAAATCTGTCGACCCTCATAAAGCACCAGGGCCTTGTCGAACAGGTCATAAGCGCTCTGGGGCGACTGGTAAATGGAAACACAGGCAGCGCTGCGGAACAGCTCAGTCTGCAGGCGCAACGTCTTGCAAAACTCAATGGCGTTTGCGGAGTCGAGACCACGAGTTGAATTGTCCCAGCACTGGAGAGGTGCGCCAGACAGAGCAGCCTCGGAGATGGTAACACGTTTGCGCTCACCACCTGAGACACCGCGAATAAACTCATTGCCAACTCGTGTGTTCATGGTGTGAGAGATGCCAAACATGGCCATGACAACATCTCTAAGATGATTGGCAAAGTCATTCCTGTTGAGCCCTTCAGGAAGCTCGCGGGGCTGGCGAGCTCTGGCAGCAAAGGTGAGGGTGTCGCCAACCGTCAACTGAGGAAAGTGAACATCAATCTCAGCGGTGTAGATGGCCTCACCACGGTGATGTGAGTGCATTTCTTTAGCAGAAAGACCTATAAGCAAAATACATTAGCCATTGGACCAGTCGTTGTGTAAGTAGATTATCGCATTGCGGTAGGACAGCAGGATTGTGGCGCGGCATATTCCGGGACGAGGCCCCACCCGCCACATGGTTGGTCAGATCTGCGATCTGGAACACAGCGCCTTGGTCACATCGCACCTTGTTGAGGCGAAGGATGACGCAGAAAGTATGGAATAAAAAAGCAATTGTTTGTCTGTCTTGAGACTCACCTTGGTAATTGAAGTACGAATCATTGTCAACATAGAGACCATTCATTTCGCCAGCAATGGTCTTGAGAAAGGTAGAACATCCAGAGCCAGGCGGTCCTAGCACAACCAACATCTCACCCTGGCGAACAATTCCGTCAAACTGGCGCAAGATGTCAATGCGCTGACGAGTAGGGGACACCAGCCCGCGCACCATACTGGCAAGGGTGACCCAAACATTGGCAACATTGCCCTGGTAGTCGGTTGCCTCTCCGAAGCCATGAACATTCATGTTCTGAAAGCAGATTCCAGAGGAGCGGAAGGAAGCACCGGTTTGAGTGACAAGCTCGACAACGGCTTTGCACCACTCTTTGCCGCTGAAATTGGCTGAGAGAGGATTGAGGGGTGAGTCCTCGCCAGCAAGGAAGGGATTGTCGCCGCCGCCGCCAGCTTTGGAGGCACGAGAGTAGGAGCGGGCGAGAGCCTGAACCACCGATGAGCGGCGCTGCATCTCGGCCACATCGTCCTCTTCGTTGCCCAGCGTTTGAGTAGGGGAGCCGGACTTTTCGACACTGATGCCATCGGCAAGAGACGTGGCCTGCGTGCCTCCATTTACAGGAGTGGACGGGGCGCCTGATTTGGTCCCCGTCACATCGTTCTTTTCGTCCATGGCTAGCATTGTAGCCGTGAGGGTGACAACTCAGCAGAGAAGCGTCTCGCGCGGTGCGCGCACACCGTTGGTGATGTGATCCAGTCGTCGAGAAAAGTAGTCTTGAGCGGGAATATTAGTTAGCCTTGAGCTTGTTTCGGACAAATATGGTCAATTTCGAGGAGGGGCGAGGCCCGTACACAGTAGAATGCGCTGACTGTTGTGTCGCAAGCGCAAAGCAGAAAAAAAGAGTGTCGATTCGAATGCGAGAGTGTGAAGTCGAGAATGAAACTGGAGATGCACCAGAAAGAAGGAGAAAATGACGGCGAGCCTCTTGATCTAAATGAACGAAGGCGGCCAAGATCGGACTTCGCGAAGGCGCGCCATCAAGGGAAATTTCGCAGTTAGTTCCCCGTGCCTTCCTTGTCCGAACAGGGACTGTCCGGGACCCGAGCATGTGGCAAGCATAAAAGTTGTGCATCCCGCAGTCCTCCTACAGTCCGGCCCGGCGTCGTTGTGGGTTCGACGCAGCTGAAGGCAGCCTTCAATCCGCTCCGCAGGCAGTGGGAGGGCGCCAAGGTGCTGGCCATTGCGGAGTAAACCCACGTCTGGCAAGGGATCTTTACAGAAGATACCTAGAATCCGTAAGAAGAAATGCCTATGAATAGGTACTGGATGCAAATGACGGAGCACGTTAGCACGTAGTTGTGAGCTAATATCACAGCTAGAGCTGGCCAGTGGTGACGCCCCGACGGGATGGCACCAGGGGGGGAAGCACAAAGCATCCGAGTACCTGATTACTGCTTCAGCGGGTGTGGTACAGTGGGTACAGTGGGTTGAGTGGCTAAGTAAGACATTGTAGGGCGTTGTCCGTGCCTAGTGGTGTCGATACGCACAGCGCATGCACAGCGTATGCACAGACTTCGGTCAAGTGCTGATGAACCTTGTGGTTTGAAACTTTCAGTGACACCACCCTGGCTTCTAGAAGCCATCAACCCTTTACGGCGAGGCCCCCCTGGGTGGTCAGTAAATTAGATCTCCAGTCTAGGCATCAAAGAGCTGTTACTATATGACCCTTCAATATCAGCCCAGTCTTATCAATCTAGTAATGGATTACAACGTATAGGCAGCAGAATACAGATATCTTGTCAAACCCAAAAGCACATGCACGGCACGCATACTAGAAAGAAAGAAAAAAAGCAACACTGTATTTCATGTGATGAGTCACCAGATAATGCCCCCGTCGCTTGATGTTCCTCCTTTTGGTGGAGGATGCAAAGCAAGTCAGGCTGTGGTGGTGGTGGTGGTTGCTGTTGGCTGTGGAGAGCTGGCTGCAACTCCGGCACTGCGCTGCGTTGCTTTGTCTTGCTTGTTGCAGCAAGAGTACCTCCATATTACTGCCGAGCCCGGGAAAAGTTATCCAGCAACCCCAGCCTCAGCGCAGCTCCCGGCCGCTTCTCGCTCCGTGTGCATAACTTTTTGGCTCAGTGGAGTCCGGCCGAGTGAAGGGGGGGGGGCGGTTCATGACCTATCAAATCCAATATCTAGCCAATAGAGTGGCGTCGGGCTGTTGCAAAACCCCGAAGCCCCGGCTCAAGGGAAATACAATGTGTTACGTGGGATGATGGTTCACACTTCCGGTAACAAACTCGTTGTACAACTAAGAGACGTTTGACGTGAACATGCCTAAAGTAGATGGTTTGACATCTCACTGCGAGTTGATCCCCTTCGCACATGATGGACACTGCGGAAATGGGGATAACCTCCGACATGATGTCACAAAGGGGGGTTCGGATGCCGTACTTGTGCGGACTTGTGTGCCTCGACGTTGGCTACCGAATACCTGGGAGACCAATGTGACACCTACCACACTTGAATCACTTGGCCAGCTGGTTTCGGACTTTGTTAACAATAGTGAATCAATACTTTGTTTATCATACTTACATTGGTAGTCAACAGTTCTCATCATGAGTCGACTTGATTGACGCCATCGACTCCCATACATACGCGTAATGCCATCTCCGCATCCCCAAGGAAGTGCCAAGCAGCACACTATTTGGCACGACCATCGGGCAAGCAGACAGCCTCAAGCCTCTTAGTCTTTTTTTTTTTTTTACAAATTCCGCACAGGCGGTGTGCTGCTTCCTAATGTAAGGGGTTTCGTGATAAGATGTAACAGCACACATGGGAGCGAAGCACAGCCAACATCGCCAGCTGTCATTGCCTTTGCCGCTGGTGTGCATCACCGCATACAATTCACATGCATATGCCTACTACCCACTCCAGGATAGAGACAAGAAAAACAAGCACAGGGCAAAGAGCCTGGCTCTGGCAAGTGCTATGCCGGACAATTTTGATATGGCGTGCGAATTTACCTCTTGTTCGTTTAATTAGATGAACCAACTATCTGTATCCGTTTTCGTCATTGCCGGCTCACCGGGAATGCAACGCGTGTGCGTCTTTGACCCGGGTCCCGTTTTCTTCAAACCGCTCCGCCCTAAAAATATCCATTGTCTCAGCCTGATTGAACCATTCAGCCAACAGCCCGAACACGCTGCCTGTTGTTAGTGCTCTGCATCCCTAATTATGCACGTGTTGGTTGGTTCCAATCCGAATTCGAGGCAGTCAGGGCTGCCTGATGAACGCGGACCTGGGAAGGGCAAAAAGGGAGGCAGATTCGTCATTTGCAATATAATAAAAATTTGTTCCCCAACAGACATCCATCCCTTTTATTGCCAGCAGCATTATTTAGACACAGACTTGTCATTACTGTGCAGACAGTAACAAGAATACGCGTATTCGTACTCCGTAGTTTTAAACTGCATGTATGCAGCACGAACAGTCACGCTGCTTCATCAAAGTTCATCTCAAAGTCCGGATTTCTCAATGTTCCCCTTTCCGATAATCTCACCCATGCGGCTACCATCCCAAAAAGAAAAGTAGATTATCTCGAACCTACTTACTCCACTCCGCTCCGCAAACGAGGCGCATCTCCGTCAGCCGGTTCCTTCGCTTATCCAGATTCTCCACCCAGCCCACGCCAACCCAAAGGTAGAGTGGTTATGCATTATTATTCCTTTCAACTAATCCGGCGCTAAGCTATCCGTGTACGTATGTAGATATTATAGATGTGCTATATTGGAAGATTGCTGTAGTCATCAATCTAAAGGCTGTGATTAGTATGTAGTTAATATGTCGTTGTTCATTGGGTTACGCTTGTTGCATAGTTGTTCCTCCACCCTACCCTGAAGAACAATAGTATTATCACAATTACACACACCCACGACCCATATTAACCTGAAAACTGAACAACATGTAAAAACAAAGTAAAAGTATGCAATGTTTTGGATAGGATTCTTGGCGCTGGCCACGCGTCAGCTGTTGTTGTGGTTCCGTTATGCGCAGTTGACTGGTGATAATTCTCCGAGTCTGAATGCTTGCAAATCGGGTACTAAGGCCACACTTTTCTCAACAACCCCGTACTTCTAGATTCATCACATATCGCGCCTCGGCTGAAATAAATCACGTCTTCGTATGTCAATGAACTCAACAATAGTAACATGGAAAATATCACTTCGTCTCAAACCATGCCCAAATATTGCAACGACGCCATACTCTCTCCTAACACATCTATGGCCCTGAGTATTTCTTTTCTAAATTTACAAAAAGTTGATTCCGACTCCCAACTGAAAACCCTTGGTGCCCACCTCCCCTCTCCGCATAACCAGCGGCAAGCTGAAGTTGAGCTCAAATCGTGCCACCGGATGCGCATACACAAGCCCCACGCCTGCTGCTATGCTGGGAAGACCATTCATCAAGCTTCCAACAGCGCCCAGCATGCCACTCCGGACTGTGCTGCCATCCATGCCACCATCTTTGCTCTTGCCCTTCAAAGCGACAAGTCTGCCACCGTTGGCAAAGACTTGAAGCCGGAGTGCAGAGTCAGGACCTTTGTAGGGAAGTGGTAGGAGCATGTTGACGCTGCCGGCAGCAAACAAATCTCCACCTGCAGCGTCCTGGCCATCGTGTGGTCCTAATCCACCAACTTTGAAGCCACGTACATCTGTAGGACCTCCAAGCACAAACCGGTCGTTTATGCGGCTTGGGGGCGCATTTCCACCCACGTTGAACCCCAGGGGAAGTGGCCAGAGCATACCCATTTTCATGCCTGCACCAATAGAAATACCCGTTCGTTCTTGAATTCCAGGTAGAGTGACGGGCATAGCTCCGCTCATCTCTACTTCACTCTTGGAAAAGGCAACATCACCTCCCAAGGGACCAATGCCTGCAAATTCCAATGCCGTGCGCACCATGTATCCGCTCTGTGGAAGCTGTGGATTGTCTCTCCGTTCCCGGTAGAACGTATGTCTGAGAGCACTTTTGACACTATCACCAGCATCTTTTCGAACTGTGGGGCTGGCACCACCTGCAAGACCAGTGATCTGCCGCCAGGCTCCTGAATATTCCACGGAATGCGTATCTCGTTGAGGGTTGAGCCAAGAGTATCGCAGTGACCCTCCCTTGACGACCTCTTCATGCGAGGCCCATGGCTTTTCCACCGCTGAAGACAGCCCCTCTAGTGAGATGTTCATATTTGGATTGCTCAACACGGGTGCGCTCAGGTTGGCACTATACGCAGACCGTGTGCGAGTTCCTGCTTTGGCATTCAACGTGAGCATCTCTGCTCCGCCAAACATGTTACGCCACAGCAGGGATCCATATGCCGACCCTTCGCCGTTTCCAACATCTGTTCCAGTTTGTAGCTTGAACCGAGAGAGCTCACGCAGTCCAATCGAGATGTCCATGTCGGTGGGAGTGGTATTCGGATTTGTCGCATTCGACTGTGTCATATACACCTTTGGAGGCTCGCTCAAGATCTCTGCGTCAATCAGTAGATGTTCTTAGGCTGTAGGAGTCGTACAACTTACGCAAGCCACTAAGCTTGCCGCTCGCTTCCTGGAGCCCTGCCATTACTTCTCCAACAGTAGAAGGCGCATTTGGGCTGTCGTTAAGCAAAGGATGGAATATAGGATCGAGAAACCCTCTTCGGATGTTCTTGGCACCTGTGACCGTAACCTCATGCACCGTCATTGGCATCGACATCTGTTCCACCATCTAACATTCGATGTTAGTAAGAAAAGCCCCATTTCCCTTTAAAGAATTTCCAAGTTTACAGTACCAACTGCGATACCCGTTGTTCTTTGGCTTCATCTTCGGCGCTCTGGAACTCCGGTCTGGCTTTGGCGCCTCGTAGCACATATTCGGATGCTTCATTGAGCTTGCTGAGATTGCTCGATGCCTACCGCTGTCAGCATCCTGTTTGGAGATCATGACCATCCATCCCTTGTGAAACTTACGAGCTTCCCGAAGGATGATGTATCCGATGCCATTCTAACGACCGCGCAATCAGCCGTCGATCGTTGGCCGTTGGAGATGTCGTCGTGTGTGGTTGCGACTGAAGCTGGCTCGGCGGCGGGTCGGCTCCCAATGGATGGCCCCTGCGCCTGTTGGGCATGTGGCTAAGGAATTTGGTGTCGGAGCACCCGCCATATGGCTGTGCTGTGGCGGGTGCTCCGACACCATGTGCAGCCGGTATCTGGGAAATTATTACGTATTACTACATGTACTTTGTACACCGTCAGTCTGCACAGTAAACGCATCGCCACGACGCCACCAGTCGAGCCATCAGCAGTCGACTCGGCTGACGCTCAAGCCTAACACCGCTGTGTTCTTTCGATCCGCATCGTCCCCCAGCCAGCTCACCTTCCTCTCTCTTTGCTCCGACCGGCGTATAGAAACTGCAAACCACACTCACTTCGTCGTTCATTATTCGGTTGCGGACTCTTTTCAGCACTTCTCTGCATATCCGCGATTCCTGTACCTGACGACGAACACCTGATCTCTGCCGAACCGATTAATCTCCTGTCGGGCCTGACCCCTTCGACCCGTGCCTTATCGTCTCGGCCATGGCCAGCAAGGCAGCGAACAAGCGGGCAAGTTCCCACCCATTCTAATGACTCTTGAAGCAATCGCCTTACTGACCGTCAAATCAGTTGACTCGTGAATTCAAAACCATATCGGAAAACCCGCCACCATACATCACAGCCCACCCATCCGATGCCAACATTCTAGAGTAAGCCACCCGTTCTCGTGATACTACCGACTCAATTTCGATGCTGATGCTGTCGCTCTAGGTGGCACTATGTTATTACCGGCCCAGAAGACACGCCCTACCACGGCGGCCAATACTGGGGGACGTTGATGTTTCCCCCGAATTACCCATTCGCGCCTCCAGCCATCCGTATGCACACACCATCAGGTCGATTTCAGCCCTCAACACGGTTATGCCTTTCAATATCCGATTTCCACCCAAAGTCATTTAACCCAGCGTGGGAAGTATCTACAATTCTTATCGGCCTTCTGTCATTTATGACTAGCGACGAAATGACAACGGGGTCTGTTTCAACGAGTGCGGCTGAACGAAGATTCATGGCAGCGCGGTCAAGATGGTGGAACTCGACGGGCAATGGTTCACAGTTCAAAGGCACTGTCGCAAACAAGGGCAATGTCAAGGCTGGAGACGGTGGCGCCAAGTTTCGTGCTGAGTGGCCTGAAGTTGATGCCGAGAACTGGGAGTGGATGAAGAAGAACAAGATTGATCCGGTGATGGGCGGTCGATTAGATGGCGAGAATGGCTCTTCTGCATGTGGACCTCAGCTTGGAATTGCTGCTGGATCCAGTGGCCACCAAGCGCAAGCGGTGGTAGATGTTGTCGTCCAGCAGCGGGACGCTGGGCGTGGGTGGATATATCGCCACAAGCTTCTTGTTGCGGGGGGTGTGATTTTTTTATACGTGCTAATTGCAAGACTAATGGGTGGTGAGGGCATTGCGTGATGTTTGGAGGAGATTAAAGTTATCTGCCTTGGGCCGGGCTTGATGTAACTCTGCATGATTGTATTTCACCCGCTCCCGTTCCACGCGCCAGCCTTAATGCCAGATACCAGTTGTCAATTATTGCCAATGACAGTTCAACGTCTTGTAGACGTTACAGGGTCCGGATATCTTTTGTCAATGACAAAACACCTCTGGCCCTCTTTCTTTACCATGTCCCACCGGTTTGAAGTCAACCTCATGCACTAGATCTATGCCTCCCTTGATCTGGCGTGGCTGCATTTCGCTCGCTCGCCTCAAAGGATGCTCGATCCAACCTAGACAATCAGAGTATTATTTATCGGGCATCAAATACCATTAGTAAAAGAAGATGTATAACTCTGTAGCCCCCCCTGTTTTGCGCCTCATGAATGTCCGCTTGAAACTCCCTGTAAACTACGTGGCATGCAATTTTCACTTTGGCCTGTTGTTTGTAAATAAGGGGTTCAAACCCCAAACTACAGCGGGTAGGAAACCAACGATGCCTTGCTATTTATCTTGACTACCTACTAAGTTGGCCTTGGCAAATACTTTGCAGGGAAGGCTAGACAATAGACCAGCAGAAAATCCAAGCACAAATGCTTGCAACGGCCTTGGAAAGCTGTCCTTGGATGCTTGATGTAACAAACGCACACTCGGCATATCTTGTTACTTGATCCTTCGTCAACGAACCGCCAATCCCTCTCTAGACGTCCATGTCCATTGATAATACAAAACCTAGTAGGATCGCCACCTCGGAAGAAATTGAAAGGCTAAGAGGTGGTATCCCTGATGGAAGACTCTGGATGGTACTCATCAAGACTGTAGACATCATGTGGAAGCTTGTCCAGCACCTCGACTCCTTCTGTTTTAATTCGTAGGAGGATTTGACAGAGCCATGCATATCGAACGTTTGAGATTCCAGACGTTTTGCACCAGACAGCCAAGGCTGGAAGGAATTCATTCCCATCCATCGCCTTTCTTGCCTCCGGGTTGATTCTGAAACTTCCAAAGGGCCCCTTTAGAGCCATCTTGGAGAACAGTTCAGTTCGAAGGTCACCACGCTCCGTCCCAGCTAGAAGTAAATGAAAAAGCGCATCCCCGAATCGTTGGTCAGCTTCTTCGTCGATCTCCTGAGCTGTGGTGTTAGGGGCAACGCTATTCTGAATCTCAGTGTTGTTGTTGCTGTTGTTGTCTTGATCCACGACCCGATCTACATCAGCGAAGATGGATGTCATGCGATTGCCTTCAACGGGGGGATTGGTGCAACAGCATTCATTTCCTTCGTGGGGAAACTGACATGGCATCGTAGATCGCTATTCAAGTACACTTAGCTTTGTGTTGTAATAGTGGTCTAAAATCGGTTCTACTTACCGAGGCTAGATAATCCTTGTGGCTTATGTAGCGAGCCAAACCCTTTACTTCAACCACCAGGTTATTGAGGCATTCGCATTGCACCTGGAAGCGGGGCAAGTCATATATGGGGGTTTGGGACATCGTGCAGGTATCCGGCTTGGCAGATGCTGGTCCCGAGCAAGACTGCGATGACTTTTTGTAAGATTTCATAAAAGACTGCGGGGGGTTGGGAGAGGATTTCATACTGGAAAAAGGCAATGTACTATTTACTGCTGCCCAGACTTGTCCTTTGTTGAGGAAAGCTGAGGAGGTTAATTTGTACTGGATGTGCCAATGACAAACTCTAGAATCAATCCTAGAGTTACTAGATTCAAAAGCAGTGAATCGAAGTGAGATATATATGCTTTCTGTGATGAGAAGTGCTCCATGTGGAGCCCCATATGCATCTCACATGCAAGTGTCTGTCTGCTATTGACAAGCAAACGAAATTGTGTGGCATTCTTTACTAAATAAGTCAAGTAGCAGCATCTGATTGCGTTTGAATCCATTGATAGGTCTTGATTTCTTTCGGAATAGGCAAGTACTGTGTTCCATCAAGCTGGCCTGTTATTGAAAAGGAAAGTGTGGTCGATTTACGTACTGACCAAACAAATTTCAATACGTAAAGCTGGTTGTTCTATATATTGAGTGATTGGATTTATTAACCTGTATTGTCTATGGGTTTTCAATTGTATTGGACTCTACAATTGTTGGTTTGCACATGATTTATCAATGAAAGTCAATCTTTTCGTCTCGGCGTTGGCATTTGATATAAACGTATGGTGTAATGCACTTAATATTTGTAAATAAGCCCTTGGTGAAGATCTAACAATGTTGGAGGCTGGAGAAAAGTTAGACTACCTGCATACACTTTGCAAACAATACTACACAATCACTCAATGGAGCTCAGAAGCGTTTCGTTTCCTGTTCAATGCCCACCCTATACCTTAAATTTCTCCGAGGCCGGCGAGTAAAGGGTGCTGAGTCACCCCGCTAACCGCTCACCGAGAGCTGACCGAAATACCCCTCCAACGACGTTGTCGCAACCACTTGAGTCATGGCGGGGTCTTTTTTTCTTGACTTTTGTCATGACTATCGATCGGACGCAGTTAGCCGGAGTCCTTGATACTGTTCACTGTATTTGAGAAGAAGTCTGCGTCACAGGCAAACTCACAGTAGCCATGTCTACGTTAACTGAAGCTGAGCGGCTTGCTCTGATCCGCGAGAACCTTTCAGAGATCCTCAATGCGGAGATTATCGAGAAGATCATCACCGAGGGGCGGAACCCCAAGATTTACTGGGGTGAGTATACTATAACTGGAGGTTGTCATGGGAATTGTGTTCCATACTAATAAGAGATTCCAACTAGGAACTGCCACCACCGGTCGCCCTCACTGCGGCTACTTCGTGCCCGCCATCAAGATCGCCCAGTACTTGGCTGCTGGATGCGACATGACCATTCTCCTCGCCGATATCCACGCCGTACTCGACAATCTCAAGTCTAGCGTCGAGCTCGTAGGACATCGCGTCGACTTTTACGAAAAGGTCATAACTGCAATTTTCAAGGCGGTCGGAGTCCCCACGGAACGCCTTAAGTTCGTCAAGGGCAGCTCCTACCAGAAGAGCTCCGACTACATCATGGACATTTACAAGCTCACATCAATTGTGTCAGAGCATGACGCGAAGAGGGCGGGAGCTGAGGTTGTCAAGCAAACCGACAATGCCCCCCTCAGTGGTTTACTTTACCCTATTCTCCAGGTCCTAGACGAGCAGTACTTGGACGTCGACGCCCAATTTGGAGGTGAGGGATTCTGTTAGTAATGAGATGCTGAATGGTTAGGCTAAAAGTTTTATAGGTGTCGACCAGCGAAAACTGTTCATCGCAGCCAAGGACTGGCTACCCAAGATTGGCTATAGAGAGGTAGGACTGACTACCCCCATTCACATGCCAAAAGTCATGTCTTGGCTAACCTACTCTAGCGTGCCCATCTGATGAACCCTATGGTTCCTGGACTTCAGGGCGGCAAGATGAGCTCCAGTGACGAAGGTAATGCTGTTACTACAAACAAGACGCATAGTTTGCTAACGATAAGCAGACTCCAAGATCGATCTACTAGACTCTCCAGAGGTTGTCACCAAGAAAATTCGCAAGGCAGTAGCGACCCCCAAAGTTGTTGAAGAGAACGGTGTGTTGGCATTCGTTGAGTTTGTGCTCCTACCGGCTGCGGCACTGCGCGGAAATCGAGAATTCCGCGTTGAGCGCGAACGAGACAACCTGGAGCCACTGGTGTACAGCACAATAGAGCAGATGCACGACGACTACAGGAACGATGTTGTATGTGTTCCTGGCAATTCAATGTGATTTTACTGCGTTCTCACCGCTAACTTGACTCTACAGCTTACCCCTCAGCTTCTGAAACCTGCTGTGGCAAAGGCGTTGATTGAACTGATGGCACCGATTCAAGAGGCCTACCAAGCCTCAAAGGAGTGGCAAGAGATTGCCCTGAAAGCATACCCGCCACCGCCGAAGAAGGAAAAGAAAGTCAAAGACAAGGGCTCACGGCATCCAGGAGCAGGAGCAAAGCTTGAAGTGCGGGGAAAGCCAGCAAAGACAGAGACCTCAGAGACCTCAGAGACCGCAGAGACCGCAGCGACAGTAGAATCAGTAGAGAAGGCCAACTAAAGACCCAATGAACGAACAACTTAGGGTCTATTATGATGTATAAATGAAAGGCAAAAAAAGATAGAAACGCATATCAAGACATATTAAGTCCACTAGCTTGAATCTTTGTTCATTGTGCACCACAAGACCATGCAAACATGTCGGTATGGGAAGTATCCTGGATGCTGTCAATCCGTATGCTGGTGGTATGTCGGTATGACTCATAACTGATGATTTTACAGCGTAATATATTTAGGAGAAGCAGAATACAACCCGAATGATGAGATCAAATTGTCTTGAAGGAGTGACAATCATACCAGAGCAAGGTATTGTGACGATAAAGAGATTAATGCATCCGATTATTTTCTAGTTATCTCGACCATTCAAAAATGCAGGCAACTTTACGTACAACTCGTCTTTTGATGGTGCCACTGGCGAAGCATCACTGTAACGACATTATCAACCTGAACTCGGACCCCCAAGTCATGATGTACGTCGAGAATGGATCGCCGATGGACTGCGGAGCGGCAACTAAAGACCATGAATTACGCCTCAACAATCGTAACCAGATCCCTGGTTTGGGCCACTGAGCTGGCTATCTCAACGAATATTTTGTTGGCTGGTGGGCCCTCTCACCTTCATACCGAACCACCGAGGAGAAGAAAGGTTTAGACACTGAAGATGACAAAGTCAGGGGTGATGATACAGAGAAGGAGCTTGATCCGACTCGTGCCGAACTTGTATATAGACTTCTGCCGCAGTTTTGGAAGCAAGGTCTTGCTAAAGAGGGAGCACACGAGTTACTCCGGTATGGATTCGAGATTTTAGGCTTGCAAGAAGTGTTTGGCCAGACGATGGCTGTCAATGTAGCTTCGAGAGCAACAATGGCCTCCTGCGGACTGCGACATGTGCGTACTTTTTATCCTGTGTTTGAGGATCCTATTCCAGGAACGGAGGAGGGGGAAGTAGAGTATCGAATTAGTAGAGAGGAATGGAAAACTGTTGTCAGGTCGAGAGGTCTGAGTTGAGGAGAGGGTTCGTCAGTAGTTAGTATGAGGACGAGTAATATTGTAGTCTATAGAATGACTGGGTTTATGACGTCTTATTCAGTGTAAATACTCAGCATGCGTTATTACTGCAAGTCGCAGTGGTTGCTTCATATTCACCAACATATGTAGGCACGCGAAAGTCTAGAACAGTGAATACATTTCCAAGAGGTCGGGTGAAGTTGATGAAACATAGTCGTAGCTATTTAATTGATGAATAATATCGATGTAGAACTAAACACTTTGCGACACTGCAGAAGACATGTGACCATCAGTTTAGAAACTATCAGACTATGGCTCAATCGCACTGATATCGGCCGATTCCCGATAGATTCTGCCACGAACACGATCAGCTTATGATAGAGCCCAAAGAGAGCGCGTGACCATTCCACAAACACAGAATACATATTAACCCCCCTACAGATAATTCAACTTGTTCTCAGACTATCCATAAGTGCCAACAACTTCCTCACTTCAACAGCTCCATACGTCTGATCCAACAACTCCAACACGCCATGAGCCGTAATCTCAGGGTCCCACGGATCCGCCACAACCACCGTATCCACATCTGCACCACCAACCTCCATAAAATACCGAACAATCCTCGCCCAGCGGGCTGTGCCCTCCTCTAAATCAACATCGTAGAACTCGATCCAGTCCCTGCGCCGCGCATCACGCAGGTGCCGCAGCAGCATGAGCCAAGGCGTAGCAGGAGCGCGGGTCCAGAAGTCAAGATACTCGTGGTTGGGTCCAGGATTTATGGGGAGATTCGGGCTACGCAGAAGACTCTCGACTAGTCTTGGATCTGAGAGGGGGAAGATTGTCTTCTTTCTAGAGCAGAGAAACTCGGTTGCGTAAGAGAGCAGGGGCGTAGCATCTAGATTCTGTAGCTCTTCCTGCTTGTCGTTTCCTTTGCTCGCTCCTCTCCCAGCTGCTTCGATCTCCTCCCCTACATAATTGGCAAGACCAAACTTGACGGCAAGACATAGAAACGGCTGCCAGATCAGCGGGGCCTTCATCCTCGCCTCGTAAGAGCCAAAGGCACTTCTTGCCCAGTGGTC
Source organism: Zelopaecilomyces penicillatus (assembly GCA_005765155.1). Classification (NCBI taxonomy): domain Eukaryota; kingdom Fungi; phylum Ascomycota; class Sordariomycetes; order Hypocreales; family Pseudodiploosporaceae; genus Zelopaecilomyces; species Zelopaecilomyces penicillatus. The sequence goes on from VCCP01000002.1 coordinate 5,277,256, forward strand.
ATGCGGGTCTTGCGGTTTGCGCAGCCAATACCATGAAAGTGTGTCGTTGAGCTGGTTCAAGAACCGTCGTTGAAGACCACTGGGATCGCAAACAACGTATCTTGCATGGGTCATGGCTAGCGCAATATCTGGCCACCATTCATCCAATCGCCGGTGGTGCTCAATCTCCTCAAGAGGACGCTTCAGGCGAAGAACATAGGATCTCAGCAACCTCAAGTTTGGATCAAAGTCAGCAGGGGAATATGCCACGAATCGCTCTGAAATGCCAGTTGCTTCCATGAGCCAATCCCGAACAGTTCTGTGTATGTAGGTAATCCGTTGACAAACTTGCTGGCGCGCTGCGTCAACCGCTTCGGCTGCCGCGTCTGTGCTGATAAACCTGGGCCTGCGAAGGTTTCCTTGGACATGAGGACTGTGAAGATCCAATAATCCCGCGAATCTTTGTCGAATTTGGTTGACAGTTGCTTCACAACGTTCCTGGATGCAGATGTCATCGGCTTCTACCACCACTCCATTGATAGCAAGCTCATCGTCCTCCCGATTCAGCGCAAATGCGAGCTCCCATACGGTAAGAGAGTTTGCAGAATCATCGCCCACAAAGTCTGCCACTGATTCTCTCACCTTCATAAGTTGAAACAGAACTGCCGTTTCGAAGAGCTGGGCATGGCTTTGGTTTTCGAAAAGGAGCTTCACAAAGAGGTCATCAAGTTCGGTCGGGAGTGAGTGTACTGTCTGCAACAAGTTGGAGAGCGATTCTCCTGACTGAAATTTCTCAAGAATTTGGTCAAGGGCCAGCCTGGTCCAGAGAAACACACCATCTGCTCGCTGGACAGTACGGGTGATCAACTCCTCCCCCGAGCTGACGTCCTGCTTCACAAGCCGTCGAATGTGAACATTCGTCCTCAGTCTGTCCCTGGTGTAGCGATACATGTCGCCATAAGTCAGATCCTGCAACCGCAAGTGAGGCACAGTGTGCTGAAACGCGTTCTCAAAGACTGCCCATGCACGAGACGACAGGCACATCTTGATAGAGCGACCCCTGTCTACCAAACTGAGGTTCTTAAAGAAGTCGATAATCAAGATGTGGTCGCCCTCAAACTCATCCAGGCCATCTATGAACAAGCATATCTTGATTCGGGGCACGGCAGCGTCGACAAAAGCCTGAAATGCCTGGATGAGCTCCGGGGTGGACCAGTCTAAGACCAGATTTATTCTTTCCTTGGTCGTCATGGTGCGCAGTTTCTGCCACAGGCTTGGAAACGCCTGTGATGTCAGCTCTGGGTTTGACGACAAGAGCTGGTGCAGTAACGAGCGTAGTAAACCTGACTGCGAGCGCTGCTCTCTAGATCCACTGGTCCAGAAGAAGAAGCCCGCCTTGCAGACCGGCAACCCGTTTGCCCAAACATCTAAATGGTCTGCAGTTGACTCATGATCATAGAGAAAGCCCATGAAAGTTGACTTTCCCGAGCCCGGCTTGCCTGTAATCCAGTAGATGGGGCCAAGTTCGTCTGTCGCCAGCCAGGTTGAGAACTGATGGTCAGGGGTTCCATGCTGCTGAAGTTGTTGCTGTGGTTGCTCATCACGAGCGGTGAAAACCCACTCAAAGGTTGTATTGTGCGCTTTTACAATTTCCTGCTCTCGGTAGTGCATGCTCTTGTACGCAAAGCTGTCTAGGATGAACTCGTGCAAGATGCCGTCAGGAGCATAACGCGGTCGGCTAGGGATCTTGACAATCTCGGTATTCTTTCCGAACATGTCTTTCGAGGACCCATCCTTTACGTCATTTGGAGCAGAAGGGTGATTTGAGTTGTCACTAGATGCTGATACCACGGATGAGTGATGTGCTGCTACATCTTTTGGATTCATCACCTCCTGAGTGGCAGTCTTGGAAGCACGGGTCCATGAATGTGTCTCATTTCCAGCTTTGACATGATGTTTGCTAAAGAGAAGGGATTAGCGATACAATCCCAACATAATACTATTTCCATGCATGAGAGAAGATAAACTCACTTTAAAACACCGCCAAGGTCCTGAAATCGTTGATCAAGTTCACGCAGACGAGCCCCCAGAGCCTCAACATGGCGGCTGGTCCAGATCTGACAGCATGTCTCTCGGGCGACAGTCCCGGATGCGATAGCAGATGACTCTAGATGCTGCTGCAGCCGTTGGAGTTGTATGACTAGATCTTGGGCAATCTTGAGGCATGCGAGCACAACAGGCGACAAGCGATGGGAAGGAGGAGGAGCGTGTAGGTTTGCAGTGGTGGAGAGTGAATGCACAATATCTTGGAAAGTTGAGACAGCGCTGGCTGGGCCAGTCAGCAGAAGGCGAGCATAGCGCTGTGGCTCATCTGCCTCAGCACCATCACCACCATTGCCTTGCGCAGATGAGACGACCGCAATGTCATTCGCATCACAATCATCATCATCTCCCTCATCAACATGCAGCGTCCAGACAGCGCGATGCAGCACAGCAGCATGTTGCAAAAAGCCAGCAACAGCAGTCTCAGAAGCCGCATCCAAAGATACGCTTCCCTCACTGCACGCGACAAAGGTAGTAGTAGTAGTATCAGGCACCGCTGCAGCCATTTTATAGCATGTAATGGTGCGTGCAGCCTGCGATATTCTTTATTCAATTCCCTTTCACTTTGGTCTTCTATTCTAAAAAACCAAGGCTAGTCCTTAATGAGGAAAAGCCAGCTATCTATGTTGGACGTGGAGTGGTTTGGCAGAAAGTCAAGGGTTTGCACGAATGTCTCCAGCAATGAAATGTGAAGCAAGCTGACTGCTGACTATGAGAGAGAGGAGAAACAAAGGTTGATGTAAAGGAACAGAGACAGAGAATGGTGAATAGTCTTGAGAAGGATCCAGCTGTTAGTTGCAAGCGCCCCATTCTATGAGTTTGTCATAGCCCGTGGAAATGCAATAAAGTCGAAGGTCAGCGCCAAGGGTTAGGGTTATTTTATCGACTCTGGTAAGTCTGGATGATCCCAACCAACACATTCCCTTTGGAATGTAATGGAAGTTGAATCTATACAGTTTGAAGTAGAGGTGCATCTATCTATCCTTCTAGCACTCAACTCAGATCTATGAATGACCCAAGTAAAAGTATCAAATAAAGCCACGGATTGGCCAGGGTCGTATCTAGTCTGTATGTGCGTCTGAGACCTCGTCCGTTACTCCATTGCCGATCCTACCAACCCCACACGAATGAGCAACCACAAACTCACTCACCTACTCATCACGAACTTGAAATAATTTGACAATCATCATCTCTCTCATTTAATCCAAATTTCACTTTGAAGCTATACTCTACGACAGGCATCTCAACATCATCCTGCAAAAATCATTCTACACCATGAAGTCTCATCCGCCCCTCACTCTCCACCAACTCATCCTCCTCACCCTCTCCTCATTCTCCCCCTCAACCATCGCCTCCTCATCCTCATCCTTGCCCTCAATCTTAGATACCAACACAAACCCCAACTCCGCTCATACCCACTACCCTCACCCTCATCCACCTCGCCTCCTCCCCCTCATCGTCAACACCTGGGGCGGGCCCTTCACCGCCGCCACCGACGCTGCCTACCTCTCCCTCACCAACACCACCTCCTCCGCCCTCGATGCCGTCGAGGCAGGCTGCTCCGCCTGTGAGCGCAACCAATGCGATGGCTCTGTAGGCTTCGGCGGCTCTCCCGATGAATCATGCGAGACGACGCTCGACGCTATGATCATGGACGGAGCTACCCTCAAATCTGGTGCCGTGGCTGGTCTTCGCCGCGTCCGCAGCGCAATTTCCGTTGCTCGCAACATCCTTGAACATACGACTCACACTCTTCTCGTTGGTGATCTGGCCACTGATTTTGCCGTCCGCGCTGGCTTTTCCGAGGAGGACCTCTCGACTGCTGCTTCTAAAGCCAAGTGCCGCGCTTGGAAAGCTGCCGGATGCCAGCCCAACTACAGAATCAACGTCTCACCCGACCCAACCTCATCCTGCGGTCCATATACACCCCTTGCTCATCCATCTCTCAACGATGCCCAGAAACATCAAGCCTCCCACGACACCGTCTCTCTCATCGCCCTGCTTGCCGATGGCTCCATGGCCGCTGGCACATCAACTAACGGCGCCTCACACAAAATCCCTGGCCGCGTCGGCGATGGTCCCATCACCGGCAGCGGCTCCTACGTTGACACCGACGTGGGCGCCTGCGGAGCTACCGGCGACGGCGATATCATGATGCGCTTCCTGCCTTGCTACCAGGCTGTCGAGAGCATGCGTCGTGGAATGTCACCCCTCGCAGCCGCTGAGGATGCGGTCCGGCGTATGCTGCACAAATACCCCAAGGCATCTACCGGTCTCGTTGTCGTCAACAACAAGGGCGAACACGCCGCTGCTGCCAGTGGCTGGACGTTTACCTACTCATTCCGTGGAGGCGCCATGCCCCAGACCAAGGTGGTGACTGTTGAGCCCTTGAACCCGCCCATCAAGCCAGAGCTTTAAAACCAGTTTTAAAACCGCAGCTGGTGCATAACATGTCCCTCTTTTTGCAGTTTCAATATGATCTGTGTTTGTGAAATCGTAAAGACAGATAATGATAATGATGATGATGATTCTTTGGTGTCTATTTGACATTGAAGTTTATCCAACTATTTTTTCAGGCTATATCTGTGTCGTATAAATGAGCGACAGTCGCCTCGACTCCGAATACTATACTAACTGGTAGTAACAACATGAATAACAACATGAGCCCTTCCCTTCATAACAAGGTCCAGACTCTGTAAATAACAAGGAAATCAGTTAAAAAAGCAGAAATCAACACCACTCCTTCATTATTCATGGCAGCCTTCTGTTGGAAAAACCCCGTTCTCGTCTAAACCGTAAATTTGCCACACACGCTGAATATGTGCCGTCTGTCTTTCTACAGCCCTCGTCAACTGATATCCACTCGTCTAGAGATGAACACTGAGGGGAACATAATCTGTTATTCGGACTCTCTTGTTTCAAGGATAGAGTGCTTCCTCCTCCTCCTTTCGCTCCTTCTTGTTCTTAAACAAAGTCTTAAGCATATTGTGACCCGGTCGCTGTGTCCTGGGTCTCAATAATAGGTCGTCATCACCCCTGGAACTATGTCCATCGTCAATAACACTCTTGGAGTCTGACTTATCCTTCTTCTTGCTGCTCGAACTCGACTTTCTGTGTGATGTCGTGCTGCTGCTCGAAATCACGCTTGCGGCTGACCCTCTGCTAGGCCTCTTTTCCTTCTCCTTCTCCTTCTCCCTCATCCTATCCTTTTCCTTCTGTGGGACGGCCTTATCCTTGCTGTCTCCCTTCATCTTGGACGGTTTCGAGGGTTTGGATGGTTTGGCCATCTTGGCATTTCTGCGGGACCGGAGATCATCATAATAGCCTTGATCATGATCCTTTTTGGCGTATAAGGCGTCCTTTGCCTCTGGTGTGATGAGTTCAATGTCTGCGGTCTCCTCCTCCCACGTAGGCACAATGCCTCGGCGCCATGACTCGATTGTGCTTAGCTCATCGTCAAAATCCTCATCCACCACAAGAGCCTCGTCATATTCAGGGTGATATTCTGATGGTGCCCTCGGGTTGTACTCGGTCTGCGCCCTCACAGGCATCGGACAAGCCGCCGGTTCAGTCTGATATGTTAGAGCCTCCCTGGCCATATGGGCCGCCTTGGCTCTCTGAACAATTTTCCAGCCGCCGAACATGACGACAGTGATACCAAGGGCAATACCAGTTCCGATGAGGAACTGTGGTGACGCCAACAAGGCAAAAACAGCAGGTGATCCGCTCTTGAAGAGAGCCAGGACAGCTGGAGACATCTTGGTGGCGACACTGGAAAGTTCGGCCAGGGTAAGGGCCACAGCAGCTGCCGCGTCCGGCTTCTCTTGCAGATGTTTGATAATTGCTCCGGCCGAGTGTTGGGCACAATGTGCTTCATCGAGGAGGCCCTCGATTTTGCGCACCAGCATCTGGGCTGTGGCTTCCTCGTTGGCGGGATCCAAATCCTCTCTAGAGGCCAGATCCGGCGGGATATTGCCATATGCCAGGTTCATATCGATTTCCTTGCTCTTTTTTCGCTGGTGTATAAGCTGGCCGTCCGATTGACTCCGCAACATCAATTCCTGTCTCCACTCTGTAGGTTTTGGTTCCACGTTGCGCATCGGGGGCTGTCTGAGGTCCATCCTAGATAGTTCATGGCCCAAGGGGATCGTCTCAGCATAAGGACTGCGGTAGGCGGTAGGCCGTCTAGATGGCGCAGTGCTCGATACTTCAGTCAACGTCTTGAGATTGCCCTCAGTCAGAGCGGTTTGTCTTCCGGAAGGGTGTCCATGGTAGTGCCTTGAGTGGGTGCTCCTGGCGCCATGACTCCTCCTGGAGCTGGCTACACTGTATTCATCGTAGGCGCGCTGTGGACGGTAGTCGTGGTGTTGAGGCGCATATCTAGGATCGGGCTCGTAGTTTTCATAGTGGGCTGGCCCATCGAAGTAGTCATTTTGCTGGTAGACACTGCGTCCACTGCGACCGAAGTTTTGCTCGTAGTCGTCGTGTCGGGGCAGACTCCGGCTATTATCGTATGTCTGGGCGCGCTTGAGGGTCCTCTCCTGTTTGACCTCGGCCTTTTTGTCCTTGTAGGACGACTGGGCCTCCTTGAATATGGACAAGAGCTCCTTTCCCTACAGATAGATATTGCAACTCATGTCAGTAAAAATAACAGTATTGAAGCTCGCTACCGATGAAGGACAACACTCAAGCTATGAGGGGCGGTGTGGGGTGGAAACGCACAGTGCTAATGATCTTGCCGGAGTTGTTAATGATAGTGACCGTCTGCTCGAGGGGCATCTTGGGCAACGGGTGCTCTCCAACCAGCTGCACTGTTGCTGCTTTCTGGATGCCAACAAGATGTCTCGAGAAAATATGGATGGAGGACAAAGAACGAAAGGAAGATGGAGATCTGGACCAAAGCCCGTGGCTTTTCTGCTGACTGCCTGGAAACCAGGAGAGAGAGGTTGGAATAGCTCAGAGTGATCGAAAAGCCGCCCAACCCCCACTATATTATGTATCTGTCGGTGTAGATCGGCCACGGGTCGAGATCCCTGGCGAACGACCCCGCTAAGCGCTAGTGCTCCACTTGTGATTCAGGGGCCCTGATTGCCTGAGCCCTACAGCTGCCCGCTGACGGTTGGGTCTCCGTTGATGGAAAGTCCAGCACGTTGCTGTCGATCGATGTATATGAGGTACTACCTAGTAAGTAAGGCGGTCCCTATGAATTCAATCAAGGAAACCGAACTGAAATGATGCTTGAGGACCCAAACGATTGGCTCTGCTGTAGGTAGGTAGCTCGTCAGCAGTGCATACGCCGGTACTCTTTTCGTACATGTACAGTAGGTATTAATACTCCTAGTGTGCAAATGGAGAGAAAGATGGCGTCAGGCGGCAGCTTGCAAGCAAATCCATCCGCAGGACAACGACGTCAAGCAATATGAGAAAAAGGGATGCCCAAAAGCGACATGATTTGCAAAAGAAAGAAACAAGCAGAAAAAAGACAGTCGATTCGACTCTTTCCAAGCCTCCATCATCCTGCATCATCGACTCATCCGCTCGGTTGCCCGACTTGCAGCTTGGTGGAAGAGGGGGGTTGAATTTCTCTCACAGTCTCACTCACCTGTCTTTGTCTGTGCCTGAGATGAAACTCGATGTGTCCACTACCCGTTAAAGAGGTTGGCTGCAATAATGAGTCTTTCCGAGACACAAAAGCGAACTTGATTCAACTCTAAGACGCTGATCTTGCCCCTTTCCTAGAAGAACAATTCATTATCAAAGGGCGGCCCGGCGATGTGAGGTGGCACCATCGATGTAATGTATCGTGAGGTGCCTTTATTAGGAGGTGCAGAGCTGTTGCACCACTGCCTTTGCCGGCATTGATGGTTGCATTGGATCATTCACTGCATTTTGCTGCAAACAGCACCTAAGGTAAGCTGAAGTTTTGCTTGTATCCCTCCAGCGCGCAAGACCGCCTACAGGCCTCCCGCACTGCCCTATTGTGATGTTAGCACAACGCTGTATCTGTAGGTACTGCTTGGTCTACTTTCGGGTTCTCTCAAGTCAATGCATAGCCAAAAGAGTACTGTGATATACAGTGCTGTACAGTGCTGTACTTCACCACCCAGGAACCTTAGTAAGTAGCTATTTTGCAAGGGAGGGCGCCAACGCACTGCCACGTCCATGGTGATAGGTAACAAGCCAACATCGGCCCCCAGACAAAACATAGCGCGGATATCAAATGGCGAGCGCCTCACGGCCACCATTCAAAGTCAAGCGTTGATTCAATCACCCCGTCGCTGGCAATGCCATGATCCACCCCTCCCCCATCCTCGATCCAAGTCCAATCAATCTGGACGGGGCTGTCCAAATTGCCAGCCAGCTTCGGCCATCTACGGTCCACCAACTCTTCAGGTCCGTCGGCCACCTATTGGCTCCCGCAGTCAGGCGCCTTTGCATATTGGATCGCGATGGTGCCACACATGTTGCGCTGTCTGGGATGCGGGTTTATTTTGGTTTCTTCCCCCCTGCAGCTCTGTTCTGTGCATCCGGTTGGGTTGTAGGCTGTCTGTATGACAAGTGGTTGTGGTGACATCCTATCAAACACAACCCAAGGCTGGACTCCAAGATTTCGGCTGTGGCCGGCTTGGGACGCCCGCAGCGTGGCATCATCATTTGTGACCTGGCCTCGGTTTGAGGCTTTTTCTCTCCTTTCAACTCCAAGGATCAAGTGTGTCTTTATTGGTGACCGCGCTGTGACCAACCATCAGAATCCATGGCGGTAATGTACTGGGTATTACTAAGTTTGTGTACGTCTTCTAATGAAGTAATTGTACAATATCTACAACCCACTTACCTTGTGCAAAAACTCCTCATACGACGATGTAGTAGAGAAAATCTAAATGTTATCCAACATGACCAACCACAGCCGTGTACAATTTGATCATCACTTTTCCTTTAGCATAAACATATCACCTACCCATCCAAACGCCCTGTTCAATCTCCTGCCGTGTCTTCTAGCGACCAAAAATGGAATCTTTCCTCGTGGATGCGGCTCATGGAACTGGATTCGGCTTTGGTCAACCCCATCTATCTTCTCAAACTGCCAGACCGAGCCGTACAGCTTCTCTGCTGCAAACATGCCAGTCGACGTCATTGCATGCAGGAAATCCGTCCAGGAAACTTCGCCAGGTGAAGACGTCACGGCGGGATTGAAGAATAGAGTCCGGAACACCTTGAGCGCACGTGAGTCGACGTGAATTGGTGTTGCCTCGTGACTGGAGGCAGTGATTTCGTCCCTTGCTTGCGTTTCTTCTTGCAGTGGCTCTGCATCCTCCTTTGCTGCACCCTTTGTTTTCGCCTTGGTTCGAATAGAAAGCCCAGCATGGTGGTCATCGTCCGTAGCTTTGGGCTGTGAACCGAAGAAGAGAGTTGATAATGGCTTGTAGATGGCCTCTGTGTTTAGATTCGACGTCTTTTCTTTTCCTTGTGTCTTCGCCGTCGTTGACGGTTGCTCTGCCCAATCTGGCGTGCGTTGTAAGATCCGGTCCTGTGAGAGAAATTTTCGTACCTGCGTGTTTTTCGCCTGCACAAATCGATCTACCGTAGCCCAGAAAATGTCAAGGTTCCGCTCCGCTTGTTGCATAGCCATTATGTTTTCTTTCGATCGTCGTTTATCAAATGGGTAGAAAAACGTTTTCCCAGAAGGATTGCCCGTCTTCTCCATTTCAGCGCGGACCTTGTCACTTTGAGAAGACATAATCTCAGCCCACGGCTTGGTTCTCTCTGCGAATTCCGCTTTAATAGTCTCATCTCTGCCCTCATCAAGCAAAGCATTTTCAAAAGTCAATGCCCAGGGGTGATACATGTCAAGTTGTGCCAAGCACTGTGATAAGATGGAAAGATCACCAATTACGGATGCAACTCTTGCCGACACAGCCTCCTTCGCTTCCGGCTCTGCTTGCAAGAGCCTTTCTAGTTCATTCAACGCAAGTGGCAGAGTCACTAAGAACAACGTATAATCGTCTTCCCAGAGCATGCGGAGGAGCCACGTTAATTCACCTTCAATCTTGGTCATCCCCGCCCCACCTTTCGATCTTATCTCAATCTTGCTGGAGTTGGGATCCGTTGGAGCGAGACGTACAAAATATTTACATAATGGCGGCGATGCGACGACCATGGTTTTAAGCAAGTTCATGGGGCCTTTAGCTGATTGGTTTAGGTAGTAACGGAATTTGAGAATAGCTTCCAGGAACTCCGTTGGTAAGTCTTTATAAGGCGATATGGACTTTGCGTATTTGTTGTGTAGGAACTGCAAGTGCTGCGCCTGGTTTACCAGTTCGGCATAAGCTTCGAGTTGAAGGTAGGCTTCCGTGACGACATTGCTAATGTTACGACCCCAGAAGATAGCTGTTCGGTTCGCCTTGAGTGTAGGATGTATGCCACCGAGGTGATCTTTTAGCACCTCCTGTCGATGCTCCTTGGCGTCTAGGAGCTGGTCTGCAAAGTACGAAGGGTCTTCCCGAAGGGTCCAGATATGATCCTCGGCAGCCGAGAGTCTAGCTTGAAGAAGCGACTCGATTCGACCAAAGTCGAGTTTTGTTGGAAGTCGATAAGGCGCTTCTACTGACATCAGCATCAACGAGTCGAAACCGGTTGCTTCCCGCTCGGCCTTGAAAGCTGGTTCTGGCTGCACCGGAAACTCGTCCGTAACCAGCTTGTCCGCAGGAATGTCATGGAGGATTTGGCAACAGCACTCGACGAGAAATGACATGACCTTTTCCTGTGCTTCAAGAATAAGCAAACCCTCTCCGGGTAAGAATTGCTTTCTGGTGTGCAACCAATCGAATGCATCCTCATGCTCGTCCCATGACAAAAGCTTGCCGTATTCTGTGCTCTGCTTGCCCGAGACCCCGTTCAGTACCATGGTATACGTATTCAAGAAAACTGCAACGAGGGCCTTGGTGACACGCCCCATATGCATCGCCTGAGAGTCTGCTGCCGCAAACTCCGAGGGATGGTGCCGACCACGGGCATTGATGAACAACAGCAACGTTTTGGAGTTTGACAGATCGTCTTGGTTAATGTCGGGCCACAAGAAGTAGTCTCTGTACTTGGAACCCCATTCTTTTCGCGCCTCTCCTTCTCTGCGGAAGGCATTGAAGTCAGGCCGATGCATAGTCGGCATGTTTGGCCAGGCGTCTAGGAGCACTTTAAGTCTCTGCTGCTTCTTCTTCTTCGCCCAGCGGCTCCTAATGGTAGCCTCGTGGCGCAGAAGGATGGCATTGAGCTTTTCATAGCTCTCGTAAATGTTTTTCGATCTTGATGAAGCTTCCCTACCCACTTCTGCGGCAGACTTGAAAGCCGAAGACGGTAGATTCAGGAGGCTTTTCATGTCAAAGTCTCCGGATTCGAGCCCCTCAAGTCCAGGAACAGGCTCATCGTATATGGCCGACTCTGGCGCCCACGGGTCGAACTGATGATTGCGCCGAAGATCCATGACTGCGATTCAATTCGTTCGTGTAGACCGAGGATTGGAGAAGAAACAGTATGACAAGGGCAAGCCAGCACGTGTATCATGCCTCTTCTCTTCTCTGTCTTGTCCTGCCTTGCTCTTTGGAGAGCTGTTGAGTTGTATCCAATCGGATAACAATCTGCTAGGAGCTGCACCCCACTGTAGCTATGGTCTTCATTTGGGGTGCGGGGAAGTATTGACTGCCTTTTCAGGGGGTGTTTTGGTGCACCAACAAGTCAGATACAGTGGATGCACAGTTCAATATCAGTCTTCGAAGGTTTGCGACAAGCGAACATTCGTCGCGTCCAACTCAATACGTGCAAACCTTCACAACTTTCGCTCATCATGTCGGAAACCCGCGCGTTTGGTGCCGCAATATCCGGCGATCGCCAATTCAACAAGGAGTTCTCAGAGATTGCAAAAGCTGCAATAATTACCATGCTGCATGCGGGAAAGTCTGCGCGGGCTCTTGCACGCGAATTCAACACCTCGCATTCCACAGTCCTTGCCATCAACAAGCGCTGGAAAACACACCAAACAGTGGCAAAAAAGCCCCGGTCTGGGCGACCCAGGAAAAACCAAAAAGCCAAGGTCTCAAACGAAAAGGTTTGTTGGATCGTTAAAAGATTGCTTAAGAAAAGGAAACCTTGTATAACCTGTGATGCTTTTAGCCAGCAAAGTAGGCCCTTGTGTGTCTTTCGACTATTAGACGAACTGCACATAGCATTTTCAGGCTCAATAAAAAGCCATGAATAGGCTATGATAAAAGAAAAAGAAGTACTTGCTTCGTGGCCTCGTTATGCGCCGCACAGATAATTCCTCAAACCAAGATATCCCATGATATTTTACTGCCATGCCAGGTCAGAAAAAAGCTTTCGACACGGTATAACAGAACTTAATTTCTCCAATGAGTATAAAGCCATTGAGAAAGGAGGAGTGTACACAATGTGTTCAATCACATTTTTCATTCGTACTTGTCGATATAATTTCACCCTAGTCCGACACGTTGGCCACCATGTATATCGGCAGTGGGTTTTCTGCTGGGCTGGCGAAGATGTTTGATTGCAAGGATCTATTTCATCCCTCTACACATTCATCGCCATGCCATTAAACATAATCGCTTGAATTCCTCATCAATCATTGCGGCTGAGTTTTGAGCAATCAAAGCAGATTAGTTTAGGAACATGGTATGGCTCTTGTGGCTGGATTGCATAACGGATGGAATTCATGTCCTCATGTACATGAGAATGTGGAATGGGGAGCGGGCGCCAAATACTAACGTGCATGACTCGGAAGGTATGCACTCGAGTTATTCATGTCGAGCTGATAAAGGTTGGAAATGTCGCGAGTATGCCGAATATGTGCCAGCAGCGTAAATGGTGCTGACGTTGGAGAAACCAATACCCTTGAAAATAGCATGACTCATGGAGAGGATCAACCAAAACCAGCAGCCAATATTTTCCATCATTGAGCGACGTTAGATCATCTCCCTTAGCTTCTCACCACATATATAGCATAGCTTTACACACGCATACACACTTCTATAGAAGCCTGTTCGCCTAAAATGCAACGTAGGAGATTCCCAAAAGAGCAAAAAAGAGTTCTTGTTCCCCATAACTTGACCGTGGTGGAGTTCTCCAAACCCGGCGTTCCGATGCCAAGAACAATCAGGCATCCCACCGTTACTGTTCCCATCTGGCACTTGGACCCCCTAAGATATTACCCGGAATACAGTACAACCCTATCCCATCGGCGCTGATATAATTAACTAACTACCAGGTAGGAATAATCAAGTATATACGACACCACACCATCTATCTATCTATAATATGTGGTCCAACGTTGTTGGAATTTCTTAGCAGTGGGATCGGCTGTTGTGCTTTTAGCCTGTTTGTCGTGATCCGTAATCAGGGGAATCGGTGAAAAACCTTGCTTATTCCGAATTGCCGAATAACAAGTGGATAAGGAAAAAGAAGTGGAAAAATTCTCGTTGCATAAACCCCACACATTCTTTCTCAACCTTCAGGGATCTTGACCCTCTGGTCCGTCAACTCCGGAATGGAGCCTCGCTGTGGCTTGCTGGAATTGAGATGAAAATGACCAAACCAGAGCTTTTCCATCAGCACAAACATACATGTACAGGCTGAGAATGACGAAAAGAATAAAGAGTAAGAACTGAACGACAGGTATTGACATGTATTATTTTAGATAAACCAAATGCGCCGATAGATGGGTCCAACGATAGTTGAACATGTAACAAAAAGACCGAAACACCTAGATCGAGTAAATCCAACAATTGAATCAGTATAGCCTCCCCTTATCTTATCATCACCTCTTCCTTGACCGCCACTCCTGGGAGCCATTGGGGCCATCGTGTTTTATGGAGTGCGCTTCCTCAAGATCAACACTCTGTATCATCAAGTAGATGGTCATGCCGCACTCTGCTCCCTTTTCTCACCAGACAGCCCCTCCTGTTGAGGGGAGATGTGCCGACTTCGTGTTAGGAAAAGTGAGGCAACAGTGTAGAGAGCACCAGCAGCCATCACCATGATCCAGATATTGCTAATGGTCTCAACAATGACATCCACACACCTATCCCGTACCTCCTGGGTTACAGACTGTAGGACTTGGCTCTTGGCTCCCGCTATCGCTGCGCGGATTTCGCTGTCCGAGAAACCATACCCTGCCAAAGCTTTTTGAAGGCCTGCAAAAGTCTTTGTCTGGAAGATGGCGCTGGCGACTGCAAGAGCAATGACCTGGGACTGGCCCTGCGAAATGTTGAGAAATTGAATCATTTCGGCGGCTCTGTTAGGCTTGACTAGCATGTTTCCGACAGCATATCCCGCCTGGGAAGTTGTCATGCCCAGTCCTAAAAGAACCGTGTAACCGTAGATGTTGGCGGCTGATGTGTCTCTTCGAACGGTATACATCAAAGCTGCCCCAATCACCAGGAAGATGCCGCTCGCCGTATACCATACAATATGGTAGCCAGTGCGCCCCATCATAGCACCACAGACGAGTGTTGTCACGACATAGACGCAGACGAAGGGGAGGAGGCGAATGGCAGCCTGTGTCCCGCTATCTCCATCAACGAATAGGAAATAAAGGGGAATGTAGTATACAGAGACAAATAGGGCGGCTCCACCAGATGCCATGCAAATGAACAATAAGATTGGCTGGGTGCTGCAAAGAAGATCGCAGGGGAAAAGCCTATCAGCTTTAGTCGTAAGGAATGAATAGTATTGCGTGACGCAAAAAGCGATTAAGAAAAGGCCAGTGATGACGAAAAGGGCGATAATGCGACCATCGTTCCACGGCCAAACTGCTCCGCCAAATGCGAATGCTACGACGAAGCACGAATATAGTCCTGCTGTGAGAACAGTACCAACCCAGTCGATCGACTTAACTTTATCCCACACAGGAACGTCTGGTTTCACTGGTACCGATGGCATCATGAATATGTGGACTGGGCTAAGAATGGCGAAAATGAGCAAGTTGATATAGAAAGCCTAAGTAGGTCACAGAGTCAGTACAGTTGCCTAAACATCTCAATTCTTCTTTCTGCCCGAAACTCACCCATCGCCATGTGGCGGCACTATCGGCTAATGTGCCTCCAACAATGGGTCCCAGAATACAGCCACCGCCGTATACAAAACCCGTCAAGCCTATGTAGAACGGCTGATCCTTGGGCGAGGATAGACGTGTAGTCAGATTTAGAGTTCTATAATAACAAATCAGAACCGATGAAGGACAAAATTAAAGATTTGAGATTAAAGAAGCAAACCAAGAGAGGCCAAATGAAGGGAGAGCATTGAACAATCGACGTACCCGAGATACATTCCAGCACCTCCCATTCCGGCCCAAACACGGCCGACGATCATCGCGTTCATTGTCGGGGCGGCACCACACAGAGCGCTGGCCGCGGAGAACATCGTCAAGCAAGTGATAAATATCCACTTGCTATCAAAGATGCCGTATGCTTTCCCCAATGGAAGCGTGGCAACAATGGATCCAAGCGCAAAGCCCACGCCTAGCCATCCCAGCTGGGTCACATTATCGTAGGTCTCCGAAATGGCTCCTTGAATATCGGCCACGATGGTGGTATCTAGCCCGTAGAGGATATTGGCCAAGTAGATGCTGGCAAAAATGAGAACACGTCGAAAACCCTGTACAGACTCATAGTCACGCGGCGGTTCATCGGTCTCTGTTGCCTCACTGCTGGCAGTGTTTTGCTGTGGATGGTTGACCTGATGCGGCGAGCTAGCCTGAGAGTTGAAGGCGTCTGTTTGATTTGGAACCCACACCGTGGATTCATCCTGGTTTGACGAGCCCATTGTAAAAAGCTGGGTAAGTTGATGCACAATAGAATATCTCTCTTCGACACAAAGGTAGTTGGTGCTCTACCACCGGGACCTGGGTCTTTAACAGTATTTGTACCCGTTCCGGGATGGAACATTGTGTTAATGGCACGCTTGGACTCTGAGTCAAATGTACATGGCCATGGCCATGGCCCGTTGCAAATCATAAGCTCTGGAGGATGCATCTCTGGGATTATGACCATGGGTGAGCAATACGTACTAGGTAATGTAACCCAGCCGCTTGTAGAATGGACGGCAATTCCATCAATCTTTGACGACAGTGATTTCTAAGCCAGATGCCGTTAGAACTTGCATCACTTTTTCTTTTGTTGTGTGTCTCTGAATTTGCAACCAGGATGTGTAAGCCTAGCCCGATTTAAGTGGTCCGCCCTGCTCCACTGATAGACAGCTCCGTAAACTCCTTTGGGAGACTGGGTTGACAGAATTGATTCATCGGACGTGCGGCCCCATAAAACTCCTGGAACTCCGAGCTAACTGGGGGAATGAGTTTCTTGTTGTCGTGCTCAAATGCTAACGGTAAACAGCCCAGTGTTGTTGGCTCAGCTTATAATGAAATTTGAACCACACAGGAAGCAACTAGTCGTCGCTGACAGATACCTAGCTTGTACCATCTGCAGTATCCCGATCTGATGGAATGTTTCAGGCGATTCGATAGAGTTCGGGAGGTGACCTGTTGTTTGGCAGGCTAGTGAGTGCTGCGACTACTGATTGCATTAATGAAAGCTTTGATTCCATCTTTTTCGCAGCGGTATCGGCTTAGTTGACAGCTAATCTGGTCCAAAAATGTAGCTACTCGTAAACTCATCAAGATATGAATCCATTGATTGAAATGAGTGATCAACAGAAAAGGCGACATCCATCGTGCCAGCCAATACGTCCTGCAACCCTGCGCCGTCAAATGCGCCTTGCGAAATTGAGAATGCCGAATAGCCAGCCACTTCTCCACTCAAACTCTGCAATTGAGCGAAGTCTTCAATAGGCCATGTCTGATTTGAAGGTGCTTGAGACGAGCTACTCACAGCGACAGGCGGATGTCTCTGAAATAACACATCTGCTTTCTCAGCCAGCCCTTTGGCAACCCTGGCTGCCCTGATACCGGAGGCAAAATGTTTTCCGAAGACTTCGAACGCCTGGATAGCCATATCAATGGTGATGCGCACTCTAGACGATTGAGGTGAGAATGGATGGGCGAAGAAAAACCCAAAGAGGGTGATGGCACTGTTCCATTGCCATTGAAAAGCCTCGTGCCATCCATCGAGCAGGGCTGTCTTGTCCAAGGCCCGATGTATTATCCGCGTCATGGTAATTGCGTGGGCCACGCATGCCGTGACACCTTCCGTCGTTGCAGGAAGAGGATGGACCACCGTGAACGAAACAAGTGGACGATAGAGAATTATGCAGAGATTGTGGTATAACAACTCTAGGAATATCCGCTGTCGTTGCAGCCAAAGTGGTGCAAATAATTCTTCGGTTGATATATCAGTTTCGTCATTTGAAAGAGCCTCTCCACCATCTTTTCTCTTATTCTTCAGTGCTTCTGGCACATTTTGGACCCATGAATGTAGACTTTCCATTCGCTTCTTGAGAAACGAAGCACAACACTCCAGACTATCGAGGTCTTCGTAGAGATCCTGGCTGCGTGAGGTATTCAGAATGCGAGTGCATTCCTTGTAGAACCCAACATAAACATGACGTGCAGAAAGAAGGAGCTTCACGCTCTGAACAGTATAAGTAAGCCAGGTCACGTTCCCACCCGCAAGGCAAGCATACCCTGAACTTATAGCCAGCTGGTGATCATCGGCAGGTAGTGAACACGTAGTTTCGTACAGAAGCACTGCCCATGGCCGGCCTAGCTTAATGGAGCTCTTACTCTCCAAGATAAAGAGAGTCCACCACAGTCGTTTGCGCAATTCAGCCTCCGGTCGTGGGATTTGCTCGGGGGGCTCCATATGAAGGCCCAAGATGTGAGCTGTTCTTGTAGCCATGGCCAAGGTACTATGAGCCATGTTCTGTAAGGATGCATTGCAGAGGTATATGACGGAGAAAATATGGCATTGGAGAGTTGATATCATGGGACTTTCCAACTCGGATACAATGAGAGCCTGGCATCTCTGGTAGTGACAACGACCTGCCCTGGTAGTCCTCTTGGTATCCATATCAGGTCCACTTCTGCTAGCGCCGCCAGCATCAAGCTGTATGCATAAGGCGAGAATGATATCTACCAAGGCTGAAGACTTTCGCGTTTGACGATTGGTCCACAGTGACTTGTAGAGCTCTTTGAAACCTGTCTCATCCAGAATCTGAAAGGCGCAGTGATAGGACTGCCAGAAAAAACCGAGAAAATATTCTTCCTGCATCGCGCTGAGATAGACGCCCGAACTCACACCGGGTGGCTCTAATTGCTTGTTTGAGCATGCTGTGTCGCTGGGATCCCCACCGGCATCTTCTGCTGTGAAAAGATTGCTCGATGGGCTAAAATGGATGGCGTGATGTGCGGGTGGATGCTCTAAGAACTTGGCCAGGTGTGAGGTCATGCGACTGATGTAGTAGAAGAGTGATGATGGTCCAAACCATTGCTTCTGAGGCATTTGCCCATTGCCAAGATAGAGACCCCAGAGGGCTTTTTTGCTCGGCTCATCATCTACAGTATCCTCTTCACCAATCTCGTCGTTTTTATTTAGCCTATTGTCAATCAAGCTAGGTCTACACGTCCCGGCATTTGCAGGTGTTGTTGCCGTTGAGCAAGACATTGCAGATTGTGATGGCATTTGGGCAGTGAAGGCAGTGCCATCGTGGCCCCTGCTTCCAACCTCATGCTCCAGCTCCCGAACGCGGCGCTTCAAACGTTCTATCTCGCTAAACGAAAAACGTTAACGAGTGTTACACGATACGAGCAGATGGTGAACTCAGATATTAGATCCACACACCGAAACGCCTGGGGCAGGGTGCGAATCTCGCCCGCCCCAGATGTGTTACACTGGCCGCCCCTGTTTCTGCAATTGCGGCACGGTTGCTCATTGTCGCACTTGATACGGTGTACACGGCACCAATCGCAGGCCCGACTCACCTGCCTGCGCTTCGAGCGAGACTGGACCGGGCATGTCTGATCGGTGCTTGAAGTGATCCCTACTACCATGGCCGAGGTGGAAGAAGGGGAATATGTTTCGTGGATCGTGATCATCCCCCCTGTGGCCATTACTTGGACTGTTGTGGCGCCCTGGTCTCAATCTCCCAGAAAGGGGTGCTGATCTTGCGAACTTGACTTTGTCGGCCGTCACCCTTGGAAGCTGGGCCGGCGCAGGGTATATATTGCCTTCTGATAAAAGCTGTCATGACATGTGAAATCATTCTGCCGTGCCGAGAAGGCCATGACTTGGAGAAGTTCGAGGTTGTTGGCGCTCCGGATCTCAAAGCCAGCATCGACGGAGAATTAGTAAATACGTGCCCGAGCGGTGTCGATTGCCGGCCCTCGTAGGCAGCATCACCACTATTAATGCCCGAATTCTTCCTCTGCTATAAACTTTGAATATCGTGGCGTACAGGAAGGAAGCTGGGGTGGTCCCTAGGTCATGTTTTGTTTGAGACCCGATACCATGGCCAGCTGATGCTGTTTGTTAAATGAAGACAAGGAAGGGTGAGTGAATAATGTTTTACCAAGTGCATGAGCCTAAAAGGGCTTTAGCGGAGAAATGGTGCTCACCATCCGTGTCGGTGCTAAAGATTAGCGCTTCACTGTCCTAGACACCTGAAGAAGCCTACAAAATACAGCAGCCTGTGTTCAGGTTGGGACAAGCAAGAGTAGGTTCACCGAATCAATTACGCAAACGGCGAGGTAGATGTTGTGTCCTCTCACACAACCACTGTCTATCAACGCCACCTTCGTCGATAATGGGCAAATACTCAAGATATCCCCAAGCTCCATGCATTTAGAAGTCAATGGCAGCCTCCAGTGCGTTAGGCAAACGCCGTCTGCGTGGTGGCGCATCCATTGATATCCGATTCGATGAAGGCTTCGGAAACTCATGAATCGGCATGCGAGCATTCGTGGAGGACAAACGTATGATATGGAGCAGCCCATTGCTTCAGACGTATGGGAACTGCTAGATCTCAGCTCCTCTGTCTACTGAGCTTCTATGAGTCGGGAGTCATCTATATGCTAATGCTTTCATTGTCATTTCTCACAGCAAAATGATGTTTTCAACAGGTTTTACAAGATGCAATCTACTGATGGTGAATTTTAGTGCGTTTGCGATCGCCGCTCCCCATCTACTAAGGGTTCAAGCGAATCCACATCGACTACTGGGCTCGTCTTTTGGCATCCCAGGCGACAATGCGACTTTTGACTATGTTGTAATTGGAGGAGGAACGGCCGGCCTGACAGTAGCGACTCGCCTGGCAGAGCAGCAGAGCGGCAGCGTGGCGATCATTGAAGCCGGTAGCTTCTACGAGATTGGCAATGGTAACCTGAGCCAAATACCGGCTTATGACGGTGCGTTTGCTGGCAAGAGCAAGGATGATTGGCAGCCCTTGGTGGACTGGGGATACATCACATCGCCTCAGTTGGTGAGTACTCTGCTTGCTATGACTTTCAAGACCGAAAGTCAGTTGATTTGCTTCTAACCTCGCCTTTAGTATGCAGACGGTATAGAGATGCATTATACTCGTGGCAAATGTCTGGGTGGCAGCTCGGCACGAAACTACATGGCATATCAGAGAGGCACCAAAGGATCTCACCAACTATGGGCTGAAGCTGTAGGAGACCAGGACTACTCCTTTGAGAAGATGTTCCCTTATTATCAGAAGAGTATTCGGTTTGTGCCCCCTAATATGAACTTGAGATTCGCCAACTCTACTCCCCAATATGACACAGCCATTATGGATGATGGCGGTGGCCCTCTCTCGGTCACATTTCCAAACTATGTACAAGGATTTGCCTCATGGGCAACAGCTGCTTTTCTATCTATGGGGATACAGATTATTCGCGGATTTCAAAGTGGCTCGCTCCTAGGACAATCTTACTCCATGACTACCATCAACGCAACCACCATGACGCGAGACTCCTCCGAGACTTCGTTTATGCGCAGGGCATTAGACTATCCAAATTTCATGATATATCAATCAACCATGGCAAAGATTGTGTTTTCCAGCAATAAAAGAGCGAATGTAGTGATTGTTGAAACTCAGGGGAGGAGATATACTCTTGAAGCGACTCGAGAGGTCATCATCTCAGCAGGCGTCTTTGGCTCACCACAGCTGCTTCTCGTTTCTGGTGTTGGTCCAGCCGAGACATTACGAAATTTGGGCATACCAGTTATTGCAGACCGGCCAGGTGTTGGGCAGAATATGCAGGATCACATCTCTTTTGACCCTTCATACCGTGTTAATGCGCCAACAATGTCAGCTCTCCAAGATGCTTCATTCGCTACTGCAGCCAAAGAGTTCAACGACAATGCCTCGGGAATGCTCACCAATCCTACTTCAGATATCCTAGCTTGGGAGAAGATTCCCGAGCAGCTTCGTAAGAGTTTGTCCAGCGAAATATTGCGAGCCTTGAATGAATACCCAGCCGACTGGCCTGAGCTTGAGTTCATTGCAAAGGGCACATATCTTGGCTACCAGTTCAAGCCCCGTGGTGGCGATCCTCGCGATGGTTACAACTACGCTTCGGTAGCTGTTGTGCCATGTACACCACGGTCTCGTGGGAATCTGACAATCACATCTGCTGACAATTCGATACCCCCAACGATTAACCCAAACTATTTCTCAGACAAGGCTGATATGGAGATTGCCATTGCGGGCTACAAACACGTTCGCCAGTTTTAGAACTCTACAGTGCTAAAGCCGTTTCTCGTTGGTACAGGAGAGGCATTTCCTGGACTGAACATCGCTACTGACGCGCAGCTGGAGAAAATTATCAAGCAAAGTTTCAACAGCATATCCCATGCCGCATGTACATACAAAATGGGTCGTCCGAGCGATCCTTCAGCGGTAGTCGACTCCCATGGCAGGGTCCACGGTGTCCAAGGCTTGAGAGTGGTGGATGCCTCCATTTTGCCATTCTTACCTCCAGGGCATCCTATGGCTACAATTTGTATGTTTGTTTACTTTCTATCCCCTCATATTGTTAACTGCTCTTTGTCAAAAGTCTATCTAACAAGGCCATGGGCAGATGCCATTGCCGAGAAACTCGCATGTAACATCTCGGGCAATTGTGGATGAGGCCTTTGCCATGTGACAGGGAAGGTGGCTCTCTAGTCCTGAAATCATTTTTTTTGAAGAGAAGCTTCAATGTTTCTCAGTTGACACAAGATACCAAGCCCGTCGTAGTCTCAAGTGATTGTGGCACACTATCGGATCGCGAAGACAACACGAGGTGGGGCTGGACAAACTACAATGAAGAAATTGTCTAGGCCACAGCACGTTCTTCGGTCGATAGGGTATATTATTCAGACATCAGACTATTCGTCTCCTTCCATCTGCCATGATTTTCGAACTAGTCACAAGCAAGCTCATATGGAATATTCACAGCATCATTCAACACCCACTCAAAGCTGCGTACGTGCTCTTCTTCTTAATTCAAAGCGGTCTAACACAGCATCAATACCCCTGACTGTCTTACGTTACTGGAGACTGTCATATCAGACTTTACTAGCTCTGCATATACGGCGACTGTTGCAAAGATCGGCCAATCTGATATTTTTCAATACGAGATAATCAGAACAAGCGCCGTCATTGGACTCATTCAGAGAACTCTACATGAATCGGTGACACAAATACAGAGCATGACTGATTCAGTACTATGTCAAAGGCTGAGTATCGCGCACTAAACCTCCCATGAGCTTCTCAGCTACCCTCGTTCCATGCACCTCGGAATGTTCAATAATGCTTCGGATGTGCTTTTCCTCATCATCAGTCAAACTGACACTATTGGCTGCCCAGTTATCTTCCAAATATTCTATCCTCTTGGTACCAGGAATAGGGAAAACGCCGTCCTGCTTCATTATCCAAGCCAACGTCAGCTGGCCGCATGTACAACCCTTCCGGTCAGCTATGGCCTTCAGCTCATCGACCAAGCGGAGATTGAGAGGCAAATTCTGTGCCGAGAACCGGGGGATCGATCGTCTGAAGTCCAAGGGTTCGAAGTCATCAATCGAATTGTATTGTCGGGTAAGCATTCCTCGGCCAAGAGGTGAGTAAGCCACAATGGCGATACCTAACTCGCGGCAAGTCCGGGCCAAATGAACATCCGGTCTTTCTATATCCATAGAATACGGACTGTATTCAATCTGGTATGCATGAATGTGGTGGATTCTGCATGCTCGCCGAAGGGTGTCCGCTCCACATTCGCTCAGCCCCAAATATCGCACTTTTCCTGATCTGTGAAAATAATATGCTTTAGTTAAATCTTGAGTGAATGACAAAACATGGGGTATCAAAACACACTCAACAAATTCCTTCATAGTCTTCACAATGACTTCGACGGGAATGTCCCCACTGAAACGATGACTTTTGACAAGTTAGAAGAACATTCATCCATCTTAACCAAGTGCTTACCAATACAAAAGGTCGATGTAATCTGTTTTAAGGCGTCTCAAGCTGTTTGAAACAGCGGCTCGGATATGATGAGGCTCGTTATTGATCTCGCGGCCACCATCTGGCGTGACGAGGTTCCCAAATTTGGTGGCCAAGAATATCTACAAAATAACTAAGTAAGTCCAGAGTTAATCAGAAATAACAGGAAGCCAAACCTCATTTCGCCTGCCTGTCCGTTGGAACCATTCACCTAAAAGTTCTTCACTGTCACCGTACAGCGCGGCCGAGTCCCAATGTATGCATCCAATCTCGTGAGCTCGATCAAGAAATCTCAGTCGCTCGTCGTCTGGGGGCGGTGTTCCATAGAATGCTGGAAACTTGTAAGCCAAACGTATAATACCATGCTATTCCATAATGAGCACTCACAGCTCAACCCCATCAAACCTAATCCAAGTACTGGAATGAGGGGGCCATCCCGGCCTAGCTGCTGTTTAGGCACAACCACCTTGAGGTCTGAAGGCTGCGGCATTGAGTCTCTTGAGAAATACAACGGTTATTGACAAGTTTCCTTCACAGGTAGAATACTGTGTTTGAGTTGGTGTTGAGATTTCCTTTGCGCGAGGTGTGCCTTCGGATAGGAGCCGTGTGAAGCAAAGACCTTTGTTTGTTGACGGATGTTTAAAGTTGAACCACACTAAAATGCTTGAGAATTGTAGGAATTTAGACACTGGCTTGCAATCAATCACACTCGCAAAATATGTGAGTGTTGTCTTCAAATGAAGTTTAATCACTGGGCAGATGATACCCGACACAGTCAACCAAGGTGCTATGTCCACCAGAGGATTAACAAGGCAGAAAAGAAACGACAATCACGGCTTCCAGCATAAGAGGTAATCTATGCACAGTACTAGTTCTGGTAAATTTTAGAAGGTATCTATGGCGCAGCTGCACCTTATCCGTCTGTTAGCTGCCCACTCATGGACATTTGCCAAGACAAGAACAACCTGGCACAGAGCCTGCCATCACTTCCCCAACAGCTGGACTTCGCCATTTAATCAGAGTGAGGCCATCGAAAACAGGAAGCAGAAGAACATCAATCCTGCTGTCATTCTTGCAGAACGTGTTGAATCTGCGCAAAGCCTTGCCATTCTCAATCCAGTACTGCCTGGCCTTGTCGCAGAGGATCGGATTGGAGTCCATCGAGATGGTCATGCCACGAGCGAATACTAATTCGAAAACATACGTGTTAGTGTAACAATCCTAAGGGTTCGATCAGCATGACAGCACTAAGGAGTCAGCTTCTCAACTTACTGTTGTCACACAGAATCATCCCATTGGGAGAAAGCAGCTTTGCGTCAAGAATGTGTCGGACATAGCCCTCGTATCCGTCTTTATTCGCATCGACGAAGATGAGCTCAAAGCTCCCACTCATGCTCTTCAGACTCTCCTCTGCTGGCCCCTCAATCAGCGTCACTCGGTCGTGTAACCCATACCTTTCGAGTGTCTGTCGTGAGGCAGCAATCATCTGGGCGTCCAGCTCCAGGGTAATGATTTCTGCCTTGGTTTGATGTGTGCCCTCGTACCACCCCAAGGCACTATAACCGGTGTAGCAACCAATTTCCAAGACTGTGGAAGACATTGCCACGTCAGCTCCATCAATTGCCACTTCGTATATCTTTCTTTTGATCAGGAGCTACCGGTGAGACTTACTGCGCTTGGGTTTTAGCAACTCCGCAAGGAACATCATCGTAGCCCCCTGCAGCGGAGACGACATCTTGTCGGCGTCATCAAACGAGTCTACTGTCGAGTCCTACAACCCATTCATTCGAGAGGTGACGCTTCGAGAGTTCCTTGTACAGTAGGCATTGACCTTTTCTGCCATTTCAGACTTCTCGGAAGCTGTGGCATTAGCATAGTGACTTGTGTGTGAGGCACAGGTTTTTGCGAGACACTGACACTCACATTAAACGACAGAACGCTGCTTAGCATTTTCAACAAGATGCTGGGAATCTTCGGATAGAAAACTAATGAGTCAATAACTTTGGACTATGAAGAGTTCTGGGCTAGATGACTTGAGAAAATGACAGTTCAGCTTTATAAGTAGCCAGCACCGGGTATAAATGAAGGCTACGATGCCAACCGAACAAGCCTCATTCCAAGATCGCAGTGACGATCTTCACAAGACCGAGTTCGGCATGTACAACATTTGGTGGAATCAATTTTACCTCAGCCATGACCAAGCTGAGAGGCTGAGAATGATGAGGCATCCAATGCTTTCCATTAGAGGCGCTTTGCGCCAGCAACGGTGAAAGAGATGCCGATATCTAGTCACACATCGTGCTCTAACTCACAAGGCAATCGCATAAGGAATTGCCATCACGTGTAGCCATATGCATGCATACCTGATTCAATACGACATTGAATATCGGGCAGTTCATGTCAGATTTCCCGAATGAAGCTTAAGATACGGAAGTTCGGCAGAACATACGACAGGTGTCGGGCCGAAATATGCTTCTGAAATGTTGATGAAGTCATCGTTCCAATAAACACCTGAAATGAATTCAAAGACACATGAGAGAATCAGCACATGAACTCTCTGTATGGTACCCTCGTGCCATTCGATCTTGACCATTTCTGAACAGCAAGTTCAACGTTTGCCACCCCTACAACGTTTCCAACATTCTCAGCATAAACTAGAGCAAGCTTTCCAAGCGATCTATACCCCTTTAACGCGGTCCTGATTTTCATTTAGTCTTAAGTTTAATTCACGATTAAAATTGAAAAGACCAACATCCCAGATGGCAGACGTACAAGATGTCTTCAGGTCCGAGAATGCCACCACTGGGCGCCTTGTGCATCTGATCCCCGATCGGTTAGCCGCAGCAGTACCAAATCACCCTCTCTTCTCTTATGCAAAGACGTCTCGACCTCAGGATGGCTTCATCGACGTTTCTGCAAAACGTTTCGCAAACGCAATAAATCGGACAAGCTGGCTTCTACTCTCATTGCTGGAGAAACCTACCGACTTTGAAACAGTTGGTTATATGGGAAAGAGTATGTCTATGCTATGATATTTCTAGTAATATGGTGTACATATTTGCTTACAAGAGACTGAAGGTGACATGAGATATTTCTTGCTCATGTTCGCTGCTATCAAAGTTGGATACAAGGTAGGATCACTGTGCATGTGTACGACTACGATTTGAGTAATCACGAGAGAGCTAATGCAGTTTACTTAGATGCTGTTTTTATCACCTCGAAATACTTTGGAGGGTCATCTGCATGTTTTAAGCGAGGCAGATTGCCATTACTTTTTGCTCTCAGCAGACAGTCCTGTTCATGAAATACTGTCACACCGCCAGATGCACACATACATGATCCCATCTTTGGAAGAATTGTTGGACCAGTCCCAAGTTGACTTGTATATCCATATAGGAAGTCTTTTGCAGAGGCAAAATCGGATCCCGGTTTAGTGCTGCACACTACTGGCTCAACAGGTCTTCCAAAAGCTATTATTTGGAAGTTGGCGATGCTCAGCGGTTATGAGGCATGGCGAACTGTTCCATCAATTGACGGCCATTTACCAACAACGGTTATTTACCAACAGGCTCGTCGGGCATATTCATCGATGCCTCTGTACCACACAAGTGGATTGAATGCTGGAATAACATGGGCTTTGCTTCTCGGTGTGACCCTCGTATATGGGTTCCCCTCAGTTACGCCAAATGCTGCCTACATGGACGAAATGCACCAGCATGCCGACGTGGATGCATCTATCAGCGCACCATCAATCTTGGAAGATGTTTCCCACAACTCGGTTATTCTACAGCGGTTGGGTATTATAAAATATGTTGTAGCAAGCGGCGGTGAGTAGTTCGGCTTTGTTCATGTGTCGACTCTTGCTACTCGCGGATTTTGGTCCACCTTCTCTGTCTTTACCCCCTTGCTATTATTACTCACAAATCAACCCTTCTGCTCTAGTTACACAGTCCTGTTAATGAAAGACTCAAAGTCCTTACGTGGCATTATAAATTTCGCTAATTCGCCGATATAGCCCCACTAACTCAGAGAGTCGGACAGCTGATCTCCCAGAGAACGAGAATAATCTCCAATCTTGGTTCAACAGAAACAGGTTGTCTGCAAAGGCTTGCGCCACTATCAGAGGACTGGGAATACTTTTACTGGCATCCAACTCATTCAGGTATCGAAATGCGACCCGTTTTTGAAGGACTTTATGAGCTCTTCATCGTTCGGAAGCCAGAGCTGGCGCATTATCAAGGCATCTTCACCACCTTTCCTCACCTATCAGAGTGGTCCATGAATGATCTATATGAGAGGCATCCGAACCCTGACAAACCTTTTCTGTATAGATATAAAGGGCGCAGAGATGACATTATAGTTCTCAGCAATGGGGAAAAGATAGCACCAGCGTTGATGGAGGCCGCACTGACGAACTGCCCCCTGGTCAGGAGTGCCATGATTATCGGTCACGGCAGGTTTCAACCAGCAGCATTGATTGAGGTAGCCAGTTCATGCTCGGCAAAGACAGAAAACAACCGGTATGATCTAGTAACGAAACTCTTACCGTTCATCAGTGACGCCAACAGACACGCACCAGCGCATGGCCAACTTGATAGGTATCACATTCTCATCGCAGATCCAGCTCGTCCAATGCAGTGCCTTGGACAAGGAAAGATGCGGCGATACGCCACGCATCAGTTGTATGAGACAGACATCGAGAAACTGTATGAGGATTCTGATGGCTCCAATCATTACAAGGCCAAAGAGGAATTGCCCTCACTAGACTTTTCTTCAAGACAGACTTTGATGGTGACTCTTCAAGTGCTGATTTTCAATGCCACGGGTGTCCAAGACCTTGGAGATGAGCAGAACTTGTTTGAATGGGGTCTGGACTCGCTTCAAATCATACAGATAACTCGACAGCTGAGACGAGCAGTGTGCGTCAATGGATCAAGCGGTTGGAAAAGTATATCACCACATACGATCTATAGTCACCCAACACCCCATGAGCTATCATCTTTTCTGTTCGAGACGGTAAGTCCCAAGCAAAAATTAGGAACTAATCCCAGCGATGCTGCTAGGTCCCAGTGGGTTCAGGGGCAGCAGAATGGCGGCGCCCTCTCGCAAGAGCACGGGATAGCTACCAGGGAGTACAACAGCCAAAGCTTAGTTGCCGCACAAATGCGGTCAATATTCAGCAAATATGTAGCAAGTTTACCGAGCTCTGGGCACAAGCTACATCAAACTGCCATTCAGAAAAAGGTAGTGCTGTTGACAGGCAGCACTGGCTCGTTGGGGTCCTATATTCTCGACAATCTCGGCCGATGCCCAGATGTAGCACATATATTTTGCTTGAATCGCTCAAAGGATGCTGCACATACTCAAATGGACCGATCGAGAGAACGGGGACTAGATATACCAGGCCCAAAACGCGTGGAATTTCTCCAAGCGGATCTTTCCAAAGCCCTCTTGGGCCTTGAGGAGACTGTGTACCGGCGAGTAGCCAGGACTGTAACTCACATCATCCGTAAGTCAATCGACACTTGCCAATGGCAGTGATATAGGGCACTCAATTGCTAAATATTCTGATATCGACACACTAGATAATCAATGGCCGGTAAACTTCAACTTACCATTGTCCTCGTTTGAGCCGCACATTAGTGGTGTAGGCAACCTGATTCATCTGGCCGCAGCTTCGACCCATGACCCGTTTATACTATTTGTTTCTAGCGTTTCCTCAGTCGGGTCCTGGCAACATCCTGAAGGAATCACAGAAGCCGTGACGCATGACTTTTCGGCCTCGGCATCCATTGGCTATGCGCAGTCCAAACTCATCACAGAGTGTCTTTTGGACGAGGCGAGCAAGGTCTCGGGCATCCGCTCAGTCTGCTGCCGGGTTGGCATTGTGGCTGGTCCAGTCGAAAAGCAGCTTGGAATGTGGAATATGCATGAATACATACCGTCGGTGAGATATCTCGGTTGCATCCTGTAATATCAAATTTAGGAACATTGGTTGACATCTAGCGTGTGGCAGATCATCATATCTTCGGCTCATCTTGGGGCCTTTCCAACGACGTTTCCGTCACGCGACCAAGTTGATTGGTTGCCCGTTGACAAAACAGCGAAGATTGTTGTTGAGATTATGATGGAAACGTCGTGCCATCCCCAAGACGTCCCCGGTACACATGTTTTCAACGTGGTGAACCAGCATCCAGTGAGCTGGTGTTCGCAAGTGGCAGACACCATTTTGGCATCTTATCCTTCTTCCATCAGCGTAAAGCCAGTATCATTTCACGCGTGGGTGGATAGGCTGCGACAGAGTGTGGATGATGATGATGTCGTCGATCTAGAGCGGAACCCGGCCATACGGCTGCTGGACTTTTTTACTGGTTTGACCTTGGGCGAGGACGAGGCACGGCACTTCAAGTCAGCAAAGGCTGCGGCTGCCAGTCCAACCCTAAGAACAGTAGAAGCAGTGAATGAAGCGTGGATGCGGACGTGGATGGCGCAATGGGGGTTGGTAGAGCAGTAGATGGCGATGGGACCTTTGGAGATGTGATGGTGGAGTGGGTTGGGGCTGTTGGTCGGTCGGCTGTCAAATTGCATACCCCACTGATTAACCGCCTATGAGTTAGTGGCAGTTCGGTTCACCTAGCCCATGAACTATTAATACGGATTGCGTAGGTGTAGGAGGAGGAGTCAATTGCAGCCGAGGCTGTTGTTAACTGTTTGACCCGATTCATGCTGAAAGCAGGAGGTCTTCAACCAGTACTTTTCTAGTATTTTCTCTCTCTTTTCTTCTTGTGCTAAATGGGGGGAGGTAGGTTAGGGCGAATGCATGCGTTGATTGCATTGCATTAATACCATTGGTTTACTGTACAGCACAGCACAGCCAAAGGTTTCTCACCGTAAAGCCTGAAATTCAGGACCGCTGGCTGGTCTCCACTCAATGCATGCATACTGGTGCCTGCATAAATCTGCACGGAAAACCCCACCCAAGCTATTTCACCTCTCCTTTCCGATTTGCCATCGATTTTGAGGCGGAGCATCATCGCAAGTGGGGGATCCGGGGCAGATTCCCCCCCAAAATTTCCCATTGCCGTGCTTCGTTGGATCTCTGCGGATCTATCTGGTACTGCTGCCACGTTGGCATTCACCTTCACAGTATCTTGAGCACAAACGGAGTACGGAGTTTAACGAAAGAGACTTCATACGACACTACAGGACGAGCTTTGATCCATCCATGGTCCGCACAGCGACTGTACACCTAACCTGCGACTCTCCGCATCCCGCGTCCTGAAGCGTTGTCTGACGATAAACCAGGTCAGACTCGGGGCAGCTCCTCCCACACAGCCCCGGCCGATCAAGAACCAATATTATCACCTAGCAAATCCTAGGCACAAAACAACCACCAACATAACGCCTGATAACTCGGGTTTGGCGGATGGAAGCTGCAGTCTGCGGTCTAGCGCTGAGTGCTAGTCCCCTGTGGGGTTCTGAGACGACGACCTTAGTGGCTGCATTCTGTAGTGAAAACCAAAATCGGCGTGGCCGGCCCAGCCGAAAGGGTGTGGTTACCAGGGTGGGATATGTTCTTCTTGAGGTCTTTTTTCTTCTTGCTGAACGCATTGAGGTTGCGTAGGCCCGGGCTAATGCCAATATGGATCTAAGAAGAATGGCTGCATATGTGCTGCGACGAAGGAACGGGTCATGGAATAATGAAAAGGGCTGGGCCACCCACCTCGAGCTCGCAAGGAGTAGGTTTCGTGTTGTCCTTTGATTTATTCACCCTGTTTGCTAGCTGGTCGTGCGAGTCAATTGCCTCCCTTCGCTCCCGTCCGCTTCTCCTTCGTCGCCCTTGTCGTCGTCGTCTTTCGAGTTGTTTGCCAGTCGTCCCTGTCGCACGTCACCTCAACTGACATAAATATTCATCATGCGTGGACTCGCTGTGTCCATGGCTGTGCTGGCCGCTGGCGGATTGGCTGCTGCCGCTGACGAGAAGATCACCTGCGCAAAGGGTCTCTACCTTGTCATTGCCCGTGGCACGGGTGAGCCTGAGGGCGGCGGTATTTCGAGCGAGCTAGGCACTCAAATCGCTGCAAAGATCAAGGACACCATCGTCGAGCCACTTGACTACCCGGCCACCTTCTCAGACCCGGACTACGACGATTCTGAGGCCGATGGTGTCAAGGAGATGCAAGAGACCATCAACGACTACAACAAAGCCTGCCCTTATTCCAAGGTTGCCATCATTGGCTACTCCCAGGTACGAAATGCTGAAAATAGGCAGGGCGCGAGACGGACAACGAAGCAGTGAGCGGATATTGAAAAGCAGCAAACAGCTAATGTCTACTTCTTCTGCAGGGTGCCCAAGTGACGACTGATGTCATTTGCGGTGGATCAGGCGAAAGTCTTGACGATGACTCGGCCAACAAGGTTGCTCCTCTGTCCGCCAAGATTGTCAAGAACAATGGTAAGCCTACAGCAGACTCGCCGTGACACGCCATATCCAGGCGTGACAGAGGAAACACGGTGACATGAATGCGACAGAAAAGGACACATGAACTGACATCTTTTTAGTTGTTGCCATTGCCCTCTTTGGCGACCCTACGCACGTTGCCAAAGCGTCGTACAACAAGGGAACGAGTGTCAGGGACGGTGTAAGTTGAGAACGAGAACTCTCATGGAGTTTGAATTTGAATTTGAACATAAATCAAATTCGTTTTCTGATTTCATGGTATTATTTGCTGGAAGCTAACAATAGTTGGTGAAATTAGATCTTCAACCGCAACGATACAAGCGTCTGCGAGACATACTCGGACCGTCTTGTCTCCTACTGCGACACTGGCGACGTGTATTGCGACAAGGGATCCAACAGGACCGTCCACGGCCAGTACGTCAACAAGTACGGTGCCGACGTTGTTAGCTACATTGTCGACAAATACGAGAAGGCGGCCAGTGGCGACTCAAGCTCCTCCTCATCATCATCTTCCGCAGCTGCCTCCAGCACGGCCACAACCGCAGCGCCCACTGCATCCAGCAGCGGTGCTCCCGCTTCTACCACGGCTTCACCCTCGGCAACGGCTTCACCGACCACCAAGGGCGGTGACTCTGCCGCGTCCGGATTCGCACCAGCCAACAGTGCCCTTTTGGGATCTGTGCTGTTAGCGCTGGGACTGTTTCAGATGCTGTAAGACAACAGGAGGCGATGACGGAATATCTAGACACATACCACGTAATAATGTAAGCGGCATGTCACTTTTTGGCCTACGGGCTGTATACGAGTTACAAGAGGGGGATGGTGTGCTGGGAATTTTCCATGTACACAACCACCATGGAGAAATCACCCGCATTCGTCGGGGAAAACATATATCAAAATTATGAAATACCAGTAATTGACAGAACTACAAGATGCGATTTGGTGTGTTCGAGTGTTTGTGATAACAGGTGGTTCAAGGCAAATATTCCGTATGTAGAATTGAGGTGGCTGGACATGGCTTGACCTGGCTTGTGCCATGGTAAAGCCACGCCGGCGAACATTCCGCCAATCGCTCTATGGTGGTCCCTTGAAAAGGCCGACCATCTTACATTGTTCCCTCCCCATGTGACTTTTACTTTTATAGATCGACTCAGTCCGAGGCCAGAAAGAGGAAGCTCAACAGCAATGACAGCAGCTTGCCTAATCGGCCAACAAGGCAACACACGATTGGCCGGTTTGGAATGAGGGTTATGGGAAGAATGCCAGCTTCCTAATGCGACATGCTCCTGGTTTATGATTGAATGGTGGTTTGCATGTGCCAAGACGAGGGTTGCCACGATGTAACCAGCGAGTGGCGATTGGGTTTGTACTAGAATTGCGATTCTATTGTTCTGTTGAAACGTAGGATATTTGATAGCCCGCTTCACAGCATCTTTGTTTTTGTTTTTACTATTCATATAGAGGAGAGATGGTCTGCTGGTGTAAATGGAGGACGCAAGTAAGCAAGCACGCACATACATCTCAGACATCAGCGGTCGTTCTATTCAAACAACTCACAGTCTGTAGAGAAAGACCACCG
The DNA here is from genome assembly GCA_005765155.1 of Zelopaecilomyces penicillatus. Lineage (NCBI taxonomy): Eukaryota > Fungi > Ascomycota > Sordariomycetes > Hypocreales > Pseudodiploosporaceae > Zelopaecilomyces > Zelopaecilomyces penicillatus. The sequence continues at coordinate 5,310,822 of VCCP01000002.1, forward strand.
CACGATGCCAGCTCTGCCAATCAACAACCACACGGATCCATAGTTTTACGCAGACTCGCCAGAAAGAAACAAAACTGTTGTTGGCTTTTCACGAGATGCAGCCACAGCCTTCCCCCACACACCAAGACAATATAGGTAACCCAAAAAGCCCTAACGTCCTAGCTGCCCAGCCCCCAGAAAGCTGCAGGTGATTAATTATGCGCCGTTCCCGCCGCCGCAGGTAGAGAAAGAAAGAAAAAAGGCGACAAGAGGAAACAATGCAAGCAAGCCATGGCTGGAACCTGCTGCATGTGGCTACCAACTGAATGTGGGGGGGATGGAAGGATGGGGGTTACTGATTACGAGAGAGGTAGGTATTATGAATGAATGAATCATGGTGAATTTATGAAAAAGTGCAAAACATTTACATATGGCTGAAGAATTCGTTGCCTCTTGGTCATGCATGGGATACGGAGAATAGAAGTGGATGCCTCAGGTATGTTTGCTGCATTAGGTACCGGAGCAGCTGCCGGCATATCACGACATCAACTCGGGTGCCTGTAAAATATATGAATTACGTTGTGTCAATGCGAATCATCAGATGATCGGATACCCGTGGCCTAGGTACGCCCTAGAATAAACAGCGGATACCGGACGAGACTCCATCCAGTCCATGACATGACGGGGAAGCGCGGCCGCGGCACCCGGACTCGGCCGGGGAGGGAGATGGGAAGAGGGCCAGGCTGAGCCTCTCGGCGCCCTCGGGCTCCGGACAGGGCAAATGGGGGTTTCTTGCTACGGGGTTTGTAAAAGAAGAACCCCATATTACATAACCAATCAATAAACTTGAAGAGCACGTGCAGCGACTTCATTGTCTTTGGGGCGGCTGAAAAACATAACAACAATGGATCTCTCATCCCTCAATCGGCGCCCTGCAAGACATGAAATAAACGGACGACCCGCCAAGGTGGACAACCGACCGCCCCGGCCGCTATACTCCATTAGGAAGCCAAGCCGCAGCATCTTGGCCCCCCCGCCCAACATGAAAGCCACACACACACACACTCACACACATGAAGAAAGAAACATTAATAATAAAGTGACGACTGGTTGTTAGTTAGTACCCGCAAATGGAAAAAGAGTTTTAGTGTTGGTAAGAAAGAAAGAAAGAAAACACCAATTCACCGTTGTTTTCCGCTAGCTAACTAAAGTAAATCCGCGGAAGAGGCGCCGAGTTTAGTTGTGCCACATTTTGCGCCCTACGATGAACAAGTTTTTTGCCCACGTTCACTTGTCGTTGGTAAAGCTTGCCTTTTTTTCTTCTTTACTATAGGCTGTTAAAAGTGTGATTAAGCGTTTTTTGTCTGTGTGTCTGTGACAAATGCGGATACGACATTTCCGCCCGCCATCGAAGAAAACCCCCATTTATTTAAATCGAGTACCCGCAGAAAAGACCCTCTCTCTCCATTTTTATGTTTTATAAACACCCGCCCATCATTGATCCATAAAAGATCCCCCCCCTGTTCCCTGTTTGCATACATACATGAACGAAAAAAAAAAACAATTCACGGATTCCCGAATACCACTCTGCTTAAAGGAAGAAAAGCTCCCTTCCCTGTCTTCCCCCCCCCCCCCCCCCCCCCATTCTTTTCTTACTCTCCATCCCCCCCGATCTGGAAGCCAAGGCACATTCTACGCATTTTTCGAGAGGAGTCATCATCCTTTTTTGATTCTGCTTTCAAATCGGGTTCTGGTTCTTTTGCCTGTTTTGTGGGATACAGCAGCATACGTACTTGTTCGTCATCATTTGGTGTTTGGGAGGGCGTGGCATCGAATAGTATAAAGAAGACTTCGAGTCCGCCACTTCTTTTATACTTTGAAACATCTTGTGCTACCATCAAGATACAATAACAACAACAACAACAAGAACAAAGAACACTACTCGAAACACCTGGTCATTGAAACCTCTCCATTACTCTCAATTTCCCAGTTGTCACTTCAACATCCCTTCTTTTGCTTAACCCAACCCTTCAACGCTCGCCATGGGCGTCGACACAATGGCAGAATCAACACCACCAACAACACCACCCCCCGTCCTCGACGACGGGCGAACCATCATCAATCCCTCTACTCGGCCTTCGACTGGCGGCCCTCAAACTCCCGAAGATGAGGTAGAAGCCGAAATCTGTTTCGACAAGGCCGCCGTCGAGCGCCTCGGTCGCGCACGTCCTGCCACCCTGCCCAACTGGTACGCAGAAGTCGGCTTCGTCATCACCGTCGTCATGTCCATGACCATGAGCGAGTACTTCATCAGCGGCTTTAACGTCATCTTACCTGATGTCTCTGAGTCGCTCTCCATCTCCGAGTCTGCGCGCGTCTGGCCAGCTGGTGTCATTAACCTCACCACGGCTGCTATGCTGCTACCCTTTTCTCGACTCTGCGACCTCTACGGTGGCCGTTCTGTTTTCCTTGGCGGTCATGCCTGGCTTCTGATCTGGTCTCTCGTCTGTGGCTTTAGCAATAGTGGAATTATGCTCATTGTCTGTCGCGCCATGCAGGGTATTGGCGGCGCTGCCTTCATGCCCGCGGGACTCGCTCTCTTGGGCCAGACATATCGTCCAGGACCCCGTAAGAACCTCGTCTTCGCCATCTGGGGTGCTTTCGCATGCCTAGGATTCTACTTTGGTATCTTCATGGGCGCCATATCTGCCGAATATCTCACCTGGAGGTGGTACTTTTGGATCGGTACTCTCCTCGTTCTCGGCGTTGTCATTACTGGCTTCCTCACTATCCCACGTAACCTCCACATTACGGATCCTGCCATCCGCATGGATTGGTTGGGTGTTGCCACAATTGTCCCTGGCCTCATTCTTGTGGTCTTTGCCTTTACCGATGGCGGCCATGCTCCTCAGGGATGGAAAACTCCTTATATCTACATCACGCTCATCCTCGGCGTCCTCTTTCTGGTTGCCGCCGTATACGTGCAGGGTTGGGTCGCTGAACAGCCATTGCTTCCTGCCGACTTATTCCGTCCCAAATATATGAAACGCCTATACGTGGCTCTGTTCTGCTCATATGGTGTCTTTGGTTTGTTCCTATTTTATTCCAGCTACTAGTAAGTTCTCGCTTCACCCTATTTCGTGATCCTCAAGAATCGACAAACGTAGTCAATTGCAGACAACTAACTCTTTACAGCCTCGAGACTGTTCTTCATACCACCCCTATTCAGACCGCAGCGTGGTTCACTCCTCTCGCCGTTGGAGGAATCGTCCTCGCCATCGGTGGCGGCTTCATTCTACATCTTGTTCCCAACCGAATTCTCATGATCATCTCCGGCGCTGGATTCCTCATCTCGGTTCTCCTTTTCGCCTTGATTCCGAACCAGGCTGATGGCAGCCCTTCCACGAGCTTCCTCTACTGGGCCTACGTCTTCCCAGCCATGCTGTGCGGTACCATCGGTGTCGACATCACATTTAACGTGACCAACGTCTATATCACGACGGCCATGCCACGCCGGCACCAAGCCGCCGCCAGTGGCCTCATCAACAGCTTGCTTTACCTCGGCCTGGCTTTCTGGTTGGGCATCAGCGAGCTTGCCATCTCTCAATCCGTGGTTGCCAAGGGAGACAAGGGCTTGAGTCTGCGCCAGCAGTACAAGATTGCATTCTGGATCGGTGTCGGGTTGGCAGTCATGGCTTTGATGCTGACATCAACCATTCGTATGGGCTCAGCCTCTTCTGAAATGACAGCCGATGAAAAGGCCAACATGGACCGGGAGCAGGCTCAGAATCCGACCGAGATCCTCGAATCCAAGTAAAGAAAAAAGGGGCAAAGCAATCATACAAGCCAATGCTTTGCTCACTTACCCGCTGGGCAACTGTACTTTTGATACACTACCCATCTCATTTCCAATCAACCGATGAGCCCCGTCTTGTTGGACCAGGCGAAAATTGGTATATCGAATTCATGACGTCACGACTCATTCAAACGCATTTTCAATCTGCATCAAAAAATCTGCATTAGACTAGGCGAAATTTTTGTACGCATGTGTTTCATGCGGTAAGGGCATGCATGGAGGAGCGAGGTTTTTCCCATTCATAAGAACAGGCATTTATACAGTCGTAGAGATCAATAATAGTTATAATACACGAAAAGAAATGCAAAATATTTCCAACACTTCTTACTCTCGTTTGTGACCTTCAACTCAGTACCACACAATGCTCGGTTTGCAACGGCCATGACATACCTACACACCAGCCGGTTTGGCATTCCATTTGTCCGCCAATGTCCATGTCAATGAACTCAAAATACATCACTTTCCCCTCCATTCAATCAGTCTCCGACCTCGGAATGAATTGATCTCCCATACATTCATGTCGATCTGAAGCGGCCAAAACCGGCTCCATTGATGACATGAACCAAGATTACTCATGCTATGTCTCATTTGGCTCTACATCCACCACTTATAATTCCTTCTAACACTCAGTCAGATTGAATTGACATCACAATTAAACCTCCTTTTCGTGACTCAGTATACACGTCCTAAATGAACCGTTCTAGCAACATAGTCAATCGCCACGCCTTCTCTGCCCAAGATGTGGTCAGCGACATTTGGTCCCATCTCCAACTTCCCCCCTATGCCTTGAAATCGCTCCATCTCCCTGGTCATAGCCAACCAGCTGTGCCCTCCTCATACAAAATCGGCATTCTCGCTCAGAGCGCCATCGGCCTCTCTGCTCTTGCCGCCTCACTCCTATACAGCACCCGCTACAATGACACCTCACAAACGTCACCAGCAAGAGCTTCAGCAACACCAACGTTGCCCATCATTCCCAGTGTTCATGTGCCTCTCGAGCACGCCGTCATAGAGTTCAAGTCGGAGCGTCTCTACACCATTGACGGCACACCATCGCTGTCGGTATGGGGCTCAATTGGAGGTTTACACAGGTCCAGTGCAGGCGGTTACGTCCGCATCCATGATGTGTTCCCCAATCATGCACTTGGCACCCTGAAGCTATTGGGGCTACAACCCAACGCAACTCGAGGGCAGGTATCAGACAAAGTTGCAGAATGGAACTGCGTTGATCTTGAAACTGCGGCAACCGAGCATGGCAAGCTTGCCATCTACGCACTCCGGTCCTACAGCGAGTGGGATTCTTTGCCTCAAGCGGCTGCAGTCAACGATCAGCCCATTATCATGAAGCAACTTGCAACGGGCCAGTGCAAGAGCATGCCGGCGACTCAAGGCACGCAATGTCTCAGCGGCCTCCGTGTGCTAGAAATGAGCCGAGTGATCGCCGCGCCTGTCGCTGGCAAGACTCTCGCCGCTCACGGCGCTGACGTTCTTTGGGTCACATCTCCCAGTCTACCCGATCAACCATCACTAGACCGTGACTTTGGACGCGGCAAACGAACCATTCAGCTAGACATTAACATCTCCGAAGACAAAGCCCGCCTCATGGAACTGCTCCGAACCTGTGACGTCTTCATCCAAGGTTTTCGCCCTGGCTCTCTCGCCAATCACGGTCTCTCGCCGGAGGAAATTGTTCGTATAAATCCCACAATCATCATCGCAAACCTATCTGCCTTCGGCCCAGATGGCCCCTGGTCCAGCCGTCGAGGCTTCGACTCCCTCGTTCAGACCTGCTCCGGCATGAACGTGTCCGAGGCAGAGCACGCCGGCAAAGGAGAGACAGCCCGAGCAATGCCCTGCCAGGCGCTTGACCATGCCAGCGGCTACCTCCTGGCGACAGGTGTCATGGCGGCTCTGTACCACCGTGCTACACAGGGGGGAGCATGGATGGTGGATGCCTCGTTGGCTGGGGTGATGAAGTACCTGCGCAGTTTGGGACAATACCCTGGGGCGACGGCTTTTGATACCAGAGACTATAGCCTCCAGGGCAGCGACGGATACAATGCGATACCAGATGAGTATTTCGAGACGAGGCCCACGGAGTTTGGCATCATGAAGAGTGTTCGCCATAGCGCTACCATTGATGGCGTTGAGGTTGGCTGGGAAGTGATGCCAAAGCCATTGGGCTCTGACGAAGCCGTATGGGTCAATTCGTAACGAGTCGGCGTGGGCAAGGCGAAAATTGGAGAATATCTTTCGAAGACAGAGCCCATTCATTCTCATAGTTAGTATGGGCAGTACACATCTGGAATAACCTAAGCGCTAAATACAAAAGATGGATATATAGGGCCGTTGCTCATATGATCAACATCATAACATTCACTGTTATTTTGACTGGGCTATATCATAACGCCCACGCTACGCTTCTTGTGCAAGCGAAACAACGAAAAAGAGACCCAGAAATTTTTGAACAAGTAGAAACAATGTCCGTTTAATGGATTGATCTCCTCACACACCCCGCCTTCAGCTGTCTACCATCTTGGCTCAAGGTGAAGGACGGGGAGGAGAGTCGTGGGAGAAGGTGTAAAAATCAACTTTCATCTCTTCACCACAACTCTCTCACCCGCTCATCTCGTAGACCGGCCGCGGTATAGGTTTCGAATCTGATTCCACCAACACCGGCGAGCCATCCATTTCGCTAGGCAGACACTGCTGCTTCGCCGGGTCCGTGGACGCTGCAGCAGCTGCAGCCGCCCGCGCCATACTCTTCCGCCTGAAAAACCACCATAGACCGCCAACAGCCGCGATGGCCGCGATGCCACCGACGACGCCTCCAACGATAGGCCCGGTCATTGACTTTGACTTTGACTTTGGAGACGATGTGTCGCCATTGTCGTCATTGTTACTGCTGCCATCAGGTGATGTGGGTTCAGCAGCGTCGGACGACAGTGCTGATGTTGATGTTGAAGGTGGGGTAGAGCTCAAGCTGCTGCTGCTGGTTTTCGTGACGGGTTTTGGTTTTGGGGTGGGCGTTTTGATGTTGAAGCGAGGGCTTTTGTCCTTGCAGCAGTCGCCATTATCAAAATTCGGGTTGCAGCAGTATTCGCCTGTTGCACACTGCTTTACTTGGACCCAAGAGTATGGCTGCACTACATTGATCTTGGAGTTAGCGAACCGATGACTAGTCAACATCTCCTCTTCCTGAGTGCAAAACATGCTTCCAACGATGAGCTTGCCTGTTCCAGACCTGCTAGGATCATCTTCAACCCAACGCAAAAGGGGGATAGAGACAGGCTTGTAATCACAACACAAACCCCCCAACATCATCTTCGTCTCGCCTTTCACTCACCTCCAGGGCAAAGCTTTTGGCAACCACGCCAATCCTTGTTCGCACATGCTGGTCGGTAATCATAGTTTCCTGCAATGTTGTTCCCCTCATGCGTACAGAGTCCGTTTGGCGTGCAAATGTCCTGGCCCGGAATGCAGCATTGGGAAAAAGTCGTGTTTCGCCCGTTACACGGTTGGTAGTTGTAGGCAAACCGCGTCTCCTGTGAGCCGTCTGGATAGTAGCACTTGGCCTCTGACAACGCGGCAAGCCAGCCAATGGTCGCCGCGATAGCTGCAAGCCAGAGTCGCATTGTGGTTATGTATTCCTTCGCAACCAAACAGACGGGTCTTCCTCCTCCTCTCTATTCGGCTTTCTTTCCTCCTAACCGTGTCGAGGAATGGCCGAAGAGCACCTTGGCTCGAGGCGGGCTGGCTTTTCGATGGTGCAGGGTTGGATCCTTTTTGAGCTATGGTTCCTGCATCTGCTCGAGAAGAGAATGCAAAGAAGAGAAAATCGAAACCCCCGAATGCTGGGTGGCAAGGCACCATTTCCCCATTATTAACCAAACACCTTGCCCACTAGGGAAATGACCGAGCAGACAACCCTCGTCAATATCGCCGACGATCCTTGCCGAGATGTGGCAGCTTGCAGACGCTTCGCCCAGAGCTAAAGCGGGAAGCATCATGTCACATCAAGATTGTGGCTGGGAGATACACCGCACGAAACTTGCTGCACATGTGCCTATCTTTTCGGCGCATCTGTCAGCCGGTTGCTTAAAGCTCTGGGTTCGCGGTAGACAAATCTAGACATAACGGCGAAAATGTGATCCGTAGTTAAAAATCGTGTAAGGAGGGCGAATTCACAAACATGCTGATATAAAGTCCACACACCCGCCTAAGGATTTGGGCTATCTTGGTGTCCTGATCTAATCAAAACCCCCTCTCATCCCCTAAAGTGAAAATCGGCGATCTAAATTCCCGAATATGAAGACCAATCAAGGACCCGCACCTAGCGCTACAACATACCCAGAATAGCCTAGCACTGCCTCCCTCCCTGTAAGCCTAACTTACCCGCAGCTTTAGCAAGGTTTCATACCGTCCGTCCCCTGTAAGCAATGGACCTGTTGATTCCAAACAACGTGGCAAGTCTACCGGTACTCAAACACCTGGTTGACCGTGCAAGGCATATCCTACCTTGATACTGCAACACCATTCATGCACATTGTATGTGACCCATTATATTCAAGCTGGCCCAAATGTTCCCAAGATTCTGTGTTCGCAATGTTGGTTTTCTATGGTTCTATATGATGCTGTCCATCGTTTGACTCCAAGCAGCATACTGTCATTGGAGTCTTTGGAGGGCTTATAGTGCAAGCCCTTTACACCAGCGCTCCTTCCTGTCTTGCAGTATGGGAAAATGACCACAATTACGTCGGCGCCTGCCCAACTTGTAATTTTGTCCCCCAAAAACCTCCCATGATGTTTTTCACTTGTGTAGGGCTTCAACTTAGAGACTCGAATGAATTATCTCAAGAGCTTATTTCACGTCCCTTGCCATCATTGTGTTTCTCTTTAAACTCTACTATTCGCCGCAGGTTATGATTACCTCCTCTGCCTACCATCTCATACTGTCAATTGCAGCGGATCATCTGTCTCAAACTAAACACTCGCACCATCACTTTGCCTCCGCCGAGAATGGTAAATAGAAAACATCTGCTGCTAATAAATGATATATTTAGTACCCCACCATGCCTCCCAAAACCCGCGCAAAGGGCCGCAAATCTGCAAAGCCCCAGAGGCAACCGACGCAATTTGGCGAGCTTGAAACCACTCCTACCAGCAGATGCGAGGACCAACCATCTGAAGTAAACAATGTTCCTGATATAAAAGATGGCCCCGAACTATCTAAGACGGGCGTTTTTGACGATGGAGGGCTCGATGACCTTGATCTCGTCATCTTGGAAAGCCCCGTTGGGAAGGAGACAAAGCGTACACAATCCTTTGCATGGTCTGAAGCAGAATCTGTCGCGAGACGCAGCTCTCCCGTTTGCCTGGATAAATGTCCGCAGGATATTTGGGAATTTGACGATGAATCTCTTGCGTCTCCTTTCTCTAGCCCAAAACCCGGCATCGAGGCTCTCCCTGACACGTTGCCATTGAATCTTCACCGACCACCCGAGACGCAAGATTCCCAGACTGTAGGACAACGGGTCGATTTCTCCGAAACTGCATCTACACTTTTTCGTAGCTCACCAGCCAAGCAAAATGAAGATGGGTTCATGGATCTTTGGGACTTTCGGAATGCCACATCGTCAGCAATATGTTCAAGTTCCAAAGTTGCTTATACGAATTTTTCTGAGACGAAACAAATTGATTACCAAGATGTGCTATCTTTTCGATTAGACGACGATAATACTGCAGCGGACCTATCAAAGCCAAACCCAAAAGCGGGTGTATGCGAGAATGGTGCTTCACAGGTATTGAAGCTCAATGAAGATAGCAGCTCCAGCACCTTCATCAATCAAGCCACTTCTCCACATGGAACTAGAACACTGAGGTCTTTGGCTGTAGTAAAGGTAAATGGTCATGGAAGGCTTAATGCTCAAACGGAGCTGCCAATCGTTCCCACACCGACCAAAAATCCGGGTCCGGCGCAGTCTCATATTCAAATGTCGCCAGAACTATCTACGATAGAAACTCCTGTTCAAGAATCTCATAGTGGGAAAAAACGCAGACAACGTGCGAAGGTTCCATTGCAGTTTGACAGCCAAACAAGAGAAGTCAAGGAACCGCTCAAAAAAGGCACCCGTACGAGACCGGCGAAAGTAGCAAAAAAGGTGCCTGCTGTTGTTGCACTCAAAAAAAATACAACTGTATCTAGCTCGCCGGTGACGGTTGCCAGAAAGCGAGCAAAGGCTTCCAAAAAGCTCATACAACCGAAAGCAGTAAAACCAGCGACGAAAAAACAGCCCACGGAGACCCCAATCAGCGATGCTGCCAAAAAAGATGCCGATGAAGGTGTATGCCTTGCGCCATCCAAGCTACCAGCCAAGAGGCAGTTTGAAACTAAGTATCACAGTAGAATCACTCCTTGTCTGAGGTCTAGGGCATCAGATGAAAATGATGAGAGGAGAAATCAGCCACTCCTCATTTCTAGCGATAGCATTGATGCCTATTTGCCCGACACAATACTTTCCCTGGCAGATGTGTTGAGCTCGCCTTCGATTCTGTGTATACAACCTAGCAACTTCGAACCAAGCGATATGGTCCGAAATCCCGTCAAGACCACTGACAAAGGAATTGGGGCGAAAACCGAAAATCCCATCTATTCAAGAAGCACACGCGGGAATGAGGAAACCAAAGCTAGACACATTCGCACGTTGCAGATAAATGAAGAGAAAGAGCAGTCACCAAAAAGAGTCATTCTTATGCCTCTCCCGGCACAAAACTCGAAGAATACAGCAAGCGTGACTCTCAGCATGATGGAGACAAAACAGAGTCTACCCAGTACATTCATTCAAAGGCAGAATTCGTCAATCCGTGAGGCTCCAATACGTAATCGGCAAGGCAACTCCGGGAAACAAGTGCATCGACATTTCAGCATAAGTGAGAAAGGAAGTCCTGTGCGGATGAATCCCCAAGATGAAAACACATGCAGTTCTATCAGCAGCCAGTCGTTGTGGAACTACAAGCACCGAAAACAATTGAATAGCCAGGCAGGCACTACTAAACCAGCATCACCGCTAATTTGTCACTCAAAAGGCTTCAATAACCTTCAGGAGCTAAATGGGTTGAGTGAGGTCCAGAAGACTGGGGAAAACACCGATGATAATCATCCCCTCAACCCAGTGCCATCTCAGGGTCAGCTAAATGGCGCATCGATGTCTCAACGGACGCGGAATGACATCCATAGTGAACTTCGGGCTCAGCTAATGGAAAGCATTCACGAGCAGCTGAAGAGTTCCTCGGATTTAGAGCACGAAGCCCAAAACACTGGTGTTGAAGAGATCTGTTCACCAGCAACTGTGCAAGCAAAAATTCATGGAGCATCGCTTTCGCAACATCTTCACTATATTGTTGATGTAGGTTTGGAGTTTCTATCTGTTAATATTATGTCGATGCTAATAGGCGAGAAGCGAATGACAAAATGCCTAGCATCGAAGGGAGAAACTATCAGTAAGATCCCAGAAATGTATCGAGCAGGAGGTCTCAATAGTGTGGCCCGAATCCATCTGCGAGGTGTGAAAGAGCAGAAGATACTACTCGCAAGATTTAACCAGGATGCGGCCCGATTTGAAAACATATTACAACAGAACATGGAAACTGTCAAAGAAGGGAACGCGAAACGGAAGAGAGAGTTAGCAGAGTTGGAAGATGTCCAAGCTCAGCGGCATCTGCAGCATCAACGTGCTATCAAAAAGCTGAGAGCTCTTCATAGTGGACTGTCGAAAAATCGGAAGCCTAATCAAGATGGCAAAGAGTACACTGATAAACACTGATGCGTGCAGTATCAAGTGCTTGCTTTTTGTATTTGGTGTCCTGTTTCTAATTTCATGACAAGATGGGCCATCAACAGCTTTTAATCTGGTTTCAATTTGGCTGAGTTAGGTGTGATGGACATGTTGGAACAACGATTCTGTAATTATTGGAGCTGCAAAAGCCACTAGCTTAATTAGTAATATTCCAGGTCATACAAACTCGACATCATTCGGACGCAAGGTTTCTGGACAGTCAGCTTGTTGTAAAAAAGTGGGTGGCACAGTGGCGCTGTTAATGGTTTGAATTCACGATTGCTGGTTACAGGCTTGATCGCATGTCTGGGGTAGATACCGGCAGTAGGGAGGACGTTGTGTCGGCACAGCAGTTAGGCCGGGAGGGCGGCATTAGTTGGTGGATGTGACTGATGCCGTGCTTCACACAGTGACGTCCTCGTACAGGTATATGGACTTGTGCTTGGTACGCGTAGAGTGACGAATGTGGTAAATATTAGACGCAAATCAGGGATAAGAGGGACGCGACCAGGGTGGCATCAGTGGACTTGGATGTGACAGCAGCTACTAGCGGTTAGCGAGGTGCGAGGCAAGGGAAGAAGCGGCATGCAGCCCTTCCTCCCAGGTGAACGGAGCACCAAAGGGGGGGGGGTTGCATGCTGGGCTGGCCGGCTGGCCGGCTACAACTATGGTTGAGTTGTGGATGGCATAGGGATTGGAATTTTTGGCGAAGTGGTGTGGCACTCTAATATTGGGTTTGGGTTTCCTGGGGGGAAATAAGAAAAAGGGACGCAGTGCCCTCACCTGAGATTTAAAACGCTTTTGCTTTTAAATACATGTTGATTCCCATCAAACATTGCGAACACTCCTCATCGACGGATTACCTGCGACTGCTGCTAATTAGTACTGACTTATCTACCTACCCTTTCGCCAATCCTTGACGGAGAGTTGCTCGTACGTCATCGCCAGTGACGTGAGCTGCAGAATCGCCTAGCCTTCGTTCAACCTACCTACCTACGACCAGACAGACAAATCTTACAAGTTACTCGCACACGTCTCTGCAAAATTTCTTATTCCGTCTACGAAGAGCCTCGACTGAATCGCAAAAAAAAAAACACCAAGAGGAATGGGATTCTCTAAACGCTCGGCGTCGGCGTCATCGTCGTCGTCGTCTTCGTCTTCATCGCCGCCTCCAGCAAGGTCAAGGTGAGTTTTGAACTGTTTCATGTTCTGGTCCCCCTCCCATCGCGTGTTCACTCGCCACTCCCTACACTCTGCATTAAAGATGGCGTCGCTACGAGGCGTTCAGTTTATACACTGCTCTGCCCGGCTGGTTGCAAAATGCGGCGATTGACCCCGTCAGCTGCTGCATGCTAAGCCTCACTCCAAGACGTTTCCTTTGTGCCACACACGAGTTACGTATGTTTCAAGGCAGCAGGCAACATGTTTAGGTCAAGTGTTCAGCTGTTGCTGGTGATTGATGGGTTATAGTGGGCTAGTGCCTAACTTACAGCGATGTGCTTGGCTGCGCTTCTCCATGTCCAGCAGCCACAGCCGGATCGACGGATGGATGGATTCCACTGTTGGATTGTTGGACGAACGGTTGCCTCTGCATCAAACCCAACATTGCCGTTGCCTTGTCGAGACTTTGCCATCACTTTTGCGTGGCATTCTCGGAGGCAGACATTCTCTGTGCATTTGGTGTTTTGAACGCCAGCCCAGCCAGCGCATTGCCAAAGTCGGGCTGTTTCCAGCGTTCCAGTTCCCGGCCCTGAGACAGACGCGCCAACTGCAGCAGTAGTACGGCCAAGTCCCCAAACCTTGGCGTCCTCTGTTTCTCACACGCTTCCCTCCACTCCCATATCAGTGATCAGTGATCACCACCTACCTGGACTACTTCCCATCATCACTTGCTCCCGCCCCACACCCCGCAATTTTCTCTTCTGCATCGCCATTGTCAAACCCTGTCTCTAATCATTTTTGTCGGTATATCGCCAGTCGCCTCCACAGCTTGCCGTTCCTTCGCAACAGGCGCCGCTCCAGCTCCAGCGCAGCCGAAAGCTCCCCCGACGCATCTCCCAACGGCTTGCGCGAGGACAAGGCTCTCGCCGAAAAAGAGCGGCCGACGATCATCAAGATGCCGTTTCGACAGCGCATGGCCCGCCACTTTGGCGACACGGTAAGTTGGATCGAATCATTCCCTGGAACGTTGGCGATGGCATGCTGCAATGTCCCCATTCGATTGGATCCCACCTGTGTGCGCTGTGTTGGCACGATTGGGATGGGATTGAATTCGAATCGCTGGCGGCCTTTCTTTTGCCGTCAGGGTGTCTTTTTTTTTTTTTTGCGACTAATAAGTTTTGCACTGCTGACATCATTTTGTGTCGCGCAGCTCGCACCTGAGAAGCCCCACCTCAGCTATTACGATGTGTTGTTGACTGTCGAGGATATGAAGGCTTTGAAGAACGACTGGCTCACCGACAACAACATTGCTTTCTGGGAGGAGTACCTTGAACGCGAAACGTTGCCTCGATTTCCTCAAGCCCGTATCATTCTCCTCCGGCCTAGCATGACATTTCTTCTCATGAAGGAGCCTGATATGAAACACGTTCGCGCGGCTCTGCCCGATTTCTCCAAGGTCACACATGCTTTTCTTCCCATAAATGACAACAGAAATGTTGGCATGGCAGAGGGTGGCAGCCATTGGTCTCTGCTCCTTGTATCAGTACTGGATGGCGTCGCGTTCCACTATGACTCCCTTGGCGGGGCTAACTATGCAGAGGCCAATCTGGCAACGCGCAAGCTGAGCGAGATTGTACACAGGCCACTGAGGTTTGTGAACCTGGAGGATTGCCCCCAGCAAGAGAATGGCAGCGATTGCGGTGTGTTTGTGTGCCTGTTGATGCGCCATCTCCTCGTTAAGCGCCTTCTCAGTGCCAACGCCCGCGAAAAGGTCTCTATGAGCATGGCCGGAAAGATGGTCGATAGTAACGGCGGTCGCAAGGAAATGATGCGCATAATTGAGAGCCTTCGCAAAGAAGGGGAGCGGCGTCGATCGTGAGTGTTTACCCTAACCCTCCTCCCTGGTATAACAGACCGAATGAGACGAAAGCCCACTAACTTGACATTGGCAGGCGAAGTGCCAGTCCCTTTTCATCATCCAAGACTCCCCCGCGGATTGAATAGAGGTCTACCCGCTTTGGTTCCTGTCAACAGTTTGATGAACGGTTGCGACAACTCGAGCGTGAGAGTCGAGATCTGGATCATGTCGATACAGGGCAGGACATGGTACTCAATCGCTCTTCTTCTCGTACTCAATCAACTGCCAAGGTCTCAGCCCCGAATTCTTCGAACTCTGCCAACTCGAACATGAGTAGGAGCAGCGACGTGGTAAAATCTTTGGCCAGTATCTCTGGTGTTGAGCAAGAAGGTGGCATTAAAAAAAAGCTAAGGCAGTTCCCCTGGGACCCACAGCTACGAATGCGCAAGCTCAAAAACCTGGAAATGACACATGGGAAAGACCGAAACGCCCAATCAACCAAGACGGCTCTGGACTAGGTCTTCTTATGGTGTCGGAGTACCAACAAATTAATAAGCTTTGAAAAAAAAGGGCTGAACTATTACGACTGATGATTGCTTTTGTTACTTTATGAGGTTTTCGATTCTGCAACCATGGAATGAGCGGAGTATTTTTTCCTTTCTTTCTCTTTTTCCTATTTCTGCTTACTTTCTCTTCGTCGTGGGCTTTGGATAATGACTTTTATGCTACCTCCAAGTGGATGTTGTGGCTAAACGGGTGGAGCGGGCACTGTATATCACGGGTTGTTGGGGGACAAGGACCGCACAGATCCTCAATTATCATACGATACATAGCTTTTGAAACACAAAATAGGAAGGGATGGGCGGTTGATGGAGCAAGTTGGGCGTTTAGGGGGATGGTCCTGAGATTTGGCGTTAAGACTTCAATACCCTCAAAGGAATGGAAAATTGTTACAAGACATGACACGAGGACCCATTGATTTTAGTACCAACTACTCGGGAACGTAGATTTCATGACTTGACTGTCCCAAAAATGAAGAGTATATATAACTATCAACGCCCCCAAACTCCCATAGATGTGCATAAATACATGAACGAGCTAGACCAGCAAGTATTAATCTGTGGCCGCCCTCCTGAAAACCACTGTGTTTGGGTATATTCATAACAACTTTTGTTCATTGCATCTGTTTCGAGTTTTGTCGGTCTCTCTGTTGGATTCGTTGGGCCTCAATTCTTGCCTGCAAAAGCAGGGTTTTGCTCCATGGTAGATGAGATGTACCCCCTGAGAGCAGCCCAGCGATTTGCGGTGGGAGCTGGAGGCTGATTTGTCGAGGCATCGGCGGGAGCAGCAGAAGCATTATCGATGCCGGAGCCCATTTCATCTTCCTTGGAAACCGGGGCACCTGCCAGCTTCGCCATGCTCACACCAAAACGCTCCATCTCGCCCCTCACAACCCTCTCCTTCCGCTTCAGCGCACCTTTCTTACTCCGAAGACTTTTATGCTTAATCTTGCCATCTAGAATCTCAGCGCCACCCTCACCAGCCTCGAGCTCGGGTAAGGCGTCAGCGAGGTCTCCCAAGCTAGCGCCGAGCTTGTTGCCCGGGCGGCGGCCACCAGCGCTGCTGCGCTTCTTGGGCTTGGAGATGCCGGCAGAGGCGATGCGGGAGACGAAAGAGGAGTGCTTCATGATGCGCTTGTCGCGCTTGCTGTCGATGAAGTCATCGTTGACAGCAGCACCGGTGCGGAAGGTCTTGTCGGGGGCGGCGTGGTGGACTTGGCCAGCAATGCGCTGGAGGCGGAAACTACGCGCGGAGGGTTTCTTGAGGCCGGGGGGTAGAGGAGCCTAAGTAATTGATATTGTTAACAAGCACTCTTCACAATTAGCTGTGTTGAATTGGGCGCCTACCATTGTGCTTGTGGAGTTGTGGGAGCGGTGAATTGGAGTAGGATAAATCGGTCGAGGTCTCACACCATGGTGGAAAAAAGTCGAGGGTGGAATGAATAATCCGGGGAAGTTGGTTCGGTGTCGGTGGGGGTTTCGCCGTGACAAGTTTGGCGGGGCATTTTTGACTGCTCTCATGGAGGGGCAATTCTACACCACATCGGAACCCCAATAACACCTTTTTCTACCACTAAATTAAATAGAACTTGGACATTCAGCATACAAGAGACTCATGTTGTCTTATTGAAAACAAGTCTAGAAGAGAAAATCTAGAAGAGAGAAGAATCACAATTTCAACACACCGGAAAACAATCACACATCAGAGATTAGACTAGAGATGGACAAAATCGACCATCTCCGTAGCGAAATCGCAAAGCGGGAGGCCGAGCTCACGGATTTAAAAGCAAAACTCGCTTTTGCCGAATCAGAGCAAAAGGTCACCAATGACACAGACGCACAAAGCTGGACATGGCCGCTGGAAAAGCATGGATATGAACGGTATAGCAGACAGATGATTGTCCCCAAGTTCGGATTACAAGGTTAGTCCTCTTTGTTCGCGCAAGGCCTCCTCCCCATTCTCTCCTATGCGAAAATGTATGATTAAAGATCACATAACTGACAGGCTTTGAGTGTAGGACAGTTGAGGATAAACAAAGCCAGAGTTCTCTTAGTAGGCACCGGGGGGCTTGGGTGTCCGGCTGCGGGATATCTAGCTGGTGCTGGAGTCGGCGCGTTGGGGCTGGTGGATGGAGATGAAGTCGAGGTGTCCAACTTGCATAGGCAGATTGCTCATGCTACAAGCCGAGTAGGAGTGAGCAAGGTTGAAAGTGCCATCACTTATCTGAAAGGGTAAGTTTGGCGCATAACTCGATGAGTAGAATCTCATGCCACTCGGTCCTCTTCAGCGCCTTTTTTCTTTTCTTTTTAATAACTAACCGCCCCCTTTAATTGCAGACTCAACCCAACGGTCACCTACAACGCCCACATTACTCACCTCACCCCCCAAAACGCTCAAGAAATCGTCTCCCAGTACGACCTCGTCCTCGACTGCACTGATCACCCAGCCTCACGCTACCTCGTCTCCGATATCTGCGTTCTTCTCGGCAAACCACTCATCTCCGCCTCCGCATTCCAGACCTCAGGCCAGCTTATCGTGCTGAACAGTCCACCTGGCGCGGGACCCTGCTACCGATGCGTATTCCCGAAGCCCCCTCCGCCGGAGAGCGTTGTGGGTTGCGGTGAAGGCGGTATCCTGGGTCCTGTGGTGGGTGTGATGGGTGTTTTGCAGGCACTCGAAGCTATTAAGCTGATCTCTGGGGGTGAGTTGGAGGTCCCCTTGGTGACAGGAACAGAGGCAAAGCCGAAGCAGACAATGATGCTGTTATTCAGTGGGATGACGGATTCTTCGCCTTTCCGGTCAGTGCGGATGAGAGGGAAGAGAACTGACTGCTTCGCTTGTTCCGGAAGTGATGGGGCGCTCACACTTGAGATGTTGAGATCATCCATGGACTACGTACAGTTCTGTGGGATAACACAGCCAGTGAATCTACTACAACCAGATGAACGCATCACAGCTGAGACATATGGAAACCTCTCCCGACAAAAGCAAACTCACTTGCTTGTTGACGTCAGAGAAAAAGAACATTTCAGCATATGCAACATCAAGGACTCTATCAATATCCCTATCAGCCGGTTCACAAGTCACCGGGGCGATGAGCTACCAGCGGACTGGATCCCCGCGGACCTGCCCCCAAATGCGCCTATATATATCGTTTGCCGGGTCGGCAATGATTCTCAAATCGCTGCCAAGAAACTAAAAGATCTTGGTGCGCACCGCGAGGGAGAGCGATTCATCGGAGACATCCAAGGCGGGCTCAAAGCATGGAGAGATGCCGTGGATCCTACGTTGCCTTTCATCTAGCTTCCGGTCTGGAACCACTACACAAAAGTTGGTGGATAGAGCATTTCTCAAGAAAAAGATATTCAGTCGTTTAGACAAGATGAGTATTTCGCGTTATACATACACGCCCATGATCCTCAATTTTTGGTGGTGCAAAAATGAGGGGAAAGAGCTTTGCTTTCTTTTTTCGTTCCAGCCCGGTAGCTACATCACCATGATATCGCATTAGGCCCGACTTGAGGCGCATGACGAAGACATTATCCACCAATTTCAACTTCCAGAAGCCCGTTCGCTAGCCATCAGGCAATGATATTTACACAAAAGCTGCCGTCTTCTTCTTGTTGAATGCACGCTGGTCCTTGAGCCATCGCCTGTATCCAGTGACACTCTGGATCTTTTCTCCGTAAAAGTCGGGAACTAGAAAGAAAGCAAACGGGTTCTCATGTCAGTAATCACACCTTCATCAAGTCTGGAAGATGCAGCTACGTACCTGGGTTTCCTGCGCTTGAATTTGTTGGGTCCACTCGGTGCTTCTTGATCCTCGCAAAGAACTCGCTTTCCTTCTTCATCATCTGGTCCTTGTATTGTCTATTGATGATGTAGAAAACTTGGTTCCCAATCGTCGGGCCAATTAGCCAACCCATACCACCGCATGCCAGTGTCATGATGCCAAGGGTCATGAAGGGATCGAGGGGAATCTGCGAAATGATAGGCTCCGCCAAGCCGGCGGACAGGGCAACAGCGCCGCCAGCACCACCAGCCAAACCAGTGGAGACTGAGAAAAGCAACTGAATCCGGCGGCGTCTGAGACGAAGCTTGAAGAATGAATCCCAATCCAGAGCCGGCGCCGCAGCGTCTTGGCTAGATGGGGAGCTAGCGCTGGAGTAGCATCGTGTGGTGGCTACGACGAAGCTCTTGGACGGTGCGACTGTTGATGTTCGAATCGAGTTTGCGACTAGACCATGGCTGAATCGGGGGAGGTTCTTGGAGGCCGAAGTGTTGCTCTTATTTCGGGGGGAGACACGGTCAGCGCATGCCGGGCTCGTAGTCGAAAACGAGGCTTTTGAACAGCATCGAGTTAAGCTTGAGGCTGAGCTGGGCCAACGGAAGGCGATGGTCTTCAATGATGACGACATCGTTCGGTCGACGTTAAAAAAAATTCGCAGCTTAGTGAGAATAAACACAGGAAGAAGGAAATCAAAAGATGGCGGCGCCTAAATTCGCATTGGGAGAGATACAGTGGGCGGGGGAGAGGATTGGTGGTATGCCCTTGTTGACGACACCAGAGGTTGGGAGCTCCTCAGATTCAGATCAAAGCTGAGGCCCAGGCCAAGGTCGCATGGAAAACGCTAGCGGGTGTTAGCCGTCAAGCGCGTGCAAATTAGCGCGCCATAGCCGACCAGAGCACATGCTAAAGTGGAGGGAAGCGGTTCGTTATCACGTGATGCGACTCTTTTAGCTTGAAGAAATGTCTAGATTTAGTAACTTGTACTAAATTCAACATCGCCAGGGCGATCGCTGGGAAATGACTTGGTCTATATCTTTCTCTTTCTCTCTGCTCATAAGACAATCGCATGTTCTCAATTTGCCTTGTAACTGAAAGATCACCAAACCTGATGGCATTTATATCAGTGGCTTCCACTTAAACCTTTGCGTGCTGTATGTGTTTGCAAGCGTGAGCACTTTTCGCGAAGCGACTCAGCCTTCTCTGTCGCGCGGAGAACCATACAAAAATCGAGTGATGTGTCGCCTCATTAACAACAGAAATGAGATCAATGCGGGCTTCCAAATGTTGTAGCTCAGGCTGTTATTAAGCAGAGATGAGGTGTAAAAGCCATCATATCCAGGTGGCTTATAGTTTAAGCCTCGCACTTTGGCTTTTCATACGCATGGAAAGCTGTGTAATGTGGCGCTGCACATAAATGTGAAGAACCTTTGCAGTATCCCAACAGCTGATATTCCTGTAGAAAGGAAAATCTTTGGCAAGCCGCGTTCAGATTTCTGATTCTGATGCTAAAACATTCATTCGGACAAGAACAGGCCATCTTATCCTTTTCGCCATGGCTTCCAAATCTACGGTGCCATACTCTGTTCGAGCTGCTTCACATGCGCATCCTGTGGCGCAGAAGCTTTTCCGAATCGCAGAAAGCAAAAAGTCAAATCTGATCATCTCTGCCGACTTTACTGATACGGATAGTCTGCTGAAATGCGGTGATGGTACATATGCGTGTTTGGTCCAAAAAGAATCTCAGTAGAAAAGGCATCTAATCATCCTTCTATTCACAGAGCTTGGACCCTTTATTGCTGTCTTCAAGACACACATTGATATCATTTACGACTTTAGCGAAAAGACTGTGTTGGGATTGAAGAGCCTCGCGGCTAAACACAATTTTCTTGTATTCGAGGATCGCAAGTTTGTGGACATCGGATCAACAGTACAGAAGCAGTATCACGGCGGCGCGCTTCGCATATCTGAGTGGGCCGATATTGTCAATGTGAGCATTCTCGGCGGTGACGGTGTCATTGAGGCACTAGAACAAGTTATTACCGACTCGGCATTCCCATACCGCAACGAGAGAGCCTTGCTCTTGTTGGCTGAGATGACAACGGCTGGTAGTCTTGCCACAGGCGAATACACGCAGCGCTGTGTTGAAATTGCAAGAGAAAAGAGCAGAGGGGGAGCCGTTATAGGTTTCGTAGCTACACGAAGTCTTGGTACTGCGAGTCTTGATACCAAGACCCTTGGCACGCCTGAGGAGGATTCTATCGTCTTCACTGCTGGAATCAATAGCAGCAAATCTGGAAACGTGCTGGGCCAGCAGTATCAAACCCCCGAGGCAGCTGTCAGAGGGGGGTCCGATTTTATCATCGCCGGTCGGGGTATCTACGCCTCAGAGGATCGTATCAAGACTGCAAGAGAGTACCAGATGGAGGGATGGGCTGCCTATGACGCTCGCATTGTGACGTAGGGACTAGATGAGAAGCTCACATGTAGTATGCTAGGGAAGTGGTTCGAAGAGAAAGAAATATCAGGATTTGTGCGGACAATGGTCAAACACTTGTCACTTACATGACGTTTTGGGCTAGGTAGGATAGGACAAGATGCAAGTCACCCCGCCAGGATTAATCTTGAATTCCTCCTTGCGAAGCTATTGGCAGCTTGTTGTTGGGCAAAAGAGCCGACAAATCGGCAAATGTGGGAAAGCTCAAATTCTCCTCTACAATTGTTGAGTCCTGCGGCACAGCTAGCCGATGGAAGAGAAAAAAAAAAGGAAAATGAGTATCCGGAGCAAGAACAGCACATGAGACATGCATATTGGCATAGAGGAAGAACCTCCACCGCAGGATGTCTTGAGGATTTTTTTAGCACGGGATTGCCGCATTCGTTGTTCAGCATAAAGTCACCAATGCGTCATAGTCTTACTCGGATCTGCTTGCATCTGGTGGATCGATATACATACTCAGCCAGCCACGTTATGAACTAGTTGGCTTCTTGATAGGTTCCTAGCAGGGCAGCGGCGCGTTGCATTGTGGGCGGGGTATTGTGTGGAACTGGCGTTGCTTTGAGTAGCAGCTATGCTTTCTTGCTTTGTCAAAGAAACGGGGTGAGGTTGACAAGTTGCGCGCGAATTGAAAAGTCTGTGAGACTCAGGTTCGCGTTCAATGTGTTTCACTATCACCCATCCCGCGCCGAATCCACATACAACGCCATGACTAGCCATATGTTATAATCTGACGGTAAAACGAGGGGCAAACGGCACTTCTGGAAATGTGGGCAGTGGGAAATTTATCTCACATCCTACATAACCTTGGGTCTTCATATCACAGGCTTACTTACATACTGCTATAATTAGTCTAGCATCCCTTTCCGGATTGGCCATGTGTTGGTAATTTAGACTCCATATTACGCAGCTCCCAGGACTCGCTCGGGATGATCTGAATAACAGCTCACCAAGAGCGACGATTGTCAAGACAAGAAAAGCCTGAGCCGTGTTATGTGGCAGTAGTACTACTGGTATTGTCAGTATCTATCCACCAGGTAGTAATACCTAACTACTTAGGTATACATACATACTTGAAGGGCAGAAACCTGTATCGAGTGCATCATTGCCAGCCCATCATACCGAGATATGACGGATCCACCAGAAACAGCTCAACAGTAGCATCAACCCCGCACCCAGAAAGGATATTCCTTTTCTTCAGGCTGTAGGCGGCGGACTGGCGGAGGTCAAGATGAATCAAGGCTGGGCTTTTGCAATGACCATCATGTCCAATAGTCTTGTCACCATCAAAGACTATGAAGCGACTGTCTAGCTTCCCAAACACGATAATATAAGAATAACGGCAACGTCTCATTCCCCCAATCTACAGATATTACTTATCAAAGGTGGCTGGGAAAAAGCTTTGAAGGCAAAGGGGAAAATTGAAGTATTCGCCAAGGAGAGCTTTAGTGTTGATTAAAAGGACATCACCATAGCGTTTCAATTTAAACAAGGACAAACTGTGTACTGATGCACAAGCAGGGGTTCGAAACGTATGAGCCAGTCACTTGGCGGGATTGATCCTAAGCTGCCGAGGTATGCATTTGCTTCTTCTCCATATCTATGAAAAGGAGTTGTGGCAATAGTGGCAGAGTGTCCTTTCTGCGAACTGGGAGGTAGCCTCATGGATGTCACCAGCTAGGGATGATCACTTTCATTATATCAGAGTACAGGGTATTGCTGAACCGTTCCGCATTCTAGTAGATACTAGGTGTCCGATATGGTGTGTTACATTGCGGGCCGGTTGACGGGATCGATCGCTTATAATCAAGGTAGCCAAGATACGCTTCAATGCTGTCATAGGTACTTAGATAATAAGATAAGGTACTATAGTTAACAACCCCTGATCGCCCCGCTAAACTACTGCATTGCCTATAGGACGGTTAGATGGGTATAAACGTGTAAGCAGCACTTCTGTGTTCCAGTTAAAAGGGTCCATGTCTTCCTCTACGTAGTCACTACGCCAACAAAACCGCCCATCTTTTACCCTCTTCCACTTTTCTACCATGGCGAATTCATTCGCCATCATCAACATTGTCGTCACTGTCAAATTCCCGCCAGGCAAAAGCATTGTGGTGTCAACTCCTCCCGTTCAATGTCAAGACAGCGGGGGCCCTGGCCAGTCGGCAATCTGCACATGGCCAATGTTGTGGTTGAGAATGGAGATGACAAGGATTTCTATATAGAAGCATTCCTATTTTGTTAGTCGGTACCTATTATAAAAACACCCAGGTAGGTAATTGATTAGTCAATTGTATTGTTCGTGCTATTGCTGGAATAAATGCTGCCATTCAGCTTCGTCTCATCCACCCCGCCCATACATAACCCGCACACGTCAAAGACACATTGGATGCCAGCCATGTAGGACCGTACAATGGCAAAGTTAATGCAATTTCAACCTACCTACTTATTGGCAATCGGACGGTATTTGAACAATGTCAACGTCACATTCAGCAATGTGATTTCATTACCAACCCACATTCAATCCACTTGCCTACATAATAGTGACGAACCTTGATGATCCCTGTGCTCAATACTACAGCAGGTAGGCACTCAGTTAGCAGTGTTCCACTCTCCGCTTCCCCTTTTTGTTGTTTCCTTTCCATTGTTTAATAGCAAATATAATCTTCAGATAACTAGGTATGTATAGGTTGCAAGGTCAGCTACACGGCTAGCTCCCCCTCTCAAGAGGAGCTATAGCCTTGAACAAACAGCATCGATGAGTTGTGTCCATGCACAGGCTTTTCCGCTTTCAACAAGCGCTGCTCAGATTATTCTACAATGAAATACTATGCGACGGCTTTTTAGAGCTTGTCTGACAATGTTTGATGACAACAACACCAAAAGCGAAATCAGTTACTGCAAAACAGACCCAATTGAGGAGTCGTGATAAACCCCACGTTCCACCATCATGAGAATTGGGAACCCCTCAGAAGAAAGAAAATCCAGTATTGTATGCAAGTGTTGCAGGCTCATAAATTGATATCAGATGTGCCCAAATGTAACAAAACTCATGCACCGGGGCGGCCAATACCCTTCCGTTGAGGATGCATGCAACATCAGCCGCAAACCTGCATCGCACTCTTCTCAATCTTTCAGATTTCCTTGCCTTATGATCGGCAACTTCATCATTGACTTGCCCCGCTTCTCGAGACTGCTGCCATAGACTCATGAACAAGAATTACGAAGTGAGAAGCAGGTGTACAAAAAGCACCACCTCCTCCGGCTCAGCTTATCCTCGTTCTTCATCATCTTCATCATCCTTTATTCAAGCTTTCCAGCCTACACAATCAACCATATTCCTTCCCAATAGATTCACTTTTATCATTCCCGCTGCCCATCACGGCTAACATTTCCGCCACCATCCGAAAACAATGAAGCTACTATTAGCTTTCCCAACGGCCAATCCATGTTGATGACGGCAACGTCCAATTCCCCCGCCGTGCAGAAACTGACCATCACTGGCGGCTTGAACAAGGGTTGGAAGGCAAAGGGGAACGTGTGGAGTTCGCCAGGGAACAAATCACTGTCACTGGAGACATCACCTTAAAACTACAATACAAAGACGGAGAAACGCTCAAGCCTTCCGCCTTGAATTCGGGAGGGCCTTATGTTATCGGCCGCCAAAACATCCTCATTATTGTTGCTGAGAATGGGGACGACGCCGATTATAACGACACGGTTGTTCAATTTATGTGGGTCAGCAAACCTTAAGAGCATTCTCTGTGTGTGAGATGAGAGAACTGTGTAAGTTTGTTCGTCTTCCCCTGTATAACGGACTATTCTTTGAGAATAGTCGTCCAGAATTGTGTACTAATAATGCATACACAGGGTTTCGCGGGAACATGTCGCGTAGCTTGGCAGGATTTCAATTTGCACAAGATTTGATGTGGTATTATTATCTACTAAGCAAGCCAAGGGGGGGGGGGGGGTTGCATGTATTTGCTTCTTTCCTTGTCAAAGAGCAGTGGGAATGGTGGCAAAGTGTCACACTTCTAAGAAATACCTTGAGATGTAGTTCAATATGATAACCATCCACTGATTATCACTTTCATGTAGCAGAATACATGAAATCGCCGCCATTTACTACCTAGGTACCAATAGTAATGCGTCATAACAATGTCTCCCGTATTGTCTCACTCATCCCGCCCCTAACCCGCGCCTCAAACCTCAGTCAACGCCATGCATGTTTCACTCATTCTTGACATCCGAGCATGGCAAATGAGGAGAGTATGACATTCGAAGACATGGCATCACCATCCGATGCACTGTTATGTAATGATGAATGTTTCTTCAATATCCATAAAGGATAGTACCTAGCAGTGTGGCACTTGTCACTCCTCGTCTTTTGCTTATTCATCTATTTTTTATTTTTTTTGAACATCTTCAGAGCAACATGTATTAGACTGGGGGGCTAGGTAGCCCTATCGCTTGGTTTCACACTTGTCATGGGTCAAGGCGTTATAAGACACAATGTTCTGCTGTATCCAGTATCGTTTTCTGGGTTGGTCGAGGACGACTCTTGCTATTTCCCTCAGAATGAGGGACCATACAACGCTACTCTTGAGTTCGTCTAATGTTTTAAACACAGCAACAACAATGGCGAGATCAGTCACCGCCAATCGACCCGATTGAGGATCCGCACCAAGCTCCACACCATGTCATCACGAGATCTGGAATCTACCTAAAAGGATAGAGAGAAGAAGCAAAAAAGGAATTGGCCAGGGTCGGAGATCCACAACTTGATTGACTGCCCTGTTTCCCCAACAGATCAGAACTCCAGTCCTAGGTGAATAGTGGCATATGGGTTAAGATTGCCTGGTGAAGCTTCGTCATGTGCGGGCCGTCCCAGTCCGCCTGAATCAATGTGGAATTGTCAGTCAGCCCTAGTTGGTGCACGGTCTGGTTAATCCCTAGTTGTTGTTAAAACATTGTGTTTGATTCACCAGAAGGGGTTCAGGCAACGCGAGCTACAAACATGGAATGGTATTCCTCGGACTTCGGATACCCTCATCTGATAATCGGCGATTTCATTTTCGTTCATGGCCCACTTCTCCGGACTATTGTGAGCAAGATTCGTAAAGCCTGAGAGCAGGTATATAAAGGACCCCCTTAGCTCAGCTATTTACATTCTTCATCACACTCTACACTCAACCTTTACAACGTTTACATCCAATTCATCCTTCCAATCACCTTTCAACCACACTTTTTGGCCATTCCAGCCGCTTACCTACCATGTCTTATTATTGTATCATCAGAGACAACTAAGCCACCATCAGATTTCCCGCTGGCAAACCCATCGCGATATCGGCAACAGCCAATTCACCCAACACACAGCTTCTGCTTATCAGTGGTGGTGGTGTGAACGAACGATTTGAGGGCAAAGGCGAACGTCAAGTGTACGCTGACAAGTCAATCACTGTCAATGGAGGGGACGTTGCTCTGAAAATCCAAAATAGACGGGGCGGAAGCCTCCAAACGTCCGCCCTGAAGGCAGGAGGACCCTATGAGATCGGACGCCAGACTTTCTCCATCATTACATCCGAGGATGGAGATGAAAACGACTTCAACGACACTGTTGTTAAATTCACATGGAGAACCTAGATGGCATGTTTCGGTGTGGGTCGACAGACTGCGACTGCGGTCAGTCTTGACTTTGTGACGAGTGGTGGCTCCTTTTGAGAATGGCTACGAAGGCTCTCATTTGGCAGGGGAACATGCCGTATCATACATCATGCGGGACGATAACAGGCCTTGGATATGTTTTCTAGATTACGCATGCAGCGGCAGCAGTATCGTCTCTTGTTTTCGATGTGGTTAAATGAATTCAACGAGGATAGGTATTTTGGAGTTGTTGGCTCGGCTCGATATTCTGCACCAACCAAAATAAATATATGCATAAAAGACATGGAAATAACAGCGTCTTTAATGCGATGTTTTCAACTTCTTGTCCACTTCAAAATCAGCGCCCCTTGTCTGCTGAATAGGCTACCAACCAATAGAGTACACTGTTCTACCAGGGCCAACCAATTCTGGGGCAATTTAACTTGTTATCTAGCCTTCTTTTTTATTTTAGAGTAAATTTAGTGTTGAGCACAGGATATGCTATGCACCACGGATAAGGGGGGAGAACATGTTGATGTAGTGTTGCCAGTAAACTTTCCTGTACTTCAGATATTGCAGTTTAAGTATTTGATAGCGATCTGAGTGGCTAATCGTCTGAAGAGTCGAACTCAAAAGTAGTTGGACTTGCAATATTTGAACAAACAGAGAAGCTCTTTCAATAACTTCTACCCTCCTAGCCTACCTGGTTTAATAGAGGGAAAACAACACACACAACAACAACAACAATAACACCCCCAGAACTGGGAGCGGTCTAGGGTAACTGGGTGAACTGAAATTATGTCAAGGATAAAACTGGGTAAGCAAAGCCACGAAGCGGTGATATGATAAAATAAACTTGAGGGATCAAATTGATTATCCAACATCTGGTCAGGAAATGATGTCCGGTTTCTGATAACTGTTACTGGGATTTCTTAAGAATCTTTAAAGAAGAGGGAAGGTGCTTGAAAATCATCCTCTCTGGTTAGTTATCTGGATCTTGTTCAACTACCTTACTTATATAAGCTGAAACCCCTCAGAGTGCACCCAGCACAGCCCTACCCCAGGCGCCAAGCAAGGGGTGTGTTAAGCCCTATTATAAACTTATTTAAATGCATTATATACTATATTATATAATAGAGTATAAGCAGCAAAATAAATAAGATACAGATAATAATAACACCTTTATCTTGTACTAGTTAAAGTAAGTTGATTTAAAACTATTGCAATTTGCAGTATAAGGTCATAACTAAAGCTAGTAGCTAAAGCAGTGGAAGAAAGGCAGCGAATAGTTATCCGGAGTGAATTCTGAAGAAAAGAAGAAAGAAGTGATTGTATTGCCGATATAGAAAAGAAAACAGGATTTAACTAGGAATCTAGCTATCTTATATATCTAAATAATACTAGGATTATTTGGAATTATTTAAGAATTCCAAATAATATTTCTTTGGATTTCTAAGTATTCCAAATAATAAGAAAGGGAGGGGTATAAGGGATAAGCCCTTATTTTACTAGTCTAGCCCGATATAGCAGGTCAGGCTGCATAGGCTTTTTAGGTCTTATAGCAGGTCAGGCTGCTAGGGCTATAGCAGGTTTAGCTGCTAAGCTGTAGTAGGTCTAGCTACTAGTCTTATAACAGGTCAGGCTGTTATATAAAAACCCACTTATTTTAACAAAAACATTAATAAAAGATTTTTTAATAGAGTTTTATAATATAATATTAAATTATTTATTATCATTAAAAATGTAGTATAATATAAAAAAAATGCGAGTCAACTTATTATAAATTGATAAAATCTAATAAATACATATCTTGGAGCAAATTTCATTTACTCAATATGCAATATCGCTTAGTGAGATATTGTGGTTAGGCCTAGACGAATTATGCCTAGAGATTAATTAGTATTCCGAACGCGCTTCGTTAACCTATAGCCACGACCGAATGCGCCTGGTCAGCCAACGCGACTTGCAGTGTCCATATCGCCCGACATTCACTTAATCCGTCCCACGACCGTGGGTCATCTTTCTGGCAGTAGTTGGCCCAGATATCATGAATTCTTCGCCTTGGGGCGTTCCCCTGCGTCTTAGCCACCCCCCAGGAGTACGAGAGCGGGCCCGGAATCCTCCCCTACCTCTTGATACACCACCATGGCTTCCAGGTCGCGAGGGGTCAGTTCGCGGAGGGATTTAGGGTCACAGAAGCGCACGAGAATCACGATACCTCTAGTTTCTAAGCCGCGAGACTACGTACCCGGAAGCGGACCGCCGCTACAACCCATACAATTGCTCCCGCCCCAGGATTCGACTGCATACATCGTTGAGCGCGTCTTCCTGCCACCTGCTGGGTTAGCCGCTGACAACAAGCCATTGCCAAAGCGTATGACATACATAATAGGTTGGCACGACCTCCCTGCAGCCAGACTGCTCGTACCGGCGATGCAGATCTTGGAATACGTCTCACCAATGGCGCTGGAGGAATGGGAATGGGAGCTAGAACAGAGTCTTGACGCAGAGCGACAGCAGTTGGAAGCGGAAGAGGAACAGCAGGCCGAGGCTGTTTCGAAGAAAAGAAAGAGGCAAGGGCCACCAGCACACAGCCAGATAGAGTCTGCCGCCGTGGCCGAGCCGGAGCAAGCAGCGCAGAAGAGAGGCCGAGGACGCCCTAGGAAAGGCGCCATGAGCCTCTCCACACCACAAAAGACAAGACTAGAGGACTTTGAAGGGCTTTCGGACGAAGAGGAAAGCCCATCGAGACAAATCCAGCGGGAGGCGCTTGCGACTGTCGAGTTCATTGGGGATTCCGAGGAAGAATTGGACACTGAGGAGGAGGAGGAGGAGGAGGAGGAGGAGAAGCTTGTTGCTAGTTCTACGGTTCTTCCATCTAGACCTTTTATGGCGCAAATACAAGAAACACGGCAAACATTTTTGGTACAGTCATTTGGGAAGAAGCTTGGAGTTTCCAAGGAAAATCCGAATCAAGCGTCACCATCATGGACGCAGCAGCGGAAAGTTGACCACACCGGGATGAATAGGGGGGCTTTCAAAACCGAACCTACAATGCAGAAACTTGGACAATCCATCAATCGTCAGGAAATCAAAAATGGGGTTGGGACTTCTAATAAGAAGGCTAGCAAAGCTACCAAAGCTGGAGTAGGCTGGCCACGGACCATTGTTGAGACACCAGTTCCACTTCCTCACCAGTTTATGAATCTCTTCAACCGAGGCTCAACTGCCTCACCAGCTAGCTCTGTCAGGAAAAGTACTGCCAAAGTTCCATTGTTGGATGGCTGAACGAAACTATCACCCTTGCTGTCGAGCTCAATATTTACTACGCGCATTGAGAAAAAGATACCCTCTCAAACCTGCGCCTTAATAACCCCGCCAGACTTAATATCAACATCCTGCTGCGCATTCCTTATCGCAGCGAGGAACTACCCAGGGTTCAAGACCCTGTTCCTTGGCTTTTTCGCGCCGATGTTTGGCCAGCATGCCATAGCTCTCTAGCTTGCGTAGATTGAGCAAGCCACGGGCTGCAAAGTGTTTATCCCACTCGTCCGCCCACTCAGGCTCATGGAGGGTGTTGGCCATGTGCAGCTTCAAGTCGTCTTCGGCGCTGATGCTCCATCCCCACTTGCGGCGTGCCAGGATAATGTCGCTACCGAGAATGCGAAAGGCCGTGTCTTTGTAGTTTCTGCGCTCTTCCAGGTAGTCGTCGACTTCATCCACGTCAATGTCGAACTGCTGGGCTAGGCGCTCTGCAGTTGAGGGTTGTGGAGGAAGGCTTGACTTGGGTACTGGGGCTTGAATAGGCCGAGGGGAAAGACCTTGGAGCTCCATTGCAGATTTATATGCTGTGGGCCAGTAGTCATTGAATGGGGACTGATTCCATTCTTGTTCAAAGGCATCAACCGAAATGAAGTCAATAACTCCATCACCACCACTGGTCTTCAGGGCTTCTAATGGCCGCTGGGTTAGATCTGGTTTAAAAGAGACTCCCACTATACCAGGTCCGCCACATATATCCATTAAAATATTATTATAGACTGATAGCCGCTGGATTCGATCGGCTTCGGCTAGATTGGTAAATTCGATGTGTAAATCGCCCGTGCCTTCTACATAGCCAGCATATGTGATATTTGGAGGCCCAATGACAGATAGAAAATACCACACTCCCCTTTTGGGGAAGTTGGAAAAGCTGAGAGCTTTCGTCTTTTCTTTTTCCAGTAGCCAATGATCGCGATTTGTCAGTTGGAAGGACGTCGTTGGGATCAACCACGCCTCAGCGATATATCTATCTGCATTGCGAGCTTGATAAACGAGTGACCATGAGCGAAGGAATTCTGCGTACTCAGCTGCCGACTTTGGGTAGACAAACTCGATGAGAGCGGTACTAGTTCCGGGTTTGCAGAACGGATTGCCATTGAGCATCATTGTGCGAACTGTGCCGCCAAAACCACATACCCCCTTGACGACCTGTGCGAGAGTGGCGTCAGGGGGCAAATTTTTGAGGATGACGCGCCGACTATTGAGCTCTGAAGATCCTTCATTGCTTGAAAGAGCGTTGTATATCTTGGGCTCCGACAGCGTTGTGATGTCTGCAAGGTAGTTTGGCACAAATTGGGGAGTGAGCGACGGCGTGTGCCCGAAAGAGAGGGCCTGTTCAGAGAAAAGTTCTTCTTCTGCATTCTCACTCCTGAATGAAGAACCGGTATCTTCGTGGGTCGCCTCAACCTGATGTGTTTCTGCCCGTGGGTTATCTTTAACCACCGAAGTCGTGCTTGATGGGGGCTTTCAAAACGGTTAGAATTGATCTCACAGAAATAGGGTCGGGGGCTGTGATGATGAAGATGAATGGGAGAAAACAGGGATAACTCAAATAGAACTAAACTAATGAGAAGAAAAAGACGACGGAAGTGAATGTACTGACTCTTTCTGTCGAATATGAATGGCCAAAAGCCCTGGTGTGGCGAACGACCGTGATTGTGCCCTCAATTGAACGCTGTAAACCACAAACGGCCTCATAAATAGCTCGACTTGCAATATTGAGAGGCGATGAGTAATCGAAGTCAACAAGCTGCTCAACTTTGATCTAGAGTTGAATCATGATTAGCTGACTCCCGTAGTGTTTCTAACTATCTGACCAAACTCACTGCTCTGTTCGAAGCGGTTTCAAGCGAATGAAGCCCATTATACAAGGAATCTTCGATGTCTTTTAACAAATTCACCAAGTTTTCTTCCAAGTTACAACGATTTTGGATCTCTGGTGGCGGTGCTGATGAATGAACCTTTGGCGTATGGCTAGATGCCTTGCTCCTAGATGTAACAGAGGTGATCGCATGCTCAGGAGCATCGTCCCAATGATCAAGAGGATTCGGAAGCTCTTGGCTGCTCAGCATGTCATTGTACAGAGAGCTCAAGTCACTAGTATCTTCCAAGCACGTGGATTCCTCTTCGTCTTTGCGTTGGTCAGCCATGGTGTAAGGATACGTAGCAAAGATTCTCTATAAGGGGGCATAAGAAAGGCTGAAGAAGAAGATGTGTAGGCAACAATCCAAGCAAAGAGATACGAGTAAAAGAAGATGATGATGAGAAAGGAAAGGAAGTGTATTGGTGTATTGAAAGAAGTGATGCATTAAATAGGCGCGAAGAGCTGTAACATTCAGTATGCGGTGTGTTGCGCGAGAGAAGATTAGGAGCTGGCAGTGCCGTTTGGTGAAGGCGGTTTGGTGGCAGCAGGACAGCATCACCAGCCTAGAGAGAGATCTTGGGGAGTGAATGCACAGAGGCCTGAAAGAAACACGACTGCACTAAGAGAAATAAAAAATGGAGTAGAAAAACAGTAAATGTGAATTAGCATTTGATTTGAAGATATTGTTATGTAGATAGCAATAACCCCCCCGAGAGAGCTTGACAGAGAGATGCGTGCAAAGAGATGCCGTTAGAGCAGGCCAAACCATATGGATGGTACGCATGCAAATACAATACCATCTCCTCTCCAGAAGGACAACATTTTTGCATATTAAATTTACCTTCAAGCAACGTAGGTACGAACCAGTTCATGCAAGAGGCACTTCTCTGCTATAGGGAGTCTCGTTGTACGTCTAGCAACCAAGCTATATGAAATTCAACGTGAGTATGTACGCCCAAGTGCCTTTCCTCGTATATTAATTACTGGCGTGGATGGGAATAAGTAGGACGTGATATCAAGTGCTGACAAGCCAAACTCTCACAGATGAGATATTCAACGCTTTCCATCAAGTAATCCATCAAGGGAGAGAGGTCCAGCACATGGACAAGGATCCTCCCCCTCTCTCATAGTCACTTTCACGTTCAACGAGGCATGGAAAGCAGAATATTTACCCGCCGCACACTCAGGGAACCAAGGACGTAATGCTTCTGCTATTTCCATGTACATGTTCTATTCCGAGCACATCCGACCGGCGGGATTGCCCATCCGACACGCCACAACGAGGAAGACATGTCTCGTCAGATTCGACAATGTGAATATCATGTCTCGGATCCGGCACATGACGCGCCATTGTCATAGCAAGCTTAGCGTAGGTAGCAAGGTATGTTGCCATGACAAGAAAGACTGTTCATAGTACTCCGGACTGTGGATTCGTGAAAAGTCCAATTATTGGAAGCGGAGACGATGGAACAATCGGCATGTCGTGAGGTCAGGGT
This sequence comes from Zelopaecilomyces penicillatus, assembly GCA_005765155.1. Classification (NCBI taxonomy): domain Eukaryota; kingdom Fungi; phylum Ascomycota; class Sordariomycetes; order Hypocreales; family Pseudodiploosporaceae; genus Zelopaecilomyces; species Zelopaecilomyces penicillatus. The sequence continues at coordinate 5,344,680 of VCCP01000002.1, forward strand.
TGCAGCGAACAATTCGTAGCAGATGGAGTCTTGGTGGAGTTGAAACGTTTCCCCAGAGAAAAAAAGTGGAGGACGAGCGCTCAAATAATGGATTGATAAATAAAAAACCGTCGCGAATCCGCAATGCCAATGCCGACGGTACTCCGAGCCAACGCCGGGAGCGGGTAATCGTCAGAGAGAGGACAGCAACTGAAGGGAGGAAAGCTGGAAGCTGCTTGACTGGGTGGCAAGGTCGGATAGGTAAGCGATCGATCGAATTGTTGGAATAATACGGGTAATTATCGATGTCATCCGAGAGTCAAGCCAACCTCTGGGTTCAGCACCCTGCGGAGAGCCCCAAACAGGCAATTACAGCGCATGGCGCAGGGCGGGTGTGCACCTGAGTGCCTCTCAGCAGTCGGGTGTGCTACCTGTTATTATTACCTACCTTTGTGGCACAGCAGATTTGTCCACCAGGAGACTGCCGCTCTCCGACGGTCGAACAATCTGAGGGGGGTTCGTACCAAGCAGCGGAGGCTGCGTCCGGCAAATGGGAGACTGGATTTGTCAGGTTTACCCCAGGTTGGCCTATATTCCCATCCATCCAGCACAGTTGGTGTGCTGCATGGCGTTGCACCAAGCCTTGCTGTCACTGGCTGTCAGGCTTGGCAGTTGGGCGCTGCGGGTATAAACGTTTGTTGCGATCGCCTGTATTTCCGGGCACACCTGTTCTGGAAGAAGGCGCTGTATTTCGGTTCCCAAGGGCGTTCCGCTGATGATGACAAGGTGGGCACATAGGAGTTAGCACCCAGTGATGACACCGCTATAATAGTACCTAGTTCTAGTGCTGTACTGGTAGTAGAGCGCGTTTAGCTGGTATATTTTCCGTGCCACAGGCTGGGCGGTGATTTGCAGATGCCCCTTATCTTAGGCGAAACAGGTACTTACGGAACCCCAACCCAGCCCACTGCAGCGGAAATTTAGCCCCCTAGTGGCTCCAATGCACGGCACGCCTTGCACACCGTCCCTAAGCATCTTTACGTCTGTGGCCCCCCCAAGCCCCCGTCGCGACACACAACTCTTCACCCGCCATGTGTCAACGTTATCCGTGCGGTTCATGAATCTCCGCGGCGAGAGGAGAAGTCGCCGCAGGAATCCATTTCCAAAAGTTGTTGTTATTACTGCCCTTCTACTTCGTCATTTTGCATTTGTTTCTCCATCTGGTGCTTTGACAGGCAACGGCCCCCATCCGTCCGGACACACCCATCCATCCATGCCAACGGCTACTTGCATCATTGCCGACCCGACGACGTCAGTCGATTAAAATGTCACCCGGAGCCTGCCGCTCACCCTCTTCTTCCTCGTCCTTCTCCTCTTTTTCACATCTCCCAACGACGTATCGTCTCCTTCTTCCTTGAGGCTTTCGTTGGCCACGCAAGCGGTGCGTGTCGCCAGAGTCTCTGCAACATGTCGGCGTATAAATCATGGAGCTTCGACATTGATCGATATCTGAATCCCTTCATTCCCGCTCCGCCATGGCGCCAGCTGCCGACCTTTGTCTCCAGATGGTTCGGATATCGAAAGGATAAGCCCGCTGCCACGGGCAATCTGATGCCCATTTTCTGGGCCTTTATCGGCATTTTCTTCTCCATCGCCACCATCGAGGCCGTGTCTAGCCATATTCCGTCATTCCATGATCATGGCGCGCCGCTGATCGTTGGCAGTTTTGTGAGTATACCGCCAAATACAGATGATATACTTCCTGTGAGAAAACAACAGCTAATAACATAATTGCCTGTTAGGGTGCGGCTGCCGTGCTTGAATTCTATGCCATTGAATCGCCCTTGGCGCAACCGCGCAACGCCATTGGCGGTCAAATCATCGCGTCAGTTATTGGAGTCGCGATTGGCAAGCTCTTTCTCCTCCACGACAACTTCGAAGACATCAAATGGTGGGGCGGTGCTCTGTCCTGTGCGGCAGCGACATCATTAATGGCCCTGACGAAGACCGTTCACCCCCCCGCCGGCGCGACAGCCTTATTGGCCGTGGTGGACGGTGGCCTAATCAAGATTGGCTGGTTCCTCATACCTGTTGTGATGCTCGGATGCGGTCTTATGCTTGCTGTCGCCCTTCTTATCAATAACATAGAGCGCCGCTTTCCTATATATTGGTGGACACCCGAAGATTTGCGACAAGTACGGCCCATGTTCCTACGCAGGCAATCAAGTTCGAAAACCGAGGCGGGAACCGCGACTGGTGCAGCCGCTTCATCGAACAGAACAGTGCAGCCCAGTGGAGAGGAGGAAACAAAAGAGGACAGAGATGACACAGATATCGAGGCCAATAATAACGAGGTACTGGCCGAGGAAGCCAGGGAAGACGCTAGACATGCTGGACAGGTCATCATCAAGCCAGGCCAGGTTATTGTGCCGGAGCACATGTTTCTCACACAAGAAGAGAAGCAGCTTCTAGAAACGCTGAGCAAGCGGCTATGAGGCAGCAGAAATAGCTCAGTCAACTCGACTCTATTTTGCACATGACGAAGTCGTCAAGGACGTTTGTCGTCCTCTGTGCCTACTTTCTATATACCCGCTGTGTCATACCAAGCAGTGCCAGAGTGGCTGCTGCCATGCCGATTTAAAGAGCATCACAGCTGCCCTTTCCGGAATTGGATCCCTACAGATGACTCGTCAGTCAATTGGTCGATGTAGTTGGAATGACTGCCAGATATTGTCTTGGTGGTGGCATCTCCAATCTGCCTTTGATATCATAGGTGACCTTACTCTACTAAGTATGTCACCACGGCGACGAGTGCTGCAGGCTGAGTGTCATTGACGGCACTCTCCACCTAATTCACATATTGCGGCTTGTTGACGGTCTATTACACTTACTTAATGAGCATATGAGATGGATATTCCCAGGGATAGGCATGTATATATCGCGTGTCGGATACCATTACTAGGAGGGGCCATTTAGCTATAGAAGATAGATTTAATTGAGCATCTGGTCTTATGCATTGGAAAATTGTCTAGACGGCCATGGGGCTTTGCGTCCCATTGACATATAAATCCTAATGGAGCACAATTGGCGGCACGAGTCAGTATTTTGCACAAACGGAAAGCAAAGAGTTTCCTGTATCGGATTTGTATCTTGCTCATGAGATGGCATGGGACAGACGACGGACAAATAAGTCCCTTTCCAAAAGCGCGATCGTAATTGAAAAGTTTGAAGCACAAGGCTGACTTGATGAGCTGGTCCATACCTCTTCCAGACATTAGATTCGAAGCCAAGACCTAGTATAAACGCCATGGCCTTGACTCTTTCCCATATCTTCTAGGTAACATTATGCTTGTTCTATGGGGCGTAGCATTGGAATATAAATCTAGTTGCTCAATGTAAGAAGTACAGAGTAGAGAGAATGAAAAACAGAATATAGAAAATAATTGGAGTTATGGTACGTAAGCGATGCAAAACGCTACCCTGTAGCTTAAAGCTGGATTTGAGGGGATCTCTGATTGTTTCTATCTATCAGCCTTACCATCGATAATCCACTAAAGATATTAGTGGTTGCGCCCCGCATGCCCTGCAGGCTATAATTACGCCACGAGCACACTGTAATAACTTCCACGACAGGGGAAGGAGAGCTGAGTGATAGATAGCCTCAGTGGAGAGCTTCAATCAGGGTGGGTACACACACTCTAGGTCCACAATGCTTCTTCTACACCCGACTTCTCCCTTCTTTCTTCTTCCATCCCAACATGATCCATGAACCAACCATCCAAGGACAACCATATTAGAAGATATGAAAACGACCCATTCTGTCCGATTCTAGCTGTATCTCGCGAGAAAACGCTCTCGTGGTGGAGAGTTCAAGTGCATACATGCAATGACCCCCGCACGCCAAAAAGCTGCAGCGAATGGCAGCGGAGAGAACCATGAACGAGTTGCGTGTATAGTGTGTCGATGGCGTCCAACATCCAACATGGGGTTATTGCATCAACCGTCTTTTGCTGCCCGTCTGAGTCACCCCGGCGTCTGCGCAGCCACAAGTCAGGCTCCCATGCGCCAGTTTCGACTATGACCTTGCAGGCCAAAACAGTCTACCAACAGAGCAGAGCCGCAAGACGTACGACATAAAGCCATGGGCTTAGCCCCTCCTCTATTCGCTATCCTGCTCTGTTTCTGCAACCGGCATCACCAAAACTGTCGTCTGTTCAGCTGACTCCGGCTAAACTGGCCCATCCCATCCAACATGGCATCATCCGAGCAACAGAGCGGGGAGCCATGGTTCCTCAAAACGTCATATCCTGTTTTGGTCCCCGCACACGAGGCCCTCACATTGTCAAATGCCGAGTTTGACAATTTTATCGCAGAGGAGCTTGGTCGCCCAGTTGACACTGTCTTGTTGGAAAAGTCCGAGCCAGAGCTGGTCCAGGCCATGAGCGACGTTACCTCTGATACCGAAACCTTCACGTTGGTCAGCGAGTCCAGCTCCACCGAGATTAGAGACGCCTTAGCTGCTGCCAGAATCACAGAAGATGTGGAAATGAAAGATGAATCCAACTTAGAAACAAAGATTCCCGAAGCTGATGCCCCTGCTGCTGGCCCGTTCATGAAGGCTCTTTTGGAGCCCTCTCGAACACCCACTCCTCCAAACATGGACAACAAGATGCTGACTGAGAATGACGACCTTGCCCACCGCTCTACGAATAGCCCCCTTGTTGATCTTTTCTTTGAGCTCGAGGAAGCTGTCTCTGGCCCTCGTCTGCGGGAACTTCTTGATGGTGCCTGGGCTGCTGACCCCTTAGCTACGCTCAAGATCATCTTCAATGCGCGCTCTATCCACCTGGGTAAGAGCTCCAAAAACATCTTCTACCGTGCTGCAGGATGGCTTGCGCAGAACCACCCTCTCACATTGGTTGCCAATCTTCGATGGCTGAGCCGGCCTGTTATCGAAAAAAAGGCCAAGAAGGAGGGTGAAGATGATCTGGTTATTGTGGAGAGTGAGTTAGATGAGGAGGATCTCCGCCGCTATGATGTCAAGTACGGAGTCTCCCATGGCTACTGGAAGGACCTCCTGAATCTGCTCGTGTTGGCAGTAAACAAAAAACTTGACGTTCTCTCGAATCCCCGAGATGTACTAAATGTCGAAAATGGTATCATAAAGCACAAAGCCATGCAGAGGCGGTACGAGAAGTCGGAACCCAGAGGGGCAATGAGGGGTGGCCGGGGACGCGGCGCTATGGCACGTCAAAAAGTAGCTCGTCGCAGTAAGATACAGGAGAAGCCAATGCCTCATGCTCTCGAAGAGAAGACAGTCCACATCGGTAACCACCAGACTGCCAAGAAACTCGCTCTCAATAGACATAAAGATGTCGTTGCTTTCAAATTCTACAACGACAAACTCTACCGTGTTTTACATTTGGCCATTGCGAGGCTATTTGCTGAGCAGCTTCAGTCTGATCTGACTGCTCTTCACGGTACTGATGCCAAAGCCAAGAAGGCCATTTCACTATGTGGCAAATGGGCTCCCTCTCACGGCCATTCTCATGATAGACAGACAACCATCATCAGCTCCATCGCCGAGATCATGTACCCTCGCGAGTCTTTGGATGACACCCTGTCACCCTCAGATACTCGAGAGACGTATCTGCGCCATGCTCGTGAGCGATACCGCAAGGACGTGTCTGCGCTTCGCAAGCACATGGATGTTGTGGAGCGCGATATATCAGCAAAGACATTTTCAAACATACATTACGACCGTGTTCCTTCTCAAGCGCTTCAAAATTACACCAGGCTGTTTATTACCAAAGATTTTGAACGTTTTGAGAGTTATATTGACCGTCTCGCAGAGGGGAAGGCTAAGATATCTGGAGCGACATTATTTCTTTCAGTCTTAGTGCGGAAGGCTCGCATGTCGAATGCCCTCACCCTTAACCGAAATCACATGATGTTAATGAGTCCTAATGATATTGTGGAGAGAAAGATGAAGGAAATGGAGGCGAAGGTGGCTGACGGTCAGTGGAGCAGCCTTGTTCAACGCATCAAGGACTCTGGGACCCTTTCCTCAAGCATTGCCGTTTGCGATGTTTCCGGCAGCATGAGCCACCCAACATTCTCCGACGGGACTTGCCCTATGGATTCGGCAATTGGTCTTTCGCTTCTCGTAGCCGAGGTTACAGAGCCACCGTTTGGCGGCGCTTTCATAACATTCAGCGCCACGCCCGAGGTTGTGCAAGTGAAAGTTGAAGAAAGCTTCACCTCAAAAGTATCGAAATTTATAGAATACGGCTGGGGGTACAGTACAGATTTCGTGGCTACGTTTGAAAAACTCATTCTCCCCATGGCTGTTAAGAATAAGGTGAAGCAGGAAGATATGGTCAAGCGAGTCTTTGTGTTCAGCGACATGCAGTTTGATGAAGCCGAGATAACGGGAAATGAAGACAAGTGGAGCACGTCATATGAGAGAATTGAGAAAAAGTTCAAGGAGGCCGGGTATGATATGCCTGAGCTCATTTTCTGGAACTTGGCTGGTGGTAGGGCAGGCTATGGAGGTCAATCAGATGGGGATCCGGTAGCCCCCAAGCCTGTGCTGGCATCGCAGAATGGCACCAGTCTGGTGAGCGGGTACTCCCAGGCACTGATGAAGGCTTTTATGGATAATGGATCGTTTGAGGACCCCGAAGATGAAGAAGATGAGTCAGAAGAAGAAGCGGAAGAGGAGCCGACCAAGGAAACCGAAGATGACGATGCCGTGGTTGTGATGAAGGATGATTCCGTGAAGCCTGAGAAGAAGAATAAGGACAAGAAGAATCCCCTTGTGACTTTGAAAAGGGTCATTGGACACAAGGCATACAATATGTTGAAGGTGGTGGATTGAAGGATGTCTTGGTTAGTAAGATGGGAGACAGACAGTACATATTTCAGAGGCTTGATCTTGGCGTTGACTATTCTTATCACTACATATTTACCCCCGTAATGAGAGGCGAATTTGAAATTTTTTGGCAGTTGTTCTTTCTTGACCAAACGAATGTGTTGCACATGTATTATTACCCATGGGCTTGGTGAGATATTGCGATCGTCTGGAGCAGGTTGACTTTAGGTCGGTCGTTAAAATGCACTAACAAAACAAACCAGGATATATGCATTACTTGATCCCATGTGCGATTTTGCACTTGCAATATGGATTTTACTTTATTTTAATTTACTTGTATGTATAATGTGAACTTGATGGTACGGACCGTAGTTTTGGTATTTTTGTCTTCCTCCCAACACCCAAGAGTTCTCATGTTTCGAGTTCGCCACTTGGAATGACGTCAATATCGCATGTTCAGTCAACGACACACCGTACCACACAACGCCATCTGATGGGCTACGCAATCAAAACACAATCGCTGACCTCCCCCAAAAGAGACTGGAAAAGTAAACAGAAGAGCAAAAACAAAAGGGTTTCCGAGACGTGGGATATACGACGAAAAAGGGTAAGAAGGCCAGCAGACGGTGTCTAAACTACTTCAACAGCTCGGCAGTGACACAAAGAACCAAGGATGCGGTCTCGAGCATCACGCATTTCGAAGGCCATCTCGAAAGCGATTGTGCAGCCACGCGAAGAGGCGAAAGGGTTTGCTGCAAGGTTGGCCAGAGCGGTTGTGGCTTTCTTTGCGGTGTTTGCGTTGCTGCTGGAGAGATATCGTGCCGAGGAGTTCTCTACGCTGCGTCGTGATGTGTGGCAGCTGAACGAGGAGGAATACCTAAATTCCTTTAAAGAAGATGCTCACTTGTCTTCTTCGCATCATGATGCCAACTGTGCTCAACATTCTTCCACCCCTGCTACCGCATCAACTCCATTACTACCATCGCACACCCACCGAGAACACCATCATCAACAAACCACTCCCAAACCCTCACCTCTTGTACCCGTCGGCGATCTAGGCTACAGCGGCTCGACGTTCTTCACGACTCCCAATGCAAAATATCTCGTCAAATCACTGCCGCGGCGCTTTGAGCACCAGTATTTTACAGAGGAGTTGCTGGACCCGTATGCGGCGCACGTGCGGCGGCGGCCGGGGAGCTTGCTTGTCAGGATTGTGGATATGGTATTTGCACCGGGGAATGCATCGCTGGGGGGGTTGCTGGGTGTGACGCCGACGCATCATATTGTAATGGAGAATTTGCTCTACGGGAAGGATGAGATGAAGAAGACGACTGTGACGGCGACAAGGGAGGAGACTACGAACGAAGAGGATAGAGGGGATGAAGAGAGAGGAGAAGGAAGTGGCGATAGTAATGATGTTAGTGATGCGAGTGGTCCAGGGTGGGAGACGTACGACTTGAAACCAAGAGACTACTTCTTCCCAGAGCGCGACATCGCAGACGGCATGCTCGTTCCCGACTCCGTCATGAACAAGCTCATTGACGAATTCCCCGGCACCGTCCGAGTCACTCACGAGGCAAAAGCCCAGCTCCTCGAACTTCTCGAAGTAGACACCAACCTACTTGCTGAAAAGAGCGCCGTCGACTACTCCCTCTTCCTTGTGCGTTTTCCTGGGCCAAACTCGAAACAAAGAAACCCTTCACACCAACATCATCACCAAAATCCTCAACCACAACAACAGTCACAACAACAGCATCAAAATGATGATGATGATGATCATGGAAACGTTGCGAGTGTTCCAAGTGTACCGAGCTTATCACATCCCTGGAGGACCGGGGTAAATGACATCAACGGAGAGTGGACATATCGCGTCGTAGTGCTAGACTTCTTCTGGGCCAAGAGCACGCTGAGAGCAAAGACAATGACCAGGCTTGTCAATGCTTTTAACTTGCTGGCTAAAAAGGGCCCCATGAGTATCACAGCAGATCCGGTGGAATACAGACAGCGGTTCTTGAAGATGGTTGATGCTATAGTAGTAGGAGTTTGTTGAACGTAACTTGATATCTGAGTTTGTGTAATCTCAATATGTTGTATTATGCTTTTATGCTCAACAGTTTCAATAACATCATCGATGATTTTATTGCTCTTCTAATCGCCAATATGCGGGGTATATACTGATACGTGCCGTCTAATGTAATCCACCAATACACCACTTGACAAGGCATCATGTATCCTGTCATCTATTCCAAAGAAAATTAAGCTGTATGAAATAAAAAACGCCACAAACGCCAACACAAAAAATGTTAAGTTTTGTCTAAAACTTGAGTCTTAGTTCCTCGTGTTTGCCACTCCAATAATTTAGGTAGTTTTCGCATTAAAAGACACGGCGAGGTGTTTAAAAGCTAAACAACCCACTCCTCCTCTTCCCGAGAGGATAAACAATCAAAGCGCTCAAGAACAGCCCAACGCTGATACCAATGGCTACCTGAATAACACTTAAAAGCACATTGAATGCTGTGCCATCCAAGTTTCCAGCTTGTTGGATATCGCTGCCGCCCTGTGTGCCGTTGCTGCTGGTGATTTGATCCGCAGATATTACTCCGGCTAGCAATGATCCGCCGGCAGCTAGGCCAGATGGGACTTGGACAAAGATAGCCGGCAACATGGCTGCGGCAGCAAGGCTGTAGCCGACCTTTCGCTGTTGAGTCTGAGATGGCTCTGGTGTGCCTGCTCGGCTCTCAATATCTGATGTGGGCAAAGACCAAGCATCGGATTTTGACGATTTCTTAGAGAATCTTGATAGTACCCTCACATACCACCACTCAACAAGGTCTAACCATGCATTCTGTGCATGGTTTCCCAGTCTTGAGTACAGATTGGCCAAGATTCCCACTGCCAACGCTCCCAGCATGTTGGATATTTGGCTGTTCCCCTTGAAGTAGTCGCTACAGTAGCTGTTGACACTCCAACCGGCAAGTGCCATTGCGGTCATTACAGGCATCTGCTTCCATTTTGCCTGATTGATGATGCAAAGAGAGAGGGCAAAGCCAGGAACGAATAAAAAGTACCATCCCCGATTGAGTGGCCCTTCACAATGAACGGCACTCGTGGCGTGCTTGTCCATCATGCCGTATAGTGAGGCTCCAATGGTAATGCCATAACCCAAGAACAGTGTGTATATCATGGCATAAACCATTCGGACGCTACCAGCGACGATGTTATGGCTCTGAAGCTCCAGAGAGCTACATAGGACCATGTATCCAGGAAGAATGAGAGCTATGCTGCTTTGCGCAAGTGCACTGAAGCAAAATAGTTGCCCGCCCCGAATGGAGCCTACCCCTCTCGCGATGAAAGAAGTGGCCACTGCTGCCGACACCTCAAATACATTCGCGTAAAGGTCATTGCTGGGAGCCAAGACGAGCTGAAGTAGGCCAACTAAGCAGCCTAGGAGAAAGGCAAATGGGAGATCGATAAAACGGCCTTCAAAAGCAAATGGCGCAACGCACACAGAAGCAATTCCGTACATGAATACCCGGAACCAGATGCTAAACTTTGGTTTTCGTTCCATGACAACGTCAAGCCGTGCTGTGGCATCTTCAACTCCAACCTTGTCATGGACGACATCCTTGTAAATATTGTGGATGTCTCGTAAACGGCCCAGGTCGACGCCCTGAGGAACCCTAACAAGTTTCACCTCGGCAGTATGAGTAGTGCTGTCGTCAAAGCTGATAATCATACAAGAGGGGAGATATAGAAATTGGCCTTCAATCTCAAGCACACGAGCGGACATGGTCATGTATTCTTCGAGACGATGAGTTGGCGCACCGTACATCATAAGCGCCCGACATAACTTGAGAAGGTATTTATGGCGAGCGAGAATACCAGCGATATGCACGGTAATCCGAATTTTCTCCTTCTTTGGCTTCAGTGGTGGGACTTTGTCCTTTTTTATCTTTTCGCCCCACTGGTCAGATATTTCGCTGGATCCTGGAGCGGCGAACATGGATGATGATTTTAAGAGATTGGTCAGGGTCAATGATGAGGTCGAGTTGTGTGAGCGGTGATAGTTGAAGAGGCCACTTGATGGACGTCGGAGATTCCCAGTGATAGAGGAACGCCTTGATGTCGATGGTGAAGAATAGGGAGACATGAGAGGTGTTGCAGGTGCAGAGGGAGTGTTCAAGCCGCTGCCCCCAGGGTCTTTCTCTGAACCTCTGTCATTGCGGTGCAACTTGAGCAGCGATGATAGAATTCCACCACGGTAATGGGATGGGCGAGGAACATATTCTTCAGCGTATTCCTGCTCATTTGTCGGTGTTGTTGTGCCAGTGGAGATATGCGCCTGGCGGAACAAGTCTTGGCTCCCTCTGGCCCTTCCAGTATGGGTTCGCATAAGTGTTTCTGCTCTTTTCTGGTTGGCCTGTGATTGATGTTTGCGGAGCTTCCTGTGAGGCATCCGTTGCCTGATTTGGTGATTGAATTTTGTGGCATTAGTATCGTTATTATCTGGTAGACTTTCGTCGCGGTGGTCTGTGTCATTGATGAGGGGGTCAAACGAGGCCTCGATTTCGCTTGAATTTCGTCGGGACCCAGGGGCAGATTGGGAATGAGTCCCCACAGAGACGGCCAAACGATCTGCTCTTTGACGAGCATCAGTGATGGAGCGCACCTGGCGCTCCGGAGTCTTCATATCTGCTTTGTCGGCCTCGTCACGCTCTTGGGGTACATCATAGCTAGTATTCCGTCTCAGAGCTGGTCTCGGAGCACGTGGGAGAGCTACCCCATCAGTAACGATTGAGACGGTTTCAATTATCTGTTGCTCATCCTCTCGTTGTCTGTCGTCCTGCTCAGCTGATAAGACCTTGGACAAAGCAAGTCTTAGCTCTGCGGCATCCGGGGCACCCGTTGGTGTGAAGGCGTTGGAGGAGCCTGGCGATGACTGACAAGAATTGCCATCTTCCGCGTCAATCTGATCAACAATGACATCGCCATCATTTAATGGTGATGTTTTCGATAGAGTGCCTCCAGATCCAGAGCCCCCATTGTCGCTACTGGTATGCCATCCCACTCGTTTCTTGGCCTTGAATGCTGGAGTAGGGGCACCGCTGGCCCGGTCGCTGTCGTTTGGATCACTGATCATGGTAGAAGTTGGAGTGACATACATTCAAGAGACAGGTTCTAGAAACTGGTCTGGTAGAAATGGGAGAAACATAACATCAAGAGGGTTTTGCATCGCTGCTCAAGGGTTTATATGGGCTGGAGTAACGACTTTGATAATGGCTGCTGAGAAAAGAGGGCCAGTTTCTCTGGGTCCAGCCCCATTCAAAATTGGATCCATGGCGACCATCTTTCATTTTGGTGGAGAGATTGGCCAGCAGGTTTGTGACAATGACAGATGTAACTGTAATAGTCTGAGTTTTGTCAATCCATCCGGCGAGGCGAGATAAGAAGAGCTGCGTGTGGGTCGTAGTCCCGAAAGATGACCGAAGGTGGATGCTTGGCAGAGTTGCCAACACAAAGCTGACGACACCCAGCAGTTAAGCCCAAACTCTGTGCCAATGTACCGTCCTGAACGTGTGCCTTTATTTGTTCGTTTCGCGTCTTTATCGTATTTCTAATGGATTTCTAATGATTCCTGCCTGTCTAACAAATGCACTTGTTCGATAATGGCCTTGAAAAACCTGAACACATCAGCAAGCATCATCCATCATTGATGGCCCACGGGAAACAATGATCCGGCTGATTTTTCCCTGCCCATCTCCACCTAACGGTGATGGGAGTTTGCCACTCCGACCAGATGGCACCTCATCTATCGCCGGGATGTGCGATAGGCGTGGGTTGATTGGGTGTGTCGACTGGTTCGTTGGGATTTGAAGTGGTGGTGGGGAGCTTGTGTGTAAATTTAGATGTGCACAGATACGTAGAATGCTCGATGTACGTATCAAGTTTCGTGCCTGGTGCTAGTGCTGTTGCCTGATAGCACCATCAAAGGTAATTGGTGACCACTGAAGACCACTGAAGACCACTAGAGATCGCTACGATAGGGGATGGAATGGATGGAAGCTTTCAGACCCGACAGCAATCAATGGCAGGTCCCTCCTGTCGATCAGCTCATTCGCCTGCTGTTTCAAGCCAAAGCCCACTGTAAAACGCCATGCTGGCTGATGGCGCTGTGATTGCCCCCACTGTGACGTACAGCCCATTGACAAATCCCTGGCAGTGGAGAGACCCTAAAGAGCACAGACGGACAGGGCTGATAAGCCCTGAAAGGCACTGAAGACCACTGAAGGGTACCGAGGAGGTTCGGATTACCCCTTTAGACCTCCTCCTCTTCATTCACATTTTGGTTGACCCGATATCCACACCTGTAGATCACGGCTCCGTCCCGAGCGTAACCGGAAGACGTCTTCCAGAGGCGCCTCAATGCAAGGGCCAGGTACATAACCCAGGTATGATGCAATGCGAGTCCACATTGCCGATAAGATGGCCCATAAACGGAGGAAGTAAAGAGTATGAACCTTGAATGCTGCCAGTTGACGACAACTTATCTGCAATAGTAGGAGGAGCGGATGGCTCCAAAGCGCTTTGGAGATGATGCCAAGAATCGCCATGCCTTATGGATCCCTTATCACAAGCCTTGTGTGGTTCATGCACATGCAGCCCACTACGTAGTAGAGGTTAAATGGAAGAATCGAATACGAGGTGTTGGGAATCAGAGTTTGGGGTATTGAGAAGCCCCTGTGAATCATACCAACAGCCACCGTTTCCGAGTGACATATGTGTCGTGATTACAGTCACGCAAAGACAGAAGGCTGGCTTTGAAACTTCAGAAAATGCATATCTGTCGCTTGTGCACAGTAGACGCTAGATCGATGAAAACCTTCATAAACAGATGGCAGTAACTCGTTGTGCCAGGTGAGCAGAAACCTTGGGGGAGGTAATGCAATAGGTTTCCATGGATACATGGTACTGACAAGATGCATATTATTCATAATATCTAAGAAATAACTTAACCATATCCGTGCAGGAGGTGATGGTATGTACCCATTATTTGATGGTGACGGGTTGCTTCCATTTGACAGCAAGAATAAATTGCAAAGTCTCAAGTAAAGAACAGAAGTCAGTGGTCTTGAGATTCAACATGGAACCCGTTATTCAGCTCAGGGGAATGCCATGAAGGTAGGTAAGGCAGTCTTCTAACCGAACCTGAAAGACATTCTCGTGGCTGAGATGTTGTCGCGGGCGCATGGCCGCATGAGACTGTCTTGAGGTGGTGCAGATGTTACTGGGGTTATCGAACTGACTACTAAAAGCTGGCGTTGGCCTCATTAAAAGTTGTTTAAAAATACCATGTTTTCTCCAAATTAAATGGCGCCTGGTCCCTGGCGTTATCCTTTGTCCATATCTGGCAGCAGGCTTGCACGCCACCACAACGAAGCTAATAAAGCCGCTCAGGAGTACTGCATGGGGTTTGCCTTTTGCTGGAATTTTTGGTCCCTAAGTAATATTACCTACCTATACCTATTCAACAGACTATGAAAATGGTCAATTCACTCCTGAACTGTCCTAGCATCTTTGGGATCTGCATTGATGAGGTTATAAGCAGTACAAGACGGCACCAATGTGGAACATGATGTTGTGAACGTGTATCAGGATTCAGTGGTGGGTAGGTTGTTAAACAGAAAAAGAATAAAGTGGAATTTGAACAGGCGAAAACTTAGATGATTCCTTCTTTATATTAAGAACGAACCTTCACCTTTTTTAGCATCTATGCTTAACTAAAAACCCGCCATCGTGAGTAAACTCGTCTCGGAGCCGAGAAATGTTGTATAGACCCATTCAAGGCATGCATAAATCTGCCCCTGAAGCCCAGATACACCCGTTTATTACACACTGTGGCCATCGATCCTCACTCTTGAATCCCAGCGAGGAATAAGAGAAATCAGTAATAATAATGCTGTTGTTACACAATACTACCCGCACTCCAAAAACGGTTCGACATTCCAGTTGCCAGAGTTGATCCCATCAAGAAGCATGGCCATGATCTTCTGTTGGCATTCCCAGGTGCTTCGGGGTTCTTGAGCCTACTAGACTAAGCCAACGTGCCAAATCGCCTCTCTACTCAATATTTTCTTGGGGCTTATGCATGAAACACTCTTGATAGAACAAAAAGAGGTCTGGAAACTATATTCCCAAATTTATAATCACTAGGTCAGGATAGCTGAGTGGAGACGACCATACAGCTGCATAAGCTTTTTTCGTGATCATTCTATGCCCGACTTGGTTGTAGTCTTAAGCATGTTCAATTATAATTGATTACCTTAACTCATAGCTATTTATCAGCCGTTCATCAGCCGCTGCCAGGTTTTTACCTACCCGGCTACCACGGTTTAGTAATAAAACAATCCCCAGAATATCCTTCGCAAAAACGCCTAAATCCAAGCTTCCCATCAGGTGACCGGGGCTGAAACTTCAGTCTTGGTACTATTCCCATCTCCTATTATCTGTTCCTCCGAGCCACACTCTTGATAGAACGTCTCACCAGGTAAACTCAACGGGTGCTTGAACTTCTTCTTGCAGCACCCTTTGCCCTTGCTGGAAAGACTTGAGAGTCCGAATGTTTGGACGTGAGGGTCGGATCTCTTGGAACTGTTTCCGGATCTGCTTCGATCTCCGCTGGCAGCATTTCTAGCACGTCGGATTGTGCGGCGAAGCATGGGGACTAATATCGGTAGGTTGGAGATGATGATGGCGACAAAAGTCTCGCGGTGAGACCATTTCGCAGTAACGGCTGTGTCGATTGAGCCTCCTTTGAGGATGAAACCGCATCGGAGGCCGCCGAATATGGCAGTGATTAATCCACCGCAAAACATGGCAGCGAGGCCGAGCTTCTCCATGTTCGATATACGTGCTCGGAAGACCATCTGCTCATTAGGTTAGTTTACCCGTGGCTCATGCTGAAAATCGGAACTACTAAACCGTACGGGCAGGGGTATCGTCATGATGTACAAGTCGGTGCTGAGGTTGGTGCAGATCAGAGTCCATGCCGTGAGCTTTGATATAGCCAATTGGCAGGCATCTGTGAACGAGTTAGTGAACATGTTTTCCCACAACACACGCTTAAACGTAGAGGCAAATAAGTAGGAGGTAGGTGGGCACCAAGATGCATCTGGGAGTGACATACTTCCGGGATCCGGGTTGATTTGCCAGCGTTTATAGATGGGCAAACAACCACAGAGGATAACCAGGATAGTCGCTAAAAACGTAGTGCCGCAGAAAACGAAACCAATTTTGATCTGGGTTGCCATGTTGTCAACGCCATCACCAAGTCGCTTGTAGAAGAAGAGCCAGCAGGCCTTGATCGCCCACAGAAGAACTGTGTAGATCAACCATCCCGACAAATGTGACTTTGAGCCGTGGATTCGCAACTTGTATTCTTCACTATTTACGTCAATGGCGGCGCGCTCCTCTGGTGTCAAACTGAATGTATGGTTAGCATAAGCTTGCTGGCTTCGCCCCCGCGAGCCAAAAGGATCGCGAGATGTATTGATTCTTTTTTACATACCCACTGTTTGCAAGGCCGTGCCACCAAGCTCCTACTATGTAGGCGACAAAGGTCTCGGCTGCGTATAGGACCTGGTTTTTTTCAGTTAGTCAGCTGGAAGAAACAAGTAGAGAAAGAGGATGGACGCACAACGACGAGAAGCATGAGGAAGTCGTCGACTTTCAGGCCAGCGAAAGTCTGGGTCTTCCATCTTGCAATGACTCTACCAAATCCGACGACGATGCAAATAGCAAGGTACGTCCACATCTCCACAACGAAGAGATCGACCGCCATCTTGAACGCTTATTCATAAAACGTAGAAGAGGAACGGCAGGCGCAACATTTTCTGTCGCCAGCTTCTCTATGCCGGCCCTCTGCTACCCTCTGCCCTTATCTCGGTGTTGTCTTTTTTGTGTATGTATGTTTGTATGTTAAGTGGGCGTGTATGATATGATATGTGTGTTTGTTTTGGGTTGCTCCCGGGAGAAGGGGCACGGTTTGAGAAGAAAGGTTTGAGAAGAGGGGAGTGGGGTTCAAGGTCAACAAGGTAAGACAGGGGCGAAGGGAGATGGAGACGAAGATGAAAGGTGAAAGATGGAGAAGAGGGTGGATCTTCCGAGTGCTCGGTACCACGACCCAAATATATCAAAAAATAAAAAGAATTGAGCAAAGATCTGGTGTGATCAAAATGCAAGCCACTTTTAGTCCCCTGCATTGGCGCCCTGGTCTCTTCGAACCGTTCCTGTGGTACGGTACGTTCTATGGCGGCGATGACATGGCATGAGCAGCCTCTAGAAAAGGAATGAAGAAGCGTTTGAGGGGCTGAGACACGGACTCCAGCCAAGGCTTTATGATAGTTCGGCAGATTTTGTGATGATTATTACGGAGTCGGGATACCAACCAAGTCTTCAACTCCGCTTTTCTTCTTCTCTCTTCTCCTCGGGAACCGGGGGGGCTTGCACATCGGTGACTGTTCTCCCTCCCTCCCTTCCCCCCCAAGGCGCGAAGACGTTGGAAAGAAAAAGGGCGCCCGCGCACGCGCATAGTAGCTAGATGGTGTACATAACATGGCTTAACTACTGTGAGCTAAACCCAAGAAGCACAAGACACCAGTTCCAACACCAAGGGGACCGGGGGTGGATGGGTGTATATTGAACAGCCCGTTATGCGGGGGGGGGAGGTTGCTGAGAGGGCTGGTGGAAGAGACGTCCTTGTCGTATTCTGTATACGATTGGTGTTGAGCCACATGGATGGGGTGGGAAGAGGGGACGGAGAGGAGGGGAGTCCCATGCGGCGATCGTCTGTCGAATGATGGCCGTGGAAGAGCAGGTTGAGGAGGTTGCGGCAGCAAAATAAACAAGATACGCACCCAGGGGGCTGGCACCATCGGACGGTGATCTACGGGTAGTGCTGGCACTAGACCACGGGGGTACCTGTGCCTAGAGTGTAGTAGTTAAACAGCAAATAAAACATACTTCTAGTAGGTGTAGTGCTAATAAGGTAGGCTTCTTCTCGTTTCCGAAAGCGAGCCAAATGAGCTGATCGGGCTGAACCAGCAGTCTGGGTTCCTGGTGGTGGTCGTGATGGTCTTGGTGTGAGTGAGTGCCCGGTGTAAGTCTCAACGCCTCCCGGCAGTCCGTACCGTCATACCGCCGCTACGGGCCACTACGGACCACTACCGTCCGCTACAGGTCCCGCTACAGGTCCGCCATAGGCCTACTGGGCTCCTGTTCGGGATCCACTCCACCTCAGCACTGGCCTGTGCGTATCCGGGGTTTCCACTACAGGCCGCCCTCCAGGTCCTCCTACTGGCTAGATCTTCCTATAGCGGGATCCATATCTTCTGCAAGTCCAATGCAGCACCCGTTGCAGCCCATCACAGCGCTGTTCCCAGCACTACCAAGCCCGCTATGGTCTAGGTGGCAGATGCTAAACCACGCTGGCGGGAACTCGATCCGAAAAAGTTTCACCACGAACCTGTCTTATGCGCGGTCAATGTTTGCACACATTCCCGTTCCAATGCTGGCTTCCATCAGCCTCTATTGATCATACAGTATGCGTGTATACATATGAAAAAGTGCATTACTACTGAAGCAGTAGTTCGTCTCGATGCTATGTGACGGTTCGATTCTCTCCATGTGGCTCAACTAGTAGGTAACGAGACACAAAGGGGAAGGGTTAGACATAAGTGAATGCCCTGAATATCAAATATGACAGAAGTTTATGGGGAGGTAACTTCAGAGGGGGGGGGGGGGGGGGGGGGCTTGCTGTGTCGCAGTGTTATGCTCTGAACCTCAGGTTGTTCGATGTTGACTCCACCAAACCATCCCCGTCGCACCCGTTTCTATAGTTTACGGAGTTTTATCGAACTATGATGGGAGGATCACTGAAGAATCACGTCTGAGCCTAAATTATCTATAGAAGAATAATAGTGTTTCCATAGTGCTGTGCCGCCATGTGCCACCATGTGCTAGCATCTATATTAGTATGGGAAGAAACGCAACAAAGTTCAGACAAAGATAAGAGCACGGTGTCAACAGAGTGAGTTGCCAAGAAAGTGCCAAAACAACCAAACCCCCAGAGTTGTGTAGATCACAGGCGGTCAAGACGCATCTTCACCACCAAAAGTAGTTTAAGCAGTCTCTCCAATGCCCAGTAACAACAAAGTTGGTTGCTTATTGCGTCAAGTTCACGCACACACTTTACTAGTCTAAAAGCCAAAAAGCAACCCCCACAAGACGTTGAACTCTCCCAATGCATCCAAGAAGAGAAAACCGAATCACCCAACTGGACCGTTTTAGTGCGCTGCGTAGTAACGAGAGCTGCTTTGGGCACGGCTGCTGTCATGCACGTACCCTGTCAGCTGGTCGCATCACCGTGTCTGTGTGGTTTCAGCTTGTT
Organism: Zelopaecilomyces penicillatus; assembly: GCA_005765155.1. Lineage (NCBI taxonomy): Eukaryota > Fungi > Ascomycota > Sordariomycetes > Hypocreales > Pseudodiploosporaceae > Zelopaecilomyces > Zelopaecilomyces penicillatus. The sequence continues at coordinate 5,363,978 of VCCP01000002.1, forward strand.
CAATATTCCTGGGTTTGTCATGACCCCCAGCATCTTCTGCTATTATATGTCATGCTATTATAACAAACACGACACTTGGCAGAGTTGACTGCTACTCAACAAAGCCTGTTGAGATGCAAAAGCAAGGTGGTAGATGCTCGGATTGTTGATATGGAACCGTCTATGTCTATGTGTCTTACAAATATGATATAAAATAAACAAATCAGCCAGCCCTACACATGACATCTTGTCAACTTTGCGATAATAATCCACCGCACATTCAATCACCCTCCTAGTCCAGCAGCTCCTCCAGACTCCTCTTGGCATTCCTCTTCAAACCGCACTTGTTCAGACAGGCGTCAATACCCAGGGCAATATTGTCTGGGATCACGTGGCGAAATGACTCAATATCCTTGCCATCTAGTGTCTGGACACCACCAAGTGTTGCCTGCACCACGTCTGGGCGGAGACTGAAGAAATTTTGGGTAATCTGCTGTACACTTGGGTCGGTGTCGTTGAAGCCTGCTACAAACACTGTGTCCTCGCAATTTGGGTTGAATTCTTGGTGAATAGCGCCTTGGGGGAAAACCGTCATTTGGTATAGAGACATCGTGTTGGTAATGGGTTCGGCGCCATTCTCGACGACAAAGTTGGTGACCAGTCTGCCCTTGACCACAATGTTGAGCTCAGTAGCCCGATTATGCACGTGAGCTGTATTCATGCCACAGGGTCCGAGAAATCCAACCGTCATGGCTGCGCCATTGCCGATCAGAGCAGGAAAAGTCCTAGACGTGGCCGAAACAGAAACGCCTCCCTTTCCCTTTGCCTCTGAGCGAGACGGAGCGTTTTCGCCGTCCTTTGGCTTAAAGTCAAAGACGAAATCCCCCGGCTGGTCAAGAAGCTTGACGCGCTCGGACTGAGTCGAGACTGTCAAGAGCTTGGCAATGAGGTCCTTGTCTCCACCTCGCGTGTTGACGGGCACAACAGGGGGGAGCAGGGCATCGATGCTTGCCTCTCTGGGACTTGCAACGGCCGATCTCTTGTTACCAAGTACCGATGGGGCTGCAAGTGTCACTCCGGCAAATAGAATCATTGGGATGGCTTTGGAGAAGTACATTTTGAGTGAGTTCACCTTGATTTAAGTGAGTCGGGTGGTTTGAGAGAGAATTGATTGAAGGATGGGAAGTAATATGTCAAACTTGGATAGGAAGCTTTGTCTGTTGGTGGTTTTCAGAAGAATTGTCAGTGTCATCTAGACCTTCTTATATGAGAAGGAAGAACATATTTTCATTGTCCGTCCAAATACATCCACCTATTCATTGCGGTAGTTCTTCGTTGCCGTTGTGAGGATCTTCCAGATGTGTACACGGCATGTGGTGCGGCAACACACCCAGCAGAGGCATCGCTTTCCCGAGCACGTCAGACGAGTTCCCGTCTTAGATAGATTCGAATGGGGCTGTGGTCATGCTTCGGGGGCGGAAGTCTACCCAAAAAAAGAAGAGCTGAGAAAAAGGGCTTGGGTCAATACAGTCATTCAACGCAAACAAATTCACTATATTCAACCAAGGGCTGTCTACGCTTGTGCTACGTGAGGTGGCTGCGTTCAACACATACTACCTACCAATTTGCAATCGAAAAACTGCCAAACAGAATGCATATAATTTGTGTGCCCATCATGGTAGGTACTTTCTATGGAGATCGGGCGATTTGTACACATGTGCATCTAATAAATACAGCCTCATCAGAAATAGAGTTTAAGGGGATACCAAATCTACTGTTATTTCACAAGTTTTACCAGATACATCATGAGACTGCCTCACACCGTTGTACAGAAAATCCAAAAAGAGACGTCAGCTTACCACTGATATTCAAGATTATGGAATCACCGCAACATCATGCGACATACGCCTCGGTCAGGAAATTCTTTCAGCTTTCGGATGCTGATCTATGTGTAGCACAAAGCATTGCCAGAAATCTATTAATCGCGCTCAGCTGATTAAACTTTATCAGCTTCTTCCAGATCTGATATCCCAGAACAGCAAAACCAGGGCTGTATCAGGCGGTAATTAGCACGAACTGCAGATTGCGCAATACGCATTCTATAAATGCAGGTATGCACCAAATGCGTTATTCTAGTGTAAGACAGCTAAAGTAGGTATGGATTGTGTTATCATGGGCAAGCTGAATTTCGGTGTAGGTAGTCACTCTCAGGTCCATAGGGCTGACGTGCGGGCGCTCCATAATTCAAGAGCTTTTTTTTTTTTTTTTTTGCTACGGCTATCCATGTTTACGTATCTGTGAGTGAAGAATCTAAGATTGGGTGCATATTGATCTCTATAATTGATTCCACATCACACGAATGGGGTGGATAGGCTCTCTTCACAATGAAGAGCTTGGCTATGACAAAAGTCGCAAATTGATATAATCCATGTAAACGACGTTTTTACAAGGTCTAAGAACAAAAAATTCTTTGTTATGTTGCTAATTTATTTACTCAATCGAAATCCACTAAATATAATGTAAAGAAGAGGAATACCCATCTCATTCTGTAGATCGTTCGTCTCCTTTTTGTCCAACCACAAATGACAAACCAATCACCGGCCGCGTCTGCGCCAGCTCAAAGCAGCAGTAAGGGCAAGTATCCTTTACGCGCGTCAGGCCAAACTTTTGGCTCTTGCTAGTCTTTATATTCGGGCACTGCTGGGTAGAGAACTGAGGGTGGTCGCATCTCTCCTCCACAGGGTACTCGTAGAGCATCTTGGTGTGGTTTTGGGGGTCGAGGCAGTCTTTGTATTTGAGAATGACTCTAAGTTCGCCGCACATGGTTGCGGTGGGGGGTTTGCGATATCTGGATATTCGGTATAGGTTTTGAGTATAGATTTTAGGTGATGGATGATTGGTAGACTACATTGTTGAAATACTGGTGGTCCATGGAAAATCGGACGTTATGTCTGGCCTTTTATTACTCGAGTTTATAACGTTCACAGGGTTGAATAGCTTTGAGTAGTGAAAGTGAACATCACTTCGAATGTTCAGTTGAAGCTTGTGCGTAGATACAAAGAAGTTGGGTTCTCTAACATCATCAACGAGCAGCACAATGAAATGACACTGGGGCAAGATTTACTGGAGCCCATGCAAGATGGACATGTTCACCTATCAAAGGGACATGATGCTCGCCGAAGCGAATAGGCTAGACACTTCACACCATCTCCAAATTATCATCAGATTCCAGTTAAAGTACCATAATCCTTCAACACATTCCCCTGCGCTCTTGTATCATCTATTCATTTATGCGATTTAGTGACTTTCCACTTAGAGATAGCAAAACATTAGAAAATATGTTATTAACATGTCAATTCGTATGAGATCCTTTCCATTGACGCCATCTCGGTACATCGACAGAGCTCCACGCGCCTGTTATATCGCTAAAACTCCACAATGTATTTTGGTCTAGGCCCCAGCTTACAGTAATCTTTCAATCCTGCTCATTTAGCTCATGGTTCAGTTTTAAAGCCTTTGACTTTCCAGTATCCAACACAACAGCCGGATCCTCCGGCTTACCCTTTCGGGACACCTCGTTCCCCTTCTTCGTCTGAATCGTGGTCCTACTCAAAGTATTAGCCTCGAATTCGCATCACTTTTCATGGACGATATATGTCCAAACACATCTCAATGGGCAGATCTTACTTCTCAGCCTTGACTTCGAGAACCTCCCCCTCTGGCTGCCCGCTTCCCCAGTTCCAGCTCACCGTGTCTCCAACTTCGGGCCCCACCTCTGGCTTGTTGTGCTTTCCGGCGTCTTTAGTTTCTTTCTTTCCATGGCCATTGGCGGCACTGCCATTTGTTTTGGATTCATTGGCATCTTGATCGTCCTCCCCCTCTGAGTCTGAACCGTCGTTTGCATGAGATATCTTGGTGGGTTTCTCTTGTTTCTTGTTCGCACCATGCTGGTCGTTAGGCGCCTTTCGCTTCTCGCCAGTATTTTCCTCCGAGTCTGCACCAACTGCACTATCTTCCTCATTTAGGTCTTCATCTTCATCTTCATCTTCCTCCACATCTACATCATCGCCATCGTTGTCCTGTTCCTCGCGCCCCTTGAGACAGTCATGACCCCAGTTCATAAGCGAGGCATAAGACTTTGTCTTTTTTACTTCCTCAATCGACTTTTCATCATTGGCTTTTTCTTCCTGCGCAAGGTGTCGTTTGCTATTCATCTCAAGATAAGAGGCCCTCTTGTCAGCAATCTCTCCCCAGCGGCAACACCGTGCTCTCCTTGTGCAACTCGGTGAAACTTACCAGTACGAAACCACCTTCCTCATGTGTGCTACCTGGTCATCCGAATACTTGCTTGGGTCCTTCTTAGGATTTGATTTCAGGATTTCCACAATCTGCTTGCCGCTGTCATGTCCGACTGTCTCTCCGTCACCATTCTCCTTTGGCCAGCCAGCGCTTCGAGAGTCATTCGACTTCAGCCACCTTTCAAGGTCCTTTGCTGACACGTTGACAAGCTCATTAAACTCCTTTATGACGTCCTTTTGATCCTTCATGATGAGAATTGCAGGTGATTTCTAGCAAGTATGTGGTGGGCTATGTTTTGGTTCGTAAAGGTGCAAGATTCCAATTGAAAGGGTTGAGGGATGTAGAACTGTTTAACATTACACACAATGTACCTGTTCCTGTAGATTGATTTCCTTTGCATGACGTTGTGCCAGTTATGTTGCGTCATAGAAGGTGATCGTCGACGCAGTCCCAGCGTTCATCTTGCAGTGCCTAGTCCAACACCAGAACGTCTTAGTCTGTCTCCTGTCAGCCCCCGATCTGCCGTCTACCGATTGATTAAGCACATCGATATTTTCTGCAAGTATGATTCATCAGCTTTATAGAGCGATCTCTCAATGTAGAAGAGGCTAGCTTGCTCTCACTTTGGAAGCGAATCTCAGATAAAGGTTGGTGGGGCGCTCCTAGTGATGCCACCCTAGAGCTAAACTTTCGTCTGACGCAATAATTGGCACATTACCATTGTTCTATTCGAAAATGCGCTTGTCCTAGGATCCTTTCTACAGTGGCTGACTTAGAGGTTAATTGTAATTTCTTTTTCACACATTGGGAGTCAAAGAGGGGTTCTGCGATTATGTTGACAAGAGATTCTGTGGGCTTGGTCATCAAGTACGTTTCGGGATGTAAACGTCATAGACTGCGACACAAGGATCACGACAAACTCATTTCTAATTATGCATTTTTTTATTATGTACAACACCAAAACATTGTCTGTCAATAGCTTAAGAACTTCGTAAACTGGACATGGGGATTTTCATCTCGAAGTAAGCAGGCGTTCCCTCGCTCATCTAAGAAACGAAACATCTCGGTACTTGGGACTTGGTCCCGCCAGCAACCCTTTCCCTTTGCCTTCTAACGCAAATTTCACAAAGTCGCCCAGGTAAGCTTTCATTACTTTCATGACACGTGCGCCAGTCACTTTGCCAAAAAACTGGTTTACCAGCTCCTCATTCGTTCTCAGCCCGGTGATATCGCCAATAACAGAATAGTCCGAGTAACTTATATGTACTGAATCTTTTAAGCTTAGCTCTCGCGTCCAGATTTTGGGGTGTCGCGTATCCATTGCACGGAAGAACCGTGCAAATGATGCATCCGAAGACGAGTTGTGGCCCTCGGAACTGAAGAGGAGAAATGGCCGGGGTACGCCAAGGTCCATCTCCCGGCTCCAGAAGATTCCGTCCAGATTGACGCCGCCCAAGATGCGTGTCTCATTGATCATCGCTAAAGCGGCACCAGCACCCCCGTACGATTGACCGATGAAGGCAGTTTTGCGAATGTTGAAATGATTCAAAACGAAAGTAGTGTCTTGCGCTCTTACGTCGAGGCCAAATTGTAATGCGGTGGTGTCGTTGGCGCCCCGACCGATCCGTCCGCCAAACACGATTTCCCCATCGGGAAACAAAACCACATCTGTCTCATACGGATGGTCCATGACAATGACGTGATACCCCAGGCTTGCTACCTGCTGTGCGATTGCTGAGAAGAAGTATCTCGTTGTATTTAAGCCAGTGCCAAAAAGCAAGGTCGGAAACTTGCGCTTCTCTCGCTGCGGCTGTCGAGTTTCGCAACATAGCTCCAGCTCGAGACCTTGAAGCACGCCCCTGGGCCAGCCAATGTCTGAGAGATAATCAATCAAGATGTCGTCTTCAATGGATGCGATGACTGGCGGCATATAGGGCACACGGCAGATTTTGTGGCAGTGTGCCTCGGAAACTGGAGAGAAATGGGAAACCATCATTCTGCGTGGATGCGAGGCATTGAAGGGATCCACGCGACCCTCGTCGACCAGCTCCTCCGAGTCCCATTTCACTTTAAACGGTCCGTCTGGAGCAGGGAAAACAGCAGCATGAGCCAGGGCAGGCAAGACTGCCCAAACAAAGGTAGAAAACTTCATGGCAAAAAATGGAAGGGCAATGGAACGAGGCTAGCCAATGTTCTCATCTGCGAGGTAGCTGAGTTTGATTAAGTAGCCGAGAGAGTGGGCGACGATCCATCTTTATGTTGCCTAGGTGGAGGTATGTAGGGATGTCGAATCCCTGTACATTCTACGGTTCATCCGTCGGGGTCTCTCACTCGTATTCTTTCCGAGGGTGAGCTACTTGAGATGGCAACGAAGCCAGGCATCAGAGCCATCGAGTTGCCTGCTAGGGCTAGTATGACAGAGTGTTGGGGCAATGGGTATAAGCTGAAGGGGCCATGGTTACTGAAAATTGACAGGAGGTTTCCGAGGAGTTGAGATAGATGTCAGAAACCCAATCCGTGCGACAACACAATAATCACCGTCGATTTTCAAACGTTTCTTCACAAGAACTTTGAATGATGGATGTTGTGGCGTTGGTCCGTTCGGCTATTCCAGGCACAGAAGTACCCTGTAGAACCACCATGGAGCTTCTTCCATTGCTACAGGGCATCGATGATTACATACACCCACTGTATGGGTACGTACTATTCTCAGCAACCGGCTCCCACTTCACTCAGTGCCTATAGCACTCCCCCACCGCGGGGTTGAAAGATTGAGTGAGGGGGGCGGCATCGGAGCTTCGACATGGCGTTCATCACTTTTGTGACTCAAGCTACCGTCCGATTTATAGCGCATGGGCCGCTCCATTTCGAGATAAAACTCTCAGCATAATACCCTATTCTAGCTAGAAACGTGTAAATAAATATAATCTTGTTTCTGGCATCATAAATACTGGCCTGGCCCGGCATCGCGACTTGACTTTGAAAAAAGCAAATAGCTGCTTATTCGTTGGGAACTGCATCACTCTCCCCAAGGTTCCATTGGACAGCTGTCACTCACCGCCCGCTGTAACTGGCAAGTAGTGTATCTCTTCTCCTCATGAGGGAAAAAATCCGAATTCTTTCGTTCTAACAATTGAGACAGCCAAACATACAAACCGATACCCCCTCGTCCTTTCTTAACAGCCATGTCTGAATACCCTCCCATCCTGCTTCGGGCCGAGCAGAAGCCCCTCGAGCACCGATCTTTCTCTCCTGCCGTCATCCGCTCGCTTATCGAAGCCGGATACCCCATATCTGTCGAGAGATCCTCTACCGACCCCAATTTCAAGCGAATCTTCGAAGACTCAGAGTATGAAGCTGCTGGTGCCAAGCTCGTCCCCTCTGGTGGCTGGCCCAACGCTGCCCCCGGCACTATAGTTCTGGGACTCAAGGAGATTCCCGAGGAAGATTTTGCCCTCAAGAATGACCATATTACCTTTGCGCATTGCTACAAGAACCAGGGCGGCTATGAGAAGGTTCTCAGCCGGTACCCCAGGGGCGGTTCCATTCTGTACGATCTTGAGTTCCTTGTTGACGAGCAGGGACGGAGAGTAAGCGCCTTTGGATACCACGCTGGATATACTGGTGCTGCACTAGGAGTTAAGACTTGGGCATGGCAACTCGAGAACCCCGGAAAGAAGCTCCCCTCAGTTGAGACCTTTACCGACGGTAGAGGTTACTACATGGACGAGGATGAGCTCTGTGAGCAGATCCGCAAGGATGTCGCAGCAGGCGAGAAGAAGCTGGGACGCAAGCCTACAGCAATGGTCCTAGGAGCTCTTGGAAGGTGTGGAAGAGGAGCTTGTGATCTGTTTGTCAAGGCAGGCATCCCTGAGGAAAACATTACCCGATGGGACTTGGCCGAAACCAGGAACCGACAAGGACCGTATGAGGAGATTGCTCAACATGACATTTTCCTCAATGCTGTGAGTTGAACATTTTTTCTCATTTTGGGAAGAATAATCCCAAACTAATCGCTTGAAACTCTAGATCTATCTTTCCGACCCAATCCCTCCCTTTGTCAACAACGACCTCCTGTCCAAGGCCGGCCGCAACCTCAGCATCGTCATTGACGTCTCCTGCGACACCACAAACCCACACAACCCGCTCCCCATTTACAGCATCAACACTACATTCGAAGACCCCACAGTCCCCGTCCAGATTGACAATGACCAAAACTCCATCCCACTGTCCGTCATCAGCATTGACCACCTGCCCTCTATGCTTCCTCGCGAAGCCAGTGAGGCGTTCAGTGAGGGTTTGAAGGAGTCACTGTTGCAGCTCAAGGACCGCAAGAGTGCGCGAGTGTGGGCGGATGCGGAGAAGCTGTTCAACGAAAAGGTGGCGCTTCTCCCAGAGGCGCTCCGGACGAAGGAGGCTTGAAAGAAAAGGCAGTTGGAATTTCTACGGATGAGCAATAAATAGAATGCGCCAAAAATTAAAGAAAGGCGTGTCAGATTACATCACGAATAGAATATATGATCAAATAGTTGACGTGCAAATATGTTGTAGATTGAGGGGGATGCTGGCGTGTGTAATGCGGATGGGTACGTCACGGGTTTTGTTGTGATGTGTATCAGAGCCCACTCGTCTATCATCTAATTAACAGTCCAGCCGACGAACCCTCAACTGGATAAGCTCACAATACAAAATACAAAGAACGTTCATCGAATAAATCTTCTTTGCGCTTACAATTCATTTCTGCTGAATATTTCAAATTATTGCCACTACCCTGCAGAATCATCATGCACGCACCCCCACTCTTGTTGGTTACATTCACTTCGTTGTCCTAAAAAACCTTTCAGAAAGGCTCATCATAAAAAGATTGTGTACATTTAATCAAATAATCATTTCCAAATAACTTCATGTAATAAAATCTTCTCATACATACTTATGCAACAGACTGGCTCGGTACTATCGCCTCTTGCAAAGTCTGTTAAAAGGCGGAACGCCTCCGTTCTCCCGCAAGGCATGTATGTATATATGTACACACAACTTTCAGCCGGACAAGGGAATGGCATTTAAACGTTACAAAAAATAACGCCACCCACCGTTCAAGGGTGAGGCACACTTTCTGTCAAACCGATATTATGAGTAAGGGCCATGACTAGAACATACAGAGTGGCTTGCCCCCCCAAAGAAATCGGGTATGAATGGCAGGTTTGAGGATGGGATGCAGTCATGGTATATTGTAGAGAATCAGGGCTGCAGGGACGAGAAAAATTAGGCTAAATACGTTGCAACCTGCCAAAAGTGCACACCTCGTGAATGCAGATAGGCGACTTATTGGGTGGATCGGATCGAATCAGGGGTTCTAAGTGACGGAGGCCGGAAGTGTTACGCACAGCGGGGAGCAGTAGATGTTGAGCCTATTGTCGTATATATCTGTAACAGGGAAATGTGGAGGTGGGTTGTTACTATCGATGCTGCTAGCCCCCAGACAGCAGACTGCTAGATCTGTAGAGGTGGCATGGCAAACATGACATAAGGAGAAGTGATTATAGCCCAGCTGCTTAACAGATACACCTCTTACAGTGTCGTCAGATTGAATATTAGACATTTATAACAGCGTTCATTGACTAGTCTTCTCAATTGTCAATGTTATAATGCTAGTGAAACAGACCAGTCCTTCAATTAGCTATGAATTAAATATCCAAAAAAGTATATAAGCGCCCTCATGATGACTGGATTGCCCTCCTCTTTAGCACGGCCGAGTTCTCATTCAAACCATGATAGTCATGCGCATCCAGACAGGCCTGTCTGCTCAACAAAACTGCTGGTCCCGCTCTCGCCACCATCTCCTTCTCGTAAGACTCGATGGCCTCCTCCGTCGACTTCTCGCCAGAGTACATAGCCTCAAGCTCACGGCTCATGTGGTAAGCGTCAAGGATGCCGTGGTTAGCCGCCTCACCGCGATACATGGTCATGGCGTGCGCCGCGTCGCCGATGAGCGTCACCCGGCCGTTGCGATTATCCCAGTTCGGGCACGGCCAGTCCTGTAGAGCAATCTCGTTGACGAGACAGGAGTCCGGGATGGACTCGACGACGCCGCGTAGCAGCGGGTGGAACTCAGCCGCGCGGCGCTTCATCTCGGCGACGCGCTCTCGGTCGGTGCCGGGAACCTGGTCTTTCTCGTCGTCCTTGACACACCACGAAGTAATGACTTGAACACGGAAGCGCTCGCTGTCGCTACCGAGCGTGCCGTTTGATTCAGGTGTCTCGAGCATGGAGATCCAGAGGTAGTTGCCTGTGCTGGGATGGCAGCCCTGGAAAAGCAGAGGGTCGATGTCGCGCAGTGGCTTGACCTCCTGAGGCGTCATGTCCACAGCAGCGCCGATCAACTTCACGGGCAGCTGGTAGTTGTGGTAATTGTCTGGCACCAGAAACTTCCTGGTTGCCGAGTTTGTCCCCTCAGCACCGAGCAACACCCTGCCTTCGACGACGCTGCCGTCGGCGAACTGAGCGCGCACGCCATCGGGATTGGCGTCTGGCAGCTCAATGCTGGTAAGGCGCTTGCCCCAGTGGACTCTATCCGCGACACCTTGCAGCAGCACCTTGCGCAGCTTCTCGCGGTTTACGCGGCGGCGCTCGTTGGGTGGGATGCGGAATTTGGTGTCGAGCGTCTCGAGGTTGATGAAGAGGAAGTTGCCATTGTCGTTGCGGCCGACCTCAGGGTCAACCTGGACGCCATCCACAGCCTCTGATGTAGAATCGTCTATGAGTTCGCGCAAAAATGGCAGTGCCCAATGCAAGGTAATGGCCCAGCCTTGTTCACGAGCATCGATGTGCTCGTCGCGCTCGTAGATATCGAATGGGATGTTGGCCTAGAGATCACCCCATCATTGTCAGTTTGGCTATTAAAGATCCTCGTCTCGATCTCCCAGCATTAAACGTGATATTCAACAATGACCTCTCTTGACACCCGGCGCGGGGGAGAACAGGACCAGAAGAATGTTTTGGTGAGGGGGAGGGGTAATTTTCTTTTCTTCTTTGCCCCAGGGCCCTGCGATTGACTTCATGCGAGACATGGAACGCATCGTTTTGTATATGGAGAATTAATGCCTGCACTCACCTTCTTGAGTCCATGGGCAAGCGACAGGCCCACGACGCCGGCGCCGATAATGATGACGGGTTTCTGGTCAACAGTCATGGTTGCTTGCTATGGAATTGCGGAGGTTTGTCGTGCTGCTTACGCTCCCTACACATCTGGCTACGTTGACGGAGTCGTTCCTTAGGTAGGTGACATCCAGGGCCTCTTATTAGGTATTAGCGGCCACGCTGCAAAAGCGAGCAATCCTATAATAGCTCGAGGCCATGCAACTACACCAACTGCAGGTACCAATCACACACCTGCTGGGTGAGAAATAAGCCGTACTTTTGTGGTAACAGGCCTGGCATCAAGTTATGTGCTGCACATTCCAGTGTCCTCTCTTTCATTGGGGAAAATCTCCCGACGCCGATTTAGGTGCTGGGTAGCGAGGAGAAGCGTCAGCCGCCTGGTGCGTCAATTCCCCAACGCGCGGGCGGTCGCCCTCTTCTCGTCTAAGTGATGTCTGTCGGATGTCCAACGCCTGTATCAGCACCCCAAGGCAACAACCACTCCGCTGTAGACTGCTGGACCCTCGATCCATCCAACACGTGTGTGCCCCTCACCCGATTCCTTGGAGCCACAGGTCGGCAACTTGTGGCGTTTTCCATATTGGAGCGTGCGTCCATTGCGCTGCGCATAACCCACAGCCGCCGTGACTCCACGAATATAACTTCCCATACGGGGTATTCGGTCGTGCGCTTCGTTTATTATTGTGGTTCATGCCGTCGGCAATTCTTGGCTCTGGGGAAGCCAAAGATGGGGTAACGGAGGGCACCACCGTCATCCCACATTGCCTGGCGTGTCATCTACCTGTGCTGAGGATGAGCCAAAATGGCATCGTGTAGAGAGGGCAGTCAGACGACAAAGAGGTGGCGCACGCTGAGCAGCCCAGCCACGCGGTCCGACCCTCGCTGCAGCCGTCGGATAGCGATAACTGTACAGTAGAGACGTCCTGTAACGGACGAAGAGTGAGCTTCCATTGCTTGTGCCTTCTACCACTGCGATATCCGCCATTGCTATCGCTATGAACGACGTAATCTCCATCTATCTGTACGTGCACAAGATGCCATCACGGCGGCTCGCGGTCCTGGATGCGCGAAGAGGTATCACAGTATCAAAAGTGTAGACGTACCGCGGCTCTTTCTGGCGTGGAGGCGACCAACTTGCAGAATTCCCAGTCACGGAGGAGGAGGTACGGGTCAGTTATGGCACGCTTAGCTTCGCGACGGACCCTTGGATGGAGGGGAAGCAGCTCTACTGCTTAAAAATCTACAGCAGCTTGGCCCGCACCATTCCTGTCAATCCACGCGCCGTGTTAGACGAGACTCCAAGCTTTTCCTCCCTCGAGCTGGCCTGTCTGTCCTTTAAGAGAAGTGAAAACACACAAGAGTCAATTCCAATCGGAAAAACAAAGAGACAACCATCGCCATGGCTTCAGACGGCAAACACGAGGCTCTGCAGCCCATCCACCCCTCCATGGAGGGCAAGTTGGACCCCGTTTTTGCGAAGCTCTACAACGACAATGTCGCCAACACTCCGCTACGTCCCATTGACCTGGACGTCCTGCGGTCAAAGTACTCAGTGCTGTACAGCTACGGCACTGGCCCTGCCCCCGACGTTGGGCGCATCTACGACGATGTCATTCCTCTTGAGGATGGCAGCGAGCTCGCCGTGAGAGTCTACGAGCCTGAGTCTCAGGGCCCATGGCCGGTACACATTGACTATCACGGTGGAGGTTGGGGTTTGGGAGATCTGGACACAGAGAGCCACATCTGCCAGCACTACTGCAAAAAGGCCAATGTGGCCGTCATCGACGTCGCGTATCGGCTGGTGCCCGAGCATGCGTTCCCCACGGGCGTGACGGACAGCTTTGCTGCGCTCAAGTACATCTACGAGCACGGAGCCGAGAAATTCAAGATCCGGCCAGACAGCATCTCGTTGGGGGGCGTCTCAGCAGGCGGCTGCATCGCCCTGGCCATTGCTCACCTTGCCCGGGACGCATCTATCCCGCTGCGGCTTGTGGCCGCCGGAACGCCCGTCATCGACGACATCTCGCAGTACAAGACCGCGGCCGACTCGCCCTGGCCGTCGATGCAAGAGAACGAGCACGCGCCGACGCTCAACTGGGGCCGGTTGACGTGGTTTGACAAGCTGAAATGGGCATCTCTGCCCAGCGATCCGGAGGAGAACAAGGTGGCGCGCGAAAAGGTCGGCTGGTTCGCCAATCTCCTCAAGGCGCCGAGCTTCGTGGGGCTGGCCCGGACCGTCATCTACACTGCGGGCGCTGATCCGCTCAGGGATGAAGGCGAGAGATACGCCCAGGTGCTGGTTGAAAACGGCGTGGACGTTACACTGCGGCGGTTCCCCGGCGTACCTCATCCTTTCATGCACATGGACAAAGATCTCTGGCAGGCAAGCGAGTTCATTGACCGGACGGCAAGAGAGCTCCGTCTGGCCCACTGGGATCCCTAGATCGGAAAAAGTAGAGATTATAGTGCGCAAATTGTGGCAGGTTTTGAACGGATTCGGCAGGCAAAGAGGCAATGAATGAACGAGCTGTGCGGAAATGTTGCCGCTCTTTTCCAATGAAAACAAGTGCCGGGGGGACAGACATATTCTGTGACTGGCGCTGGGCTAGGCTGACGGGCTTGTCAAGGTCTGACGATCTTGTCCATACATGGCATAATCACATCTCAAAAGCACTTCTCAGTCTACAATCGTACGTGCCGTTTCATGTCCCTCGCATGATGAAATTTGACTGTACAGCACGTATTACTCCGTAATTATCTCTTTACTCTTTACACTCACTCGTATTTACCATGCCGGAGCAGTGTCGAGTGAAAAGACGACGCCACCCACACGGTGCTTGGAAATACGCATGCACATGGAGTCAGATTTGACACAGGGAGACTCAGATACACGGCGGCCCAGACTGAGGAGTCCATAACACACTGCGGAACTCGGTACGAGGAGGGCTCTTTTGAGGCGGGCATGAACAGCCGAACACCGAAGTACTTAATTACTAGCTGTTACTCCGGTCAGACAATATCCGCAATGACAGACTGACTGTCTCCACAAGTGCACCATTACATTAGTTGTACACACCTTGCGTAGTATGAGTGAACCACGTCCGACGTGGCGTATTTGATACAGAACTAAACTAACAAATTAACCCCCCTCAGGGTGACAAACCCTTTGGGGGCTGTTTTTCTTTCTTTCTTTCTTTCTTTGCTCGGCAGTGAGAGCCTTCCGATGTACGGAGGCGGATGGTGCGACACACTTACTCGCACATAAGTATCCATCACATTGATACTGTGCTGAAGGGAGAGGAGGAGAGAGGAGAAGAGAGGTAAAAGAAGGGCTTTGCGGAATCCGTCGTCGGACTTATTATGGTGGTAAAGAATTGCTTATTCCCGACTCCAATCCAGCCCGTGCTGCCAAGTTGCAGCCATGTCACCTGGAGACAAAAACGATTTGCATATTCAAACCCCGGTTCCCCCCAAACTCTGTCACCCTGGGGGGAGAATAAAGCAGGTTGGCCTGTCATGATAATCCATCCATACAAGAGGCGTTGAGAACGACTTGCCCCCCCAGCACGTCAAATCCGTCAGCCTCAGTGTCAGCCTTTTGGGATGTTGACTGTCAGTGTAACCTTAACTAACGGTACGGAGTATAATTCGTTTAAATCCGTACCGTACTCCATATTCCTAGGCGCTGCTACTGTAGGTAATTTAAAATCGCCAAAAAAGCCCGTGCCAAAAAAAAGGAGATGTGGTCCCTAGGCGTCGTTGAGCACGGTAAGCAGGTATGAATGATTCCACATGTCTGAGGTTGAGGCTGACGCAAAAAGGTCTCGGAGGCAACACCTTATTATTCCATTATTGTGATCTTCTCTCGTCTTTGTCTCATTGACTACCTAGGTGTATTTCCTTTTTTAAAAAACTTTTTTGTATTTTTTCCTCTGTGTGCCCTTTGATGTTTCGTTTTGATGAATGGGGCGGTGGTTCGTTATGCGCTCCCCCCCCCCTTGTTGATGCTATTTCAGGAACCCAAACTTTTGATCTTTCTTTTCTCACGCGGGACACTCTTGTTTCTGAATCTCCGTAGGCCTCCAGATCGATTTGGAGGGTCGTGGGGCGTGGAGCATGGAATTAGTTTATGCCATGCGGATGGTGTAGCACTCACAGACGTCAGAGTTTTGCATGAACCCAATGTTGAGCCCCCAAAGACAGCTCATATTATATCATATGATATCTGTATCTGTATCTGTACAGACTGAGACCAGCCCCCCCTGTCCATCCCTCATCGGCCAACGAAGGACGTACTGTACAGTTTTGAAGCACCTACAATACGTATGAATGCCTGTACCTTACATGCCACGGAGGACTTGAGACCTGTTACAGCACAGACACAGATGCACGGGCAGGATTACGCCACATGGGCATCACCCCGGAGCCATGGAACGGACTAGCAGGTAAGGTATGGGGAAGAAAGGAAGAACGAACGAACGAGGGCATTACACCTAGAGGAGCTTCATCTTTCATTCTGGTCACCTCATTGTTTGACTGGCTACACTGATGGCGGCTTTCCTCGCTTGGGTAAACTGGAGCGTCCCGTCATTTTTAGCTTGAACTTTACTGACACTCGTCTCTCCTTAAAAAGGACATGTGTTGATGAGTTGGGGCTAAATACCTGCCCTCGACGAATGATATGTGACGGAGTGCCGGAGGGTCGGAGGGAAATCCTGCCGTGTATACACCGTACGGGACTTATTGCCTGGTGTTATTCCAACCTAGAAGTTATTATCTGTACGAATGCATGTGCAGTAGAAACGCCTATACAGGGATGAAGTAGGTAGGTAGGTGGCTCTCCAGATCACATCCCCCAGAAACTTGACCCCTGGCAGATGTCTCGCTGACATCTGTAGGTGCTTAATGAGAAGACATGGTAACAACCTAGCTAAGAGTAACGTTGAAGACCTGACTTTATCCTGTGCTCTGCCATATATACTTCTCTCCCATATAGTGCTCTGGCCACTTTGCATCATACAGCGAAGCTTTATCCGAGCACCGAACGAATGCCGGCCAGAGGCTTATCCAACAATCTCACCACAAACACACGATGCAGGCAAAAGTTGCCCCCCCCCCCCCCCCCTTTCAATCCCTCCCTCACTCCCCAGACGGCGCAAGGAGTTCGCTGGCCTCGCCTCTTAGTTGCACTGTAGCTTGAAAAGTGGAGAAGCGATACGCCACTTGGGACCGATTACTAACTGCTCGTAATGCACGTTTGACCCTTATCGTAGTAGCATCTTGTTTGGGCATGGCGCGTGGCCTGGGATCTCTCTGCAACAGCCTGTTTGGTGGTTGTCGTGGGCGTTTTGCCTTCCCTTTGTTGCCTTGTTTGTTGCTGGCGGCTCTCATTCTCTTGGATCGTCAGGACGAACGGATGTTCATTAGGTAGCTTTTGCTGCTTCCTTGGTATTGCGTCTCCATGTTGGCGGGTAATGCCGTGTTCTTCATAGACGAGGGGGGGCAGCGGTAGGGAGTCGTAGGGAGCAGTTGCAGCACCAACAGCAACAGGCGTTACAGACCAGCTTGCTTGCCTTCTTCTTTGTCGATAGCAAGGGGCCGTTTGGCAATACCACCTTGCAGATTGAGAACCCAAAGTCGTCAAATCTCGTTTGCGGTTGTTCAGTGGATATTACGAGTGGCATGTTAAGCCTCAGGGATGCAGGATGAGCCCATCTGAACCCGGCCGCATTCCCCAGTTCGTTTAGCCTCTAGCGTGCCTTGAGTCCAGTACCGAAGTACATTTCGGGTACGCGTCCAGTTCAACCCCCGTGGCGCACCGTGCAAGGTATCTTGTACGTATATGGTTTGCCGAAAGCACAAGCTACGCCTAGGTACTGTGCTACAGTGGCTCTTCGCTGGAGAATCGGTGCTGTCAGACACTCTGTTGTTTGCTGAACACCTCATGCACTCTGCTACCAGCAGCAGCACCTCGAGCCTGGGGGTGCCCAGTGCGTACCTGGTAGGTCGTAGTTGAGCGAGCTGGTGTCTCAAATAATGGAGCTGTTTATAGATGTCAAGCGGTGCCTCATCAAGCTTTTCTTTTCACTATAAGCATGCTTCCTACTTGTAGGTAGGCAGGATATTTCTGCCCACTTACAGCCTGTCGTAGACAACTCGCCGACACTTCGGCATTCTCCACTCGGCCACCTCTTGAGGCTACTTTCCGGAGGGGACAAAAGCCTCGCGAGACGCCCCCCCTGCCCGTTGAGACGCAGAGGACCCTGCCAGTACAGTACCGGTATGTTGCTGCACTGTAGACAAGTGTACATGCGCCCGTACCTCGCAGGCTCACACACATGCTCGCATCTCGTCAGTGCCTGTTCCAAATCCACGGGTTCGCCGGTAGGTGGCCCGTCATGCCTGCGCTGCTCATTGGTCCACCGCACGCTGAGTCTTTGTTGTCGTCTCAACCTGACACCTCGGCGCTCACAGTAGCTGGCGCCGTTGTGTAAGATGGAAAGACTGATTTGGCCAAGCTTTTCGCTCGATACTAGCAGTGCTACCTAGGTAATAATACAGGCCCAGCAACTTAGCAGCCAAGCTACGGCCAAATAGCTGCAAATACCGGTAGACTCGCAAGCGCAGCTGCAGTCGCAGTCACAGCAGCCAGTAAAGGGCATCAGTGAGGGTTCCAGCGAAGGCACCAGATGCTACAGCCAGCCTACGCAGGGGGGGCGTGGAATGGTGTGCACTCAGGCCCTTCCAAGCCGGGCTATGGCCACTTGTAATCCACTGGGCAGGCAGTAGCTGGTAGGGGGACTTAGGTACCTGGAGAGTCTGCATGTAGTACCAATGTACAAGGAGGCAGTGATAAGCCAGCCGTGCATCCCCCAACCATCCCCACAACAGCCCGGATCGGCGCCACTGCTATTATCTACCGGGGTTCATCCCCCTACCACTCACCCTTCCGCCCCCCTCTATTTTTCCCATTCCGCACCTGTCCATTGCCTGCCTGCCCGTAATATCTCGCAGAGCCTTCGTTCCAGCGGCCAAGTTCAGTGCCAGCCTACCCAGACGGGAGCCAATCCAAAGCCAATCCATAGGCCATCGTGGAACCCACCCACAGTGCTTCGCATGCCTGTATCCCCGTGCCCGTGCCCGTCCGTCCTGTTCCATCCCTCCAAGTGGCACCTGAATCTCGCTCATCTCCAGCGCATCTGCATTCTTCCCTCCTCCAGTCCAACCACCACCGCCTCCATCACGGTCAACATCACCGCCATCATCGCCGCCATCACCCGTCAACTGTCATCCGTTGCCATCCTATCGCCATCAAACCAACGGCCCGCTTCCTGCAGCAGAGACTGACTTTCTCCCTCGCGACGCGCCTCCCGCCCAACAGCAACTTGCATCCAGACCTTTTCGGCTATCCGAGGTGGGTCGGGAACGGCGATAAGGAACACACAAAAACACAGACGCGAAAGAAGGGACTGCCCCCAGTCCTGGTCGACAACTGAGCGCCGAGAAAAACAGAAGGAATCAGAGAAATAAAAATAAAAAAACGCCCCATATCGAATTATTTGAGACTGATTGAGTCTGTGACCCGTCGCCATGGGTTCCGACAGTCGACCCGTCTGCCATCGCTGTGCTCAGATCAAGCAAGCCTGCGATGGTAGCCTGCCGTGTGCACGATGCGTCCGCCTCAGTTTACCCTGCAGACCGCGCGACTCCAGCGGTGCTACTAATACTCTCATTACTGGCCAGTCCGACATGCCCAAGGCACGCATTCGAAGAGTGCAGACGGGCTGTCTTATGTGCAAGCGTCGCAAGAAGAAGTGCGACGAAACCAAGCCACGGTGTGGAGACTGTAGGCGTCTATGCCTTGACTGTGCTTGGCCTCCTGAGCGAAGCAAGGACAAGGCCATGTCCATGACACCCAAGACCGAGCCCAGTGACAACGGAATTGCCGCAGACATTACAACAGACATGGCAATCCGAGGTAGTCAAAGCCCGGCTTCCAGCACCTCCAGCGGTAGCCATCATTCCCCTGAACAGACCTTTAACCAGCTCCATTCCACTTCAAATGGCAGTGATGCAGAGCTTGAACTTAACGGAGATGGATTGTCCTGGGATATCTCAGGATCCTCTCCTGGCTGGCTGGAAGCCGTCACGCCCATTAGCAACGGCAGCCCTTCCGAATCCGCTCTGGAGTCTGGATCAATGACGTCCATGTCGTCTCTGTCCATTTATGTACCGCAATTGATGCCCCAGCTGTCCACTCCTCAAGATAAAGCTTTGCTCAATCACTATTCTACCATCGTCTCCACGGTTCTCTCTCGGCGGACTTCGGCTAACAACCCATACAACAACTATCTTCTTCCCATGGCCCAATCTAACGACCTTGTCCTGCATTGCATTCTGGCATTATCCGCAAATCACTGGCGTAAACTGCAGCCGCAACTGGCCGATCGCGGAATGGTTCACCAGGGCAAGGCGACACATGCTCTTGCTAGATTGCTACCCCACGTTGATAGGACCAGTGCAGATATTGCTCTTGTGAGTAGTTTGTTGCTCTGCATGACTGAGCTATTTGATGGCACCAGCGAGGGCTGGAAGTTGCACTTGAAGGGTGCCAAGCGGCTGCTCACTACCCTCAAGAACCAACAAGGCGACACCTTGACGGGCCACTACAAGTTCCTTTTGAGATTGGCGCGTTTTCTTGATTCGGCTGCCACAACTTCAACTTGTCGGCCGCCTCTGATGGCAGAGGAAGAAGCCGAGGCTGCGGCGCTTGACAGACTGTCAGCATCACCGGATGAGGAGGACTCAGCCGTCTATGGTATTCCAAAGGAGCTCTTCCATCTCGTTGATATTGTCAATACCCTAGCAGATAAGCGAAAGATGCGCGTTGACCGTGCCTCTGAGGCAGCTTTCCGAGAAGAGGCAGCCCAGGTTGAGGAGCGTATCAATAACTGGTCTTTCGAGTATGGCGGCATGTCCCGCGCTGTATGGACCCTAATGCCCGCAAATGATGATGTGCTGTACGCCACTATGGCTTTTGAATATGCCATCAGACTGCGATTGCATCAAATCGTCGAGGGTTATGAGCTTGACGACCCCAAGGTTGTTTCCTATGTTGAAGGAATCCTTGAGGCTGTGCAGAAGATCCGCTATGGAAGCCCGCTCGAGGCTTGCCTGCTATATCCTCTCGTAATGGCTGGTGGAGCCAGTTGGACGATGGAGCAACGAGTTATAATCCAGGATCGTCTCCTGGTCATGGAACGCACCTGTGGTTTCGGCTATATTTACAATGCGAGAGACTTGGTCGAACGTGTCTGGACTAGGAGAGATCAAACGGAGGGCACAGGAGCCATTGTCAACTGGGCACGCATTCGATACGAGGAGATGAACGGTTTGGTAGTCTTCTGAACGAAATAACCATGTCATATTTCCAATCTAACGCCCCATCCCCGATGCTTCTCCCGGCCCGGTACCCACTCAAACAAAAAATAAACCCAAGTTGGCAACTCTCAGAAGCAGCCAGCTAGCTACCTTACCACGTTCATTGCCGTCTCACTGGACCACTCGTCAAAGCTTTCCCACCAGCTCCGCCACGTGTGCATGCATGTCATAGCCACAGACCTCCTCAATTGTCAGCTTGCCTGGTCGATCATTCGCGCTGCTCCAGCCAATTCGCTCGGTCAAATCCTCTCTTGCTCTGCGGCTACTATCTTGCACTCGCGTCGCGCGAGGCTTGCGTTCGAGTTCATAGATTTGAAGTTTCTCGGGGATAGACAGTGAGGCGTACTTGTCTGAGAAAATGATGCCCAGGGCTCCTGCATCTTCAATAGCCATGCATGCGCCTTGTGACTGGTCTGGCATCATCGGATGGGCCGCATCTCCAAGAAGACAGCAACGACCCTTGACCCAAAAGGGGAATTCCTGGTAGTTATAGAGGCGCCACATCTTGATATCGTCTGCATTGAGGAACAAAGTTCTCATCCTCTCATCCAGGTCAGGGAATGTTGCAGCGAGATTTTCACCTGTTGTTGAGATGTTCCATCCGTCTTCCTTGATTTCATTCTTGTGGGCTGGATAGAAGCAGTAGCAACTGACAATTTCGTTGTTTGAGCACGGGCTCATGACAATCTTGTCAATGCCATCGCCACCCCAGAATTCTATGGCGTTGTTTTCCGAGAACTCTTGAAGGCCCAACTCGCGCAGCTTGTCGATGTGGATGATGCACCGATAGCAACATGATGTGGAAGCAGTGACCTGAGATATGATACCGAGCTGTTCTCGCATTTGGCTACGAATACCATCCGCACAGATGACAACATCGTGAGTTACTTCTGTGCCGTTTTCGAAAGTTATGTTGCCGTTGATCGAGTCTAACTTGGACGCCTTGTGCCAGACTTTGAGCTCTGCAGGAATTCCGCTGCCTTTTTCTGTAGTTGCGACATTCTTGAGGTGTTGGTGGAGATCGATTCTGTGGAAATTGTTGTAGTCGGTTCCAAAGCGTTCCCTGTAGTCGCCTAGGGGGTATTCGCCATAAACTTTGCCAGAGGACCACTCATGACGAATGAGGTTTCGGAGGATGACGGGTTTGGCAGCAGGAATGTCGATATTCCACTCTTCCAGGAAACGAGAGCCGTTGGAGGCAACTGAGAGCGAGGCGCCAACTTCACCGCCAAAATCGTACCGTTCGTAAATAGTGACCTTGTGTCCTGCACGACGGAGGGCGATGGCAGCAGAAAGTCCGCCTAGACCAGACCCAACAATGCCGATGTCATAGACGGGGGAAGAAGATGCAGGTTGGGAGGAGGAAGAGGAGGAGCAAAAGGCGGAGGAAGGGTGTGGAGTTGTTGTCGTCTCGTGGGGACTCATTGTTCCGGCTTCAGCGCGGGCCACTTTCTTTATGCTTTCCTTTGTTGGATGTCTCCGCTGGAAATTATCGGTGACGGGATACTAGGACAGGGTTTGATTTGATTTGGGTTTGATAAAAATAAAATCGGGGGCCAGTTATTTAGTTGCAGCTGCACCTTGGCAGGTGAAATACACACACAATGATGGGAAAATGTAACAAGGAGCCCGCAACAACCAGTTTGAGACCCTTGAATGACCCGGTCTAGGCTTTGTGATGTTGCAGTGCTAGGTCAAGGCTGCCAATGATGTGTTGTAGAGAAGCTACGGAGCAAGGCAGATGCTGTTGTTTTGTCTCTCTTGTCTGTACTTGGGGGTTGGAATGTCTGGGGGGGTGATGAGCGGCCGTCGGAAATCGTCAGATGCGAGAGTCAACGTGCGGCGTTAGGAATTGCATGTATGTATATGTGTATGTATGGAGAGAGAGAGAGAGATAGGGAGAGAAAGAGGTCTGTGAATATGTACGTCGGGCTGAGACGGCTCGGATACCGACCGAGGTTATGGGGGGGCGTCTTATATCTGATCAAAACGCTCTCTCTCTTCTCTCTGTACTATACGATCGATCCGCTGCGTCCTCTATTGTGTCTCACTCATTTCATTCTTGTGGTTCAACTAGGTGTGGGGGGGTGGTGGGTTTGATGATGGTGATGGATCGATGGTGAAAATTCAGGGCATTTTTTTGGTTTGGTTTGGCTGCGAGAGCCGTCGGGAGCGCTTCGTCGCTCCGTGAATGAATGATGCGGCAAGTGGAGACCCAGGGGAAGGGAGGCGGCGGTGCAGTACGAAGTAGAGGGAATATTTGTGGTTCTATCTTGTCGTACAGAGTACGGATGAAACGGTGTTTTTTTTCTTCTAATGAAGAAGAAGGAGAACGATATTGGCGGTTCTGGAGTTGTGGGGTATTGTATTGGTGGAGGGAGGGAATGTGGATAGGGAAAGACATGAACTCGGTTTACTAGTTGAGCCTGATCTACTTCTACTTGGAGGTATTGATTGAGGTCATGGAGGAAACAAGCCGCCCAGCTGTCAAAGTGTCCCAACGGCTGTAGTACAGACGAATGCTACGTACGTAGAGTATACACGCATTGTACAAGAAACAGAGAGAGGAAGCGGTGGTGCAAGTGCATTTAGGTGAGGCCCCACCCGGACCGACGCCGAGGCTTCGGATCCGCGGAGGGTTTTTGACAGAGAGCGCGGGTGGTGGGTTCAGACAGCGGCCACTACTTTATGTGGGAGGGAGTCGTGCCGAATCCGACGGGCGCATTATCGCCGCCTCTGGTTTTGTATTTTTGTATCTTATTTCCTTTTTGCTCGATTGGGGCGATCACCGGCAATGCATGATTTTTTTTTTGTAACGGTGCGGATCTGCCCTACGAAGGGGACTTCATTTCATCTGTGGGTGGTTATGGTACGTACGTTTGTGGCAAGGCGGGTAATGCACCACACACACACACACACACACACACACCATCTGATGCCTCCTCCACATTTGTTTGATGATATTCTTAGTCTTGGTCTTTCTGCCACGTATATCAATAATGTGTGTCCGTGAACAAAGAGATATTGATATGAGCCTCATGATGATGATGATGATGATTATTTTGTGGTGGTTCTTGGCAGATTCAGAATAACCGCGCTCAGCGGCTCGCGCATCTGTGAATTGGAGTATGGAACTGACCTCTTCATCTGACCCTCCCCCCTAGTTATTGTCCAAGCGAGGAGCCGAAGGAGATTGAAGCTCTTCATTATTATGTGTGGGGAGAACAGGCTAGATAGAATTGGCATCCTGATGTGAAATATTGGTTTTGTGGCTGAACGGAAACTCGGTATGTGGATACTGGCAACAAGATGCAAGTTCATCGTGGCCCCAAGAAAAACCTGGGGTAATCACCTCAAAGCCAATTGGAGAAGTCAAAGTGCAGACGCCCAGAACACTGAAACCCACATTCGTCTTTTTGTCTTCCCCATTGTTTTATTCTTTGTTCAAAAGTGAGGCCCCCGCGCATGTACAACTGTTCACTTTTTATCACACCGTATAAGTGAAAGGTGAGGGAGTGTGGATGAGATGAGAAATGGATGTTTTGATGTGCCGCGGCTCGAGGGGCGGATGGATGTGGAACGCGATTTGAACTGGGAGCCGCGGTTTGACCACAACCTAAGGTATCTAGATGTACGCATAGAGCAAAAAAGATTGATATGTCCAAGAGACCAAAGTCGAGAATGATATTAGTTACTTTGAGGGTATTGTCGTGTTGATGAGCAAAGTGTTGTATCATAGGTAATTAGAAGAACCGACAAACATTGAGTAAAACCTTCTAGTAAAAAGTGATGAATATCATATAGAAAGAGGCAATATAGACGAGAAATAACACGGATCCCATCTCACAGACCAATTCATGCCCTTCTTCACACCCAAATCCCCATCTCGTATCTTAGGTACTTAGTTCATAGCGACATACCTAACTAAACTCCACAAAAAACCACATCTCGGAAGATCGCTCATTATTACTAACTACTAATTACTGACTCCTTGCTAGCTAGCACCCACTTCAAATATGCCGGGCGCGTTTATAAGTAAACAGGCTAATATCCACTTCCCTCCCACAAATTTCATGACCATGCTTCATGATCCTCCTCTTCCTCGATTCTCATCCCCACACCTATTGAAGAATAGTACCCATCTCCATCTCTTCATCTCTTTTAGCTGGCAAAGAGTCAAGTTGTGTGAGCAATCTCACACTACTTCCACATTAAAGAGAGAAGAATCAAATTTGGATGCAAGGGTTGTCCCCAAGCGAATTGGACATCTAAATCCTGATTGCAGCAACACCAACAAAATTCTTTCCTTCATGCCCTCGCCACTGGCCCGCTTTTGTTGACGATCCCTCTCTTGCCCCCTTTTTTTATCCGAATAGCATATATCCATTCACACACATCTACGTGCCTGTATCAAAAACACAGACGGTCTCCCCCTACTCCCTCGGAAGCGGGTGCTGAAACAACTCGACGTCTGTGAAACTTATGCAGGTTCTGTCAAAGTGACAACTGCCGAGTCAATTGATAACAACGAACCTCTATTTGAACCATTATCTCAATTATCTTTATTCACTCTTCTTCTACTTCTCTATAAACATACAAATCGACATAAAATCGACTTCTGTCTTTTAATTGCCATCATACACACAATGGAGAAAGACGCAGCTCCGTCACCCGTTGCGCTGAGCTACAACGGCTCAGACGACGCCCAAAATGAAGCCAGGCTGCGTCGAATCTACCGCAAGATCGACTGGAACATTGTTCCACTCATGTTCCTCTGCTACTTCCTCCAATTTCTCGACAAAGTCCTCGTCAACTATGCCAACATCATGGGCATTTCCAAGGACCTCGGATTCGCCGGCAATGACTTCTCCTGGATGGCAACTGCCTTCTTCATCGGTTATGCAGTCGCCGAGTTCCCTCAGGGCTATCTCATCCAGAAGTTCCCCGTCGCCAAGGTTCTAGGTTACAACGTCCTCCTCTGGGGTGTTGTCGTCTGCTGCACAGCAGCGTCACAGAACTTCCCCGGTGCTACGGCCGTGCGTACGCTGCTCGGTATGCTTGAGGCTGTCATCACGCCGGCTCTCATCATGATCACGTCCCAGTGGTATACAAAGAGACAGGCCACACCGCGGACAGGTATCTGGTACTGCGGTCTCGGCGCCGGCCAGATTATTGGTGGGCTCATCTCGTGGGCAGCGCAGCATGGCTCGAGAACCTCTTCATTTCAGAGCTGGCGCATTATGTTTTTGGCTGTTGGTGTTTTCAATTTGATGGTTGCCCTGGGTGTCCTTTTCATCATGCCTAACGGAGTCCAAGAGGCCAAGTTCTTGACGGAAGAAGAAAAAAAGCTAGTAGAGGAGGCTCTGGCGAGGGATCAGTCAGGCGCTGGCAAGAAGGTCTTCCACATGTCTGGCATCTGGGAAGCTCTCACAGACTTGCAGGTGTGGCTTCTGTTCGTCAACACCATCTTAATTGTGATCCCGTCGGGTATCATCACCACCTTTTCAGCGACTCTCATCAGGGGCTTCTATAAGTCGTCCAAAACAGCAGCGCTGCTCAACATGCCGTCAGGAATCGTGTCTCTTGCCGCAACACTCGGCGGTACCTACGCCATATACTGCAACTTCCCCCGCTGGCTGAGCATCATCGCGCTGTTAGTCCCTACCATCATCGGCGCTGGCCTCATGTCCTTTTATGGCGAGTCTAGGGCTGGTGCCCTGGCCGGCATCTACCTTATCAACTTCGACGTGGCACCCCTGGCGCTGATCTATGCGCTTGTTGGCGCAAATACCCAGGGCTACACGAAGAAGGTGGCCACAAACGCCATGATTGCCATCGCTTTCTCCATCGCCAATATCATCGGCCCTCAGACTTTCCGTGACGAGGACAAGCCGCAGTATCTCCCGGCCAAGATCACTGTCTTTGGCGTGGCTGGCGGCTCCATTGTTGTCACAGCGCTGTTGCGTGTTCTGTACGGTATTCGTAATGCTAAGACGGCGGCAGCGCGCAATGCTGAGCTTGAGGCAATTGATCGAGGCGACATTGATGCCAGGCGGGTCGAGGAAGATCAGACTGACCGCACGAACCCGGCTTTTCACTACGTTTACTAGATCGCAAGTTCTAGTGGGGATCGAGAAATGGACTCCCCGAGGAACGATATCTTTTTTTTCTTTCGTTTCCTTCTGTTTACAAGCAAGCTATTATTGTCGTGTTAATCTGTTGTTGGCTCATTTGGTTTTGTGTGAGGAATTTTGCAGAAAATGACACCCCCTGGATGCAGACAGAAGCTGGCTTCGACTGGCCAACATCAGCCTTCGGAATTGCAACCGCTCTTTCAAGGTATATTCCGATTGTCAGATAGGTGGAGGTACTTCAATCCGACAAGGCTGCGGATATATCTTGTAGAAAATGCATAATTCAAGTACTTGAAGTCTAAAGATTATAGAACCTCGTGATAATGCATCGGCAGTTTTGACTTTATTGTTCAGTCAGACGTCGCCTGGTACTGTTTCACAAAACTTCTTCTAAAAGTATCATCTCTAAAATGGACAAGTACACGTACAGCTACAGTAGGGCAGGAAGTTGTTGTGAGACATTCATGGGTCCAGCTCGGCACGGCACGGCGAAACCGTCATCTCAGTATGGATTGTTCGCAACATCTCTCACCTCTCACCATCGCCCTGCCCGTGCAGGGGACATGACTGCAGCACCATACATGATATTATAGCAAGGAGTGGTGGACAAGTGCGCACGGGTCTACTACAGAACTCATTCCAGAAGGAGGCGCATGTTACTGAAAGACCAACAACATCACCCTGGAACACTGACGAGACCAGCATCAAACATCCATTGGCGTTCGCTCGACCCAACCTTGTGAGACCTCACTTCGCCGCGGAAAGCTGCATTCATCTTCTCCCGAGCAAAAGAGGGGATTGTGGCATGCATGTTTGTGGATATTTCTAGCCAGTACAACCTAAGATCTTCTCTTCTGAGCGAGACGGACAGGCTTGTTTGAGCATCAAGGTGCAACATAAAAGGTAATGCTTTGTTGCCCTAGATGGTCCGCGGTCCGTGCTTGGCATGCAAGTAGGTAGCATGCAGACGTGAGACGAAGGAAGCTTGAGTTCTTTGTGTTCTCCGGCTTCATCCAATGGTTTGTGAGGCTTCTAAGATGAAGTGTCTCGGTTGGCATGATGGCAACGTCTCGGCTTTGACCCACGCTCATCTTTCAATTTGTCAGAATGAGAGTAGTGAAGGAATCATGTGAGAGATTGCAGTGATCGAGCAAAACGAAGCTAACAAATAATGCTAGAACGAGGAAGTCTAAACTTCAAGTCATCACCGCGCATCAAGGTCATCCTCGCACATTTCCGTGTCGACCTGGGGGCAAAGGCGGAGATGAATTCTCGCAGTTTTGTGTCATAGTGACAAGCAGAGCGCTCCGACAGTTATTCGAAATGATACTCCCTGGACAACCGCGCACCGCCGACCGTGATGACAATGAATTACGTCGATGATCTCAAAGTCAAACGGTGATGAGTTGTTCACGTCCCTGTATGTGTCAACCGCCGCGCTCACAAGACATGCATGTTCGGACCCCGTCCGACATGGCATAGGGCATTGCGACGGCGACAATGGGCCCTTCCCGAGCGAAACACCATTATCAAGGCAAGAAGCAATATGGGGAAAGCATGTAGAGGTCATTGGATGATGAAGGAAGTCTACTGTGACCCAGTTTTGACCGATGTCTGAGGAATGCCAGATGTGCTCCTTCAATGGTTGATCGCCAACCTGCCAGTCAGTCCGCGGGAAGAAGTGCCAAGTGCGTCCCATCTATGTCTGGCAGCTTTGCGACGGCGATGCCAACAACGGCATGGACACAGTGACGGGTCCTGTATTGCCGCATGGTCCATTCGGAAGTCGAGGCGGCGACAACCGTGCGCACCCTGACATCCGATACACAGATACAGTCGATGCTAGCTGCAGCCGCATCTGCAGCCCACTCCAGTATCTTCCGATGCCATGTTCCATCAGGATGCCAACAACCTCAAACCGACAGCCAATCCCTTTGCAGTACCGGCGGATAGAGGTGAGAGGGGAAAGAACCAGCACCATCGAGGTATAGGATGTATCCCAGGGGCTTGAAAGGAGACATGGGTGACAGGAGCATTGGCCTCGGCAAGAACTTGAGGCAGGATGAGCCAGGCCAGCCGTTGGCTTGTTCGACGCCGCTCGTCTCACCGATTGGTATGGTAGGAGAGCTCAACGGCCTGGCAGATGACTGGATGGCTCTCGCAGAAGCTGCTCGCATTGCATTGCCCTGCCGAACTGCGGCCCATGGGTTCATGCGCACTCTCACTACCCAGCCCAACGGGCCACCCACGGTTGTCTCGTGACGATCGTGCGCGAGTTCAACGCGTGGCCAACGGCTTCGTCCAGCGCCATCAGCAAACAAAAGACCGCCACCCGCGGACGGACACTGCGGGGGAGTTGTCAACGAGCACGGGAAGCGGGGGGAGAAGTGGAGGTGACAAAGAGGAGGCTCAGGAGGCGGATCACCAAGGCTGGTCAAGCTGTTATATTAACAGGCGGACATGGCGCTGGACTGTGTGAGCCATGAGACGTTGTGATTTGATGTGGCGGCGTTGATGGGCAACGGGGCTAGACGGCAGCGCGCACAGCTCAGGGCCCATCATCAGCAGGCGTGTGGGCGAGCCAAGCTACTGGCAATACTCTTAGTGCCGTACATGCTTCGCGGGTGGTCTTGGCCGTTTGGTGAGAGTGTGTGTGGTGTGTGTGTCTTGTCGATCCGACGCGGTGGAGGTTTGGGGACAGCTGAGGGGAGGTGAGGGGAGGATAGGAGATGCATGGGAATAGCGCGGATGGAGGCGTTCATGACTTGGCTGTGGATGCGGCTGAGTGGGTTATGCTGGGCTTGCTTACAACTGTGGGAGGTTTCCCTTCAGCGCTCTCCATGACCTGTACAGGCCACAAACCTGCCTGTAGTACAACTTGTAACGGTCCGCTCGGAACCTCTCCGGCGCCGGCAGCCGGGTTTGGATGAGGCTCTCCACGTCATCCACTCAAGGAGGGGGCGACCACTGGTTGCAATCACAGCTGCTGTCCTACTACTCCCGT
Source organism: Zelopaecilomyces penicillatus (assembly GCA_005765155.1). Taxonomy (NCBI): domain Eukaryota; kingdom Fungi; phylum Ascomycota; class Sordariomycetes; order Hypocreales; family Pseudodiploosporaceae; genus Zelopaecilomyces; species Zelopaecilomyces penicillatus. The sequence goes on from VCCP01000002.1 coordinate 5,393,993, forward strand.
TCCGGTTCTCTTCCAGCATCTACGGTGAGGAAGAGTGTCCAAAGCACTGGGTTTTGCACCAAAGCAGATTTGCTGGAGACTCCCGCTAATACCTGGAATATCAACGGTCGATTCCCAGCAGCGCGTTGCGACGGCTGCAGGGGTGCGGGGACGGCGAGTCTCCAGTGGTCGTCTCCCGAGACAAGGGGAGAAGCTCAGCGACGGCGTCGCCTGTGTCAGGCTGCCAGTGCTGTAGGCTTGCTGCTAGCCGTTGGACTGAACTCCCTACATACAGTATGCGCCGACAGCCTGGGAAGCCCACCTGTAATGGGGCCCTGTGTAGGCCCCTCGAGCCCTGTAATAGGCGTTGTGTGGGTGCTGTGGGAGCCGGCTAAGCTTCCAGAAGGGGTGCGGCTGTCGTTAAGTCCCGTCCCCTGGTCGCTTTGTTCACAGCGAACGAAGCTTAATATCGGCCGAATCGAGCAGCCGTGGGCCCAGCAGCCCAGGCGTCCAGCAAAAGACCTTATCCGCCGGACTTGGCGCGCAACCCGTTGTTTTGTCGTCGAGCGTGCTCGCCTGCGCGCGTATGTGACTACTGTATGTGTTACCGGTGCTGGCGAGTTCCAGGAATAAAGCGGCCGGGGTCAATTGCAAGGTCGCATGCGCCGGACGGGACGGGGGCGCGGATACTGGACCACCTCGTCGTCTTATTAAATCTCTCTTGGCAACGTCTCTGGCGATCTTTGCTTCTCTCCCCCAGATACTCGACTTTCATTCAACCTTTAATACGACTGCCCGCTACCTCGACCGTTTACCCTCTCAGATCCTCCCTTCCAAACTCTCGGCTCAACAAAGAAGACAAGAGTCCCAACTAGTTTCGCTCTCTATTCGTTTCAACCGCATCGCCACTATGCCTTCCAAAGTCGCATCTCCCATCGACCCGCCATCATTGGTCGTGGTCACTGGCGCCAACGGCTTCATTGCCCAGCACTGTGTTGCCTCTCTCTTGAAACATGGCTACCATGTCGTCGGAACAGTCAGGAATGCTTCCAAGATCGAGCAGGTCATGGAAGCCCATCGTCGGCATCCCAATTTGGACGTTGTTGTAGTTGAGGACATCACATCGCCGGAGAGCTATCTCTCCACCCTCGGATCCCTTTCACCAAGTGCCATCCTCCATCTCGCCGCCCCATTCCACTATGGTGCTACCAACTTCGAAAAGGAGATGATGGTTCCCGCTGTCCGAGGCTCTACCGCCATCCTCGAGGCCGCCACCGAGATGAAGAGCGTCAGGAGAGTCGTTCACACCAACAGCTTTGCCTGTATTTACGATGCAGCTGCTGGTCTTGCCCCTGAAAAGATATATACTGCCAAAGACTGGAGTCCACTGACCTACGAAGACGGCGTCAACGCACCCAATGCCCCAACGGCCTACCGAGCAAGCAAGGCCACAGCTGAGAAGGCTGCGTGGAGGTTCATGGAAAGGAGAGGGCTTGGGTTCGACCTCGTCAGCCTGTGCCCGGGCATGGTCTTTGGCCCCTTCCTCCCCAACGCAAAGCCCAGCACAATATCCGAGGTCAACACGAGCAATGAAATGGTCTGGGCCGTCGTCTCAGCCGGCCGAGATGGCTCAGTGCCACCAACCAAGGGCCCCATCTGGGTCGACGTTCGAGACGTAGCAGATGCTCACGTCAAGGCCCTGCAGGTGCCAGAGGCCGGCGGTGGCCGATACATGCTGGCCAGGGGCGTCTACTGCAACCAGGAGCTTGCCGATGTGAGCCGACGGATGCTGCCCAAGTATCAACAAAGAATCCCGGTCGGCGAGCCTGGCACCAGGGAAAGCCATAAACATTACGGTGCTAGCACTGCAGAGACAGATAGCACCCTGGGCATCAAGTGGAGAAGTCTAGAGGAGACCCTCGGAGATCTCGTTCCTCAGTTATTTGAGATTGAGCGGAATCAGAGTGTCTAAGTATCAAGTTTCCCCCTATTCTTTCATTTTTGTCTGTCTATAGATTGGCTCTCTTGTACATATATGACGATTTAATGTGTTCATGCCGGGTTTGGTTTTAATTATCTGGGTGGCTAGATGTTTCTTGCAAAAAATACTGTTCGATTCCCGAGACCCTAGGGGTCATGAATACATTATGTTTTGATCAAAGCTCTGTCCTTCAGGCACAAGTGAACTCGTAATTACTGCAATTACCAAACGCGGACTTCAGCGGCATGATACTCTTCGCTAGCCCAGGATATGCAATGTGTATGATGCGTATGTTTCATGGCTCCCAGCCTCTGTTTCATCATGCTTGAGGCAGCCCGGACAATTGGAACCTGGAAGGAGTAATAGAAGCCAAGCAAGTGGAGCGGAACAAGGTCTCCGGCATGAGGACAGTGATTACCAATCTTTACACACTGTATTTTCTCATATTATTGCATGCATAGCTCACAGTGCATATTCCTCCACCCTAGTTGCCTTTAAACACGTGGGCTAGCAACTTAGTGTACGATCTTGCATCCTTCAATGCTACTCTACCACAACAGCTTGGCCAGGACTGGTTGCAATGACCAGGGAGCAAGAACAAGGGTTTCGGATATCGTTAAGAATTCTTTTTATATATTCTCCGACCAGCATGACGTTGGCGAGAGATTCCCCGGATACGATTTTGAACGAAAGAAAAGCACTCGCTGCTCTGGCATGCTTCAACGACATCCGAAGCCGTCGGCTGTCAAAACCGCCCGCAAGAATGCGATTCCGTGGTAATAGCGCCTGTGTTTTTTTACCCACTCACTTCCCCGACTATGGACGACTTGGTAGCCAGCCTGGGGGGGCTTCTGACAAAAGTGCGCAAGCACAGCCTCGATCTAACGCTCATAACCCATGGTCGGAGAATATAGTAGCCGTTGGCGAGGGCTCCGCTCGAACGAAATCATCCTTGGCTCAGAACTGCAGATGCTCCAAGAGCGTGGCGCTCGGTGCCATTTCCGCAAGCGTCATGTCCAACTTGGCAAGTTGAACAAGGTCGTAGGGAAATACTAATAATCGCTAATTAAAGACGTTACAGCCCATGTGAAGTTTACTAGTCCTATCTTATCCTTCAGCTAATCGCCCAGAGGTGAACGGGGTTGCTATTTCTAGACAGGCCGTGGACGTTCTTTCTCTTTTACATATTGGACTCCCCAGCGGACCTTTTTCGTTTTTGTCCTAGGATATGGCATGCGTCAGAGGCCCCGACAAGGCTCACGGTTTCCAATAGGATCCAGAAGGCCATGCCAAGCTTTGCTTCCAATGGCCTCAAATGTTCTTCAAACATGGTTCTGAAGAAAACGTCTCCACAAAATCATTCATCCAGCTGATTGTGGGTTGAGGAGGAACACCAGCCGCCTGACAGGGGCCGAGACCCTGTCACTGGCATCCCACAAGTATGATTTGGCAATCGTGTCGTCCAAAGATGCCACCAGGTAGGTGCGCCGCGGATTTGCCCAAAGTAAATGCACTGTCGAGACTAACAGGCACAGTGCAGGCGTTTTATCATGTTGCAGCATTCTGATACGGAGTCAACACTGTCAAGGTGGGACACTAGAAGTAGTTCAGCTCAATCGTCAGTGAGCCATACACTCCTCAACGCGCACTCACATGTGATCACGACATGCACCCTTCCCGATACATCTATTTCATCAGCCTCCTTGGCCGAGTAGGTCGAGCTCTCCAGTCATTACAAAAAGGTTTCATCGGCCACTCAAGTCCTCGCATCAAAGCCATGACAGGTTTGGTGGCGTTATCAAGAAGAGCTACTGTAGGATTCAGCTTTAACTGCAGGGTAGTGTTTTATACCAGGATGACAACGCAGCGTCCTCGCAGCGTACCCTTGACGCATTTTGGTTGCTCACATGGTCTTGCAATGTTCGCTGAAAACGGCACACGCCACATTTAGAGAAACCCAGGCTGAGAGCTGTGTGTTGTCTTTTCGCACTCGGATACAGCGGAAGGACAATGTGTTTGCTATTTTGGCCATCGCTTACTTTCATTTAGTTGAGCAAAACTGAATGCTAAAAGCGTCAGCATCAAAACTTAACATAATGACGGCGAATAGGTTAATAGGATATCATGAGGCCAAGGTTGCGACGTCAGACGAGATACAGCAAACAACTGCACCTACCACGAGTTCACAGCAGTGTCACTCAGTGGCGGCGACACCTGCATAGCTTCATGCAAATGCACGGAGATGGCATCAAATATTACTAGATATTGGGCTCCTCAAGAGGCACATGATTTGCTGAGAGAACTCACGTGTGACGTGAAATTGCCCCGGGCCAATGGGCGGCCACTGTTGGCCAACAACCAACACCTTCTAGTAAGCAATGGATATTCTCCCAAGGAGCAAGCATGTAGCCACTTTGAGTATTGGGTTGGTATACAAGTATTACGAAATTAGACTTTTAGCATGCTTCCCGCACATTATTATTATTTTTCACTTCGAATTACTTTACCTGATGTCTTCTTCCCTGTTTTGCTACTTGACTGACGGCAAGCTTCGTCCCGAGCTTCACAAACATCCCCATTGTTTTGCATAGCATGTCGCTGCACCCTGGCCTAACCATCAAAACTAGTCTCGGGAAAATACATGCCCTGCGAAGGTAGGAGGGTAATAACGAGGAGAGCCCCAAAGAGGACACAACATCTTACGGGTGCGCGGGTGCTATAGACAAGTCGAATCAGTCAGGTCTGGTTGACTGGTGTGCAAACCGACGGCATGAAGTCTCTAACCAATAAACTAGTAAACATTGATCTCGAATGAACTCGGTCAGGCCGAGGCTCAAGGCCAGGCACGCATATCAAGACTCTTTGGGCATGCTGGATATAGGAGTCGTACTCAACATGGATGAACTACCGCCGGTTACTATGGCTAACCTAGACAGGGTTCATTCAGTTGGGCGCGTTTCTTGAGCAAATCTACTACTATTAACAGGTATCATCCTTCGACAAGCATCCATGTTGGCATCTGTGTCGCTGGTTGTGGCCTTGACGGGCTGTTCGTGGGCCGCCATGTACACGCCTAACCAGCTCGGGTCAATGGTTGAGAATAGTGCTTTGTTAACAACAGGAAGTTTGCAAAGCCGAAAGTGATTGTTCATAAAAAAACTCAAACCGTTTGAACAGCGTTAAACGAGAAGGTGTACCCTAATATCGACGATTTTGGTCTCTCCAATTACTGTTTGAAAGGTTCCCTAGATCTCACTCGCCACTATGAGACATTGGTTAGCAAGGTGTGACGATTTTGAGCATCCACGAGACATCAAGCAGACTATCGTTTCATTCCGTTTGAAACCAACATGAGAGAGGTATACTCGACGGAGAGAGCCAGAAAGACTGCGGCACATTATCACTCTCAGCCTCATCATTACACAAATGGTTCTAGAGAGTATCTGATTCGTGATAGATGATGGCTGGTCTTTTGTCAACGTAAGGTTGCGGTATGAATCGACCCTGACTCTTTGGTGGATGCATAGTCGAAATCGATCGAAGAACCGCAAGCAGTGGAATCCGTACGAAAGACCCCCAAGTGGCGTATGACTTTATAATCCCAAACATCTTGCCTTACAACCGTCAAATTTACAAGAGACTCCCAATACTTCCTACTCAGTACCAGAGCCGAGTGTATACGACCAGGTTGCCTACATACCTGCTGGGCATTTGAGAGTGTTTACACAACAGATCAACGCGACATAGAACGGTGGCGAACACAGCAGAGCAAGAGCAGATGTGAAGGCTGACCTATTAAGCTTTCATCAACAAGAATCAAAGTTGGTTGAGTATTGAGAACATTTGCGAAAGGAGCAAGAGAGACTACCAGCGCTGTGTTTTGGTTTGACTGATGACAGTTTCCATGCTGAAAGCTTACACAAAGCCCCCTCTTTGTCTCCGTCAACGTGTACACTTGGTCACACTGAGCACCTAACCAATCCAATGTTTTTCTGCGCCCCAGGAGGCCTCCTAGATACGAGTATGCAGTTCGAGCCAACAGATATTATGGATTCTCTACAAGCCGCGGAGGTGTTCTTGACACGCCGCTACCAAATCTCGGAAGCCAATAGACAGCCTCTCCCGCTACCTCACCGCTACTATCGATGCCGACTCGTCGTCTGTTCTAATTATCACTTGCTCGCTAGGTGGTTCATGTGCAACATGAGATGGACTCGTACGTTGGTTCCTTGGGGAACTTTGTCCTTGAGGTGTAAGAAGGAACTTTGTTCTATATTGTGTCACTTCATTACACGCGGGAGACGTTTCGGTTCACGATATAGAGTTAACATGGACCGCTTCTAATTAAATGGTGCAGAAAATGTAGGATATCCGACAGAACCATCGGAACTTGATTACGGGAACCGCGCAGCCTTCCGGCAAGGCTCTTTGAACACATATTCATGTATCAATCTAGGGGGCTCGCTGCGGATTCCACATACCATGTCTCACCGGTATCTAACGAGCATCAACATTCATGTTCTTATCCTTCGCTTCGACATCTAATGAGAGCCTAGGCTACCAACCAAATCAATCACAATTTCAACTACAACATCGAGGGGTGTATCCCTATTCATTTACAACAATTATTTCCGGCCGGATTGATTGCCAAGCTCGACTTTGCAGGATAGAAGAATGTTGGTGATATGGCATGCATGTGCTTCATCCCCCTTGATTTGCATCTGGGGCCTTGTGCGATGAGTTCCAAACAGGAAATGTTTCCGGGTCTATCTCCGCGGCTCTCTTACCCCAGAGCCTAGATTGTTTTCCCGTCATCCATCTCATGACTTTGGGAACCAAAATCGACCGACTGATGACGTCGGCGCTCCCACACGAAAGATTCCAAGGGCAACTTTGATCGTTATGAACACTGGCTGCATGAATTCGTGCCACTAATCGTTCGCTGAGATTTACAAGATATTCAAGGATGTATTGGGGGGGTTGCTGAGACATTGCTACTGTTGGTGCTACAGATGGCGTGCCAATAGAAATATCTAGTCTTGCCTCAAAGCATCATCACAGCAAGGATTGTCGAGGACATGCCAAAAGCAATTACGATTCAAGTAGGTGCGGTGTGGTTGTTGGTCGCAACATGACCACTCATTCATTACCTCGCCAAAAAACGAACAAACGGTTGTTGCCCAACAGGTCGATCGGTGGCCCAAGCCGCGAACCAATGAAGAAAAGCGCATGGGTACAAATCTCGGGATTGAACGGTGACGTCTCAGATCCCTGTCGGAGAGCCTCCATGTGATGCGATGTACCTACGTGGCTGTAGCGGGGTGAAAAGGGTTCAAAGGGTGATCGACAATGAAAGGTGAGTGTCAATCAATGTGTCAATACCTAACGAAGGGGCGCAGCATCTCAGATGAAGTGTGGGCAAGACATGACGTTGAGGGCACAATGCAACCAAGCTTAGAACGCAAACGTTCCCCAAAACTATGACGCCGGGATATACGCTCCCGAGCCAAGGTGTTCCTGACGTGCATGCGGGCTTGGAGAAGATTGGACCCTCGAGAGCTGGCGGTGTCGAGTCGGCGTTTGGCTGTGCTGGCACACGGCCGTAACGGATCTACATCCGGTAGTCTACGCGGGTTTCCACCTTTCACCCGACAAACGGAAAGGCAAAGAAGTAGGGCGACAATGGTAGCAGTGTGATATCATCGATCTCCCCAAGCTCGGAAGCTATAGTTTCTATTGACTAGGTCGGGTTAGCGCTGGGAGAACGGTTGCATAATTGCATTGCATCGGGTTTGGAATTTGTTCACGGATGAGGGCACACAGAGAGAGAGACACACACACCGACCGCAATCCAGCAAGACAAGCAACTGGGGTCGAATGAGCATCAAAGAGAGTCGAGATGTCTGCACACCTCACAGCATTCACGGCGCAACGTCGTGCAGTTCAACCACCCCTGCGCGAGCCAACGAACCACAGCGGATGACATGGAACATGGAGGCGATGCACAAGCGCACGCGGAGCGGAAGCACATCCCACCCATCACCCCTGATGCTCGGAATACTTGCGATAACAATGTTTGCGCCGAGATTTGCAACCAAATTCTGGCCCTACTGTCGTCGTCTTTCGTGTACCCGTGTAAAATGGAAATGGTGACTTACATGACTGCAACGCAACCCGGAGAAGAGCAGCAATTGATATTTGCCAAGTGTCCTACTGGAATGGCTTGCTAATGATGACAGGCATGTGTGGATGATTACGGGACACTTGCTCAGCGATCGAGTGTAACCTGGTGGCTACCCGAAAGGCGGTAGGTCGCCGTGGGCTGCTCAGCCCTCACGGCACAGCACGGCGCATCGCAGTGTGGCTGACATTTGATGCGGGACATTGGCGTTGAGAGTCGCAGGGGGTTCGTTCAGCGAGTAGAGAAGGAGATCTTAACCCTCGAAAGCAAATAGGAGAGGCAATGGGCGGCCGGGTTTCGGCATCACTATCTAATTTTACCTCTTCATGTTGCTGTTGGTATTTTCTGGTCGGACCAGTTGGTCCACCCATACCGTGAAGTCCAACGGCTAAGCTAGTCTCTGAGACCAACTACTATACCGACAGTGACTACGCCCTCCCAACAGCACATTCAGTACAATACGGCGTCTTTTTTCTTTTTGGAAGAATTTTGGTTATGTAAATTTGGCTCTTGGTGTTGCTACGGTGTTCTGGATAACCCAAGCCCAGCTGATGCCTCCCACCCAGATGAGTCGTCACATTTAAGCAATAATCCTTGGGTTTGTTTCTCGCACACGGATTCCGAGAGTTGGACGAACACATGATGCATTGAGAGATAAGAGAAGGTGTTGGGTGAGTACTTTTGCCTCCTTTGACCGAGCAATAATAGCGCTTCGGCTATGCTTGGCATGTCTGCCCGAACGTTAACATGTGGTTATTGGTTGGTGAGCTGCTCACGCGTTCGGATGCCACCCTTCCGAACAATGAATGAACTCTCCATCGAACAACAAGGGAATATACGGAGGTGGGAGAGTCATGTTGTTGCTTTCATCCATGCTGCTTGGAAGACGGTGTGATATCGCATCTAGCTACTGGTGCAAGGTAGATAGATAGATAGGCAACTACTTCGCACATGTGACCTCTAAGCTGTTGTTCAATCCCTACCGAGATATTCCAGAAGCCTGGCCTAGACCCTGATAATTGGGCGAGATGTACTATACCCTGTTCGTTGGAAGGTTGCGTTGCGATAGGATAACATATCATGAGATGGATAGAATGAAATGGATGCAACAAGGCAGGCTAGAAGACAGAACTCGCTAAATAAAACGGCTACGCGCTGGTACCGCCCAACGACCAAAGTCCCTACTTAGTCCCCCAAATTGCTGTAACTAAGGTACTAGATAATTGGTAGCAAGCAGCTGGTTGGGGAGCTGGATGCTGGGGGCTCTGGAGATACCATTCTAGTGTTGGCGGGTTGCTGCACATGATACTTACACATGCATGGCACTTTGGGGTTTGAAGGGCGATTCCAGATGCGATGCGAGCTTCAATGCCAGTTCGCATCAGGTTCGCACCAACCTCGCATTCAAACCCCCTGGCCCATTCTCTTATCTAGACCCAGCCTCTAGGTGCTGCATTTTTGGTGATGAGCTAGATGCGCGCGCGCACCAATGATGGGAGAGCAAAATGGTCTAGATGGTGTGTGGGCTGAGAAAGGGGCACGAGACAGCTTCGCTGGCGTAGTCACCTTTTTTTTGTTTGTTCATGGATCTTTTTTTGCCCCAAGCTTGAATTCGATATTTGATATGCTTGGTTGAAAGAGAGAAAGCTGACACGCTGTACGTTTGTTAGCCCGAGTGTGAGTGAGGTTAAGTAGCTATAATAGGCAGGTAGGTTAGGTAGGGCTGCGCAGGAAATCCAGTATCGTGGGATGGCATTTGGTTATGTTGGGGCTGTTTGGCTAGGAGATGCGGGGTTTCAAAGTGCTTGTGATGCATGTTGTGAGTGTGTGTGTTGTGTGTGTATATATGTGTGGTTGAAGGTTCATGTTGTATTGACAACGACGACGAACCGATGCGCTCTCATTGGCCATTAATAGACATGCGGACTTCCTCTCTTTTGACAGGGCACCCACTAATAGCCTAAAAAGCTGTCACATACAGCAATCAGCAGCTTTTGGGATGTGTGGTGCGCCGTCGGTAAAGGATAAAGGAAGGCAAAGAGGATGGATGCCACGACAACAACACACGAAACGGTGTTGCCCCCTCCCCAAGGAAGAAGGTTCCGCGGCGAGCCAGTGCTGCACGTTGGCATTTTTGTGATGATGATGGTGAAAATGATCCCAGTTACCAGTCACATTGAAAAATGGTGGGTTTCTTCAAGATTTGTTGAAGCAACGTTGATTGGAACGGACGCGGAGACGGGGCGGGAAGATGGAGTATAGAGGATCAAAGGAGGGGTCGAAATAGAGGCGTGAACGACGGCGGCGCCACGACGGTCGGTGATGGGGGGGGATGGGATGGGGCTGGCAGCTAATGCGGTGGGAGTGAGATGTGGCAGAGCGGCACCTTATTGTTCTACTGATGGTGGAAAAGAAACTTTTGCTGAATCTTTGCTTGGTGTTCTAGGGGCGTGTGTGTGTGTGTGTGTGTGTGTGTGTGTGTGTGAAGTTTGAACAGACGATGGAACCTCTGTCTGGGGATAGCTTTGGGGCTGAACATGTAGAAGTAGCTTGCTCCTGTGAAAATCACACAAACGTCCCCACTTTCCGCTTACTCGAACCGAGTTCTTCTACCTTCTTTGTCTTCATGCGAACAGCGCATCATTCAGCTTTTTCTGTTTCTCCTATAATTGATTGATTCATTTCGTTTCTGCCCTGCTTGATAATAATAGGTAAGACGGGGTTCCCATGTGGCGAAGGTGGAAGGGAGGGGCCGGTGGGAGGATCCAGCGGGCGTTGCCAGGGGGGCTCAAAGTCCGGTCTCCCGGGATTTCGAGGGAGCTGGACGCGAACGTGAGCCATGCGTCTGTTTGTTGTGGGGGTGCTGCTGGAGTGCGCAGGTCAGTTGGCTAATTCGCGTCCTTCCATTCGTCCGTTAAACAGTAAGAAGAAGACGGAGTAAAGAAGAGGAAGAAATAAGACGTGAATTCTGAGTTGATTAAGTGACGGCCCCTACTTGAGAGACGGGCTATTGTTTAACCGGAGAGCCGTGGGGTCCGTAATATGGCAGATAGATAGATGCCTTAGCTATCCGTTTACAGTTACATACAGCACCCACTATACGGCAGCGTAACAATCAATGCACACGTACAATACGGGAGCGCCACGCCGCCGAGCTAGCCCAAAGGCCCGGCGATCGAGGCGCCGGCGCGCCGGAGGGGCCTTTCTGGGCCCTGCTGTGGCGGTCTGTGGCTGCTGGAGCTGGACCCCGTTCTCTGCAGTAAAACTGCAAACATATCCCGTAGTAACTCTGCAAGCAATGCACACACGACAGTGCATCGGAGAGAGAAATGCCAAGCCGCGGCCTAAAAAAGCGCCGCACGGCTAGTAGGGACGGGTTTTGTTTGTGTTTGTTTGTCGATTCAGGCCTTTCGTCTTCAGTGCCACCCTTGTTCGGGTAACTGCATTTGCTTTACCTACCTAGGTACCTGTTCAAACTCCATATCTAGGTAGAGAACAGCTGAACGAACAAGCCCGTCGAAATCCGCCTCAACGACGGGGTCTGGCACGGCACGGTTACCGTAGCCATCAATAAATCTTTGCAAGGTGTGGGAGGTGAGCAGCGCAGCCTCGGTACGTTATGATTATATGCCTGCCCCCCTCCGAATGGCATTTTTGCGCCCTGAAAAGCTGGGTCCCGGCAGCAGAGGGGGTGTCCCTCGGCCATTTTTCTGTACCTTAGGTAGTTGTACGGCGCGTAACGCAGGTTTCGCTACAACTACATTTACAGAGCCCCTGACTGGCTAGGTAGGTATGTATGTATGTAGGTAGGTATCTCGTTTGCAATAATACCTACCTGGTTAAAATACTTGGCAGGCATTGTATATTTGCTAGGTAAGGTAGGAATCCATCCTGACAATGACATGCACCTTCACCCTGAACATGTAAGTTTGTATAGCACACAACTCCACTTTTAACAACTTTTTTTCGTCGGCCCCTCCCGCATAGGTGAGAGAGTGGAATGGGTAATTATGGGTACCTATTTTCGATAATGAATCCACATGGGAGTTGAAGCGTTCTGGCCAGAAATAGCGAATTGAGGTTGTTTGAGAGAGACGGGAGAGCAAAAGCGTTTGGCGAGGCTGTTTTGTTTCAGCTCGGATCCAGCGCCGTCGGTAACAGTGTTGCAGCATTCACTTGGATTAGGAAAGTGGTAAATAGGGAGGTATCTGGATGGGATGCTGGCATGTAAGTTGGGTAAAATGTACCTACGTACCTACCCGTGGGAAAGCAGGCGGGCAGGTGTCAGTTGGGTGCCGGCATATGTTCAGCTGCTAACTAAGGTGTCAAAAGAGATAACAGCGATGTGTCATTATTAGTAACCAACATGGTATTAGAGGCAACAAACATGATTTCTGATCAGGATTTTATGAAACCAATATTCCATCAAAACAGAGTAGAAAATACTAGAGAAAACACCGGACAAAGGAACAATATTGCAAATTTAGTTATCAACCCACATTCAGTTGCGCAATGACTCAACGTTCTTCATGTGCTTCTGTGTCACAAGACTTCAAGCCCAGTTCTAAATCTCTTCCATGCTTGCTCCATCCACACAAACTAATTTGCAATGCACCAATATTTCCAAGAACTACATGGGTATTGTATGTAAGCCCGGTACTGCCTATTCTAGTTGGCGTTTCTTTTCCATCTTCCATCTTCCTTTCCGCGGCAGCCCGGAGTTGAAGACAATACGCGCGCTCGCCGCCCACAGCGGGAGGACGGTCAGCGCTTCCGTAGATCGCGGATACGAGAGTCAGATGCTTGAAAAAGCTCAAGGGAAGACTGTTGACTCTAGGTGTTCGAGTTGATAGCCTGTAAGCCCAGTAGATTGGAGCACAGACAACCATGAAGCAGAAGTCAGTGTATGTACACTATGTATGTGGATGTGGGTTTGTTTGTGCGTAAGTGTGTGCCGTCGTCTTGCTGCGGGCCTCCTTTTTTCCCCTTAGCTCGAACGCCTCTCGAGTCAGCCTCCCCCCCCCTAGAAAGGGACCCTGCTGTCTAGATTGGAAGAAAAGGAATCCGTACCCGAACCGAACCGAGCTCTCCCTTTTTGGGGTTTCTCGATATTGGGGGTGGGGAGGAAGGGGGGGGGGGGGGGGGGGGGGGGGGGGGTCCATGTGGTGGCTAAAACAGCTGGGTTCTTGCATTCTAGGAAATACATCATCCATGTGCTGCACAATATGAAAGAATAGAAAACATGGTCCAAAATAACGCAACTGCTGACACCTATCAAGCCCGTCTATGCCTACCAACACCTGTTAGCGTCCCGAGTGTCCGGGATCTTTTCCCAAATAGGAAATTGGGAGGGGGGTGCGTTATGGAGTGAAGTTTTGGCCAATCGTTCAACGAAACCAACTTGGCTGTGCTATTGTTTGAATGGATGTTCTTGTTTTTCCCTCTGGCCTCAATGCTGCATCATCATTACTGTGGTTTTGCTCATCTGTTGCGCAGGCTTCTTGAACTTGATAGTGGCCCGCCTGCTGGCGTTTTCGACCCCAAGTTTCTGAGAATCAAACAAGGCCTGTTTCCGAGTGAGACCCTCCATCGACACACACACACATGTGCGGCACAGGCGTAAGGAGCAGAATGGCAACAGACAAGAAGGTAGGGGAGGGAACTAGCCGGCCGAATATGATGTTGAATCCATCATCACAAGTACAGAGCCCACATGGTTGTGGCTTGACTCGTGGGATCTATCTATGAGGTCTTAAATTGCGGCAACTACAGATGGTGAAATCGACATCCATTATCTGCAGCTGCAAATAAATACCCTTGGCGAAGGGGAGTTCTTTCCTGCCCTGCTGGTTTCGATGCTATCCGTGCCTTGCCGTACCCACTTAGCCTCGATGCAGCCGAGCGGGAAAAACTTTTCCCGTAGATTCAGTGCTGTAGGACGCTGACTCAAGAGGCTCTAAGGGGGGGCGTTCTTGCCAATCTGGCTGGGGCTCGATGCCAAGCAGGGAAGCCGCGATGGGGGCTTTCATGCCGGCCGTATTAGCGCTCAAATAGCCCTGTTGGCGCTGATGGCGCTGATGGAAGTCCCTACTGTATAGTACACTCACTCACTGACAGAGCCCAAGAGGCCCTGAAAAGAGTTGTGGGTATAGTAGGCTTGGTGGGGTTGTGGAATACCCGCTACACCCCGGCGCCCCTTTCCTATTACCGAGTGCCAAGAAACAGCACACCAAAGCTTCAACGTCATGTCGTGGCTTTGGCTTTTTTTTTCTTTCTTTCTTTACTGCCATTCTGTCTTTCTTTCTCGTCCCTCTCTTGCCTACGTAGCATCTTGCTGCTCACACGCCCCTCCTTTTTCCATTCCCATACTCTGTTTGCCTTCCGTGTGCACTGTTCGCCATCGTACAGGAGATAAATTACAGGGTCACTGTATGCCATCCATCGTCGGGGGGGTGAAATTGGTTTTCTGTCTTGCCTTACCTACCCTGGCACACTGATGAGCCACTGAGCCACTGCCGGCGGCCTGCAGGGCTTCAGCCGGGGCTTGAGGAATCTGACATCCGGGCTTGGGAAGACCGCTGTTCGCTCTCACCAAGGAGCAACATCCGTCCCATGGGTATCTCTATTCCATGTTTTCTCTTATCCTATCCATCGCGATGCGTGCCTGTATTGACTCGTTGGTTTTACGTAGTCCAAACTGCCGGTCCTCTCGAAGCCTTTTCTTCAACAACTCTAAACAGCATTCCTTTGCGCCATGGCCTCCTGATGCTTGATACCGCCCGGGCTCGGTACTTGGGCTCTGATACAATAATGAACTCCCCCTCCTGGCATCATTATCTGCTCTCAGCCAACATGTCCCTACCCTCTCAGGACTGGAACTAGTCGACTTTCCTTTGAGTTACCAAACCCATTCCGGGATCCCGTGGTCACAGCATCAAGGATAACAGTAAAGCGGCCCCACCACGCGTCAACGATTCGCTGGACTGCACCCGCGTCTCTGCCATCCATGACGGCAGCAACGGTTTGTCGTGACCAAGCGCCCAGAACACCGAGCATTTGTAGCCGCCAGTCTTGTAGAGTTGTAGACACACCATGCCTTGGCTGCTGTATCTACGCCTGTGCTGAACAGGGGCCTGGCCTTAGGCCGCCGCCTCGCAGATGACGGCGTCCGTGGCTGCACGCTCTCTCGATCGGGAATTCAACCCATGAGTGTAAAGTACATACAGCGTACACATACAGATGGTCAGATGATGGAGTGGCCTTTGTTTGCCCGTTGTGCGCTTCCTGTACCCTTTTCTTTACGCACACTCCCCTTCATCTGGTTGGCGCGCCTCCCACACTGGGGTTTGGGGGTGTGTCTTAGAAACAGAATATCACAACGAGCTGTGGGGGTGATGAACAACGATTGTTCCTACACACGCAAGCAATCAGCCACGACCCTGCGGAAGCTGATCTGGGGTTTTTTTTTTCTTTCTTCTCTTCCTCTTTCTAAACCGACCCCCTCATGACCTTTTGCTCTGGCTCTGGAGTATATATAGATCCCACCTCCGTCGATCATTGTCTCTCCCTTCGTCAGACAAGCAGCTCACTCCTAGCAATCCAACTTCTTAAACAGTCTTAAGCCGCCCCCTTCACCAAGGCGCCCTCCTGTCGACTGTTATTCAACTATTTATATACCTACGCTCATCTATTTCAACACAACTCTTGCCAGCTACACCTATTCATACATACAACACAGTCTAGGCCGTCAATATGTTCGGCCTTGCCCCACAGATGCCCGTCTTGGGTATGGGAGCACCAGTCAGCGCCCCCGACTCCTCCGACTCTGGTTTGGCAGAACACGCTGCAACTGTCCAGTGGGTGCTACACATGTTTGGTTTTCGCAATTCCAAAGCATCTCAAAACCCAGGACCGACACACGACGAGCTGTTGCGTCGCCAGGGCGGCACAACATATCCCGGTGAGAAGATCGCATGGACACCCTGCGGCGCTTCGGCCAACAAACCTCTGGAATGCAGCTCCATTGAGGTTCCCATGGACCATTTCGGCAAGAACTCTGGAGATAAGAAGTTCACTATCCCCCTTATTCGGCTTCGTGGCAAGAATGCCAAGAAGAACGTTCTTTGGAACCCTGGTGGCCCCGGAGGAAGCGGCATCCAAGGCCTCGCTGAAGTTGGCGTTTTGCTAAACATCATTATCGGCGATGAATTCAACATCATTTCATTTGATCCGCGAGCTGTGGAATCTTCTTCCCCACCAGGCAAATGCTACGCGAGCGTAAATCTACGCAACGCCGCTGAGACGTATTTGCCCAAGGAGAATATTGAACACGATGCCGCTGCTACGAAGGCTTGGGCCCAATCTTTTGTCAAGGGATGCGCTAGCAATATGGGAGAGTACGCTTCGTACATTAACACACCTCAGACTGCCGCAGATATGAACAGCATCATTGATGCTGTCGGCCAAAAGAATATGTATTTCTGGGGGCATAGCTACGGTAGCACACTTGGGCAGACCTACGCTACAATGTTTCCTGAGCGCGCCGAGCGAATTGTCGTGGATGGAATTACTAACCAATTTGAGTGGTACGGAAAAGCACTGCCGTCAATGGACTGGGAGGATGCCGAACAGTCTCTCAAGGGTTTTTTCGAAGAATGCATCAAGGCGGGAAGCAGGTGCCCCTTGAGTTCCCAGGCCAAGTCCGCCGATGCGCTCGAGAAGAAGGTGCTCGCTTGGTTTGAGACACTCCGAACGAAGCCTATCAGTGTCTATGTCGACAAGGATAAGTTTGGCCAGCTGAATTATTTCGATTTCTGGTTTTCGGGCGTTTTCGCATCCACGTACAACTCGCTGTTATGGCCAACTCTCGCCAGCAATCTCAACGACGCCATGAATGGAAATGCAACGGCGGCATGGCTAGCGTATTCTGCCGTCGGCCCCTTTGTGCCTATCAACGAGGCTATATACTTTGTCCGGTTCAACGATGGAGCTACTGGTGGAAGTTTCTGGCCTTCTTCGTTATCCGACCTCAACTCAATGCTCAAACAATACTACAAGATCTCCAAGTTCCTGTTCACAACCAACCGATTCTGGTACGCCAAGGCAAGCTGGAACATCGCCAAGACTCACAACTACAAGCCCCGCAAGGGCGTCAAGACAAAGCACCCGCTTCTGGTCTTGTCTGCCAGATACGACCCCGTTTGCTCCCTGGCCTCGGCTAGAACGGCCAGGGACTCGTTTGTCGACTCCCGCCTGGTTTACGTTGATGCATATGGCCACTGCAGTCTCAACACCGTTTCTTCTTGCGCCCAGAAGTACACTCGCGACTACTTCACCAACGGCACACTACCGGACAAGGATGTCAACTGCGGTAAACAGGACATTGACTACTTTGCTGCACCAGACGCTGCTGCTGCGGGCAAAAAGCAGTAAAAGCCTCCACCACCACCAATTGGCAGTGGGTAACACTCAATGCACTCATTGGCTAGGTTGTCTTAATACATCATCACTTACTAGCTTCGCTTTTTTCTTTGTTATTTCAGCATTGGGAGGGATACTTGGACACTTTACGGCATTCTGGGATACGCAATGGCTAAGCTGCGTTTGGGTCAACTAGGACGAGGCTTACCATTTTTTGGAAGTTGGGAGTTTTTTCCTTTTCCTTTCTCTTCTCGTGTTTTTTTTTATTTATTTTACTTTTTCCTTTTTCCTTTGGTTCCAAGCGCAGGGTTTAGTGCGGGTGAGATTTGGCGGCCATCTGAACACAAGAAAGGTTTTACTGCACAAATATTCATGTCACTTGACAGGGTTATGATACATAAGCTACAAGCTTTCAGAAGCAGTTTTTTTATTTAATGAGGCAACAAATGGATATGATTTCTTGAATCTCTTCGCTTTTTTTTTTATCTTCTCCGTCTTGCGTCATTGAACCCTTCGAGGTTTTGGACATGTTGCCGTCAGCCTTATTCTGTGAATTATTAAACCCCCCCAATGTCTTTCGGCCGAGACCTTTTGGTGGGGGCATGCGCGTAGTATGGGCCGGGGGGCTGCGCCCGATCGGAGCGAACCATTGCGGAGCGGAGATTTGATGTCTCGCGAAGCTGGGTTCCCGTCCTCTGTCCGGCAATGAAATGAAAATGCTACAATGCCAATGTATGCAGGGGCCGGTGTAAACTTTTCGATTCAAAAAATCTGATCCGGGTGCAGTGTCCGAGACTCTCAGCGAGAGGGGGTTACTTTTGTGTTGGTTGAAGGGAATGTGCCGTGTTAAGGCTTGATTCTGACTTGCTTTTAGAGCTATTGAAGCCCCCCATCCTCCCCCCCTGCGAAAGGATCTGAAACTATATTCTAGCCAGGCACAGAGGGCATGAGACGGCTCAGATGTAACGGCGAGATTATGTATTAATACAGGTTTGGTGGTAGTTTTGGGTGTGTGTGGTTTGTGATAGAGTTTGCGGCGACGTGGGATTTTGTCTTTACAATGATTCATGAAGAAAGGATTTCTCCGTGGAATGTGACGAGTACATTGAGGAGGTTTTTTTTTTTAACGTAATGATGGTTTGACGAAGATGGAATTGGTTTCTCGATGGCATGGTGATGAAAGGGCAGCTCATGTTGCCAGCGCAGGGTAACGCACCCCGTGCCGTGGGGTGGATTCTGAGCCGAGAAACAAAATGAAGTGGATGAATGCAGGCTGCAGCCCTACGTGGTATGTACGTGAAAGGTTGATGGATGAACGACTGGCCCCTTGAATGGGCAGAAGAGGCCTCCTTATGCCGCCCTTGGAAACCAGCATCGTGGTGTTGGTGATGTCGGTGTTTGGTAAATTGGTGGTGTTATTGGTTACTGTGAATGTATTGTTTACAGTAGGGTAGTGATACTAAATTATGGATTCCTCGTGTAGGAGTCAGGAAAGTTGAAATCCACCTAACCCCGCTGCAATTATAAATCGAACAACCACAACCAGCTGGGCATACCCAGTCATCCAATTCAATGACGTAAATATATGATGAACAGGGGAGTCTCTCGTATCTTTTATTATTCATCAAAAACCCTCTTCTCGATGAATAATCCCACCATCCTCTACGCTGGCATTGCAATTATCTGCTCAGGAGTTCGTAAAATCCGCTAACCCCGGAGTGGGGGAGCCGGACTTCAAGACCAGGCGACGAATGATATGCGGATGTGCGTTACAAAGCAGACGTCGAATATGCTTCGTCTGCCGGTGGTTACCTGATATATAAATGCGCTAGATATGACGTGGAAAAGTAGGAGTTGAACATTTAAGAAGGGATTTGGCAGCTTTTGTCTACACGCTATACAGGTGTGCTTCTCCTACAGTAACAACCAGGCTGCATTACCCCTCCCCCCCCCCTCTTTCTGTCTGCTACGCCCAACTGCAACTTTGTTCGATAAAGTGACACCCTCGAGAATAATCCAAACAACAAAAGCAAAGAACTACGCCATGGCCTCTCCCGTAAAGACTATCGTCGCAACCGGCGTCTCGTCCGGTCTTGTATGTTACTCTCCTTTTTATCTCCTCGGGCCGTGGCGCGAAATGAAGGACAAAGCCTCAATACTACCAACACTCATTATGTTGTGCTAGGCTGACACAAGACACGCATGATGCCTAACACAGGGTTTTGAAGCCGTTAAGCAGCTCCTCGAGACGGCCCAGCCCTACCGGATCATCATTGGCGCCAGAAACACACAGGCTACCAACGCAGCCCTCGATGAGCTTGAGTACAGCAAGTCTACGCACACGGTGACAGTGTTGCCGCTAGAGCTCAACAACCTCAAGGGCGTCAAGACGTTTTCGCAGCAAGTGCTCGAGAATCTTGGTCAAGATAAGATTGATCTCTTGTTGCTGAATGCTGCTATTAGCAACAGCGCTGAGGAGCCTGGGCCTCATGGGTCCCAGTGGTGCGAGACGATGATTGTGAATCATATTTGTGAGTTTATAGTCATTCATTCATATAACCTTATTCTGTTGTGAGAATGACAGCAAACTGACGTGATTTGTTTGGTATAGCGCAACATTACCTCACGCATTTGCTAAAAGAGAAACTGGTCGCCTCCAAGTCGCGTATAGTTGTCGTCTCGTCTGGAGCAGTACGCAACGTACCCGATACAAGTGAGTTACAATTCACTTCACAGCTTTCGAGCTCAAACCCGCCGTGGCGCTGACATTTTCTTCTCAGATACACTGGATACCAACCTCAAGGGCGGTTCTGGCGCCGACTCCAGAGTGGTCTACTGCGAGACCAAGTTTGTTCAGCTACTCGGCGCTCACTGGTGGCGACGTGAGCTGGCTGGTCTCTGCGATGTTGTTGCTGTCTCGCCGGGTCTCATTCCGAATACGGGCCTCAGCAGAGGTAATCACAGTTTGAAGCTCACCATGGATATGCCGGATGCAAAGCCCGTCTCCCAAGGTCAGTTGTCAAAAGAAACCATGCATTCTTCAAAATTTGCTTCAGCGCTGCAAGTGTAATTGTCACAAGTCTCAAGCTCTTCCAGAGCCTTTGCAGAGCTATTCTTCTTGACATGCATGGACTTTGTAAAACCATTTCATTTCTGACTTTTTGTCTCTTTAGGTGCCAAGAGTATTCTTGAAGCTACGACCAGGTCCGACTTCCCAGAGGACCCTGACAGAATCTTCCTCACGAGCTGGGGCGAGTGGTGGCAGCCAAGTGATATTGCAAAGTCTTTGGATAAGGACCTTCAGAACAAGTGGAGCTTTAGCAAAGAGGAAATTGAGAGGGACGCTGGCATTTCCACTTAGATGATGGGGAATGAATGAGTTTGTGGACAGTAATGAAAGTAACAAGAGACTCAAGCTTTTGAGCTGTGAATCAAGATGCTGGCTATGACTTGCGATAGTTCGATCCATCTGTACGGCACTGTCGCATAATTTGAATAATGAATTGATGTCAGATTTAGATGATGTTCATTCTAATTTGTAAGACACAGCAGTGTGTTTGAATACGATTTATGTGGTGATGAAACTTGAAACGACAATGAGAGCATGAAGATGCGAATCTCAATATGGGATTGTTGAACAAAAGGGAATCTAGCAGACTAAAACCGGGTGGCGCAGACATTGTCTTTGATTACATCAATCGTTCACTGAGAAAACTAAATTTACCAAACCTGTTCCTTCTTCTTGTTGGTATATTTCACCTGCAAAAGACAAAATGGCCAGGCACCCATTTGAACAGTGAGCTGAACACCATGACTGTAAGAGCCGATCCGAGGGGGCGTTAAATGCGGGCGAGAGGCCGCCTGTTTCAGACCCTCCAAACTACTCGGAAGATTGAGACAATATAGTCCAAGTGAGTAGGTCAACTGATTACTGGCGTATTGACGGCCATTGTCTCGGCTCGTAAGTGGATGTGACGCTACAGGAATCGGGCCTAGGAAATTTAGAAGGATTATGTGAGCACCACGAAAAAAAGGAGTATGAAGCAATGGAGATGCTTTTGGATGGGTAGTGTGCATCTTGAGTTTGCGGGTAATAAGTTTCCCGTAGGATTAGATCAGGGAGCGGCAAGGTCTTAACTAAGTAGGCGCCAACGAGGTTCACACGCCCTTTAATATACACCCTTGATTCAGTTAGAATCTTCAAGGTACGTATTTTTCATGATATCTCCACGGTTTGTCTTAAATGTTGCACTTGAAGAACTACCCCCTAGGGTTGATTCGCGGATTCTCTCACTGTTGGTGAGGAGGCAATACGCACAAGTCTAAAAAAAGTCAAGACAAATCCTCCGCTACAATGTTCTGCGACATTGATTCAGTTTGTGGTGCGCAGCAAGACTGTTTTCTGCATTGGCTGCAATATCTTGCTTCGTTCACTGATCGGGTTTCGTGTAGGTGAGGTTTGAAGATGCGAGATGAATACGCCAGATATTTGTGGGCTGGGCTTAATATATCTCTATTGAACTAGAAAGGTTCAAAGAACTGACCTCGATGAACTGTTGTAGATAAAGTCGAGGTCAGGTGTTTGTATCAAACATGGCTGCTGAAGAATCAATCCGTCGCTTTGACCACAGCAGCAGCCATTCAATGGAGTCTATCTCTGTTACTGAATCAACAGTGGCATATAACAAGTCCATCACCACGCTGTTCAATTTAAAGGATTTCTATATATTTTACGTTGAATTCCATAGCCCTGGGGATTAGAATTATTGCGAATTTCTTATTCTACTTTGCGCATCTCTAACCCACATAGATAGACCTTGCCATTACTTGCACAAGCAATCCCAACAACCTCAGGGTCCTCCATCGATTGTAAACAGATAAACTTTCAATAACCAGTAATCATCATGTGTCGTTTCCGCATCAGCGCCGTCATCTGCTCTTGCAGCGACGCAAACTGCTGCAAAAAACCATCAACACTAAATGGCCTCGACGCCCAAGTCAACAAAGAACTAGGCTCCCACATCCGGCGCATCAACAGATACGTCCGCGAGGGCAACCCTTGCGCTGATAGTTTCACAAACGAGAACCTAGACAGACTGACTGTTTATTACGGAATGAACCCAGACGACGCCACCTCCAAGCAGGATTGCAAGAACAAGACCTTTGTGATGCTACCCGCAGACCAAGTCTTTGGCGAGTGCTATGACTGTTTGGAATGGTGCTGTCAGTCGCAGGAGCTCGAGGACTTGGAAGGGTTCAATCAGGAGGCTCAGAGCGGTAGGTCGATGCTGGTGGACCATTTTCCCTACGCCGAGAATGCAATGCTTTATTCGTCGGGCTACTTTAACTGCATGCTATCGCACAGCTAGCTGGCTAATCACAGAGGGGTTTGAGAGATGTTTTCACTGTGTCTTTTTTTATTTTCATTCATCATAAAGTCTACTGACAATGGGCACTCTTATTTAGGACCCGTGCGGTGAATTCTCAACTACTCTGTAGAGTTCCCAAGTCCTAACCAGTGTTGAGAGACGTCATGGGATTTCAACAAGAAATTGATGAACGATCAGAAACCCAAGCATCCACTGGATATTATCGCAGCAATCTCCAGTGAACACAAGGTAACACCAAACTGAAGAGCCAAGTTGTAGAGAAACCGGTCGGTGCTCCAGGCACACTCGTATCATGCAGAACCATTACCCGTTAGGCACGATGACTGCGTGTTGGTCAACAAAACAGGGTATAGAGAGGGGTCCAGCATATGTAACAGAATATCACATACCAATATACATCCAATGGTTTTTTTTTTTCTTGGTAGCAACACATCTACATAAACCTTGCACCAACACCGCTCAAATATGACAGACTCATCACAGTTACACGAAACGCAGCTCGCCGAGCGAATACGATTCACTCATGTGATTAAAAGGAATGTGCCTGCCTGAAAAGGTACGAATTGTATGGAAGAGAAGCGGCAAGAATAAATGGGGTTCTGGGTGGTATTTTGACACGTTTGCTTTTCACATTCCATTGAAAGCAGCAATTTTCTTTGTTGTTCAGGGTGGTTTTTGCGCGGAGCAGCCAACACTCTCGGAACAAGTAGCGAACGTGCAGATGTCTAGGTATGCTGCTCTGATTCATTGCAGGAAAGGGTGGACCAGAATCCTGACTCTTCATCATCATGTGGCTGGTATTTTTGAGGGTTTTGGGGATATTTAAAGCACCGTGTAGAACTTGCATTTCCGTTTGATCTCCTCTCTACTCTTCAGCACACTTCAACTTGGAGTTAGCATTTGTTTGCCATCAAACATAACCTGCAGCCAAACCAACAAACACGCAACTTTCAGTCTAAAGCATTCAAGATGAAATTCTCCAGTACGTTAATCTCTGGCAATCCCAAATGTTAAGAGGTCTCATGTAATGACATACTAACACGCATTGCCTCTCAGACACCTTCCTTCCTGCCGTCGTCATGGCCGCCAACGCTGTGTATGGCCACACTCTCCCTTCTCAATCTTTTGAGGTGGATTCCGTTGCCCAGGACACACCTGTAGTTGAAGCTTCCACCGACACCATCGTCGAGCGTCAGGCCAACAAATGCTACATCGAGTGCAAATTTTCGTTGGTGTATGATTGCCTTCGGGGCCCTAGGTGGTTCACTTGCGACACGAAGGGAGTTCTCCGCTGGAGACAGTTTGATGAGAAGTGTCAGAGGGGTTGCCAATGTTTCTGCATCGAATAATCTAGCCGGACGATGCATGGAAAAGTGGCCTGGCCGCTGTGTTGAGGGAAAGACTGCCTCGGAGATGTCATATTAACTTACACGGAGATGGTGGATCCCGCATCTAAGTAGCCATCCAAATGGTGGGAATATGTCAGGAATTGGAAAGCTGTTTGTCATAGGGCATAGAGATTGTAGACGATTAAATGAGTACAATGTTTCTCACAAGTCCAAATAAGAAGCTTGAGAGTATTACACAACTTGGGCTTGGTGGAGTATGCACTCCATTTGCATGGTCTCTCTGTAGGCTTTGATCATTAAGCAAGTAATGTCTTTACCATTCTCCCTTTTCATGCAAATATGGAATCAAAATGATAAACACACAGCGCGAAACAGCAAAAAGAACAAGCCTAGTGCGTCGTTGGCCATTGAAGCTTCTCGTTAGACGGTGACAATAGTTCCATGCGCCCTTGGCGCCTTAGCCCTCATCCGGTATCAGGTAGGTAACCTTGTAACTTTTGGTCAGATCATGCCATTAAAATGCCGACCGAGTAGGAATTAAAATGACCTACGGCAAAGAAGCCAAAAAGAAATACATGTTAATCCTATACTTAATTTATGTATATGTCCCTGATATCTGTAAAAGCAAGGTCTAGTAGGCCATTTGGGATCACCGAGCGCATAGCGATAGAATAATTATAGTCAGAAGAATATAACCATCATTTCTAACCAACCATCTTGATTACGCAGCCCGTGCTCGTTGAAAGAAACAGTTGAGACGAATGGCTTAAGAGTATGGAAGTAAGAGAGTATCTGTTGAATCAAGAGATAAGCGTTCACAGGCTGTTGGGCTACTGATTCAACTTAAAGTTGGCATGTAAATAGCTAAAGACATTTATACACTTATTAACATTTGTAAAACTTTACGATGAGACAAGTAAGTACAAGTGAAGCTTCATTGCTGCAAAAAGCAGATATCAAAGTCATGGTGATTCGTTATGAGAGAAAAGTGATATCGCCTTGTTCATTATAATAAGTAAGGCACTTGAGTGCTGTCGTAAATAGCAGTATTAACGTCGCTCATCAAAATAGTCACATCGGTGTAGGGTAGCCAAAGACCACAATATCCCCCCCCCCCTCAAGGATTCTTTATGTCCCTACTTTCTTACAGTCAATGGTTCATTTTGGTAAACGAGGAATTCACAAATAAAATATTCTGTTGAGTTGAAAAAGTTGCCGAGGCACAGCGGAATACTACCATGGCGGAGCGGCATTGCTCATGAAGTTGTAATTAGAGCATGATGGGCCCAGGCGGAGTTTCGAAAACAGCTCGGCAGCCTACCCACTAAAAGATTTCAGAACAGGCCGTGGTCCGGCATCTAACCGGACATTGGGATTGTGTATTCGGCAGACAGAGCTTATAAATCACAGCCATGTTCGCATATCATCTCCAGCCCTGTTGGCGGAGTTTGGGGGGGATTGCAATATATGCAATCAATGCAATAGTTGATCAGTCAATGGTTATAATCAATACCCTCGGGGGGCTAAAAGTAGACAACGGAGAGAGAGAAAGACGGGCCCACACCGGCCGGGAGGTTGGCCCGGCTCTAACTGGTGAGTGTCCCGGTGAGACATAGGGCGTGTGTCTTAATCTGCTCTGATGTCACAAAACGGTGAATATACCTAATTTGCTTTCAAATCAATAAATGTGCCAATTGCGGAGTAAGGAGGCTAAATCCGCCCGTCGGCTAGATACGAAAGTGCGAGAGCCGCAAGAACGATTGTGTGTGTGTGTGATGTTTGCTGTTTGCTGTTTGCTGTTGTAAATGGGATTGTTCGGTTCCAGATCGGGTAACATACACCAAAGTAGCCTCGATGCCTCGGCACTCGGAGGTTCTTAATAAAAAAAGGAAAAGGTGCGTTCACCGCCCGTCCCCAATCCGGCAGCCAACGCCGGCAGAAAAACGCGAAACGAATTACATCACTCCTCCCCACTTTAACTTTCCCCCCCCAACAGAAAACAGAACAGGCAGAGTAAGCTGAGCGAGTTTTTTATGGCTAGCTCAAGAAAATCGACACAGAGGTCGGATGTACGTAAACGGCAATTAAGTGTCATAACGTACACAAACAACCCCCTTAGCAGACTAATCATCCCCCTCTGGCGCCGAGGGCTTTGATGGGTAGATAGATGTATTAGATGTGTGCCCAGAGAGAGAGGAGCTAAGGCCCGCGCCAGAGACCTGAATCAACTCCTCGGTTTCAAACTTGAATAATCGTTCAGTCAAGCCCCTCCCCCACCAATTATCTGATCCGGAGGGTCGTTTCCTAAAAAAACGACCTTTGCCTGGCCCGCTTTCCCGGCCCTGGAGTGGGCTGCAACCGACGCCTTGTCCGAAGGTCTGCCATCTTTCCCTCGCCGGCGCTTTGTCCGGATTCGGCCGTTCGCCCAGCGGGCCAAAAAAAACGTGGGGCTGGCCACCGTGTGTCGCATCGTGTCCATTTGGCGTGTTGTCCTTGTAATAGGTAGTCAGCTATTTTTTCCCCTTCACTACCTGTTATGTCTTGTCTAGGAAGATGCAAAAAAAAAAATGAATGAGAGGGGGTGGCCCCGGTTCGGTCACCGTGCCGATTCTCCTCCTCCTCCTCCTCCTCCTCCTCCACCCCGTCGTCGCCGCCGCCGCCACACACCCCTTCCCTGGGAAAATCCGCACACGCCGCAGCAGGATCGGCCTGGAAGGCCAAGGAAAATCTAGAATTGTTCTGCCCCATGATTAGCTTTCTTGTGTAAGATCGGTTGGGCGGGGACTTGAGGGGGGGCTAGCAAGAAAGACACTTTTTTTGTTATATAAAGCTAGTGGCCCATCTTAGATTGTGGCTTTGAGATTTCATCATCATCATCATCATCATCATCATCATCATCATCATCATCATCATCACAATTACAAACAACAACCACACACATCCACCACCACCACCAACCACCAACATAACCTCACAATGGCTCGTGACAACCTCTCCGTCATTCTCGTCGAGCGACCCACCGACGACATCATCCCCGGCCAGACCTTCCACCAGAAGACATCGCCTGCCCCTTCGCCCAATGACCTCAAGGATGGCGAGATCCTCGTCGAGGCTCTCTACCTCTCCCTGGACCCGGCCATGCGAGCGTGGTTGAATGGTATGTTGTCAATGAATCAACGGTCCAACATCAATTGGCCAGTGGCCAGCTGTAATTGAAGATGAGAAAGCTAACATTCAACCCCTCAAAGATGTCCGATCCTATGTCCCCCCCGTCCCTCTCAACGGCCTCATGCGCGGTGCCTGCGCCTGCCGCGTCCTTGCTACCAAGAGCAAGCTCGCCGCCGTCGGCGACTTCGTCTACGGCCAGTGCGGCTGGACCGAGTTCGCTATCCTCCCCGAGAGCCGCTTCGAGCCCACATCCTCGTTCCCGGGCCTCAAGGAGCCCCAGGACATGCTCTCCTACCTGGGTCTGACTGGTGTCACGGCCTGGGTCGGCATGAACAACATTGGCAAGCCCAAGGCCGGTGAGACCGTCGTCGTCTCCGGCGCCGCTGGTGCTACTGGCAGCGTGGCTGGTCAGATTGCCAAGATTGCTGGTGCTCGCGTTGTTGGTATCGCTGGTAGCGACGACAAGTGCAAGTGGCTCACTGAGGAGCTGGGCTTTGATGTTGCCATCAACTACAAGGACCCTGACTTCAAGGAGAAGTTCAAGCAGGCCACCCCCAACTACATTGACGTCTACTTTGACAATGGTGCGTACACCTACCCCCCCTCTGGTCTCTCTTTTATCCGTCACATAACATCTACTAACATACAATATCTATAGTCGGTGGTGAGGTTCTCAACGCCTGTCTGGCCCGAGCCAAGGAGTTCGCCCGCTTCGTCATGTGCGGCGGCATCAGCCAGTACAACACCGCCAACCCCCAAGGCCCCAGCAACATCAACCGAGTCATCGCCATGCGTGTCCGCATGGAGGGCTTCATCGTCTTCGACCACGCCGACCAGTTCGCCCAGGCTCGCCAGGAGCTCGCCGGGTGGGCCTCCGAGGGCAAGCTCAAGAAGACGGAGCACATCCTCAAGGGCGGCCTCAAGGTCGCCGAGCAAGGCCTCGTTGATTTGTACAAGGGCTCAAACACTGGCAAGCTGCTGGTTGAGATTAAGAACCCCAACGAGAGCCCCTCCAAGCTGTAAATGTTTTCCATTATGAAAACAGTGACAGGAACAAGAACGAAAAAAAATCAAAAATCTTATAAATAAATGATTATGACATGAGACGACTGGAAATCTGGATACATGTACATAGCGGTGGTGGGCTGGACATAGGATAGGGACACTCAATGGCAAATAGCATTCATGAGAATGCAGTTTTTATTTAAATCACTTCCATTCCTCGACTGTGTCTTTGTTTAGTGTATGAAAATGCTTACTATATGGTGTACAGCAGCTACCTTCATGACGTATACATCCTCCCGCCATGAGCCATTTAAAACCCACGCCTCAACACGGCACCATCCATCCAAGGTTGCTCTAATCATATATATCACTCTTCCAGTAGGCTTCTCCGAATGCGTTCGGTGGGGCCGATGCAAACCAGCCCTGGCCCATCGGCATCCTTCCCAGGTCCCGCCAAAGGGGGCGCCAATCATTGGGTCCTTATTACTGTCACCCAAAACAACATATCGTATACAAATTATACCCTATTGCGGCCCAGCCTCTAATACTATCTATCTAGTATTGGCGGACATCTCTGGGGCACAAGCATGTCTGTAAAGGGTATTAAGAATCGAAATCCCCATGAATGTCATGACATGACTTGCAACATCCCATTACTCGTAACATGTCATGTCATCGACCCATATTGAACGCCACAAACACCTCTCGGCAACACAACAAAGACCAATCATTGCCTAGGATCCAAAAAATAAAATAAAAAAATAACATGGCTTTGGGTCTCAAAATGCTTTTCGAATTACGGCGGCAGCTATGCCGACACTATTAAATCATACAGGTCCGATAATTCATGACACGTCCCGTTTGTACCAAAGCGCCAATATCACAGCCCACCCAAATCCGAATACTATATATACAATCCAATCCAGAGTTTAGCCCAACTGCCACGTCGACTGAGCTGATGCCGGTGTTGTTGTTCTGTCTCTTTCTTCCTTCCTTCCTTCCATTGCTCGGGGTATTCAAAAGATGCGCGTTATACTTGGTCCCACCCACTCTACCTTCTTACACTGCCTCTCTTTTCGCCATTTGTTGATTCTGTCCTCGACCCAACCGGACTTGTAATCAGCCCATTTGGCGTCCTTTGGCAGCGCTGCGCCCTTCTTCATCTTCTTGTTCTGCTCTTCGCTGAGTATCGGCCCCGGCTCACGCGCTTCGCCGTATCGAATCGCTCTCATGAGAATGCACTTCTTCTCGTCCCGACCTCTCCAGTTCCACTGTACACACTTGTCCTCCTTTTGACAAAGCTTTTCGCACTTTTCAGACGAGTCGATGCCAGCGTCGGCCGATGGAACCCAGCTGTCCCAGTCGCCATTATTCCAATTGTCTATGGTCTGGGGCTTGCCTGGATGATGAAAGTTGAATAGATCCGAGTACAGTAGCGGCCGCTGCATACCACAGGTTAGCAATCCATCTGCCAAATATCATAAAACGTTGAGACATAGTAGTTACACAACGTGACAGCAACGCCTTGTTTCGGAAAGGAAGCAAGCTAGGGGCAAAAACAAAATGCACGTCACTTCAGACCTCGAATGTCACACGTACCGAATGCTGTCGCTGGCCAAACTCCCATCTCCAGACGTCAACCATGTCCTTGGGCGACGTCTTATGTAGCGTCAGGACTGGCTGACACCAGTAGCGATCGCTGTACGGAATACCGTGCAGTGGATGTGGGTTAAACATTGGCCAGTACCCTTGAAGGGCAATACTGGCGTTCCACAGAGTCCAGCCTACCACGCTGTCACCGCAGCACTCGCCTCGCAGCAGGGGAAGCCATTTCTCCGTTAGCGGCGGGTCGATATACTGGCCGTGGGGTGAAGTTTCGCGATGGAGCAAAGCCTTAATGGCAGCGCGGCTGAGGACATATCCCGGACCCCCATTGGCAAACCAGGTCTTGATATTTCTCTTAGAGTCAAATCGTCCGGGGGATGGAGAGCCCATGTAAATGGGCTGGTCGGGATCAAAGGTTTGAAGAAAACGGAATGCATTGTCCCAGAAGACATAACTGTCAGACACACCACAAGTCAGCACAAGAGCTAAAGCCAGTTGATTGTGGTTTGTAGCAACCCCTCCAAACGCGAGCGAAAAAAGCCCAGGTGGATTTGTGCTACATCGCACACTCGCTTCGAGACATGGATTATACTCACGTGTCTGTTTCAAAAAAGAAGTAAAAGGGCTTGTTGGGCTTTTCCAACCATGCCCTCTCCAACATGGGCAGAAACTTATACTTGTCGATGATCCAGCCGTCGACGCGCTTCGTTGCCTCCATGTCCTTGTCCAGAGTGCCATTGTTGCGCATCTCCTTTTGCCAGAGGTAGTTTTTGATGTGGGGGTTCTCGGCGACGTTGTAGTAGCTGTCGGGCAGATCCGCGAGGATATCGATGATTTGGTGGTCGCCAACCTTTTCGTCGAGGTCAGAGAAGATGAGAAGTTCGCTCGGGGCGAAACATGCGCTGACGCTGTTGAGCTGCGCTTCGATCTTGGAGCGGTTCTCGCCGTGGCCCATCTTGAGAACGGGCTGGACAAGATTTAGAATATGCTTCGGAAAGCTCTCGCAAAGTTCCTTGGTCGACTTGCCGACGGGGTCGACGGAGATGGGAGCGAAACTGCTGACGGTGGTATAGGGGTAGAAATCGGACGGCTCATGCCAGCCCAGCGCGGGCAGCATCGCAGCGCCATCACCACGACGCCCTAGAAGCACGAAAACGAAGATGACAAAGGATGCTGCGGCGACGGCGATGCGGATGAATCGTTTGTTGAGCGTCATGGCCAGGCGCGGCGAGTCGGGCGCAAGGTTGGGGAAGAGCGTCATTGCAGCGAGGACATTGCATGAACGAACGAGACGCGACGGGCCGAAGGGGGTGATGGAGACGGCTGGTCGACGAGTGCACTGTATCTGCGAAAACAACAGCAGCAGGATACAATTGAAGAGAGAGATTGACGGCCGTCGACAAAGACGAAGACGAAGACGAAGACGGGATAGGATGGAGGAGGCGACTGGCGTTTGATCCCCACAAGCCAACCTTGAAAGCTTCGTTTTTCGTCCTTTGGCCGCTGGACGAAACAACGTTATGTAACTTATACCCGGCTAGGCTGAGCCGGCCACTTCCTAAAAGGGGGCAGTTGGGGACCGATCAAAGGGCAGCCGGCGTATTAGCGCCTCCACCTCCCTAGCTTAAAGAGCTGCGGGGAGCTTAGAGGGTTACGTTAGGTGTTGTTGTAGGGCGCCCCAGGGGTCCTATGCTGATGCTACAGCAGGCAATGCCCACTGTAATTGTATATAGGTAGTAGGTCCAGTACCTGCATGTTAGGCGCCCCCCTGTGTGGCGCACGTGCTCGGTTCCAGCCTTGTCGTACAAACAATACGAGCTGGTTGACAATAACCTGATAACGTAAAATCAGCCCCTGAAGAGCAAGTTGAACGAGGGCCGGCATGCATGTCCCTTTTGGTTGCTGACATCTGCATTATTACCTACAAGTACTAGATAGGCTGTGCCAACTACCCACCTCTCATTATTGTGTCAACTCATGTTGTTTCACGTTTCACTCTGCTGTGCAAAGTATAAATACGGCTTAGCGCTGATGGAGCTGCGAAATGGGTATTGACATTCCTCCATCAATCATCAACAAATCAGTCAGTCAGTGTTTGTAACTGGATGACGGGAGGTCTTGATGGTTTATGACAGGCACCAACACGACTCGATTCAATTGGACAAAATTCTCCCCCCCACCAGCGCGTGAGCCTGCGCCACCTCCCCGGCCCATCGCATCCACTCAGACGGAGAGAAGAAAAAAAAGTTTGTTTGAAAAGCAATATCAAAACAAAAGTTCAGATGAGAGTGGAATGCTAGCTGTGAGAGACAGGGGATCAACAAGCATCTCGGCTTTCACACCGTCTGGTTTGTTTGTCTAGCTAGACTCGGCCAATCAGCACTGCCAATTGGACTCCAGGACCCTATGGCGCCCGCTCAGGTAGTAAGTGAGTGGGGTTGGTTGAGCAGAATAACAAGCTTTTGAGTTGGTTGAATAACATTGTTCGACTCAGGTAAGTGGCTCATGTCTTGTTGGTTTTCATCTAAGCACGTGGACAAAAGTACAGTACAATAAGATGAGCTTGGATAGACAATGCTTGGCGGGTATATCCTATGATTCAGGTTCACTTCCTCTTGTCCTTCACCTCCCGAGGTCGGGCTACAAGAACCTCATTACTCGTGTAGCTCCAGTGTGGCAGACACGTCATGTTACACAGCCTCGCACGACTTGTTACACCATAGTTACAGCTTGCCACTGACCGAATTGTTCTACTTGGATGGCTAAATGGAGACTACATGTGTAAAACTAACTCATGGAGAAGCTGACTGTGCAGCGTCATCATAACACGGGCAAATATTGATCATGGCCCATGCACAGACACCTGATCCAGCAATAAGTGGATAATACATCAATGCTGACATTTCTCTTTATGCGCTTTGCTCCTACCAGTGTATGAGTGTAGGCGGAGTTGCTCTTTTAGTCGGTGTCTGGTGAGAATGAGGCGGAGGGTTAAAAGGTCACCTCCGCCCGAGTTTGAGATGCTGGAGCGCACAGACTTGATGCCAGTGTTCTTGGCACAAGTGTCATGGAAGCATTTCCACGATAAGTCAAACGTTGTGCTGTTTTTTCAACATTTAAAGTATACGTCTGGGGTTACTCTATTTTGCATGTCGCTGCGCCAAAAAATAATAATAATTAGATTGAGCGCCTTGCCAAACACCCAGGAAGAGGGTATTCCGAGTTCTGCCATTTCAACTTCCAACAATAGCAACCCTAAAAACTACATGACAATATTTCAGTTCGAACAGCCGAGATTCTTTCTATCGTCATCTGAGTCATGTGGAAAACTACAATTGCTATAGACTGCTGATTTTGTCCTGGTGGCCCTGCTCCGAAAACGTATTCTCTTTCTCTCTTTTCTAGCCGAACGGGGCGCGCGACTTGTCAAGTTCAATAATTGGAGCCAGCAATTATTTAGAAGTGTTTCGTCAAATTTCAGTGAAACCGACATGAACAAAAGAAATTCTGCTGAAAACTCAGATGATCGGAACTAGCTGGATTTTAACCATGGTATCGGATATACAGGGACGGGCTTTGGGAGAAATCTGCGCTAAACCCGAGTGACCAGTTTCTTTTTTTCTCTTTTGTGAAGGTGGAAAGTTTGTTTGCATTGCCTATGCCTGCTATTTCGCACGGCATCATCTCCCACATAGACATCAATCATTGCGTGGGAGCTGCCAAGCGAGGGACCAGGTATATGATCTACACAGGCAGGACAGGATCCAGCTCAATTGGATCCCAAACTCATAAAGCCTAAGCCAACCCACATCACGAACAGTGAACACAGTGAACATTCTGGTTTTACAATTTTCGATTAAACCCTATATAATGCGCCACGTTTCCTCCCTTCTACCTGTAAACTATGTTGATCGATCTTGAATAGTTGGAGTTGACAAGCCTCCAAGAAGTTGGTCTTACTATTTTACTACAGAAACCATCCAGAAGACACAAATGGTTGATCATCGCCAAGTATACCATCTCAAGAAGAGACCCAGCAACTTTCACCACATGAGACTTTAGCATGTCCATTTACAGACACTCCAATGTAAACCGTTAACGTTGTCCCTGGAAGCTGCCAAATCGTCATTGTCACCGGAAATCTGTGTATTTACGACACGGGCCCCACATATCCGGCCCTTTGGTCCAGAAAGTGATTGTCCCATCCCCATCATGCCGGCCCCCGGAGATGGGCATTTCATCCGAGCAAGTGTTCAACGGGATTCCCGGGGATGAAACCGGACTCTAGCGGCCGCTAGAACACATGCGGGCTGGGAGAGACAGGCACGGAGATTCAGCCTCGGTTCCAATGCCCAAGCAATCTACACACCTTATGCCAAACTATAGTGTTGAGTAACATATATGAGCAGTGGAGTATTATGCCGCACAACTGCTGAGGCTGTGACTGGATAATGAGCATGACCCCCCCCCTCTCTCTCGTTCTATTTCTACAGCTATATTGCAGCAATTGTTGGGATGTATATGCGTGGGGGGGATGGGGGCCAAAGGGTACGATTGATAAGATTTCCGTGTGTCAAATTCATGCCGGGTTCATTGGCCCAATGCATAGCAGACCGAAGCTTTGCTAATAGAAACAAAACAACACCTTCAAGATTACTGCACCCAATAGAAAAAGGAAAAGGCTTCTAGCCTCGGACAACCTCAAATAAACATGCTCTGTTCTTGTGGCGTCGGAACATGTCAAATAATTTGGCCGACTACCGTACACCCGGCGCTCTACTAAAAAAGAGTCACACAAGTTCTCGTCTCTTCCCATCCCGCCGCCAAGGGGGGTTTCTTCAAAAAAGCCCCACCACCCATGCTCGGATCAGATAACTCTAGCGGCGACACTGCGGGTTTTTGCCTAACTTATAATGGTGGGATGGGATCAATGAGAATGGAAGCCAACGTTTAATAACACGTGTTAGCCAGGCCGGGGTAGGCATTTTCTTGTCTTATTTTGGTTGGTATCAAAAACGGTGCGAAAGCCCGCGGCTCTCGGACCTGCGGCAGGCTTTTGGTCTTTTCTTAGAACGCAACCCAACATTTCAGCTCCTCTGAAGAGGAGGGGGAACGGGGGGGTATATTGAAGTGCCAAGGGTCTTTTGTAGTAATAGCCTTGCAAAGCTAAAAAAATTTAAAGCGCTCAGGGGGAGGGGGAGGGGATTGTAGTGCCCAATGGTCGGGACCAACCTGGCAAAGGGTGTAACTTTACCAATTAGCTAACGGCATTTCACTCTCCTCATCCTGGTATCAGGAGAGAGAGCCTAATGGTGGAATCATCCAGAGGCGTGCACTAATGAAACGTGGACATGGAAGATAATGCTGGTGTATCGGGATGGAACTCGGGGCCGGGTCAGCTAGTGAGAGTGCAATGGAACGAAACGTCAGACCGGATATATAAAGACACTATGATGCCCTGGATGGTGGGAATTGAAGCAGTTCTTGAGTTACATTGCCAACTATTCAAAAAATCATCATCAACGGGTCTCAGATTGGACACTCCGTCATACTCAAAGACACCCACTCTTGACAATCTTGACAACTACCTTCAACATGGTCCTCGTCGTGCTTCCCGCGCTGATCCCCGAGATCCCGCGCATCTACGAGATTTACTTCGAAGCATTCAAGAACGAGCGCATGGGCCAAATCATCCTCGATGTTCTCTTCCCCGGTACTCGGGACGAAGCCTTTAGAAAAGCCCACGCGGCGGGCACGCTGGCCTACTGGCACACGACCACCAACCAGTACACGCTCAAGTGCATCGACACGGCATCGGGGGATATTGTAGGCATGGGGCTGGGTGATCTTTACCTTACAGAGAGGAGCGAGGAAGAGCGTGCGAACCATGGCATACCCTGGCTGGAGGGCGAGCAGCGTCAACGGGCCGAGGCGATTCTGAACCCGTTGTGGGAGATGAGGGAGAAGCTGTTTGGTGGCAGACGCTACATCTGTAAGTTCATCCACTCTCCACACTCTCTCTCTCTCTCTCTCTCTCTCTCTCTCTCTCTCCACACACACACATGCATGCATTTGCTTGCATTAGTTCATCATCCCTGTGCAGATTGATAAAGACTAACACATATGCTGTTCCCAGACTGCCATGTCGCTGCCGTTGATCCCAAACACCAGGGCCGTAAAGCCGGCGCGTTGCTGGTGCAGTGGGGTCTCGACCTGGGTGAGAAGACCGGCCTGCCCGTCTACTTTGAGTCCTCGCCCACCACAGCCGGCCTGTACACGAAGCTGGGCTTCGAGCTACTAGAGGACAAGATTGTACACAAGGCTGCGGTGCTGGGCACAGAAGATGACATTGAGGTGCCCCTGATGGTGAAGATGCCGTCGAATGCGGGCATGACTTTTGCCGAGTGGAGGGCGGCAGGCTATCCCGAGTTTGCTGCGTAAAATGGTTGGAATAGAATAGAATAGTTACCAAGCAATGATCATGGGAACAGGAAGGGTTCAAAGACAAAAAAAATACGGGTTGACTTTGGCGAACGATGGGTGGATGTGGGCGTTATATTGCGTGTAAGACTAGCCAAGAATAGGCATGTGGCCGTTTGCAGAAAATTTCCCAATCGTATAGTATGGCCGGCGCAAGTGTTGCTGTCGTAATTAGAGGGTGGATATCCTTCGTAGGTATGCGCGATTATCAGATCATCAGATATGATTACGGCGCAGCCTAAAATCGCCAGCATCCCTGCCCTGACCTTAGCGACCCTCCCAAGGACCCTGGAACCACCCCACCTTAAATCAACTGATTTTAGCACCCACTAGCTCGGGCATTTTGTCAGGGCCAGGCCTCGGTCTTTTGCGCCGCGCGGGTTGGGGGAACACGGTTTTCTCCCTCTTTCTCTCATGTCCTCTAGGTGGTGTGTGCGAGTGTGTATTGGCCGAAGCCCGCTGTCCGTTTCAAGTCTATGCCCGTGGAACTCTGGAGAAATTGGGTGGTGTAGAGCAAAAGAAAAAGAAAATGGACACCCCCCCCCCTCGTTAATAGTAAAGGCCGCGGACATAACTGATCGGTCTCCGGCCGGCTCGAATACGCCGGTGATGGGTGTAGAAAATGGGCATTAATCCTGGGGCGTCTGCTAGATTTGAAGAGGAATGTCTGTGTTTTTTGTTCTTAGGATAGAAGACATTGTTGCATCCTCCGGTGAACGTGGGTACTAATAAATACACTCCTTCAGCAGCACGTTTACACGGATAGTCGGATAGGAAAGATGTTGGAGACGCCGGTGTTGTACACAAAGGTCGCCGCCTACGCCATCGTCGTGCTGTGGGCTGAGATCCGACGAGCTCTCAAGGCGGCCATCATTCGACGACAGGCGCTCTGGTTTGGATCTTCAACAGCGGCGACACGGAGTCGCAACATTGTCATTGTAGGAGCCTCCTTTGCCGGATACCACGCTGCGCGCCTCATTGCCAGACACCTCTCACCTCACAGTCCCTATCGCGTTGTTGTCATCGAGCCCAACAGCCATTTCCAGTTCACATGGGTATTACCGCGGTTCTGTGTTGTACCGGGTCATGAACATAAGGCATTCATCCCTTACGGCGGCAACGTGGCCGATGTCATCGACGGCGCCCTACGCTGGGTGAAAGACCGCGTTGTGAGTATCGACCGCGCCGCTGTACATCTCGAGGGCAGCGACGAGCGCATTCCCTACGACTATCTCGTGATTGCTACGGGCTCAGGCGTCCAGGACGGGCTGCCCTCGCGTGTCAATGCTACAGATAAGTTGGAGGGTATGAAGCGGCTACAGGCGATGCAGCGAGGCATCGCAGACGCCAAGACGGTCGTCGTCGTGGGCGGCGGCGCGGCTGGTGTGGAGGTTGCGACTGATGCGAAGGCTTTGTATCCGGAGAAGCACATTATTCTGGTGCACTCGAGGAGCGCTGTTATGCATCGGTTTGGAAAGGGGCTCCAGGTTGCAGCGCGTGAGGGTCTGGAGAGACTGGGTGTGGAGTTGGTGCTCGAGGAGAGAGTGGTTGGCGAGGACTCTTCCTCGGGCATAGTGACCCTACAATCTGGACGCGAGATCAAGTGCGATTTCTATGTGAGTCTAGAACCAAAACATCCATCCACTGTGTATTCTCATAATACTTTTGTATATCAAGCAAGCTGATATCTTTTCTACAGATGAACTGTGCCGGTCAAAAGCCACTATCCGGCATCATCTCCAGCCTCTCACCAAACGCAATCGCCTCCACCGGCCACATCAAAGTCAAGCCCACTCTCCAAATCGACGACGAAACCCTCCCCAACATCTACACATGCGGCGACGTAGCCGACACCAAAACCCCAAACCCAAATTCTCGGTCGGCGATGCGGCAGGCCTCCGTCGTGGCGGACAATATCCTCCTCGCGGCGACGGGGAAAGCACCGAGCTATAAGTATAAGAACTACTGGGGGGATGGTATTATCAAGTTGACGCTTGGTCTGGTATGTGAAAGTCTTTTTTTTCTTTTGATTGTTTCTCTCGCTGGCTAGGAATATGTGTTGACTGATTCTGCGTTGTCTAGGACCGTTCGGTGACACATTTGGGCGACGGCAACTCGGAGCTCTTGTTCAAATCATTAGAAAAAGAAGAGGCACTCATGTCGGCCATGTGCTGGACACGCATGGGTGAAAAACCATTCGAGGATAGTTATATGACCGCACAGGGATTAGGACCAGACGGCAAGTTGCTAAATGAGGCGTGAACACAGAAAAAAGGCGAAATCAGGTGTTGGTATGAATGAAATTTGTATCTCTTATCGTATAAAACCCAAAGGCTCACTTTCTGTGAGAGTTAATACTACATATATCCACTTAATTGAACCTCGCCACCCAGACATCCATCGTTTGAGCCTTGGTCACCTGCGCAGCCTCCATAGATGCAATGACTGCGTCTCTGGTAGAGCGAAGAAGCGCCTTGACCTTGGGATCGTCTATATGCTCCTCAATTTCCGATAGAAACCCCTTGTCCTGGACAGTCCCCGTCTCCCAGTGTCCATCCAACAGGGCCTTTCCAGGCACGATGACATCCTCCTCTGCCAAAGTCCAACCCTTACCCTGAGCTGCATCCTTGATGGCGCCGGGGCTAGACAGGCATCGGATGTTGGCCTCGCTCGCAGGATTATGAGCTTCAATTGTCGCGCGTACTATAGCAGAGAGGACATGCGGCACGGCAGCGCTCTCTGTAGCTCGCAGCGCGTACTCGGCGATGCAGATGGCCTTGACACGGCCCTTGAGTGCGGCGAGCATGCTGGCAAGAACCTCGGGCGAGTCAAAATACCAGATGCAGTGAGCAAACACAGCAACGTCCCAGCTACTATCCGCATCCTGCTGTTTCAGGAAATCAAGCGGCTGGGCCCGATGCCAGGCAATGCGGCTGCCGACAGCGCTGGCCGAGAGATGCTGCTGAGCCTGGGCCAGCGTGTACGGCGCTCCGTAGTCCGGGGCGGCCGGGTCCACGGCGTCGACATGGCCAGTGGGGCCGACCGCCGAGGCCAACACGGCCGTGCAGTCGCCCTGGCCACAGCCGATTTCTAGGACGCGGCTGCCGGGGGCGATGTGCCACTGGTTGATGAGATTGATACGGTGCTCTGTTTGGCCGATCTGGATTGCGGAGTTGGCTGGGCCGATGGAGTAGGATGCGATTGTGGGTGCTGCCGAGGCCTGGAGGGGCTCGAAGGTGTGGGATAAAGAGGAGGTAGACATTGTAAGTATCTTTTTGTTTTAATCTTATGTTATACAAGAGTGATGATCATGCGAAGGGTGGAAATTGAGATGTGTTGACGTATCGTGATTCAAAGCAAAAACATACACACCAAGCCCATTGATATATACGTGAATGAGTTAAAGTTGAATCCGTTTGTTGCCAACG
This sequence comes from Zelopaecilomyces penicillatus, assembly GCA_005765155.1. Lineage (NCBI taxonomy): Eukaryota > Fungi > Ascomycota > Sordariomycetes > Hypocreales > Pseudodiploosporaceae > Zelopaecilomyces > Zelopaecilomyces penicillatus. The sequence continues at coordinate 5,433,979 of VCCP01000002.1, forward strand.
ATATCCTCAACTCCATTGGCACCACAATCCCCCGCCTGCAGTCCCTACCTACTGAATGCCTGACTCTTCAAACACAATTAGAAATGCATTCCTTCATGACTCACCCCTCCCACCATGTCGAATTCCCCCCCACGCTGATGCTGACAGTGGATCATTCATTCTCTTAGCTCACAGTTATAACAACAAACAACAAAATGATTCACACAAAAATCATGTACGCAAAAGAGGCCAGCAGCAATCACCTTTCCTTAAAAGACAAAAGACTCACGCGTGAGATTTTGATGCTTTCCTTTGAGTCATCCATGCATGTAAATTACGGCTACTCGGCTCGGGTATCTGGGGGATCCTCTATGCAAGTTGCAATTGGTGGTATTTCCCCCGCCTCTTTAACTGCGCCGCCAATGCAGCTAATTGCGATAGTAAGCCTCATCCAAAGTAGGTAGACCAAAGAAAAATGCAATGAAACCTTCCAGCTCACTCACTACACTTGCACCACAATATCCGCAGCAGTAAACACGCAAACATACACGTCTTTAAAAAGTTGTCTGTAGTTTTGGATAATCTTCCGCGTGAGCCTGCAAGTCCGCATACACCGACGCCGATTGATCCCCTGGCAAATGCCGCATACGGCCTAAATCCTCCTCGGCGAGATGTTCCAGCACTTCTATCGGCTCTTTTTTCCCCTCTTCCTCGTCTTTCTTCTGTGGCTCTGCCGCTTTTTCGATGCCTGAAGACTCTCCGATGAGGAGGATCTGTGCGTTTGCGTAGTTGAGGTGTTCGGGCTTAGAAGGCATCCATCGAAGACTGCGGAAATCGTCAAGTATACTGTGATCCTAAGCATCAACAAAGACTCTTTCACAATCTTGGCATATTTCATGACTTCGTTTACTTCTGAGAAAGCACTTACCTTTTAGGATATTCAGGGTCCTTTGGCAAACGGGCATTGGCCGGTCCCTCATGTTGCGGATTCTTCGTACTCAAGATAAAGCTCCCCCTCTCCTTCAGCCCCAGATCTTTCTGGACTTGACCCAACTTCTCCGGCAAGGTAACAATATACACCAAATGACTGTCCCTCCTAGTCGTGGTGATAGCATATACTCCCTCCCCAACGGGTGTCGCTGCCGGAGTATGCCGAGTGCCAACCGTCTTCGTCTCGTAATCGGCGCCTGCGAGAAACTCGCTCTTGATGGTGTCGTATGAAACTCCAGACTTTTCGACAAAGGCCATGAAGCGGTCCTTTCCGCTAAGTGGAAGCTGCTTCTTGGGTAGAGAGACCAGTCTAGTGTTTCCAGCATCGCCAATGGGGCCCTCGCCGAGTTTGGCGTCTTTGGAGATTGGTCGCAACAGGAAATAGGTGCGGGCAACTTCGTCGACGTCGCTGGGTTTGTCGATATTGACGCGAGCGCGGATGAAGAAGTAGATGATGCCCTTTTCGAGAATGTTTGATGGAACGTCAGGTTCTTTGCCTGGTTGAATGGCACTCTCGTCCTTTTGAATAGTTTCGTCCTCATCTTCCCCATCTTCCTCAGAAATATCGCTCTCATCCTCTACGTCTTCTGCTTTCGCTGCTTCATCAGACTTCTCTTGCTTCATGCCTGGCATATCATCTAGTGTCGTCTGCTTTTCTTTCTTGACCCGTTTTGCTTCTGGCCTATCTTTGTCGGTCTGATGTTTGTCGCCTGCAGATACCGATGCGCTTGCTTGTTTCGATCCATTCTGGTTCTTCGGCTCACTTCCTGCCATTGTTATTTGTTCTTCGTGTCTCAATTAAGTACAATTATCAGCTATAGTAATGGTGCAGCAACAGAATGTTTACGTAGACAACAAGGCAACGGTTGTTTTTGCAACAACATCTCCTGGTATATCTGCTGGTGATGTCATAGATCTGTCAGATCTTGGATGATCTGCATTGGCTGCTTGCTGATCGTCAGACAAACGTGATGCATTAAACTAGCTGAAAAAGACACTCGCATGTATACGAATAATTACTATTGATTGTCTGTCTCTTGAGTTTATCTATTGTCAGCTTCAAATGGTGATGCTCAGTCCTTTTACTCTTCGCCGAGCCATAAGGCTGATTGCTCTGCTGTTCGACATGGCAAGTAGCATCAAACAGCGGGTAGTCACCTGTAACTTCCCTGGATAGATGCTCCAGCAGCAGCTCCAACTATTTCATCCACAGCCTCCAGGTTTTGCCCAGAATCCCATCACTGTCATCATCGCGATGCCTCATCTCAAGTCTCAAGTTTACAGACAATGCGGGTTCTCCTCCACTCCCACTTCCCTGTAGGCCATGCCTATCCTATGCAAGCCGTCGCCCAGTCATTGATAGACAGAGGCCACGAAGTCGTCTGGCTGACCAGCTCCGCCCATGAAAGCCGAGTCAAGGCCACCGGAGCAACTTTCGCTGCGACCAAAGCCATCGCCAGTGTTGATGCCGCTCTCATCCAGCACAACATCACAGGGCTCTTCGAAAAGGATTATTGCCACCTTGAGTCTCACCTCATCGCCCAGGTTGCCGACTACCGCTCTGTACTGGCCTCGTTTCCAGCTGATGTGCTACTTGTCGACGTCTTTCCACATGGAGCCCAAGCCCTGTATGACCTTGGCGAGATCGGCGTGTACGCGACCGTGGGGGTGGTTCCGTTCTATACTTCTGGTGCTGGTGCCCCGATGTCAGGTTCAGGTGACCAGCCATCCGTATCCTGGCTTGCCAGAATAGAAACATCACTACGGCATCTGATACACCAATGGGCTGTGTTGCCTCTTCTCCTTCAACCTGTGATCAACCGACAAAGAAGCATACTGGGCCTACAGGGACTTCCATACGGCGAGCCCCCAGAATGCTTCATGTATAGCCCATTTCTTCATATCCAAGCTTCTTGTCCGACCCTAGAGTTCTCTCAACTGCCCCAACCTCAAAGTCTTCGCCACAGTATCGCTTACGTTGGTCCTCTTGTCAGCTCGTCAACAGGTATATCAACTCAATTACCGTCGTGGTGGAACCGTGTACTTTCACACGACAAGATAGTTGGCATAACTCAAGGAACTTTTGCCATGGACCCGTCTTCCTTGATCATCCCCGCCATCAAAGCGTTTGAACGCGACACGGAAGTACTCATTATAGTTATATCTCCACACGCCGATGCAATCCGAGACCAGGCCAAAGACTCGGATAATGTTCTCTACGCCAACTGGCTACCATACCATTTATTGCTTCCTCGTCTTGTTCTCTTCATCACCAATGGCGGTTACGGGAGCATCACGCAAGCCCTTTCACATGGCGTGCCTCTTCTCTGCGCTGGCCAGACCGAAGACAAAAAGGACACAGCCGCCAGAGTCGCATGGAGTGGTGCTGGCATTGATTTAAAAACAGACAGTCCCTCTCCTGATCAAGTTCGAATAGCAGCTCAGCGTATTTTACATACTCTTACATACAAGTCAAGAGCTGATTTCCTCAAGAAAGAGTTGGATGGTTTGGCAGGAGGCGAAGCAGCTTGCAACCTACTTGAAAAGCTAGCTTGTAGAATACAGAACAGCAAATCATAGTGAATGCGATAATTAATTAGATAGGACTAGGTAATATTTTTGGGGAAAAGACATTGTCTATATAAATAGCTATCTCAAAGGGATTGTTGACCTCTTTGACATTTTGGACAACCATCCAAATCCTAGTGATCGTACCAATGACCTTTTCCACTCCTTTTTAATAAATCAATCCCCAAAACGCCCTTTTCCAACCCGTAATCCAATTCAATGCATCCAGTGGGTATCATGTCTAATTATCGGCCTAGCTCCAGCCATCTTTTCTAACTGATTGTGACTGCCAATATCAGGATCCGTGTTCATAGGATCTAAGACTGTTAGAGCCTGTAGACTACCAATGCATGTAACGCGACTATCTAAGCTTACCTCTCTGGATTTTGTTGCATTCCTCATTGAGGCTTGCTTAAAGGAATGCCGTAATTCTTGTATTCGGCATCCCAGCATTCGTAGACCGGGCACCCTTCGCACCCTTCCCAGTCTTTGTGGTATTTGCGGTCTTTGCACCCCTCGCATCCACTGCCGCCTTTGCGGCTTTGCCCTTTTCACCAAAGACAGGATGGTCAGGAGAATAACGGCTCTTGCGATGCTTGGAATAACCAGGGTTGTAGTCACCACAGATTGGCTGGTAGCTAACAGAGCAAGTACTATGCTCAGGTGGCAAATCGAAAACAACTCTAGGTTTAGGCTCAGGGGTAGGTTTATTGACGGCTCGCTCGTCGCTGATCGACGAGCCCTTGGACACACAGCAACCCATTTTGATTGATGCGAGTTGGGGTTGGTTTTTCGTTTGAGGAGGAGATGAAAACGGTGAGGAAGTAGTTCTTCGGTGTGAGTGAAGACTGTAGATAAAATGCGTTGAGTGGCAGATGGTGTTACTTATAGTAAGTAAGTTGGGGAGAAGAGCTGTTTGCTGTTTGAAGATGTGAATTGATCTGATTGTTCCTGATGAAGAAGCAGATACGAAAGAGAAAGAAGAAGCTGTATTGAAAGGGGCAAGCACCGAATTTATACGTCTATGGGAAGCCTCCAAGAACTCTAAAGCCCACCGCGAAAAAATTGATGCTGTCAACTTAAAATCGGGTTGTCATGTGTAAATCTTGAAAAGCATCAGTCGGAGATGCATCAGAGCGTGAATGTGCACCAGAAAGCCACAACCTTAACTAGAGCCCATCACACTTCGTCCCTATTTGGGCTTCGTGCAGATAGTTATCTCGCATTGACAAAAGGCTTGAATGCTAAGCATCTCATTCTCCATCGACAAAAAAAAGGGAAAGGACTCCAAAGGGAACACGCGTGGGTATGGTTGAGAACAACAGGGATTTGCGGTGTTGTGTGTCAGAGTCAACTCTAAAGTTAGAGTTGGAAGACTCCGCTCCCACAAACGACTTGCCTCACTACCTTGCGACTCTTCACTTTCTACCAGCCCAGAAACGCAAAAGAGCCTCCTTCTTGTTCTTGGGTGGCGGCAATGGCTCTCGATTCTGATCCTTTTCGCTCAGCGGCAGTCCGTCGTTACCAACATTCGTCACAGCATTCTGCTGTTTACCCAGATAGTAGTTGGTTTGGAAACAAGCGGCTATCAGAGGAATAAAGGCGAGAACCAGCGCAGGCGTAATACAAAAATATAGAGTTCTGCGGTACGCCTCAATTGTGCCTTGCCGCATGGGACTGTCATAGGGATAATTTTTGCGTACTGCCTTGACGTTGCTGAAAATCTTCTTGATGTCAGCTGCTGTGGCGCTCTCAGGTAAGTGCTCACGAAGTTGCTTAGGCATTTGAGAAGACCAAATGACGGCAACGATGGCACTTCCGATGGCGCTACCAATCTTAGACCACAGAGATAACAGAGAGATGGCCAGAGCAACGTCCTGATGCGGCACGGAAGCTTGTGAGGCAACTCGGGAACCAACCACAGACATGGCGCCTCCAGCACCGATGAGGATCTGAGAAATGACCATGGCCGCTGTGCTAATACTTGCGTGACGCCCATCCAAAAGTATGCCCATGCCGAGAATCTTGAGACACAGACCAAAGATTTGGATGGCCTTGTATCTATGGGTCCATCGCTGCAAGAGGCCTGCTATGGGGCCAAAAATACAGAGAGCTATCGTGAGTGTGTTTCCATAGTACACCCAATTTTGCTGACTCCATGGTTTGGCGACGAGTACATATGAACTCCAGTATAGACTGCGGATATTTCCAGCGACTAGAAGAGGTAAAAGAAATATCAGCAAACCGTGATTCATAACTCAGAAATTCAAGTTAGTAAAGACGAGGAGGGGTGGGGAGCAACTAACTGAAATAGAAGCTGTCAATAACAACGGCCATGACAAATGTCTTGTTACAGACCAAGCATCGAGGAGCACTAGGCATCTTTGCCCATTTCATCTCATAAACAACATAGGTAATGAGAAGAACACCACCGACGACCATCATGGCAATAAGCGACTCGTTGCGCCAACCGTGGTCTGCATATGTTTTGAGCGAGAAAGGTAAAAGAAGTAGTGACCACCCAAAACCCAAGAGAATGAGACCAAACGCATCAATCTCGTACCAATTCTTCAATAGCCTTTGCATCCATGAGGCATCTGGCTTTACAGCAGGAGCCACGATGTCGCCGTGTGGTTTCTCGGTACCTTCCTTCTCTGCAGCCTCACCTGCAGCCCGTCTCGCAGCGTTACTCGAGGCCATATTCACAATACCTTGCTGCCTTGCCTTACGGTCCAGATAGATGAGCGTCACAATTGCTGGGCCAAGTGCGGCCGGCATGATGATAGCAAACATACCATAACCCCTTGTGAAGTATTAGTGCAAGTTTCTCCAAGAATTTTCACGACAGCTTGGTAAGTTTAAAGACTGGGAACACTCTACGTACCACCGCCACTGGTTTCGGGACGACATGGCGCTGACGATCTTACCCGAGAACCAAGTATTGATAATAAAAGGCGTTGACAGAAGAGAGCTCACGAACCCACGCCACTCCAACGGCGTCAGATCTGCTACAATGATATCGTTTGTGAGGTCCAGACCGGAACCGCCAACGGCGACAAACACTTCACCGACAATGTAAGACGAAATGCTCTGCGACGTAGCAGCAATGATATACCCAACAGTATAGAAGAACAGCGCGAGAACATAGGTATAGGGCCGGGACGTAATGTCGGACAACTTGGCAATGAATGGCTTAGCTACAGCACTGATGATGCTGGTAGCAATAGAGAGCGTCGATAGCACAGAGCTGTGCTGCTTGTAGTAAGACGAGGCGTCAATGCTATAATAAGACGTCGTTGAGGAGTCAAGCGAGTAGGCCCACGCGCAGACCAGCACTGAGGCACCGACGAGATAGAGCGTTTTGCGATTCGCCCTGGCTTCTCTGTAAACGGCTTCCATGCGCGTCACGCCCTGGGATTGAACCACATGACCGACATCAGACTCAAGCATCATGTCAATTGGACGCTTCTCATCCCCAGTCATGTTTACCGGCTCCAACGGTGAAGAGTGTGCCACTGCCATTGAGAGGGTTGAAAGACGCGCGATGAGGCAGGCGAGAAAGAAGAAGAAACAAAAAGTTGGTGATCCGAGAATGGTTCACCAGTACGGTGACATGTGTGGTATTTGTATCATCGCTTCAATGAACAACCTATATATAGTACGTTCAACCGAGCCTATGTACTCGAATACCCGTCCAAGTCTGCCGCATAGCGCAACCGACGGGGTCTCGAACAGGAATCGCACCAAACACGAACCCTTGGCGCCCCAATAATCTCACCCAAACAAGGAAGTTGCTCCAAACGTCTGGGATCCATTAGTGGTGGAGAAATCGGGGTGGGGCTTGAAAATCTTATCTAATCTGATCATCACATGTACCTTGCCACCACTTTAGTTACCATCTGATAAAAAAGTCTGCTGCCTAGATGTGGATGTAGAGAAAGCGAGTGCCGCTGCAGTCATCACTACAAGTAATTTAGATCGAAGCCCGCAAATCTAGCGAGTTTTTTCGTCTGGTTCTTCTTTGACGAATAAGAGAGCCTGGCTGTAATATTTAGCGTGCCGAAGAGTCAACACACTAGGCGCTGAATAACAAACAACAGCCTTTGTCATCTCTCTATTTCCATGCGAGGTTTTCAGGTGTTGTGATTTTTATCTTAGCTAGCTGCCAAGAGCCAAACCATCACATTTTCCCACTTGGACCTTGCATATGTTTCGGGCCGTGCGAGGGCTGATTGACCAGCTTTGCGTATAAATGGCTATTTACGAGACTGCAGGCCATGCCGGTTAGGCTATTGGATGGTGGTTGGCTAACCCGCATCGAAACATGCTGTTTGGAAAATACGAATACGTGTGGTTTCCGAAGCAGAAGAAATCGACATGCAACATTCGATAGTTGTGACAAATTTGGTTGGACGTCACCAGGAGACCATCATGGAGAATATTGTTGATTCGTGTTGATATACTTGTCTTTGCCACAGAGCATGTGATTCCTTGAGTCACATAATTCTCGAGAGCTTAAGCTTTACGCCCGAGAGTTTGGCGCTTGCTAGTTCTTCGATGCTGGCTCCTCCCTTCCCGCCACCTGTACATCGGCTCCGTCTTCGCTAAACATGGTTTCCTGAGCTGTAAGCTAGTAGTTAGTATAAAGAAAAGAGACAATCGTCACGAGGTGATTTTTGAGGAATTTTCATACCACTCCAAAGCTCAGCATAGACACCGGCCCGATCAATCAGTTCCCTGTGTGTGCCCATCTCGGCCACTTTACCCTCGTTCAGCACGATAATGAGGTCTGAATCAAAGATGGTGCGCAGTCGGTGCGCCACAAAAACACTCGTTCGGCCCTTTTCCCGCAGAATGCCGTTGATATTGATCATCAGGGCCTGCTCAGTGTGAGTATCCAGCGCACTGGTAGCCTCGTCGAAGAACAACAGCGGCGGATCCTTAAGAAGTAGCCGGCTCATGGCCAGCCGCTGTTTCTCGCCCCCGGAAATCATCATGCCTCGCTCGCCAACCTTGGTCCCGTAGCCATCAGGAAACTTCTCAATAATGTCATGGATCCGAGCCCGTTTCGCGGCCGCGATAACCTGTTCTTGAGAGGCGTCAATGGAACCATACCGAATGTTGTGCTCCACAGTATCATTGAAAAGCGGCGTGTCTTGAGGCACTACACCAATGGACCTGCGCAGCGAGTCTACTGTAACATCTCGAATGTCTTGATCATCAATGAGAATGCGGCCACCTTGGACATCGTAGGATCGGAATAACAGTCGGAGTAAAGTGGACTTGCCGCATCCACTTGGACCAACAACCGCGATCTTCTTCCCGGCTGGTATTGTCAGCGATAGGCCTTGCAGAATAGGCCGATCGGGGTGATATCCGAAGTTGACATTCTCAAATCTAATCTCACCACCCTTGACAAGAGCTAGCGGCTTGGCGTTGGGCTTGTCCGTGATGCTAACATTCACCTTTTGCAGGTTGAACAGCGTTTCCATGTCGAGGAGAGATTGGCGGAGCTCACGGTAAACAGAGCCTAGGAAGTTCAATGGAACCGAGAGCTGGAAAACCAGCTGATTGACCATGACCAAGTCTCCTACTGTCAAGGATCCGGTTGCAACGCCATCGGCAGCAAGGTACATCATAGCTGTAAGAGCGGAGGAGAAGATGATATTCTGCCCGCTGTTGAGAAAAGCCAGTGACGTAGCCACCTTGATTGAGCTCTTTTCATACTCTTTCAATGCCTTGTCATACCGGGCCACCTCGAACCTTTCATTGTTGAAGTACTTAACGGCCTCGTAGTTGATGAGTGAGTCTACAGCCACAGTCGAGGCCTTGTTATCAGCTGCATTCGCCTGTCTGCGAAACTTGGTTCTCCATGCCGTCGTCCAGATAGTAAAAGCCGTATATCCCACCATCGTCAACACAGTAATAGCAGCAAACTTCGCGCCGTACTGCCATGTGAGGATGCCACAGACCATGCTGATTTCCAAGGCGGTAGGTAGGATGTGAAAGACCATGCTAGTTAAGAGGAAGCTGATACCCTTGGTTCCCCTGTCAATAGCTCGTGTCAACCCACCTGTTTGTTTTGAGAGGTGAAAGCCCAAATCGAGACGTAGTAGATGGTCAAACACATTTCGTGCAACTGAGCGAATGGCTTTCTGAGCAACAGAGGCAAAGACGGCATTTCGGATCTCCTGAAATATAGTGGCTCCTACTCTGGTGGCTCCATACGCAAGAATCATGGTTCCAGCAATTGTTGTCGCGGTCCCGCCAACGGCAACAATGTCAATGTTCATCGAGTCCACGATGCTCTTGAAATAGAACGGCACCTGCACATTCATCACCTTTGCACCAATCAACAGGGTCACTGCAAGTCCCACTCGGAACTTGGTTCCCAAGTTGTCTTTAGGCCAGAGGTACCGCGACATCTCCCTCATGATCGCCCAATCTGCCTTGCGCTGCTCCGTCGCTGATTTCTCAGCAGGCGCCAAGGGATCATTTTTAGCCGCCTTGGGATCTACTTTTGATTTCGTAGCAGCAGGTAATATTGTTGCAGTCGTTATCGCAGCAGGCTTTGCACCTCCGCTGGATGTTGGTGCTTGTTCGCGTTGTCGGACTGCCGAGGTTCGGAGGGGTTGAACAAATGCTGCAATTGGCCGTTGGTGAAGCCACGAGGGCCGGTCATAGACCTTCGTGAAGCTGCACCGCGGACATTGGAGCGATGCCCGGGGGAGTATTCGGGGAATCATCGTCACGCTTCACCTTAGTGAGAGCATGATGTGGTCGGATGGTAGAGGGGTCGCAAGCGTTTAGAGCTGTCGCGTCTGTCGCAGCTTGGCGGGGAGGGTTCCTTGGCACGTGTTGCGATAATTGCGCCTCCAGAGTAGAGTCCAAGACAGCTTCGAGTGTCTAAATCAAGAAATAAAAGAGAAAGCAAGTGAACCAAATTGCATGAGAAAAAAAAAGAAGGAAAGAGGTCACGAGTCGAGCAGTGTCCAACTCGAGGGCTATTCACTTGCGCCAATTTCTTGGCGTATCTGTTGCTGCCAGCCCTGTCTGCTCGCAAGCTAGCGATGTAATGGTGTCATCGTTTAACACCTCAGGCACCACCAACGGTTTGATGATCATTGCCAATCCACAATGAACTCATTGAACGCTGCATTCACTACAAACATTAAGATATAACAACACGTATCACTGTGAAAACAATAAAATGAGAAAAACACACGAAGGAGTTTGTAAAGTTTTTGCTTATGAGCTTCTTGGCTTCTTAACTGGCAATCTCCGTGAATCATAGTATTCACCAAAGCCCGTTTGCTCCATCGCTCACTTCATCACTCCAATGTCTCGTCTTCTCATTCTCTGGGGACAGCTCTCTTCGTTTAATCCAAACCCTAAGTGGCTTCTTTGGAAGCCTAGTCGCAAGGGGCTTCACAGTCTGAGGAACTTTCCACGGTTCTCCTTTCGGCGACTGAATATCGTAAAACGTGATGATGACTGCCACATACAGAAGCATCTCGCGGAGCGCAAAGTGTCTTCCCTTGCACATTTTAGAGCCACCACCTGTTTGTTTTGGGCAATCAAAGTTAACCTTTTTCCATGTATAATGAGCTAAAGTTGCAGAAAATAACTTACCGAATGGTCTGATAGTGCCCAGGTCTGCTGAGCGAGTCTTATTCCCATCCTCATCCACGCTCTCTTTTATATGCCTATCCGCCTGCCACTCTTTGGGAAATGGGAAATACTTTGGATCGAATTGATGAGTCTCCTGTACCACGTGTGCATATGAGCCCTTTTCTAGCACATACGATCTGCTCTCCCCTGAGCCTCTGTCTTGCAGCACGGTGTCTTCGTGGATCTTTTTGAAAGACCACATCCCCGCATAGACTCTCAGTGTCTCTATATAGGAGGACTTGAAAAGGGGGCACTTTGAGATGAGCCCTTCTACATCAACGCTCTCCAGCTTCGCTGGGACCCAGACTGCCTGTCCAAACTCATTCTTCGGCTGCACTGCCTTGACATAGGGGGCAATTTCTTCGCGAACTTCCTCAAGTAAAACGACATCTCGGCATAGCTCAAAGAGCATCCATGTGATGAGCGGATTGGAATTGGCATTTGTTGCCCAGGCCAGTGCCAGGTCGCATGAAGCCCGGCTCTGCAGCGACAGGCCGTGTTTGCTGAACTGCTCCACGCGCCCTTTCACAAGTCTGCTAACGTTGTCCAGATCCTGCCATCTCGCTCCTGGGTCTTCTCCATTGAGATGCTTTTCCAAAGCCTCGCCAAACTCTTCTGTATATGCCAGGATCTTTCTACGTGCCAGCTTCGCGCTCTGAAGCCGTGGCCACGGAACCCACGCTGGAACCCCAGCCGCCAACAAAAGGAACGCCCGATCGAAAACCCAGAGAAACTGCCAAATGTCGGGGAAATTCTCAACAAAATCGGTGCCAAAAAGCGCAGGGCTCGCCGTTTTTGCGACAAAGTTTCTGACAAGCTCCATCAGATCAGCTTCAACAAAGTTGCCTCCCTGGCCGTCCCCATTCTCGATTACATCCAAATCCGCCAGCCGTTCCCAGTCCATCTGGTCAGATGGATAGCTGTTGAACGTAACGAAATCGGTAATGCTGGCCTCCAAACCTTTTAAAGTTGTCTGAACGGTCTCTCCCAACCCCGGCTCTCCAAGCAAAAATTTGTACTGAGCATGAGCATCAGGAAGCATCGTGCTGTAGAGATCCAGTTCTTCTTTGCGAAAACCAAACGTAGATGCGAGCAAGTGATTGGCAAGCTTCTGGTCCTCAGCCAGTGGTCGTTGCATGTTGAGAAACGAGGTTCCAAGAGAAGGCTTATGAATGAAATAGTGTCGCTTGCCCATCATCCAGAGAGAAAAGATACCTTCTGGAAATCGATCCCGAAGGCTCTCGAGATAGCTCACTCTGTTAAACGCCAGCCAAGGGGCGTGGCCGATGAAAGGCAACCAATGCCCCAACGTCGGAGGAGCTTTCCCACTCGCGCTCACTGCTTTTGCGGCGCTTTCTGAGAGCATCTTGGTGATAGAGACTGTGATGATCAAAGCTATCAAGGTCGCAACCGCAATGGACTGTTGCAGGCCGCCAGAGAAACCCCCCGCCACGCTGGCCCACAGACTTTGAGGGCTTTCCATTGCGAGGAATTGAGTCAAGAGGCGTATTATGGTGGTTTCCAGTACTTTAGGTGCACAATTTTTTCAACTTGGTCGCCTCAAGCGTCCTGTCGCAGCTGTATTGCTGCATAGGTAGATGAAATAGCTTCGAGCCCAGCAAGCCGATGACGTTGTGTGAAGGATGCCAGAGACAATATGCACGCCCTTCTTTACGGCTGAAAAGTCGCTGGTTGGACTAGAATCCTCCTTTTTCTTGGGTTTTTTTGTTCTTTTGAAAAGGTTGGCTGAATGACGATCAATAATCGGGGTTCGTGTCAGATGGGAAGAACTTTGGAGGCAGTGCTGGCATGACAGGTGTTTTGTTTTGGTGAAGACTGATCCGACTTTAGTACCTTTAGGTATTCAAGAGTGTGGACATGTAGTATGAGGTACATGATAGTACTTCAAGACCTAATCAATTAGAGTGGGCTTAGTTTTCCCCAGGTTGCCCAGTTTAGGCTACCTGTAGGGCTGTGGACAGGAGAAAGGCGAACACTTGAACACGAACATCAAAAACTTGATGCTGTACAAATGCCAGTGAGGGTGTTAGTTGCTACTTTTCGAAATGTAGATAGCAGCTTAAAACTGATGTATATGCACGCGAGTATGAACTAAATCGTATGAAGAGCCCATTCCGGGTTTTCACTAGGGGGGTGTAAAATCAACAACGGAACAGCCTCAAATACAATCCCAAACTCCAGATAATTAGCTTCCCAACCCAACCTTGGATCATTAGTATTTGTTCACTTCGGCTTCTGTCCATCCATCGCCCTCTGCTCCATTCGGATTAACCGTGCTGTTCTGTTAATCCTCTCAATCTCTCCGCGCGCACCATCCCAGGCCTTCCTCTTGCCAACAAAGAGCCTCCAGATCGCAGCCGCAGAAACACCATCCATGACCAAATGCCACAGCTCACGATTCGTCCACCAAAACCACCAGCCTCGCCACCCCCAGCCCGTGTGTTCTTCGACGCCCATCCCTGCCGTCTTGTCGGCCCATAGCAGCCATTCCCGCTGGGGTACCGTAGCTGGGATCACGGCGCCGTGCTGGGAGAGACGAGAGATGCGCACCTCCTGTCGGTCTACCCAACGTGCCATCTTTGCGGGTGAGGGGAGGCTGGATTGACCGGACCACACCTGAGCGACGCACATACTGGTTATATCGGCGAGGAAAAAAGCGCCTACGGCGAACCAGACACAGCCGAGGAAGGCTAAGGATTCTGGGTGGTCGAGAGAAAAGACGTTTTGGTAGAGACGCGGTAGCTGCCGGCCCCTGGAGCCGGGGGATTTTTCCCAGATTGCGGATATCTTGGTGGATGGATTGAAACGAGGTTCTATTAAGCCAAGATCGTTCCGATACCCCGTGCAGCAGATGACTGCGTCCGCCTGTATCCTCCTGCCATCGTTGAGCTCCAATTCCCGTGGCCCTAGAAAGCGCTTGATGCCAGCAACAGAGCGCACAGCCTCTGATCGTAAATTGGATATCAGTGTGTCGGATATGATCGGGTTCACGGCCGTGACGGGGGGGGCAGGATGAAGCCGCCAGTCTGGATTGGGTTGGCCAAAGGCCTCACCCATAAGTTTCGTCGCAACCTTGTTGATGAGCCGCTCGGCCACAGAGGGGAGCCACCTGGTCAAGAAACCCTGGATGATGGTGCGCCTGTGCGATGCTCGATGCGTAAACGGTAAGCCTTTCACAAGTCGAGGAAACTAATAAATCGGTTATTAGCAAAATGCATACACCTAGCTTACTTGCTCCATTTGATCAGTGGTTTTTGAAGGATTTGCTTACAACAAAGGCTCCATGATTATGGGAAACGGAAATGCTCGATGCATGTCCAATTAGAGCATCTGAAATGTCGCTACCAGTGTTTCCAAGACCAACAACAACGACATTCATGCCGTCAAAAGCCTCGGGCCTGGATCTTCCAGTCAGCACAAACTCCTTGGTCACCAATCTCCCCCAAGACTGCTGGTTCTTCTCCTCTTATCGTCACCGTTGGGAGAGACAACTCACTTCTTGAACCCTCTAGAATGCAATATCCTCCCAGCAAACAGCTCTGAGCCATCAAACTGCGGCATCATAGGCCGAACATGCGGACCCGTCGCCACGAGAACCTTGTCGAACCACTCTGGCGGCATGCCTTGCAGCTCGAGCCGCCATCGCCCGCTGCTGTCTTCCCGGCAGACCTGCTTCACGGTGGTGTTGAGTCTAAAGTGCGGGCGCAGACCAAAGTGGTCGACATAGCGCTCAAGATACTCTTCGATTTGCTTCGCGGAACAGAATGACGGAACGTCTAGCAAAATGAAACCGTCCGATTAGCTCTTTGCTATTGATCTTAAAGGTTTGTCTGGCGCAAAAGGTACTGCCTTACCACTGGGGAAAGGGAAATCGGTATAGCACAGCTAATAAGGACGACGCAGGCCAGTGTTGTCAGCAAATAGTATCTCCCAGTTTATAGGATGTTGAAATGTCAACAGAGATTGGGCTGGCGGATCTTACACGTTCAGTGGAGACGTTTGATTGAGTAGCTGCGGCGCTCACTGTCAGCAACGATGAATCACAAGAATCCGGCTTGTAAGCGCATTTTCATAATGTAGCCAGCCACAGGTGAGAGGAAAAACTACGCACTCGGCAAGATACTCAGCGTCTCCTCGTCCTCGGTGAAGTGCCACAGCCCACCAACATAGCTACTCCGCTCGAATCCCGTCACGTCAAAGCCTTCTTCCAGCAGGTTTTTGACTCCAACAATGCCCATGCCCCCTGGTGGTTCACACGGAATTTTCCCACTCTGTTAGCCAACATCCCTTTCGTCAGGTACGCGATAATCATGCGCTGGGGCAAGATGCGCCTGCGCTTTGCGGATCATCTTACCGAGACCGATGACGGCGACTGTTTCTCGTCGCGGTGTGCTCATTGCCACGATTCGCTAGCCAGCCAGCCAGCCAGCATTACTTATGGAAACTTCGGAGGGGGGGCGGTGGTGAATGCGCCGTTGAAGCAGAATGTGGATTTGAAAAGAATGGATCTGTTTTGAATAGAAAAGGCAGAACCAGAACCAGAACCAGAACCAGAACCAGCAGAAGGAAGAATGTTGCATCCCCTTCCAGTTCCTGCCATGACTCTCGACGGCTACCCTTCACGGTAATCCGTCTCTGTCTTGGCTAATGGTAGGCAAGGCACTGAGCGAGACCCCCGAGCACATGCATGAGCATCATTGCGGTCCCCACTGCGGAGCCACGCCTGCATTGTACGGGGGGGTGGTATCGTGATTGACGGGTCTTTTGTCTTTAGAACCTGCCTGGCAGCGGGATGTTGGCGATGCATGAGTGTAGGTAGGTAGGTGGGTAGATCCGTGTGTGTGTGTGTGTGTGCGTTGCTTCGCTTTCGGGTCCGGTTGCTCATCCGAGGCTAGGCAATAATACTAAAAGCCGAATAATGTCAATTTAGAACTTGACCTGCGTTTTTGTTCATCCACTCATATTCTGTGGAAACAGCCCAGCAAGGTCCAGATTCTCTAATTCGTTCCATTCTACTACATACTGTAATACGCCGTGTGTATGTGTTTTAGTATGAGAGCTTCGTCAATGCAGCCACCTCCCTACTAATTAGTCCAATCATGGGCCCCTGACCGATTCCGCGTTGGGCAAAGGGCCACCCGACGGATCCCATCCATCCCATCTCTCCAGTACCAAGGCGGTTAGTGTGTGTCGACTGTAACGTGTACATCGGGAGCGCCTGAAACGGGCAATCGTAACGAATCCATCGACAACGGCATCGGCACTCGTACACCACGCCGCAAAGCCTCAGGCCCTCCGGCTGTCGGGATCCATCAAATACGCGCCGGCGTGCGATGCCCCCTTGGTGTAAACCCGACGGGACCAACTAGGATATCCATCCCATGACTTGAGTATGCACTGATAGGACATTTACACCGATTTAATTGTGCCTCTCAAAACAGTATCCGCGCAAATGGTGTTGCCTGTTTAGTAACTAATACAAAAAGGCATTGGAGCAAATACAGCCCCAAGCTGTCGTTTATTACGGGCATACTTGATAAGACGCATTCCAATCCAAAACTCAACTGATACATTCATTTCTTTATAGGTAGTAGGTAGTCACGAGCTTCCCTCCCCCTCCCACACCAGTTCGCCCAGCTCCAGTGCAATAATCGCAATGGACATACTTTCTTCATGCCATCCACCGCCAATGATGGGGCTGCCGTTGGCAAGTTCCGTTCCAAGTAAAATTTCGGAACGCATAGCAAGCCATGTCATAACATCATGGTCCAGCCAACAGCAAGAACAATCAACAAAAGAGAGAAAGACACTGTGAAAGGTCAAAGAAAAAAAAAATGTAGACAAGACGCAAGATCCCTTTATTACACGGCAACCTTGGCCGGAATGTCTCCCATGTCATCCATCACGCTATCCTCCGAAGCCGCACGCTCAGGCGCTTCAATCACAGGCTTTTTGGCCTTGTACTTTTTAAATCTGCTTGGTGTCTTCTTCTTACGAAGCAGGTTTTCGTCCAGATTCGATTCCTCGCCGTCCTCGACAGCTGGAGTCGAATCTTCTGGCTCGGCCTCCTCGATCGGGTCTTGCGATGCTATGGCTGACTTCTTTGCCCGCTGCTTCTTTGCGCGTGTCTTTTTCGCAGGGGTCGCCTGGTCTAGTGGCCGCGGCTCCTCGGTCAAGGCTGGATCAATCTGCATTTCTCCCTCCGCTGCGTTTTGTGCCTGTTGATGCTCGCCAGCCTCCATAACAGCCTCATGTACTTGTCCGAGGGCTCCTTTGACATCATCACCATTCGCCGCTTCAGACGACGGCACCAGCTGCAGGATCTGCATCTCGAGCTCATCGTCATACTCACTAAACACATAGTCAGGCAGCTCATTATTGTTGTTGTAATAATCCATCAGGTACTCCGTGATCTCGCGCACCGATTTGCTTTCCCAGTTAGGAACAGTACGCTTAACTCGGTTCCAAAACAGAACTTGAGTTGTGCGGTGCCAAGTATTGCGAAATGTCTTGTCTAGCAGTTTGTGCCACGGTATCTTATTATCTGTGAGCGCAGGTGACTGCTGAATGCCAAGAATCAGACGGTATGCCTCTTGTTCGGGTAGATCGGCCAATTGCAGTCGAGCTTTTTCCAGGCGGAAGGGAATAGACGAGTCTGGTGCAGCGAGTTTGGCCTTGTCTTTTCCGTGTATTCTTATGTTAAGTGATTTCCACTTGGTAATGCATTGGAGCCGGCTTCTGGTCCGATTCATCTGACTGCTGATATCCTGCCAATTAATGAGCTCCTCGTACGACATCTGAAGCATTTGTCGATTGGGGTCCTCCCTGCGGAGGGCGTCAATTTCAGCTACCGCCTCCATAATAAACTGCGTGAGAAGAGCTTCCTCAGCTTCACTCCACGTGTCTTTGCGCTGATTATCGCCACAGACAAGATAGTTTCGATGGCGGTCTCGAACATCTTCTGGGTGACGATTGATCAAACCCGCTATTTTGGACCATTTTGCGCCGTGAACGGCATACAGTTCTGTCAATTCGGCGTCCTGTTCCGCTGTCCATGTGCCTCGCGCGACAAAGTTGTGAAACTTCTTGCGTGCAATGTTGATGACCTTTTGCCTCTTCCGGTCAGGGCACTCTGCGACGAGCCGAATCCAGAGCTGATTATTGACGTCTCCAGCAGAGGTTCCTCCGGGAGCTTGAATGATCTGTGTTTCATGTCAGCAATGTTCAGATCCCCGTGCAGGCTCTTGCAGATGAAGCTCCTTACTTCATTGACCTCAAACTGATTTAGGCCATACTCAACCCTGAAGCTTTCTACAGCTTGCCTGATTCTCGCAAGTTCATCATCAGTGAAACGACCTTGTGTATAATTCGACAGTTCCCCTCGACGTCTTGGGGCCGCCTCTTCATAGTCCATGTCATCCATCTCCACTTCTGCTTCACCTGACCCGCCTCGCATGGATTGCGACAATTTTTCTAACTTGGGCTTGGGCTCCTTCTTAGCCTTCTTCTCCTTCTTCTCCTTAGGAGCTTTCGGAACCGCGCGCTTTCCCTTGGCCTTCGATTTTGGTGTCATGGCGGATGGTGAAGGCAGGTCTTTAAAGGCCTGTCGGTTGGCTGCACCGGGGGTGCTCTGCAAGGCCGAAGGCTGCTCAAAATACGTGGGCTTTGCCTTCTTCCTTGTTGACCGTCTCATCGTGGAACTATCGGCGGGAATCTCTTCTGGGCTGCCATTCTCGTGAACGCCTTCACTGATGTCCTTCTGCAGCCCCTGATTGCCCTCGACGCCATCGTCTGAACCAGGTGCTTGATGCTCTGCGCCATCACTCTCGCCCTCTGTATTGCCGTGCTCAGTCCATGCCTCCCGAGCGAGTTTGTCATCATCTTGCTGGTCCTCGTCAGAGGAAGGAGCATCGTCCTCATCATCCGAGTTTCCGTTTCTTGCGCCTTGCCCATTGATATCCATACCGGTGGCGCCGTCTTCAACAGAAACACTATTCCTTCTGGATAGGGCCTCTCGCGAGTGGCTACGCCGACGCAGGCGAGCGGCACTGGGCGAGTTTGGTGTTGCGGATTCTTGGCCAGTATCCTCATCAACTGCGGCTGCCAAGCGGCTCGCTGAGCCTTTCTCTTTGCGCAAGAATGACGCAGCTTGCAAGCCGGGTCCAGCAGTCTCATACTGAGTTCCCTTAATTACAACTTCAGCTTCAGCTTCATGCTCCTCATGAGCCTTTCTCTTCTTTTTTCGATTGCTACCCGCGGAGTCGGAAAGCTTGCGCTTCTTCTTGGACTGTGTCGAGGGCGCGATGGTCGAGTCAAGCGCGTCAGCAGATGATGCGGCTTCCTGCTGAGTCGCATGGGTGCTTGAAGCTAGATTGGTGGGTGAAGTGGGCAATCCGTTCAATAATTCGTTCGCGACTTCGCCCTCTGGGGCCTCCGTTGCCTGCGTTGCCTGCAGAGACTTTGACTTTGACTTTTTGCGTTTCTTATCAGGCGACTCCTCCACGACGGGAGCGCTGGAGGAGGGTGGATCACCCTTCTTCTTGTTGCTATTCTTCTTCTTCTTTTCGCGCTTAGAATCTTTAGCTGAAACGGCTAAAGCCGTCTCCATCGCCGCCTCTTGCTCAAAAATCTGTGACAAAAAGGGAGCTTGCGAAGCAGTACTGTCAAACATTTCTAGGTCGCCAAAATCAGCATCCGCGTGTGCGGCGTCATGCTCGTCGTGGAGACCGTCATAATCTTGTAGACCGTCAAGCGGTCGCTCCTCGGCGTCCGCCAACATAATTGAGTTGAGTTTGTTGTTCAGGTCGTCGTCGGCGCGTTTACTTGATATGTTATATGTGCCGTTTTGGCCCTCTTCAGTATGCTGGGCAAGCTCTGGTGATGCACTCCCGCTGCTGGAGCTGTTGTTGTCGGCTGTGGTCGCTTCAACTGCACTGGGCTGCGTACCCATCAAAAATCGTAGTTTCGAAGCAAGCTGAAAATCGGGCCATTTAGTGCTGGCAGACATCGATTGATTGATCTGAAGAAGAGTTGCTGGTTCGACTAAAGCGTCTCGTCGCCTCGTCGCGCCTCACCTCAAACTTGCAGTGTTCTAGGGCCCAAAAAAAGAATGTAGGCGTGAATGGTGTACTAAAAAAGAACGGGGGGTCGGGCTCCTACCCTAGAGAAAAGGCAAAGTTTGTGCCTGAACTCTGAGGCGCTGGTCAGTGCCAGCCCACCCTAGACTCAATTTTCCCATCCACCGCCAGCCAATCATTCAGGGGTTAAGCAACCCAACACGGGCCCATCTCATTTCAGGGAGACCACCACAGGCGGTCAGTGGCCACGACTCCCAAGGATCCAATAACGCGTATTAGGAGAGGTAGGAATGAACACGGAGAAGCCAAGGGGCAATGATAAGAAACCCCAGCCATGATTTCCCCTTTACGTACGGAGTAGTATGTTCAGAGTCAGGCCAGGCTCCCCTCGCCTACTTCAATTAACCGTGCTCTAATATACAGAATTTCTCACTTGGAACAAACAAAAGAGACTGGTGTATCGTGCATACGTTTGACATCCCCTCGTGCAGCGTACCGATCCATCGCCCTACCGTACTTCATCATCAAACAACCGTCCGCCTGTACTCCTCATGTCATAAATAAGGGCTCATCAAATGCTCAATCATCCTCCTCTGCCTGCTTCAACTTGACTGTGATGCCCTTGCGGTTGGACTCGATCTCATATTGGCCACCCAGGACAAGATCCTTGGCGACCAGCTCGCGCGTTCTGCCTAAGCTCTCAATATCTGAAATTCTCTGAATGGTATCTTCCAGATGCTTTCGAAACCCTTCGACTTGACAGATTTCTTGGAATGCCAGATGCATCGGCACACTGCTCGCTCGAACTTCTGCCTGACTAGTGATACTAAAGAGATTCAAGCTGTCGAGATCGCGTATGAAGTCGCATCTCGTCATGAGCTCTTGGGCAATATGAAAAGGAAATGACGGGAGTATGTGACCGTGAACCTTGTCGTAAGTTTGGGACATCTCTTCCTCCTTGTCTACAAGTGCTGAAGCAAGAACCATGGCGGCAGCCTATGGAACGACATGTCAGTACGGTATGCTGGACATAGGGATTTTGTTTTGGAAAAAAGTTCAACTTACCGCCCACTTCTGCTGGTCCATCACATCATCGTCCATTTCCGAACCGAGAATCCAGCATTGATTAAGAAACCATTTCTTCTCAATCTCTTTGATTCTCTCGCATGTAGCAAGCATGTCACTGCTCTTAGCAACACGATTTAGGAAGCTCAATCGACCGCCGACTCGATCATATACCTCCTCAAGCTCGGTACTGGAAAGACGTTGCCCAAAATAACGAAGACGATACTTTTGCAAAGCGCTGACGGCCTGTTCTTTAGGCAGATCAGTTACCGGCAGAACCTCCATTCGGGTAGCCAACTGTTTCAACCTTTCGTAAACCCAGTAGTCATCGGAGTTGAATACCATGGTGACAAGGTTTGCCGCCGCCCACTGCTCCGCTCGTTGCTGGAGGAGTTCGATCAAATCTCTTCCATCGTCATTGTTGCGGAGGAGGTGCATTTGGTTGACGATG
This sequence comes from Zelopaecilomyces penicillatus, assembly GCA_005765155.1. Taxonomy (NCBI): domain Eukaryota; kingdom Fungi; phylum Ascomycota; class Sordariomycetes; order Hypocreales; family Pseudodiploosporaceae; genus Zelopaecilomyces; species Zelopaecilomyces penicillatus. The sequence goes on from VCCP01000002.1 coordinate 5,455,801, forward strand.
ACGACAAGTGGCTTCTTGCGCTCTCGATATAGCTTCATGGCTACCTTTTCGAGCTTGTTCAAGGCGCGCTCAATGTCCAAGAGAGCAGTGGTTTCTCGCGGACCACGCTCGCTGAAGTATCCTCCAATGTAGTCCTCGTGAAACTCATAGTCCAACGCCTTGCCAAGCCGTATCCTCACAATCTCCAAGTCTGCATGGGCTTCAAACATTGCCACACCGTCACCATCGGTCTTCCGCATGGCCTCGATAAGCATGCTACTTTTACCAGCACCCTTTTCGCCAATGAGGAGATAATAGTGACCAACCTCACTGCCATCAATGATCCTGTCCACATGCTCCTGCTCTGGACGCTGAACCCAGTGCTCATCCACAGCAGCATGGGGAGCGTGTGGCACATCCTTGGCAATGGCAGCCAAGTCGAGAACCGGGTCACCAGGCTCGAAGGCGCGAACCATCTTACTCAGCACAATGGTTTTATAAAATTTGTGATAGATATATCCGGCCCCGGCGAAGCCAACGCCAAGAACCAGAATTGAGGCAAAGGTCGTGGCAGCACTCTCACCCATCTTCCGTAGTAATGAGGGCTCCTCAGCTGGGCCCCAATTGCCATAGTTGCCATAGTTGCTATAATTGGTGCGTGGCTCCTCTGATGGTCCTTGGTCTAGGCTTCAGTGTCAGTCGCCACACGTTACAGCACATTTTATTGAGATCCGAGGGGGCATGAATGCACAGCACAATCTCAAAAGGCAGCGTGGCCTTTCCAAAATGATTCGACGCGCATAAGCACCACAGAGCTCATTTCAGTAAGAGAGAGCGCTGAAGCAGAAGCCCTTGGGCCGCTAGCCATGGTCGAACAGGTCGCGTCAAAAGAGATGAACATAAAAACACTGAAGCATGAAACCTACCATTCGCTCGTCGACTACCCTGGGTGGAAAAGCAGGGCCTGCAGACTTGGTGTGACCTGCACCTCGATCCGGGGGCAAGAGGCTGTGAAATACGCCGCGTCAGGCGGAAGCTTTGTCGTAGCATCATGGTCGGCAGGTCAGCTTCCCGTCTTCATGGCCAAGGGCCAAGTCAACCACAACCCGATTGCTGTCTGGCGCGAGGTATCGAGAAGCACCAAAGAAGAGGAAAAGTCTAGGGAGAGCTTGAGATTCGCGATTGATGACCGACGGGTTGGCTTGCATCAACTAAGCTTTTCCAGCCCCTGTCCGACCTGAGATCATGGCGCAGGGAAGTGGATATAGCGCTAGGCGGTTTCAGCTCTAATACAACTAGTTGCGCTGGCAGCGAAGAGATGGGCATGTCGGGTTGGTAGGCAGTATTACAGTACCATAATCATTCGTTGGATGCCTGCCAATCAATATGTACCTATCTCATTACGTACCTTAGGTACTTTACAGGTAGCAGTCTACTATTACCTGTGCTTGCACCCGTCTGAGGTGTCCATGCTTTAGACACAAGATAAAGTGTTTGCTTTGACCTTACCTAAATAGGCAGAGTATTGAGTCTTGGCCCAATTGCTGCACTGCACTGGGAGTCCAGACCTCAGGTTGTCATCTGGCTAAGTGACACCTGCACAGGGCGGCCTCCCCTATGGTACAGTGGGTGGATATGCTGTGCAGTTCGTATTGGGTAGCGACAGCGGATGGTACAGCTGGTGCAGGTGGATACTTTTATTATGATTAGCCTGCCACTGGTAAGCTTCTCTGCCACTATTGTTCCTTCCGTGCCGGTCAAACTTGGACGACATACAAAACATTATCCGGACTCCAGCTATGTCTTTTTGTCATCATGTTCAACTTGGATGGTGGGTTTGTATCTGAACTTCACATTGTGAACGACAGAGAAACTCTTCCGATAGCAATTGCCACATGTGCAGTCATGGTGACGCAAACATTATCCTGCACATTAGATCCACACAGCTACCCTGGATTTTCCTCCCATCTGCATTGATCTTCAAAATATTATCGTGAAAGAGCTGCAAGACATCAGCAAATTAGCCATGACTGGCGATATCAGTTGTGTGCTTAGTGAATCATGGGGACCGACCACCTGAGGCTTGACCGCAAACGTCAGGCACAAGTGAGCCTCAAGTGAACACGTTTTGAAACTCCTCTTTTTACCGACTTCGGCTCATTTTCAACGCATTCACTCGTTTGTTCTCTGGCCACCAAAAGCTGTAATACGCTCCACATTGTAGCCTCAACATCCCGACACGACTGGACGTGTTCGCTCCGGCATCATTACTTAAGAACAGCGAATAGCCCCCTTTGCGGATGCAATAACACACCCTCAAAACAGAGCAGAATGCCCCCTTATCCACTTGAGCTTGAGGAATGGTGGCTTACCCAGGGCTACGATGCCCTCTGCGAACTTGTCGACTTGTCAAGGACTAAAATAAAACCTCGAGAATGCGGTTTCGCCCAGGCAATGCAGCAAAGACTTCGGACATTTGACAATGATCGAAATATCCCAAAACAACTTCACTCGCAACTTCCAGCAATTCGAGCCTCCAAGAAGATAGACTATGCTTCTAACCCTCGCAAAAATCTCAGGACTGCTTTAACCGGTATCTTTAAGAGCCCTGAGGATAAAGGGGTAGATTACAGAAGAGCAATTGAGGGTTTAGGCTATCTTGACGCAATGGAGGCCCATCGGCGGCGGCTTGTAGCAACTACGCGGCTGGCTTTGGATAATGCCAAGCCAGTAGAGACCTACGCTCCTCTGATCGAAGAACTGGACCGTACGGCTTCTTTGCGTTATGGGCATTTCCATATGGGTTTTAGAGCTTGTGTAGGTTATCTAGGTGGCAACACCACTCAATTCACCTTGGAACTATCATTGACAATCTATCTGGATAGATCCTAATCAATAGTCTCACCCAAGAGACCCAGGACGGGGGGTCCACCTCAAGGATAATGGTTTGCCTTAATACACTATTTCCTGCCGTGTTACCCTTGGACGGCGTGGCTGATATTGACCTTGCTCCTTATTCGGGGGGCTTACGGGACAGCATTCGTTTCTCTGTTTTTGAACATTTAATGGGGAATGACTTGTCCGACGTGCAGCAGCAACAAGCCATGCAAATGAGACTTTTATGCTGGTGCGACATTCCTGGTTATGCCCAGGCCTGGAAGGCTTTGGTTCAATATTCCGAAGAGACTCGGAAGTTGGAGGAGCTGTGTCTTGCAGCTTTGAACCTGATTGAACAACAGGATTCAACCGCGTCTTGTATTGGGGATTTCCTGGATTCGTCGTGGATCATCTTTTCTGACAGTTCAAAGAGTCCAGTGACCGCCTCGACACCGGTGACAGCCTCCAGCCAAGGTAGTCCAGATACCAGTACATTCACGGACGCATCGACCGTCTCCCTGCACCAAAGTTGCCTTTGGGCAGGAGTATCAAACGTACCTCCAGTGCCCAACCCGCTGCTCAGAGGCATGCCCGGCCGAGAAATATCGCCGGCTAAGACGGACGGTGCTGCCTTTTCGGGTGACATCTCTGCTGCTCCGGTACTGACGTATCCTCAAAACCTATCACGAACCGAATTCCACCAACACCCGCTTGCAAGGGACTTGGCGATGAGTTCACGAGAAAAGGCGCAGCTGGGGCTGATCATCCCGAAACAAGTTTCCAGTCGGCAATTCTAGTACGATTTCGACAGTGAAGATGAAGATGAAGAGGATACTGCGAATTTGAAGTTCTCGGCGAAAAGCCCGGGCAAACGGTCCTACAGAAGGCGTTCTGGAAAATCAAAGGCAGATGTGCCTCCTGTGCCGCCGTTGCCTCCAATCCCAGAATCCCTAAGGGCCAACTTGACACCCAAAGTCCTCGGCAAGATTGTCAAAAGGATGCGATCTCGACCTGAGCTGAAGTTGGGAAAAGTCATTGCGGATTCTGTGGCAGAAAATGCGCAACATGTGCACTACGACAATTGTGTTCCGCCCAGTGCTGCCCAACCCAATCAGAGGCACTCGAAAGGATATGCAGTTTCCATTGCCACTCTTCAAGAGCAGGCGGTTGCTCACACGGTAAAAGCACAAAGCCCTAGAGAAAATATACCATTTTGCCCTGACTCTACCTTGGAAACAATGACAGGTGCGAGTGATCCCACAAGCCCCATAGAACAAGTATTATACCCATCACGACCAGAGGGACGCCAATACCTCCAATACACCATCTCCAAGCCACGTCTCTCACCAATGGAATACACCCGCCTCTATTTACTGGAGAAGGCTCTTTCGGCAAGGCAGTCCAGACGTTGCGAGCTTCCGGCACCTGAGAAACAATGGTTCTGGACCCCCCGTTGGGAGAGTTTCTTGGTCATCCCTCATATCCCATCTTGCATTGCGAGGACACTGTTACCAGAAGGTACCTCACGGAAGGAAATTACTATGTCATTGGAAATGACACGAAATGAGGATTCCGACGCCGAATCGGTAATGACTCTTCGGCCAACAACACCCAAACCCGGCTGTCCGCGTCTGTCTCTTAATCTCGGTGGCATGACCACTCTATTTCCATCATTGATGAACCTTGCAGCGCTTGATACAGTCGGAGCAACATATAACACAACAAACAGAAGAAACCTTGATAATACGGAAGATGTGGTTGACAAAAACAGACATACAAGTAGTAGCATCGACGAGGCAAGCAAAGTATCAAGATTACACGACACGGACATCGCTTCTACACGTGAGAATCTACAAAAGACAGACAGCCCGCTTAATTTAAGCTCCACCGACTCAAGCAGAGCAGATCCATTCTCAATGTGTGCTACGAGGGCACCCCATGGCGATGGCCTCGAAAGCCAGGACTTTGTAACGCCCATTTCTGATCGCTTTTCGCCATCTTCACTGCCAAGAAGCTGGAGCGAGACGAAGGTGGCACTCCTATCTAGTAGTCTTTCCTCAGAGTCGGTCCGAACACCGCTCGAGTATAGCCCGATCTCGTTCACTACCATCTCCGGGGCGACAACACCGCTTGCCCACTTTCCCATCACATCGAAACACACAGCACGTCTCACGCCTTCTACAGTTTCTCGACAGGTTATTGGCTTTGCGGGTGGGAACATTCAGTCAAGGGACGTCCAACAAGCGAAACTGGTGAGGAGTCCGAGTGGGGGCCTTGTACAGGCCTCGATTGCCGACGTTCAAGTCATGGTTGTGGATGATTGTAATCAGCAGGAAACCGAAGTTCAACCCTTTTCGTTTAACAGGCAACTAAATTCGCAGCTGCAATCAGAATCCGTAATGAGAGAGAGTTGTGTACCCGATGGTCGATTGGAGGTACCTCCGCACGCCAACGAGGAGAGTAATTCTGAAAGTCCAAAGAGGGTTAAGAGCTCAGAGAGCCTTGCTCCTGAATGTGAACTGAAAAAGAGTCAGCAAAAACATGCAGAAATGGTTGCTATAGCGCTCAATGAAAAGGGCATCGGAAATGCTATCTTCCCCGAACCAACAACTCCACCACAACGCAATACCTCATCGAGCCATACTAGCCCTTCTACAACACACCAAACCCGAGACTTGCACCCGCATCAATTCACCATCTCATCTGACGAGCGCTCAGGATTCTCACCAGAGCAGTGCCGCCATGAGAAGAATCGGAAAATGATGATGAAGAATAAGCATAAAAAGAAGAGGCAATCTGCCATACCAGACTCTCCGACATTGCCGAGTGTAGAGAGTCTGTGTGTTATACAGCAAGTGTCGACTAAAGAGTATAAAGAGCCAGCCTATTTGGCGCGATGTGAAAGACGTTTTGGTCTTGTCCCGCCCAAATTACTGGTTTCAACTGAAGCTCCGGTTCGGATGCATGATACTTTGGAGCTGCCTCGTGGAATTGGTAGAATAGCTACGGAGCGACCATCGTCAAGGACGCCAAATTTCAAGCTGTCAAGTAAAAAGACATCGAAAGACAGTAGTTTCACTTTACACAGAGCAAAAAGTCATGATGCGTTTACAATTCTACCTCGGCTAGATACGACACGCTCGAAAGAAGAGTCTACCACTGTACTAGGGCAAGATGTAAAAAAGAGAGACAATCTCGCAGCCAACAGCGAAAACAATCATTCAGGGCGAAACTCGGAAACATCAATCCTCTCACTTCCTGATGAGGCTCACCGATTCTCGCTGCAGCGATTCGACCTGACAATGCGGCGTAACTTGGGGGCCGCCAACGAACCTGATTCTATTTGTGTCGAGCAGACAGTCGAGAGGACCACACCATCACCTCCCAATAGAGAGCCCAAACTAAAACAAACACCATCAGCCGCATTTGGTACCTTGTTCAGGAGGCGAAACAGAGCTGGGCCGGAACGCATCGTAACCACACCAAGAAGGGTGTTATCTCAGTCACCCATCATTCATTGGAAACCATTGGAGGAGTCGCACAACACTCCCCCATGCTCATCACCATGGATGTTTGGCGGTGATGACAACTACTACAAGGACATGCAGGAGAGGGTGGGATACTTTCGAGAGAATGCGGCACGGGAGCTGGCACAGAAGAGAAAGCACAGAAAAGAGGATTGTGGCGACGGTCGAAACTCCAGGTCAAGCCATGAAAGCCGGGACGGCACGCATCGACAGATGGAATCTCTAGGTGGACGTCGCGTCGGAATGGGAAGCCTGTTGAGTTGGAAGAGTATCGTCAATGATGAACCATCGCCGCCCCCTTGCTCCCCTGTGCCGCCTGTGCCACCATTCCCGTCTCTGAGCCAACTGATGAACACATGCGAAGGCGTCATCTCATCTATACACGCAGATGAAAAAGATGGGCAGGCAATCATACACAAAGGGAAGCAGCCTCGCGCCCCCAAAGCACATGAAACGGGCAACACACACACAAGGCCAACAACTACTGAGGTTCTGGGATCGTCGCGGACGTGGAAGAGCAGCACGCAGAGTGGCGCCAAGAGGACGTCATCTACAGGTCGAGGTAACGGTGGGGGCAGCTCTGGCTGAACTCCTACCTTGCATGCACACGGAGTTGAAAGGAAAAGGGATAGTTTGGTACTATCGACGGGCCTGGTGATTGCGTCCGACGTTCTGTATCAAGTTGATAAAATATAAATTACAAAGCAACAGTACGTAGTATAAATGCGTAGTCCGGATGTGGGTTCCGAGACCTATCGGCAGCGGACGTCCCCATGATGCGGAGCATACTGCAGGTTGATGTAGGAGAAGCAGATAAACCATAGCCATGGGCTGAATGATTCTGTTGTCATGCCTTGCCATGTCCTATTTCAGACATCCCAGGAGCCCGGAATCGCCTCATAACAAAAACACAGCCAACATGCCCCGTAGCTATGTAGATAGGAGTACGCGCGCGCTCCGGCGGTTCGCAGGGGAGCAGAGGGCGCAAGTCCAGCCCAGACCAGCGAACGCAAGCGTCATGGCACCCACCGCTGCATTTGTGATCAGCCCATCGTTCCCATCCCATCCTGGTTCCCGGAACACACACCCCCCAGCCGTGGAACTCCGCAGCAACCTACTCGAAGAGGTATCCCGGGCCAGCCACACGCAAGAGGGGACCCCTGGGGCTTGGGGGAACCAAACAACAGGGACCAGCTTGCAGTGGGTGTAGGTGTACAGCGCAGTAGTTGGATGGAGGAGACGGGGGATGGAGAACGAAGTAAAGAAGAAGGGTGAGAGGGCGCCGTCGTAACAATGCAAACCGCAGTCGGCAAGTTGGATGGGGTTGATGGGATGGGGTTTAGATGCCATGGGGTAGCACTCCCGGGCCGGCGACTGTTCAGGCTAATCTACAACCGGGCGCTCGCACAACTGAGTACTATGCAAGGTATAACACATGTGGATGGTTCGTGGTAGTAGTAGTAGCTGGTAGCCCAATCACCCGTTGTAGCAGGTCCTCTTGGTGGTCTGACAAAGATTTACCTCTCGTGACCTTGAAGATATAGCAAGGGGCGGCTGCAAAGAAGGGAATTCTGTCCCAAACGCCTGGGTTGAGCCTGTGATTAGAGCCATTGTCATCAGTGGTCATCATGCGCAGAACAATCAAGAGGCCTGAAGCAAGCGGTGAAACCGGGTTGATATTGCGGCACGGCTGAGTTGTCCGAGTAATATCGTCAACGGCAGGTAAATGCTGCGCTTCTTGATTATTGTTCCGCAATGGGATTCCGCACGACATAACATCAAAACTTTTTTTTTTTTGCCCATCACATCGCGGTTGGCTGGCTACACAATAATTAGAGCGTGGAGACGACGGAAGATTTCCCCACGTCTCTCAGCAACTTGAGACGAGCGGCAACTCTGCCCCTGTCTCTATGAAATTTGAGAGTGCCAGAAAACCCCCACATCTCGGCCGTAGCAAGTCGATCTGACTCGGGTCCGGGGTATTTAGCTAGAAAAGCTGCATGTCCCAGTATTAGGTACTCATAAAAAAGGTACGTATAAAAAGAAAGGAAAAAAGGTCAAATATGCATCGGCAGAAAGACAAAACGGCTTTTTTTCGTTGTGGGCATGTCAAGGACTAGAAAGAAAAAAAAGCAAACATGACATATCAAAAAACCCAATACCCACAAACAGCCCAACGCCAGGGTCAGACCCGAAAAGAGAATACACAGAGTTGACCAGTCTCCTTCTAGGGTGTGTGGACTGGTTTGGTTTTCCAGCTCCGCATCAAATCCTCGTCGCTGCGGCTTCTGACACACAGGGCTATCGTCAGCCTGCATGTGATGGAATCTTGGCTGGAAGAAAACTCCAAGCTTGTAGGGACCAATCATAGGGACCATACAGTCCACGCAGAGCCTCTGCGGACGCGGTTGGTCGTCATAATGGTCGGTCATCGGAATCTCCGCTCATCGCTCATTAGCCTTTCCGCATTGAAAAGAGGATCATCTGATTATCAAGACAGATGTGGATAGCAACGGACGACTCCAAGAACTAGACGTCTGCCGAGCTGACGATAGTCTCTCGGGATCTGGCCAATAGCTCCCTTTCTCGACAAGTTAGTACACGGAAGACTGGGTCTTTTCTCTCTCATTCTCTACTGAAAATGCCACTGACGTCGATGGGCCAAAAACTTTCTTTCTTCTCACATGGCTGATGTCTACTGCATGTACATATGGCACGCCTGGGGAAGCATCCCTCTCACAGACAGCGTCTTCTAGGCGCCCCTCCAAGACCAGCCCATCGGAATCGCATTGACTTGGATTATATGGAGCCCCAAGGCTCCCTTGCCAGCTAAACGAGTCTGCGGCTGAACCATGCCTGTTAATCGGAGCATCAATCGCGAGAATGCCTGCACGCCCCTTTGCTCAGCTTCAGTTGCACCCAATACCAACGACAGCAGCTTCCGACGCTGGGGGAATTTATGCTCCCAAGATGAAATCAGGGGAACAGTCTCACTTTCGGGTATAATGCACAGAGCGGGCCTGAAACAGTTTTTTGGCCTGTCGATAATCACAGTTCTTGTGGAATGCGAAAAAGGAGTTGATTTCCTGTAGTACGTACTCGTTAGGCGGAGTATCCTTATTGGAGTTGGTTGGAAGTGAGTGAGTGACTGACTTTGCTGTTGTTGTGATTCTTCCAATGAAAGCATTGACCTTGACCGAAGACTTTCGACTAGGTGAGTTTAGTATAACCAGCAATCCCTTTTTGATTGGCCCAAAATCTTTTCATGCTTGTGAGGACGCAGACGACCAACGACAATGGTATGGGAAAAAACAACGATGGGTGGCTGTCCCAACGAAACGCATAGTTGGTGAGGGCATCACCGTTAGGCCTGATGCCCTCCTCACCGCACTTTCGCACGTTTTGTGGCTTGCCTTACATGTCCCGATGATAGCCTAGTTTTCGGTTACGATAGACGGCCTGGAGCGCCAACGGCTGCCAAGTTGGCTTTGGCCATTCTCCTCGCAAGTGACATACAAACCAACCAACCGGCCAGCCAGACCACACACACCACCACATTCCCGCTGGATCAGGTTAAAAACGCCATGAGATGTGACGGGAGAGTAGGGTAAACGCTTTGACCACCAACATCGCCATGGGGAACTGGCGCTAGAGCTGCGAGCTAGATGTCGGTTTGCTGGGCTGGGGTGTTGCCGAAGTCCCAATTTCTCATCTTTTTTTCCCACTGCTCATGGTTGATGTGCTGACTCGTCTTGTGCGAATACGCATCTCTCGTATGGCACCTACCGCTCAAGGTTGGCCCGCGTACCGCCGGAGCAAGTCAAGACATCGATTACTAAGCATGATCATAAGACCCATGGCGCAACCAGTGTGTTCATCCCGCGCTCAAGGCCGCTGTCTGTTTTTGTTGACCATTACTTCTCGGAGATCCTACAAAAGTGGCCTGGTCGTTTGCTTCACAGACGGATGGATCTCAGATTAAAGCTGCAGAAATTAGTGTTTGTCTCGTGATTGGCAAGTTTGTAATAGCTGCTGACGCCACGCCTTCCCGCTTTCGTTTTTTCCTGCGTTCTCTCCCACATCCGGAGTTGTTTGTAAACACGTACGAAACTGGTCGCGTGCTTCAAGAAACCCGATGCGGCATCCACACTATGCCACTCTTGACCCGACACGTTCGATTACAAACATAAGCTGGAGTGTCGGACGAATGATTGTAAATATCGAAATATTAAGAGTAGGACTTCAAGTTGGTCCGTGTATTTGCTTAGCCCGACAAGGACGGCGTCTGTGCGTGATCGCCATTGCTGATGGTAATAGTTAATCGCATCTGTGGCGACAGTGCCTCGTTGCCAGCCATCCGGGGACCGGGACTTCGGGTCTGGGTATCTGCTCCAGCGGCGCGGCACGAAACGGACGGTCCGCGACTTGCCTTGCCGCTGTTGCACCCAGATTTGGTGACGCGACTGCCCCTTCTCGGCATCGATCGTCAATCAAGCCTCATCTTGTGCGGGTCAGACGTGTTACATTGAGGCTGGTCAATCGGTTATTCGAGGTGCATTGTATGCGCTGGTGGCTATGACTTCGGTTTGCCCTTCAGCATGCATGCATCAGGTTGGCTGGCCAATTCCAAGAGCGACTCTCAATCCCCGTTGCTCAAGACTGAGCTGCATGCTCCTGCATGCTACCGGAACCTTTTTCGAGTCTGCTAAATTTGAGCGACAGTTGCCACTTTTGAGTGAGTTGCAGTTTCATCGCCGAAATCTGGCAAATGTCAAGAATCAAGTAGTGCTCCTGGTTGTATCTGCGGTCTCTTGCCGCCCACGACTTAGTCTCAGTTCAACTAACCCCATTAAGGCAAATAGCTGGAGTGCCATTTTTGGGAGAGTTATTATGCTCATTTTGGAATAGGGGAGCAGCAATGCTAGGTATTTCAAGATTGTGCAGGAGACGCCAATGTAATTGAGGTATAGCTTCCCTGGTATTCGTTTGTGGCTAACTGTGAAGCTGACTGTATATTTCATAGCCTGCCACAGGGGGGTAGTCTGACCAATTTGACCTTCGCTCGCTGTTGTTCTTTACTAATTTTCTTTGATCAGCGAAACATAATTAGGAAGTAGCCGAGGTTCGTTTGGATAGGTATAGAATACAGCATGGCTTGCAGCAGTGTCTATGTGCGAGTGATAAAACCCCGTTATTTATTGTAATTAGGTGGTTTTGCGAAAAGCCTTTGCTCGTGCTGATTGAAAACCCTATCCCAGCTGACGTGGCCTAGAAAGGCTTCCACGAACAAGCAAAAATGGCCTCAAGTTCGTCGCTATAAGTTTACCCCTCTGAATGGGCTGGGATAAGATCTCACCATCAGATCTTAGGGAACCAGTTTGTCGGAGAATCAGCTACTGTGGCTGCAAAGCGGCTGGGAGAGTTTTGACTGCTCAAGTGCTGTTCACATCTAGTCTCAAATGGGGCGGTGTCAACCTATCTAACTCCAATAGGTCTATGTCCATGGTGTCATTGCCAGGTTAGGAAAGCCGACTGAAAGCCAATCAATTGGTTGAGTGTACTGTATAGTAGTTAGCAGTTATAGAATGGTGGCAGATAACTGGCCGGCCGTTGTAAAGTCGCACACCACTTACACGCATATGGTCTCACCACCCAACCCACACTGACACTAAATAATGTATACTCCCCCTGACGGCTCACGATGACTGTTCACGAACAAGATTATGGCCGTACCAAGGTTACATCGCCATTGTATATCGTGCTTGCTGGAGCCATGGGCTGACTGTTAAAAGGACGGGAACCGATGTTTATGGAATAGTCAATCCCTGGACAAACTTCCTTGCTCCATGTAAACGACATGTAACTTGCTGGGACCCTACGTGTATGTATGCACTTGGAGTCGGCTCAGTACGTATGCATTAGTGGCTTCAAGCTACCGAATGTTATCGCAGGGGTCAGCCTCCATGTCTGTTGCGCCCGCATGAGAGATGGACTACTTGCCGCAGTGTCCCCCAGTCCTCACCCTGCGTTTCATGCTGCAAGCTGCGCGACACAACTTCAGGCCCATGGAAGGCCGTCGGGGAAGCTATCCAGCGAGCAGGGTCACCTAGGAAATGGAACGGCAGATGACCAGCCAACCAGCATCATCCACAAACCTTTGGGGGAAGGGGGGTGATCATCAACTGATGCAGGTATCAATTCCTCAAGTGGCATGCCGACCCCTTGGTGCGATATCAGAGTCTCAGTTCAGTGCTGAAGCTTTTAAGCTGATGAATTGCTAATGCTTCAATTCTGACAAGCGTCACCCCCACCTTATCCGCTGACTGCAAGCCTTATTTCATTAGTTTCTGCGTATGAAAGCCAACAGCCTCGGCGGAGTTGTGCTGTGATCAGTAAGAGCCCTCAAAAACCGAAAATCAGCCAGACCTGCGTGGGGGTTGATGGGCAAAGTCAGCTCCATCTCCACATTATCCCTTTCCCGCAGGATGGATGCTTGGACCCTGCGTATCAATGGTCCGTGAGCAGTTGCAACGCCGCTTCTGTCGACCAAGCAAGCAATGTAGAGTCTGTATGTAGTACCGGTAGATGGGTAATTAGCTCCCTAACTCTGGATGTTGGTCGCGGCTCGGACTATGGCGTATGTTGAATAGCGCATTCACTCCTTCCTTCGTGACACCAATAGCCTATGATGGTGATGGTGATAGCAAGGGTCTCTGTTAGACTTGCCGAGTCGTAAACGTACCCTAGTACCTATACAGCGTGCGTCGTGGTTTGCGTCGCGCGGTGTTTGTCCGAGGTGGCTGACGAGACACCGTTAGGTTTTACCACCCGCGATCAATCCCTGAAGATGGATGGGATGGACAAGCTCGCAATCCCGAGCGATCGGGTGGCCCCGGTTCTGAAGCGGATGGAAGCTGTGGTATCAGCCGCGGTCTTTGACTGAGACTCACTGACACACACAAAGTGCTGTTTTGTTTGCCGGGTTCCCCAAGCCCCTCTCCTCCCTTATTTTGTGGTGTCTGAACAGTCTTCGATGAACACCTAACAGGTCTCTGTTAGATTGTCGTGATGTATTGCCTTGAGTCGCTACCCACAGCGCTTGACCGAGACCTAGCGACTGTGCAATTTTCATTGAGCTTGATTTGCTGATCCAGCCTCTGGCCCCCAAGCCCCACGATACGCCACAGCGATAGAGCGGGATCTTGGTCCTGGGTCGCTGTGCACACTGCCGACCGACGTACTGGCGATATGTCCGTTTCGTAGGCTGGCTGGCTGTCTCTGTACCGGTACTACGTATGTGTGCATTTAGCCTGGTGGCCTGCCCACTTGGATACATCGATTCCGCAGTGTCGTGGCGTGGAAATGGCTTTCACGTTAACGTTAGTTGATTTGCCTAGCTTGTTGGGAGGATCTTGGGGGCCGGGAGTTTTCCAGCATCCACGACGTGACAAGAAGGCCCGTCCCGTCCAGTAGAAACCATTGATCGCACTGTATGAATGGTGGGCGAGCTCTGCGCTACCTCTACCACTGTCCACCCACTGTTTATCTGCGCCAACCTGATGGTAAGTCTCAATACACTGTACTATACACTGTGATACTTGGAACCGCTTCTGGTCAAGCCCGGGGGAACTGCAGCCTGGGGGAATAGCGCTGCAACGCCCCCTTGCCCCAGAAAGCCCAGCCGGAAAATGGAAACAGGACAAATGATGGATCATACGAGCATAGAGCATATGAATCGTGTACTCGGCCTCAACAGTTTGAGGCATAAGCAGCAAGCTTGGGTGGTTGCAGACTCATCCTGGAATCCTCTGACCTCTGCAACATACTGTTAAGGTGTTCCCAACCCGGAACACTTGTCGATGCTAGGGCTTCCATGCAGCAGAGGCTTGTCCGTTCTGCTCACTCGATCTATGCTGGCGACCCCTGTAGCCTGTAGGCAGGCAGCCACAGCGTCTCCTATTCCGCTGCAACCTGCCAGCATTGGGCGAGAAGAGTCCGACGGGGGATGAAACCAGAAAAGACTGAAGTTGCCGCGCCGTGTCAATCTCTGTCTGAAGGATTATGAGCCAGGAGGAGGGACTACAATATGTATGGATTCTTGGGATGCTAGTAGCTGATGTATCGAGAACGGTGTGGTGGTGGAAGTACCTCATTAGGCAATAGCACACGGGGAAGCCCACCATACAATGCAACCAATACAACAGGAGGCATCGCTCTATAGTTGTAGAGGTGAATGGGTAGTTACTAAGGTGCCTGTAGACTAGTATTATGAGGCCCCCCAGTCTTTGCCTATTTTCGAGCAAACAAGGCGCTCTTTATCAGCTTCACAGAGTATCGCATTGACTTGTCAACACACCCCGTACAGTGGTTGCGGCCGATGGCATGGCTCTGAGACTGAGCCCAAATGCATAATCATGCACCGGGTTGCCAGTTGCCAGGCCATCCTGCACGGCAGCAAGACGGGGACTCTTGCCTGCATCTCCGTCCACAAATCATAGGTAGCCGCTAGAGGGCTCGAGGGTTGCTAGGCATGATATCATGCCACAGGACGCTAAGGTGGGCGTGACCACTGACAGTGCCTACACCTTTTTCTCCCAGCACCAAGGTGAAGAGGTACTTGGTCATACTGGAAGGTAATCCGTACTGGGCTCGTACATAATTACAGGCTACACGTCCGCTACCAGGTAGCAGGTATAGTGGGTGTAGGTGCCAAAGGCACAGCCTACAAGAATTTCTGTCCCTCATACCCGACGTGTAAAGACAAAACCCCAGCCTGACGCGATGAACCGAGGGCCGCTTTTGGATTCTCCATCCTGCTTTCTGTTGGGTACAAAGTTCTGTTCCCTGAGCTGCACTGATCCGGCGCTGCATCCATTCTTCCCGACAGACTTCCCAGGATGCTGAAAACCTTAGAAATTCTCCGCGTCTGCAGAGCCCATCTCTTGAATGCCCACGCAAGAAGAGTTGTGGTTGGCCACCAGCCAGACGGGTCTTCATCGCCCTCCAGCTCATCAGGAACTAGCCGGGGACCCATGGTCCGGCACGCAATGCTATACGTCGGAACGCACAGCAAGCACTCAGTCGTGCATGCAGACGTATACTTCCTTGACAAGCAGTAGACAGCAGAGGCAGACTGTGAGGATGGACGACGTTGGAGGTATTATTTGTCTGGGACAACCGACGCACTGGCCACGACTCCCATGTCCAGCCGGGGTGTGACTCTGCAACCCTCTGCAGGGACTGGCTGGTCGACCGCCAGGGTAGGGAAAGGAGGGGGGAACCAAAGCGCGGACACCGTTGATGGAGGTGGAGATGGCTTGCCCAGGTCTCGACCCCATCCAGATGACATTCATCGATGATGCTGTACTTACCCAGGTCGCCAGGCCTGGAGCTGGTGGTGGCACCCACGTCTGCATCGTCGCTGCACGGGAACGACGGCACACGGCCAGTGAAGCCAGGCCTTCAAAGGCTGCTTGTGAGCACCAGCTCTTCACCTCAGCCCATCTCCACACCCCTACCAGTCGCTGCGTCGCTCGGCCCAAACCACCACTCAAAGGACGGGGGACTGAGATGGATGGGTTGTGGGGGTCCCAGACACCATCGATGGGGAAAGCTCTCGTGAGGATCTTACAGTACTCACGAGTTGATCAACACATTGGTTGGACCCTGTCTCCTTGGCCGCCAAATAAGACCTCTCCACTGCCTCACCCCCTCCATGCCACCCATCTTTGTGTCTTCTGTTCCTCTCGCCTCTTCTTCGCCTACGATCTTCGCTGAGCTGCTCGACCTGGCTGGCCACAACTTCGATCAGCCTTTGGTGCTGGTGTTGACAAGTTAGCCCAACCCGATACTAAACCGCCACCACTGCCCAACACCTCCACATTTCCACGGCACACGCGATCAATTTTGGCCTGTCCTTTTTATATCACGGGCAGCAAATCATCCGATTTGGAATTCTGCCTCCGAGCGCCTTCTCGAATTTTATCCGCCCTCACTGCCTTATCTCCTCATCCCGGACAGTATTTGGCTTCCAGACTTAACCTCGCTGGGGCATGTTCGTGACATCAACAAACAATGGAACGCGCGTTGGCTATTGTGACGAATGGAGGCGACATGACTTGGCCGGACAATCATAGCATGTCGTCTGACGAAGGAGCATGGGAGGAAGGCATGGTGTTGCCATCACCGTCGCCCACGGAAACGACCTGGAAACGGGCCTCGTCGACCACTACGGCATCATTCCAAGCCGGGCAGCTATCGCCTGTCAGCTCTGGCATTGACTGCAATGCGGAAAATTCTTCGGGGCCTGCCGTGGCACACTCTGCATCATCATCTTGCACAGACTCGTGGAGTAACGGTTACGCTGATCGAGACGACCCAGAAGAGGACAACCAGTGGGATCAGTGGGATCAGTCATCTGACGATGCTCTTCCGCTCCCGAAACTCGAACCAGTAGACGATGATATCAACTTGCATGATCTTGAAGCAGCACCTTTGACACCTTTATTGCAGAACGAAGCCTCTGCCTCTCAATTAAAATTGAAGCGACCTCGTGGAAGACCAAGGAAACATCCCCTGACCCCTGCCGTTAACACAAGTAAAATCACCAAAGGCCGCTCTAAAACCGGATGTATCACCTGCAGAAAGCGGAAAAAGAAGTGTGACGAAGCCAAACCAAGATGTATGCCCAGAAAATCTAATACTGTTACAAGCGCTTGAGTCTAATATCTTTCTTATAGGTATGAACTGTGAAAAGAATGCAGTGGTTTGCGAGGGTTATCATGAGAAGCAAGTATGGAAAAGCGGCAAGGAAAGAGCCGAAGAAGGTATGTTATGAAATGCATGCTCTACATTCAGGAGTACTTGGTTTGCAATTTCTAATATCATCTCCAGAACGACTGAGATGGGAGAATCTTCCCTCAATTACCATGCAGCCCATATTTCACGGAGTAGAGACCACGGAGGACAAAATCTTCTGGAAGCATTACATCAACCACTTTAGCAACGTTTTGACCGTCGAGGGCGAGGCGAAGAATGCCTTCAAAGACATAATATTGCAGCTTGCCAATCAACACCAGGGGCTAATGCACTCCATATTAGCCGTTAGCAGTAAACATATTGACCTAGATGCGCCATATGGAATCAAAATTTTGCAGGAAAATCCTACAACGAGCAAGGAAGCAATCCACCGACGTTCCGAGTACCATCACGATGAAGAATTGAAGCGACTGTATGAAGATATGGCTAAGCCTGTCAACAAGGATGACCCTGAGTATAAAACCGTCCTAGCCGCCCGCTATGGTCAGATGCTATGCTTGCTTCTCCAGACGCGCGCGGAAGGAAATCCTAGAGGCGAGCACCGTGTTCATTTGCAGGCGTACAAAAACCTGATACAGCATTCGCCTCCCGATGATCCGACCTTTCTTGCTTTCATTACGGAATTTTTTCAATACCATATTTTTGCTGATGATCTGTTTTGGCATCCTGAAACATCGAATAAACGTTTGGCATCGGAAGACTGGGAACCACCTGTGTCGATACATCCGCCAAGGCTTCTTGGTGTTGCTGACGGGTTGTTCCACCACCTTTCACAGATCACGAGCATTAGAAATGCTATACGAGTAAACATGGCTGCCTCTGTCGACCCTCTGGTAGATTACACAAGCCTCTACCGAGCGGCGGAAATCGATGCTGCTATCAGAGAATGGACGCCAAGGTGGTCTCCAGGAGATAGCTGCAACACAGTGGGGCTTCTATACAAGCAAATGGTGTGGGTTTATCTCTTCCGCACTATCTACCCGCCTTCTTCAATACCAGCACGACGCTCTACTCTTGGCTCACTCCCCACAACTGTAAACTCGTCGACATTCCCAAATACACCGCAACGAAGAGCTTCGATGGCAGCGCGTGTGGGGGCTCCTTTGAGGCCAACTATGGGAACCGGTGCTTTGAGCACAAATATGCAAGTGCCACACAGTTGCCCACAGTCCCGAAACACATCGAGATCAAATTCAATGCACGAGGACGATGTACGCATCAGCACAATTGTTCAGTCCGACGGCAGTCGGCCTTCGTCCCCGCCACCAAGTCGTCGCCCACCCCATGATGACCACCGGATCACTCTAGCGGTGGATGAGTCGCTTGCACTACTTGAGAGCTTCAAGCCGTCGGACCCAGCACAGACACTCCTTCTCATTCCATGCATGGTTATCGGCACTGCCTGCTTTGAAACAGCTCAACGACAGCGCGTGCGAAACTCTGTTAAAGCTGTTCGTGGCTATACCGGTCTGCGAAATTGCGACCGGGTCTTGGAGGTCCTCGAAAAAATCTGGACACTGATGGACGAGGGTGATTGGTCTGCTGTCTGGGACTGGCAAGGGGTTGCAAGGCGAATGGGCCTTGACTTTCCCTGCACTTGAAGAGTACCAGTCTCTCGAGTTTTGTTTTCTCACTGAAGCGCCCCGATTTTTGAAGTAATCGTGACGATCTATTTTTCAACATTCTTCTCCAAGGATTTCAGTTGAGGATGAGTATATCCACCGAAATACCCACTCAAACCAACATTTTGGTGGGTAGTTATGGCCTTAACTCCAACACCAACAACGACTGAAACAGCAATCTTTCTCCCACGAACATTTGAAACCACATTGAACACCACCCTACGTATGGTATGTCTTTAGTTGTGAAAAATCAAACTATCGCCCAGCTGCCTCTGGGCACTTGTGCGAATATAACATCTTGATCAACAATCACACTCGCCTCCTTCTGGGCGATTATTTCTCTATGGAACAAAAAACAAAGATGTACAGGGAGGCCGCATTGACCAGCAAGAGCTTGATTAGGCATTTTTGGGTTGTTTGGAGTTCAGGACGGATGGGCAACTCTTCTAGCCATGTGGACCGAAAGTGCTTCATCGCACATGGCTTATAGCGGGGGGACGCATGTTATCGTTGGCAGAAGCTGTCCGAGAAAGGGCAGTGGCGTTATTAGGCGGGCAATATGGTAACAGGTTGCTGCATAAAGGGGTAAAAGCAAAAGTTTGTGCCAGCATTTCATGGCCTCCCATTCATTAAAACTGTTTAGAACTGCCCTGGGTTGCTCAGATGAATATACAAGTACATACAGTTAGTTTGTGAATTGAATGGACGCAAAGTCCCCATATCTTTTGAGCATGTTGAGTCTGAAACCGAGCCAGTGTATTTGGATATACGTGTTGCAGACGGATTATTGCTATGTGAACAAATCTTATTTGCATGTAGCCCTGCCATACGCCACGATATCTGTTGCGATGTCCACAGCCTTATTTGCAATTTCTACATCTCCATACATGCCCCTCTTGCTACCTATTCTTGGTTTTCTTCTCCTGTTTAAGTCTACGTCCATGGAGCTTAGCGATAGTAGTCACTTGATGGGACACACACGGCAACAGCGAAAATGTGTGATTGGGGCTGGCAAAAACAAAAAATAAAGTTTCAATTTAGCAAAGAGAATTGTCAATCCTTGTGAAACATATCTGGCCACAAAACCAATGGCAGGTAATTAAATGCAGGCAAGCTATCAGCAAAAGAAAAAAGGTCTGCGATCACTCTCACTATAAAGAAGCTTGATGATGAAAGGAATCAAAGGGGAAGTCTGTCACAGACATGTCTTTTTCACAACCTCAAGATATCATGTTCCCCCACCCCCCCTGCTCTTTGAAACCAGAGAGTAAGAAGAATTGAAGCACCCGAACACAGGATAGCTCAGCTCAGTACACGAATATTGTTAAAGATGAAGGATCCTCCCCACCCCCACCATATCAATCATCACGCTTATCGTTATTGTCGAAATAATATGCACCACCCCGGCCAGGACTCCCCAATGTTGATGACCCAGCTCTGCCAGCACTGCCCTCCGATTGATGAGCAATGCCATCGATGACTTCTCTGTGCTGATGTCTTGCAACAGGTACAGGCCCTCGAAAGGTGGTATCGACAAAGACATCTTGGTCAAGGGGGGAGTGCGGCGCATCCGCTGATACACCGTCCATCATTCGCGCGTCTCGCCGTTCCTGGAGTGCAGAAGCACTCATGGGTACATCGCCACCTATAGGCATATCTCGATCCCTTCGCGCGTCACTCAGCCCTGAGTTGGTCCGTTCCAACCCCCATTGATGGCTAGCAGCGGCCCCTGGGATGGGTCGCCGGTGATAGATTGGACCTGATACAGTGCTTCCTGCGCCTTCTCCAAAGCCCACAAGCGATGCAGACCCATCATCACTCATACGATCCTCGTAGCCTCCGAAGGAACGTGTTGCGAGGCCATCCATATCTTCATCCATAGCGTCGGCGTCGGCGCCTGTGCTAGTAACGGACTCTCCTTCGCGATAGTTTGTATCAGTGCTCAGCATATCTTCATCTTGGTCCCCGCTTGTTGTTCTTCGCTCATCCCCTTCACCTAGATGGCTCTCTGTTGCGCTCGCAGTACCAACTGTACTCATCTTAGTGACGGCGACGGGCTGGCCATTGCTGTCGAAGTAGGCTGGTGTCAGGTGCTGTGTCGCGGGATAATTGAGCGGGAAGCCTGTTGTAGATGTCGGAGTTGTCTGTGGTGACAGTGAGGCGGCGCGGCCGTGATCGTCACTGTCGGGGGTCTGAGGAGGGGCTCTGAGAGTAGAGACTCGTTCGAGGCCTGCTAATCGGGAGATGCGATCCGCTCGCTCAGCCTCGAGGCTGGTCGTTGAGGGGTTGTGCTGGTGTCCGCGACCATGGGGCCCGCTGGGGAAATGGCCTCGATGGCCATCTTTGATTGCTGTTGTCGATAGAGTTGAAAGTGAGGTCGTGGTGCTAGTGGGAGTGCCGCTAATGGGAGGGTGAGTAAACGCATCAGCATTCTGACAGAGACTTGGGCACGGCGCAAGCAGCATACGGCGTTTCCGAGGGTGTCTCGGGATTAGATGCCGGAGGAGGGAGATTGATAAAGGTCGGACGCGACGCCTGCGCCATGGCGGTGATGGGAGGGGGGGGGGAGAGTATGAATGTGTTGCGGCTGTCTGATGTTGTCGAGGTCGTCGAGGGTGTTGAATGGAGGGGAAATGGGCACGACACACGGCGCCCGTTGCTCGTCGAGACTTGGGCAGCCTAGCTAGCTAGGTAGTTAGGGACTGAGGAGGCTAAGATCCAAACGCTGCGTAGGTATTCTGATGAAGAAGTGGCAGCTTGTGAGTTTCGCAGGTGTGCGTCTGTTCGAGTCCTCGGTGTCTTGGGGATGATAAATTTATTAGGTGCAAGGTTGGACGGGGTTGTTCTTGTGTGCAGGTGAAGGAGTTGCTCTAGGGAATTCAGCCACTGAAGATGCCTGCTCAGGTGTTGGTGGCTGTGTGATAGTGTGTGCGGGCAGCCCTCCAGCGAATGAAGCCTATTAGCCCAGCGCTCCAGGCCGTTCAAATGCCGTTCAGGCGTCTGTGGCTGCTAGAATGCCACCAACGTCTAGTCACCCCGCTGTAGCTTGAGGGGTTCTCGGCAGATGGCGGGGAAGCCACCTCAAGGAGGATGTAATTACAGCACTAATTCACAGGCAGAGAATGTACTGTAATACCTCGACACATTCGCCAGGGAATTGCTATGACGTACCTAGGCAGAATCAACTAAAGATTTAGACCAGCTTCTACACGAGACGGCCTTGCAAAAGGTCTTGAAACTATCGAGAGTCACATGGATGAACGGCCATGGCTGAGAGTTACATGCTAAACTAGAGCTGCACTGATCTAATTCAACAGCGAACAAGACACCCGAAGCTTCAAAGCAGTGCGAAGTGATCAATACTCTCTTATCAGTCCAGATTTCTAATCACAGCATGGCTGAACAGAGGAAAGGTAACCTCTATTGACTATCTCAAAGGTAGCCATTCCTTTTCTATATGATTTGCACCGATATATTCTCTAGATGTGAGACATATCATCTAGAAGTTGCCTGGAGCAAAGTCGATGACCTGGATGTTGCCCCAGTACTTCTTGGCAAACTGGACAAATGCAGCGTGCGCAGGATCCTTGGCGACATAGTAGTCACGATCCTCGACTGTCTCAAACTCGACGACGAAGGCATGTGTCATTCCTTGCTATATAGGGGAAGACATGGCGCCCAACATTAGCTTTCTTCAATATACAAGTCTGCATTCAATCGCTGCTGTGCCTATGGTTACTCACCTGCAGATTCTCTGTGCTGACATCGGCACCGCCAGACGAGGTCTTGATGTAGGACTTTTGCGATGTTGGGTGCACACACTTGTCTTTGAGGGCAATCATCTCGTCGCATACCTGTGTGTAGTGTTCAGCTTGTGTTACAATAAATGGCAATTGCAGTCAGTCAATTGCTGATAGCCCAACGGATAGGAGACCGTGGGAGGGTGACACAGCGTGCAATAAATAATGCGGAGAGCTAGACTGTGGTGTTGAGTTACCTTTTGGCGATCCTCGGGCGAGACGTCGGGCTTGAAGGCCCAGATAACAAGATGAAGAATGCCCGGCATTTTTGCTGCGTCTTTCTTTTCAACGTGGTTTATGGTTTATGGTTAATGATGTTTGATTTATGAAAGGTAGACAAAACAAGGGCTTTGTTATTCTCCTCCTTTCAATTCAAGCCCCATACATGATTTATAATAAAGCTTCCTTCGCTCTATAAACCCCGCGCATCCCGGAGCGGGGAAATTTTGGGAGGGTTATGCATGTCCAGACTCGGAACATGGGATGAAAATTGAATTCAAAAAGGCAACCTGCCAGGTTCGGCACATGGCCGGTTATGCAAGGTAAGCTGCATCGACTAATACCGAATACAAAAGGGGATTCTTTTTCCGCATTTACCAAAATGTACTCTGCCAAAGAGTGGCCCTGTTTTCGCAGCCCATAATATGCAAAACGCCCCAAAATAACACCATGTCCACTCCATTGCGAGGACAAACCCAATGTAAAAATTGCACTTATCAACCCCAAGATATGCCCCTATGCTTCCGTCCTTAAATAAGAAAAGAAAAAGAAAAGAAAAGATTGCCGTCTTGGCAGTTTCAAGGCCGTTGCCTAAATGTGGTGATGGTCTTCGTTGGCGGTGATTCCTTGCTCGCATCACTACAGCATTGACATGGCGCATGATATTACACCGATTGCAGCACTAATAATGACAAATCCGGGTTCTTGACGAATCATACTGGCGATATCGGCAGTTGAGAAGCCGATCCAAGGATAAGGCTGGGCGAAGGTTGCAGTCGTTCCCGTTGCCGCCATTGCGTTGTTGCCGGATATGGGTAATGATCGGTTTGTATGAGAAGTTTGTGTCGTCGGTGAGGTAGGAATGCTTTCTATTCCGTATGCCATTGTGATGAAGATTGCTAGAGCAACGAGGAGTGATATACGGTTGAGCATGGTGATGGCCTTGTTGTGTGTTGATCTCTCATGTAGTTGCGAAACGAAGGGCGATTGTTCTTTGAAGGCTCAGGTTAGGCATGGGATCATTCTTGAAGATAACCAAAACAACCAAAACCTTCTTCGACAAAGCACTGGGCAGTTGTCAGTTTAAATATTTCTAATTGGTTTCAAGAGATCAGGGCTACCACATCACTGTATTGGCACCTTGAATCTCGCAATGGACGCTAGGCAGTGTGGCCCTTTGACCAAGGGCCAATGTCTCAAACCTTGACGGGCAGAGCCACCTTTTGACAGCAAGATTTCTACAGGGATGCATGCCAATCATTCGGCCTGTGAAACGAAGCGAGCACTTTGGCTCTGTTGATAAGAGCTTGCTGCTCAATAAAACCATGACGCGATAGCTGAAGTCTCCCTGGATGGCAGCATGGCTAAGATCAGCACGCAAATCGTAGCATTTGCGCCTTTGGACACAAGCGGAGGATAGGGCAAATTGAGTTGGCGCCCGAAGATAGCTGCCATGACAAGAGAGTTGTTTCTATGCAGACACTTGACGAGATGGTTCTTCCTTGAAAGTGAGCCTTCAATCCCATCCGCCGTTGACGTCTTTGATATCTCCACGAAGACAGTTCTAGACCTTCCGTGCCTGAAGCCTACCCCAAGCGTCATGCTTTGGTGGATCACCAGCAAGGGAGAATAATGTCTCGGAGTTTATTTATGCCCCCCTCCCGTTCCAATTCCATGCTCTGTGACAATTTGGAAAACTAGGGCGTTAATATGAGAGACGTGTAAATATGCAAGCTTTGACTTCCATGGCCAAGCCCTTGTTCAGGAAGTTGTGTAAGATACGCACTTGCTGATGCTTTCAGAGAACTTTCTTGATGAAGTAGCTTTACGTAACGGCCCAGTAATGTAGAAACATCACGATTCGTAGACAAAAGTGTATGTAATATTCACAAGAAATGCGTCGTGTGGCGGAGACTGGAATGCTGTATTGTGCCACAATCGTAGTGTCATGATTGGATGGTATGCCCAAGTCTAGAACAACTCTGCCCAGATTCTTTAAGAAATACAGTATGTAAATCAGGTCTATTTGAAACATTAAATATGAAGCCATAAAAAGCCAACGAGCATTGGTTGAAGTTTCTATTCTTGCATGACAGGTTGGTGTCAATGTAACATACTAACCCTAGAGCTATTATGATTTAGAAAGAGACTATCGTCTACTTTAAATTTATTACAAGGAAGTAAGAACTAAAAGAGTAAGCTGGCGTCGGAGTTGTGCTGTTATAGAGAAGGCTGAAATCCATTGTGCTCGAAGTGTGTACCAGTCAGACTCGTGAGTTAGATTCAATCTTCCAACATCTGACTCAAATGAAAAGAACAATATATGCAGTTTAACTGACAGCCACCTTATTATGGTCACACAAGACTACAGTCTCCGTTCCATTCGTATCCTTCTCCATCTGCCTCGTCTGTTGTGACTTCTCAAGAGCCCCCAAAATATGACACACCGGTTTATTCCAATTATCCGGCGCTGTAAGCCATCGGATCGCCACCTCAAGGTCGTCAACAAACTCAGCAGTCTCTTTCCGGGAGAAGTTGGCGACATCCCACCGCATCGAGAATATATACGTTGTTGCTGTGGGTCCGCCGAGGCCGCACACAATGACTAGACCTGCCGCGCATCGGATGGCTAATTGAGAGACCTGCAGTCGCTCATACTCACCCAAGAACCCGGGCACCCAGGTGAGAAAATGGGAGCGGTGCACGTCCACCATGATATCCGCAGCTCCGTTGCCCTCAGCTGCTAGGTCGGCGAGAATACGGCGAAGGGGAGCGTGTGCATGTTTGGTCAACTCTAGCTGCTCTGCTTGTAATCGGCGGAGAAGGCAGATTGCTGGCTCGCCACGCGGAACTTCAATCATGTTGCAAACACCTTGCATTGTCGGCCCGTTGACATCAGACGACTCTATCACTGTGGGATTCAATGCCTTTACGCTTTCCGGTATAAAGGGGAATGGGCCACGCCCGGCCTCCATGTTGTTGAAAAGAGCATGGCTGTGTCCCGTCCGACTGACGTTTACAAGTGCTATAGCGGCCTTGAGGACCGTAGATGCGGTAATACCAGGATTTGCCTTTTTGAGAAGTAGCAAATCAGGAGCATCGAACATAGTGTCGTACCCATCTGGATTCTCGTTGCTATGTTTTCGAGGCAGGGGCGCGGGGGGATAAAGAGCTTTTCGGTGTAGATGAAGATTAGATAGACGGTTTACGTGGTAACGAACTGACGCAGATGCCTCTGGTGAATTGCGTAGAGTATGGAAACTCTCAGCCCAAGCCTTGAAGCTGACATGCGGACGCAGATCCTTTGACGGAGTCATCAGTGACTGGTCGATGTCCTCGAAGAAGAGTCGAACAGATGAGGCGTCGTGGACAATGTGATGTACTACAAAAGTAGCCATAATGTCAGTAAGAGTTTGGATTTTCCCTTGTTAAAGCTTTTCCACTTTCACTTACAATACATTACTACTGCAGCAGAATTTGTCTCTTTGACATGCATGACGAGGCAGCGGAACAAGGGGCCAGGGGCTTTGGCATGCTCAAGATGCGGATACTGTATCGCAAACTGTTGAACATCGGCTGTCGTTTCCAGTGGCTCTCCGTCCAAAATACAAATATCCCACAGCTTTGAACTAGGCTTCAACGTCACGTAGTGAGTATCTTGGGATTGGTCCGACACATAAAGTGAGGTGAGAATCGGATTGTTAGTAAGGGCTCTTTTGAGAGCCTGACGCAAATCCTGCTGGGAATCAGCTTGAGAGCACACCAGATGAAATATATAAAAAAACACAATGTTTAACGTACCTGAACACTCGACGTTTTGGTAATGAGCGCAATAGCAAAATTCCAAGTGTTGATTATCCCTGATTCCACAAGCATCTGCATATAATCGTGAGCTGGAAACATAGCGGCGACCTCATTGAAACCGCCGTCAAGGCCGCTTGATTGCACCGCTTTGGAAACGTCTCCCTTCATTTTCATTGCTTGATCAACACCCCCAAGCATAATACTCATCTCATCTATCGTTGGGCCACTAGTAGATGACACCAAATCGGGTTTATTTGGATTAGAACCTGCTTTGACGTCCTTAAGCATATCACGCAGACAAATGATCTGAGACGCAATAGTCGGATGCTCAGCCATCTCTTTCATTGTTAGCGAGAGCCCAAGATCTTTGCGCACAAAGCTCCTGACCCTCATGGTAGCAATACTGTCCGAGAAGCTAGAAGTAGGCACGTCTAGATTGAGGTTGTCGACAGGAATTCCTGTGGACCTATAATATGCATTTAGAATGCTTTGCTTTACCGAGAGGGTAAGGACGGTGGCGGCAGCGCTTTCGGAGCTATCGTGACTCTGTTTCTTGAAGCTTTCCACTAGTGATGCCAGACGAGATTTCTGGACTTTTCCAGAAACAGTTTTGGGGAAATCATCAAGGCCTAGTTCGCGAAGAGAGATGATTTCGACAGGGACATATATAGCGCCCATCTCGCGCAAAACGACTTGGTGAATATCCATCAGGTTGGCTTTGGTTGTGTTATCAACAATGATGACAGGCACTTGTCCAGCAAGCGTATCGGCAACTCCGACTACTTGTGTCTGTTCAGGAGTCGTATTAGCACAGCCGTGATTCTTTTTTAAAAGAAAACGACGCAACTTACCTGAATATTCAAGAACCTGCTGATGGTGGCCTCAATTGCTGCTGGAGAAATATTCTCACTACCTCGTGTGATGATATCCTTGTATCTCCCTGAAATAGAAACATGTTTGTCTTCAAACATAACAGCCTGATCACCTGTGATGAACCAGACTATACCATCTATATCGGTGTAAAATTGGTCTTTGCCGACTCCGCCCAGGTACCCTTTTATCAATCCCGGCCCGGATTGATGGAGCTCGCCCCGTGCCCCAATAGGCAGCAATTCACGGGATGTGGGATCGCAAATACGAATGCGAGCCCCAGGTGTTGCTGTGCCTGATATTGTCATATTGTCACGAATCAGTTTCTCTGGATTTTCCTGTCGTCCCATCCAAATCGGACTGCCTTCTGTCATGCCAAAGCCTGTTGATACACCCTTGCTTTTGAGCCGTTCAACCACACTCCGTAGATCACCAGAAGTGATGGAGCTTCCTGCTAAGCAAACGTCAACTAAAGACGAGTGCAATGGCGTGGTCCTTTCCTTGAGTACTTCAAGAACGCTATAGAGTGCTGCTGGAACCAATGCCATATGTGTTGAGTTTTCGGTTTCGAGGGCTTTGAGTATCGCTTCGGCATCAAAGGTCCAATTGGGATAGATAATGGCAGCTCCGTTCATCATGAAGTGCAGAACATAGAAATAGCCCATGGCGTGGTTGTTGGGGAGTACAGAACAGAAGATATCAGTCTCTGACCTCCCGCCCAAAGATAGGTTTTGGCAGAAAGCATTCAGTGTTGTATTGGTGTGTGGTGCGCCCTTTGGCATCGAGGTTGTGCCACTAGTGAAGAGGACTGCGAGAACCTCATCTTCGGTTTGGGAGTCAGTAGTTTGGTCGGGTGTCGGATCTATGATATCCGATTCTGACCCAGCGCACATCAGACTCTCAAACGACGTCCAAGACGAGTCTAGTTGGGGGTCAGACAAGACGACTTTTGCCACTATTGATCCCAAATCGCAGTAAATGCCATCCAATCTCTTGGCCGCTATGCTATCCTGAACCACAACAATGGCAACGCCAGCTGTATGGAGCATATGCGAGACCTCATTATCGTTAAGTAAGGAGCGAGGATTAAGAGGCACAAACACCATGCCAATCTTGTGAGCAGCCCAAAACGCCAGGACGAACTCGATTCCATTGTGTACAAAAGTTGCCAATGCTTTGCCTCGCACAGCCCCGAGACGGGTAAGACTCTGGGCAAAGCGTTCAACAGCAATGTTCAACTCGGCGTAAGACCACCGAAGATACTCTGCCTTGGAATCACATGGCGGGCTGATTCCATAGATGGAGGCAGGCTGATGAAGACTGGCAACTGCAAGTCGTGAAGGAAAGGATGCCACCGAGTCATGCAGCCGGTGCCAAACTGGGGGCTCAACGGGACAAGCACCGCCAGATGCTTCGCTAAGCGCTGGCGTTTGGAGAATGCTATCACCCATGATCATTAACTGGGAGGGTAGGTTTTAGTGGTGACGTTTTCTTTTTAGTGGCCTACTCTTGAAAAGGACAAAAGAGAAACGTTCCAAGTTAAGGGACATGGCGGAACTTATAAAGCTAAGCCCTGTTAAAGAGTGTTGCTATGAGTAGGTAGGTACTGTCATACACATCTTGTCCCTTTACGTAGTGCTATTTGCATCCCCTTGGTTTGTGCAAGGAAGGGCCTGTGCCGCACCTAGCTTCAAGGTTATTCCCACCCCACACCACCCACCACCAATTCAGGTTGACAGTTGATACTATATTAAATAACAACGTTGCGAACTTGCCGACTTTGCAATCAACCTTACACCAGTTTTCGTAGCAACTCGTGCAACAGCCGCGCAATAACCTCGCAACAACTCACATTGAAACCGTTACTAGACAGCTGAATAGAGACGATTCAACTGGCACTTATTTCCTCTCTTCTATGCCTTTGCACCTGAGATTCAGTGCTGATATGGAGGTGGTGCAGTGGGGGAGGGGGTTCGCTTCGAAGCTAGGAGTGGCACAGGCTATTGAAGCCAACCTCTAGCCCGAACCCATAACTATAGACGGACTTGGCATTTATTTTTCAAAGTTCGAGCCGTTCGAGCCGTTTGAGGCGGATGGAGGTGAGTTGTTCATGGGCGGGCCAATCGAGCAACTGCCGAAAGTCATTATCGCTCAGCAGTACGGCTTGTCAGCTGTTTTCATTAGTGGATGGAAAATGCTAATGCGGCTGAAACCTTGTACCGAAGCGCGCCCCACAAACGGCAAGGCATTGATTGTTGCCTCAGCTTCCATCACATCCACTCCCTCCCTGCTATCCTTGGCCCTCCCGCTTTCATCTCCTTCATAGTGACGCCAAATCGGGGGTTGATGTGGGAGCCATCCAGACAATCATGGTGATCCATGGCTTGGAGGTCGTCTGGCTCTCGCAACTGCGACCGCAGCTTAAGTAAGTTGCAGTATCCCGTGCCCCATACATGCGCCAAGTCTGTCTAGCTGCGACATTGTCTCAGCACTAATTAAACCAAATACTCATGAATTAACACCCTGCGCAGTTTGGTCTTCGTCCATGGATATGGCGGCAATCCGGAATCGACTTGGCACCATGAGGAGGCAGGCAAGAACTGGATCAAGGATGGGGACTTTGTGTCTCGTCTGAAGAGGCCGGTCCGCATCATGGCCTTTGGTTACAACGGAGACGTTGCCGCGAATCTGTCCTCCTCCAGCGCTGTATTCCATGCGTCTGATCTCTTGTCGTGTCTGGAGCAGGCTCTGGAAAAGTCAAGTGTACTTGGTCATCCAGCCATGACTGTTTTTAAAGCGCCTCATTTCGACTAACACCATTGTTGTAGGACAGCCCGGTCATCTTCGTAGCCCATGGTCTCGGTGGCATTATCGTCAAAAGGGTCAGTCTGTGTTGCTACTGTGGATTTATGAGATTTTATATTCCTAATTCAAAGTTTTCATGGATTATGCTTATACTCAGGCATCTAGGCGATTCAACTCTGTTTCACGGTTTCAACTTTCCCAAAGATCAAGGCAACCGTTGCTGGTATTGTCTTCCTCGGCACGCCTCATGTTGCTACCGACTCGGAAGCTTTGCTCCAGGCTGTCAAGGGAAACGTGGCTGCTTTTGGAGGGCATGATCACACCATCCCAGATGACGAAGCACGGGAGTTTGCTTCGGTGATTAGCCGCATTAATAGTACCTTCATTCAATGCAAACCGAATGACATTAAGCTTCTGTCGTTCTGGGAGAAGCAGGCCCTGAAAGTTGATGATTCAAAAGGAGATTTATATGAGATTCATGTAAGCCGGCCCGGTTGACTATAAATCATTGTCAAATGTTGAGCTAACGTCTCCAAGGTGGTTCCTCCAAGATGCATGAAGAAAGACCTGGTCGCTAACAGGGACGAGATGATGGATTGCGATCATGCCGAGATGTCCCGATTCTCAGGAGCATTTGATGCGAGATTCATGGAGTTTATGGATGTGTTTTCCGATTTTGCTGCAACGGTGTCGTTGCCGCGAGACACGCCTCTTGTTGCTATCGATCTTCCAGTGTTATTGCCACCTCTGCCTCCTCCACCTCCTCCGCCTCCTCCTCCTCCACCACCACCACCACGTCCAGCGGCTGGTGGTAAGACCAGTTCCAAGAAGAAGCGGGACCCCAAAAAAGACCGGTCTTACAAGCCCAAGCAATCGGATGAAATGTATCGATACTGGCGACGCAAAACGGATACAGAGACCGAAGAGAAGGATTTCCAGCGGTTTCTCCGCTCACTCAAGGGCTGGTCCGAGACCAACTACGGAGCCAACATTTATCCTTTGCTAGATACGTGCGAATGGTTCAAACAGGATGATGTCTACAAGGATTGGCTGTCAGACCCGCAATGCGGAACTCTCTTCTACCTTGGAAGCCCCGGACTGGGCAAATCTCACCTAGCACGATCACTGTTTAAGCATCTGCATGCGGCACAACGACGTGATCTAGTTATGAGCTTTCACTGTAGCAGCTTTGAGCACTCGCCTGCAATTTGGGACTATTTTACCTGGAAATTGCTGACTACATGGCCACACTGGTTCATGTACGTGCCACCGCAACATCGGTGTCGGGACGAGCGAAGCCCTCCTTTAGGAGTCGGTGGTTTCGTTGAGATTTGGACGGCTTTCCGCAGAGCCTGCTCGGAGCGCCAAATATTTTTGATAGTCGATGGGCTGGAGCAGGCACCGGCCGGGAGCTTTGAATCCTTCTTCGATGTAATAGAGCAGCTTCGACAGCCAATGTTGGCAGACTTGGTCCCGTCGCTGGCCGGACAGCCAATGGGTGGTCCAACAAAGATAAAATTGATCATCGTAAGTCGTATCAATGATGTGACGGATGCTGCTTCGGTCACCACATCACGCAGTGCCGTTGCTGCTGAGGCAGTCGTCAAAGATGTAGCGTTGTATCTGGATAATAAGTTTTCCATCATGGGCAGTGCAAGAGCAACCCCAGATAATGAGGAGCTAGACAAGGTCAAAGAAGCCATCAAGAACGCGGCAGAAGTGTATTGGCCATACGCCAAATTCGCAATTGACGATGTTGAGAAAGCAGTCACACTAAGGTCTAGCTTGAAACCATTCTTGGAGAAGGACTACATCCCTACTGGACTTACCCACAGCATTGATTCGCTCATCTTGCCCATCTTACAGTCTGTCAATA
This sequence comes from Zelopaecilomyces penicillatus, assembly GCA_005765155.1. NCBI lineage: Eukaryota > Fungi > Ascomycota > Sordariomycetes > Hypocreales > Pseudodiploosporaceae > Zelopaecilomyces > Zelopaecilomyces penicillatus. The sequence goes on from VCCP01000002.1 coordinate 5,487,998, forward strand.
ACGATGACCGATATATCCGCACTGCAATCAATGTGATCATATCAATAGATGTAGAGATCTCAATCTCCATCAGACAGCTAAAAAGCATTCTGGAATGCTTGTACGGACACCAAGTCCCTGCAACGACCGAGCTAGCAGAATTGATTCAACGCAGATGTGGTGACTTGTTCTGGATCACGGCGCCCGACGGGATTGTGCTCTCGGTTCACTCTCTCGTTACTGCCCACTTGAGTAGCTACTTGCCACTGGAGCAGCGGCAAACTAACATGGCCTTTTTCTGTCTCAAATATCTGCTTCAAGATAAATGGTGTGAACCGCTACCGCTCGAGCGGAATGACACAGAGCGGAATACTAAGTGGATGGCCAAGGAGGCTCCCTTTTACGGGTTTGCAGCTCTGCGGTGGCCCATTTACCTCCCCAAGCTGGAAGAACTTGATCCGCAACTTGTTTTGTTGCTTCGTACATTCTTGTCTCATGAATGTCCTCAATATCACACTTGGCATAAGTGGAGATCGGTATTCCACGCAGATAGGACGGACCTAGAAGAGCCTCCTGCGATATTTCTGCTGCGGGAAGGCTGCATTAATGTGGTCAAACAACTCTGGCCAGCTCAACCTCTGCCTGTCAGCAGACCTTCGTTTTTCATGACGGGGCTTGATAGCTTGCGTCAACTTCGGCTTCCAGAAAAATCCCATAATGACACGGTTGCTGTACCAGAGTGGCTCTCAATGACGGGTGTTGACGGACAGACTGCCCTCATGGCAGCAGCAATGAGCGCCGATGTCTCTCTCGTCGAGTCCGTCCTAAAATGGCCAATTGACATCAATGCCCGAGCACATGGGGGCAGAACCGTACTGATGGTCTGCCTCACCTCGCAGAGACTAATGGAGCTTGAAGGACCAGAGGCAGATGATGTCGCTGCCATCATCTCCTTGCTTCTTGTCTATGGTGCTGACCCTAACATCAGTGACCATCATGGCATCACCCCCCTACATGTAGCCTGTATGCGTGGCAAGCTCAAGCTCGTCAGGTTGCTTCTTGAATTTGGTGCTTTAATAGATATTGCTGACGCCTGGACTGACACTCCGCTTGAGAAGGCGTACAGCAGTGGTAATACCGAGCTTGTCGAGGAGCTCGTGCGGTGTGGCGCCGATCTAGACGTTTGGATGCCAGGAGGGGAACAACCCTTGACAAGGTGTATCTTTGATGATAATATCGACATGTTTCGCATTTTCTTGCGCTTTGCCAATGTCAATGAACAAACAGTGCTGGGCTTCTCGCCAATACATATTGCGTGCGACTCGCCGAATCGCCTTGAGTTTCTCCGCCTACTCATCACTCGGCCAGATTTGGATCTCGATGCCATCGCCACCTCATGGCCTGAGATTATCGACCGTCAGGCTATGAACGCTCTCTGTTTTGCTCTCCGACACCGCAACTATTCAGCTGTACAGATGTTGCTTCAGGCCGGGGCATCTCCATGTAGCTTCCCTAAACTCGGCGTCCTTCCCCTCGCCGAGGCAGTTCTAACTAAAGACAAATCAATGGTTGAGCTGTTGCTGGCCTATGGAGCACCAGTGAACGACTTCAATAACCGGTTCTATTGTAAAACTGCTCTGGGCTACGCTGCGGATACAGGTGCCGACGACATTGTGCGTTTACTTATAGATCATGGTGCAGATCCCACCGTGGAGGAGGGGTTTGCAGCCGCCAGCCCATTGCACATTGCTTTGACAGCAAAGATTAATTCGAAAATGGTGCAATATCTGCTGGAAGCCCCTATCCCCGCAAATGTCGACTATAGTGCCAAAAAAGAAAGACATCCCCTACTATCTGCAGTCAAGCAAGGAGATGCAGACACAGTTAGGCTCATGTTAAATCATGGGGCTGATATTGGAATGTGGCTCCAGCCCACTGTGAGGCCATCACCGCTTCACATAGCAGCCAAAGCAGGCAGTGTAGACTTGTGCGAAATTATTCTAGAGTACGAGCCAAAGCTTCTCGATATGCAATTCGAGAAAGGCTTGATGTGTGAATCTCCATTGTTCAAAGCCTGTCAAAATGGTCAAAGCAAGGCAGTTCGGTTTCTGCTGGACAAAGGTGCCAAGAAGGATATTATCTCATTTCACTACAACGAGTCTATCCTGATAGGAGCATGCGAAAATGGGGACCTGGAGACTGTCAAAGCTGTACTGAGCAGCGCGCCGGAATTGGTGAATGTACCCACGGACAACGGCTGTACTCCTCTTTTCCTCTCATGCCGGAATGGGGATGTCGAGGCTGTTAGGCTCCTTCTTGAAGCCGGTGCTAACATAGCTCACAAGAATTGGTATGGATGGACATGTGTCTCTGACCTATTCCGGTCCCTGGATTGCAAACGACAAAAAATGCTAAAACTATTGATAAAGCATGGCTTGGATATCAACCAAGTCAACAGCTCTACAGGCCTCAGCGTTTTGGGAGTTGCTATTGCTGAAGGAAGTACACGAGATGTCAAGTGGCTTCTTGAGCAAGGGGCTGACCCTGTTCGATGCCAGCGTGGTCCTGGACCTGAGGAGTCATGGCGCAACGCTCTTCAAGTTACGAGTCGCACACAGGGAGGGCAAACGGTGTCCATTATGGAACTACTGCTTGAGCCCCAATGGGGACTACGGGAGCATCTCACTGACAAGGACTGGCAAGGCGCGACGGTGCTGCCAATGATGCCGCCCACACGGATGACAACACAACTCGCGGCTCGTCTAATATCAGTATGCGACGAAATTGCTGCTCAAACGGGACAGGATCTATACCCAGCTCTAATGCTCCAGCCCGCAATCAACGGCTTATCCTCCCTCGACTATGCGTGCGGTCACTTAGTGGCAACGCCATCTTCAATCGCACAGCTCAACAAAACAATAGTGGCTCGAGCTGAGATGTTACTCTCTGGCCACCGTTGCCTAATTGAGAATGACGACTTAATTGAGGATATAACAAATTTACTCATTACACGCGGCGGTTTCGACCTAGAAGCCACAGTGCTTTTGGATATGATGCTCACCCGACCGCATGTGCGGTGGAATGATGCCGGGTACAGCCAGGGCACGATAGGGATCGCTACATGTGGCGATTGTGATGCCTTCATTGACGAAGCATATCACTTTTGCAGGTTTTGCCAAACAGTGAGATGCCACAAGTGCCGGGACAATCTGGATGTGCGGGCGTTGCACAAGCATGTCTGGCTTGATCTTGATCTGAAAGTCGGCGTGGATGTGAATGGGCCAGAAATACAAATGCTGTTGGAGCGGGTGCACGAGGAGCTGAGTGTAGAAATACTCAACCAGCAACCACCGCCACAGACAGAGTTGGAGAATATGGATAAGGATATTACGAGTAATGAGGAGAGCCAGACCTCTGTCGAAACCATCATACCCCAGCCGACGTTTCCACACCAAATCCCAGGCTCTCTAAGTCTCGCCACCCTCCACGCATTCAACTACCTCGCCATCCGCCGTCCTGCATGGTCCCCATACCTCGCCCTATCCCACCCAACACACGCGCAAATCGCCCCCTGGGAAACCCAACCAGGCTACAGCCGCCGGCGAATGATCATCGAGCGTCGCATAATGCGCCTGGAGATGTCCCCGTGGAGACGCATAACAGAACTAGAACATTTCCAGCAATGGGGGTTGCGAACTGCGTATGCCGATGAAGATGCTACAAGGAGAGATTTGGTTTGGCAGGATGTAAAGGCAATGTTCAATGAATATGAACGACAATATGTTATAATGACCAAGGAGAATGATGAGGTGAAGGTACGGAGTTTGGGGAATCGGACTGGAGGTGGTGTGCGGAAAGGGGGTTTGGAAAAGCGACCGTAGAAGGGCGGCGGTTGTGGGAGTTTTTGGATTTCGGGCGTTTTATCTGTTTATCACATGTATTTGATCAACTAATGTTGTTGTTTTTATTTATGTTTTTGGATTTCGATGCCATATCTACATCTATAATGCTTCCCCTCATTTCGCACTCTTCCATTTCTAGCCTCTATATCGTATATCTATAATGCGGGCTCTCATCCCCCAGCTCCTTGAGCTCCTCTTCAGCCATACCCCTATGCCTCTCATTCATCTCGCCCGCATCACGGCGCTTGTTCGCACGCCAGTACCAAAGCCAGAGGAAGCCGTATATACATGTGCCTACGCCAACCATGCTTAGAGTGACGGCGTGACCGCGAACATAGCGCGGTTGATCGGTTTTCGGACTGAATTTAGTGTCAGCAGGGTATTGTGGCTGAAAAGGTACATCTCCTTTTTAAAAATGGATAAGGCTTACTAGATGAACGCGGACATGATGCCCGAGGTATTGCCAATGGTGAGTTGCAGACCAGTTGCAGTCGTGCGTTTCCCATATCTTGGGGAATTATTTGGTAACTATATCTTCAGTCAGTTTCTCTTCCTATGAGTCCCCTTTTGGATGGTATAAGACAAGAAAAATGAGAAGAACATGAAAAGAGCAAGAGTGTCTATCTCTTTGTAAAACTCACCCAAGCCAGCGGTAGGCCAACCACGACGTAGAGACCTCCCGCTACCAAGAAGCATCCAAAATAATGCACCGCAGCCGAGGCATCAGACAGCAAAATGGCGTACCCAATAACACTGATGAGTCCAAAGAATACGCAAAAGATGCCACGCATCTGCAGACGGTCAGAAACCATTGCGGTAGACATGTAGGCAGCAGCGCCGAGGAAGTAGCAGGGAATTGTGAGTAGCTGGACCTGGGCAATGGTCCAACTGCCCAAATCGTTGATAATGGTTGGAAGGAATGTTGAGAAGCCTATTAGAGGACAGTATAACACAAAGATTGGTTAGCCTAGATGTTCCACGTTGTGTAGGAGCAAGACAATGTTCCAAATGGGAATCACTCATCTAACAAAACTTACCATAAAGCATGGTATCAACGCCAAACTGCGCAATGCAAAATGCCCAAACCTTCCAGTCTGCAAACGCTCGCATCATATCTTGCCTGCTAAACTCCCTGCTCGAATCCGTATTCCCATACTCACGACGATGCCGCACCTCCATTAGCGCTCGCTCAGCATCATTCAGAAAATACGCAGACGCCGCATCGTTGGGCAGCGCAAAATACGTAACAACGCCCAGCACGACACTCGGCATGCCCTCAATAATCAGAATCCACCGCCAGCCCGCCATGCCCGCGACACCGTCCATGTGGCCGATGCCGTAGGCCAATAACCCTCCCAAGGCGCCCGCAATGGCAGCACTGACGAAGAGGTAGCCGACGCGCAGCGCCAGCTCATGTTTGGTGTAGAAGAAAGTCAGGTAGATGTTGAGGCCCGGGAACAGGCCGGCCTCGACGGCGCCGAGCAGCAGTCGGCACGCGATGAGGGAGCCGTATGAGTCAACGAGCCCTGTCAGTGTTGCGATGATGCCCCAGCTCAGGGCGATGAAGGCAATCCATCGTCGCGGCGTGAAGAGCTTGAGCACGAGATTTGACGGTACCTCGAAGGCGAGGTACGTGACGAAGAGTATCGACACGGCGACCTGGAACTGCTCTGACGAAAGGCCCAGATCCTGCTCGAGGCCGTAGAGACGGGCGTTGCCGATGTTGACTCTGGAGGTTGTGTCAGCACACGCGCTCAGCCGTCTCACCCACTCAGCCGCCGGTTTTTATCTTCAAGAGAACCCAAATCAATTGGTAGGTTCATCCGTTGGTTCACTATACCAAAGACATACAGAACAAACAAAGAAAAGAATCTCAACCCAATTGGATTGCAAGTGACTCGGAAACAACAATGCAAATCCTCGCAGAAACAGACTCATCGCCAATGCGAGAACACCATGCACATGCTGCTTACCTATCCAGGAAACTAAACAGATACAGGCTCATGACAAGCGGTATCAGATAGAGATCCAGTTTGCGCACCAACTTCTTTTCATCCACCTCCGTCACCGCACTCAATGGCTGATTCGCCAATTCATCGTCCTCAGGGCGTCTCTCGGCCACCGACAGCCCCATTGTTGCTGTAGCTTCTGGGGATTTTCTATGCCTGTCGTTGTTGTTTTCTTTTTTTTTTTTTATGATTGAGTTTGCAACAGTGAGAATCTGAAGAAATGAGAAATTGCAAATGCGTGTACAAGGTGGTGTGTGTGTGTGTGTGTGTATGGACAAGACAAGACCACCTAATTTCCCGAAACGTCCAGAAAAGAAAGAAGAAGAAATAAAGTAGAAAACAAAGAAAGCAGTGGAAATGGACGACGATCCAGATGAGGATAGTAGCTACCACCACCAACAAAAATACACCCAGATCTAGACTTAGCCGCTCTCCGCGATAACCTTTTTTTTTTTTTTTTCCTTGTACTTCCCAAAAATATAAATCGCCGGCTTTCGCCGAGCCCTTTTTGCGTCGTTTCGTTCACACTGTACGTTCCAACGCGTGACAAATCATTCAACCAAAAAAAAAAAAAAGCAAGAGAAAAAGGATCAAATTTAAAATTTAAAAAAAAAAAGAAGCCTGATAGTAATAACAAAGGAGAATAGAAGGGGAATGAAATAACTAATCAGACACAAATCTTGCTTGTAACAAAACACAGTGGACAAAGGAATAGCACACTCACTCAGCTTTTAAGAAAAAAGTCGCGCTGTCTCAGTTTAATCGAGTTATAATAATAGTCGTTTCTCAAGTTCATTCACCACAGAGGGATTCTTGAGCGTAAAGAAATGCCTCGTCTAAAGAAGATGGAACGTCAAGACGCGAGGAGTGGAGGAATTGGCTGAACGTTGTAGTAGACCCTACCTTGAATGGGTCATCATCACATTATTGATAGCCTATCGAACAAAGCAACGGATATTCGTATGTCCAACTTCTTCCGGACACACCAAGTCGCCACCTCCATCATTGATTTACAGAGAGTACGTATCATAGTAGTTACAACAACATCGTAGTCACTCCCAAAGAACATGAGGCTCATTTCAGAAAGATTCGATTATTACTAGTAGAAATAGATAAAGGAAAAGCATCACCCGAACGGGCCAAAACCCCCCATGCCTGCCTGCCTGCGCTTCGTGACTCTTCAAGATAACTACGTCCAGTCAAAGATATGTTCCGACGCACCCTTCCTTGAGCAACGTCACTAGATGCTGGCCAGGGTTGCTATCCCAATAACTTGGGGCGCTGTCGCGCACAACATCAGATATAACGCTCGAAAAAGCTGTCCATTCTCGCTGTCTGGGTCTACATGATTGACCCATGCATTATAACCAAAGCCACAGTAAACAAGAGCCTCGTACAGGGTGTGTCGCTGTATATACAAAAAGGACGCGTGCCTAGTTATCTCGTACTAGGTTGTCCCAGTCGAGATATAGCAAGCCACGCGCCCCAAGTCCTCAACCCCATCTCTTCTCACGAGACTCTGGGATGTTCAAGTCTAGTCCGCCGTCTCAGTATCTCCTCATAGAATGCCTAGCTGCATAGTTTTGCTGGCATCTACCGGTAGTTCTGTGTAGACATCTCGAATACAGGGCCACTCTGGTGGCTCATGACAGGCTGGCTATCAATCTCAGAGGCATTGGGGTTGTGCCACTTGCTTGCATTGCCATTGTCTGTTCCCAATTCGGCAGCAGGAGTCGCTTCAGCGTGTGCGCCAGCACCAATCTCAACTGGGCCAGGACTGACAGCGGGACCTGGGCTCATAAGGCTGGGGCTAGTTGGATGAGCCGACTGCGACATTGTCGTGACGGGGCTTGGGCTGTATGAAGATCCATAGGCATCAGGCTTGGCAAAGCCGGCACGACCATCGCCCATGGCAGTTCCACGGTAGCCCTCGGCGGGCTTGGATGGGTTGCGACCGGGAGCAAGGAAACCAGCAGCCGCAGCAGAGTGGCGAGACATAGGGGGCGAGGTTGCTCCAGGACCAGATCCACCGACAGGAACTTCAGAAGCACCGACAAGATCGTCGTTGTCATACTTGGGTCCACGGCCGCGTCTTCTTAACAGAAACCATGCGAGACCTCCGATTACAGCGGCACCACCCACACCTGCGCCGAGACCAATGCCAATCTTGGCGCCACTCGACATTCCTTCGCTCTCGTCTCCTCCAGAGGTACCGCCACCAGGCTTGCTAGTAGGAGCCGACGTCGTTGTCTCAACCACACCAGTAGTCACAACCGTAGATGTCACAGTCAAGGTGCTCGTGACGGAAACGGTTGTCTTGGCGTTGGCCTGCTCAGTCTCGGTGACCATGACAGTAGTAGTGGTCTTATCGGTCTTGGTGTTGACAACGGATTTGGTTACGGTTTCAACTACAGTAGAGCCGCCACCGGTTCCTGGAACCGTCACCGTCTTGATCTGAGTAATGATGGCGCGTTCCGCAAGGTTTCGGCGCCAGTCGACGTAGGCAACGGCAGTAGGTACAGCATCGGCGGCGGCCGGGCCACCGGTACGAGGGGCAATGAAGCCATCGATGCCACGCTTCTTGTTGACATAGGCAGTCGTCGTCTCATAGACAGTCTTGGTTGCAGTGTCTTGGTCACGGCTAGTGACGGTCGTCGTGGCAAAGTCAGTCGACGTGATTATGACAGTAGTCGTGATACTCGTAGTAACAGTGGTGGTGCTAGTAATAGCCGAGCCACCTTTGTCGGTGATGTACTCGGTCTGAATGACGGTGGTGTCCTGACCGGGATCCGGAGGGTTCGAAGAGCTGCCGCCTCCATCAGTGGGAGGAGGAGTTGATGATGAATCAGGAGGGCTCGTGGTGTCGGGAGCCTGTCGAACCAGGACGACGTTTGCCTGGGCGACGGTCAGCAGCGCGCCGAGGACGAGAGCCCCTGGCAATCGCATGATGGGCAACAGAGGGCGGTGCGCTGTAGAAGATGGCCTGATATGATGGATAAAAAAAAAACAGAAAAGACGAGGCGAGATAATAACAGAGAGAAAATAGCGAATGGAAGAGGGTCGGTGGCAAGGGAAGGGGGGAAGAAGAGGATTTTAGCCGGAGAGGGATGGAGGCATGGAGACAGACACGGGGAGGGAGGGAGAGAAAACGGGGGTTCACGAAAAGGGTGCAAGGTACATGTCGACGGGTACTTTCAATAGTGGGAACAGCATAGGACTTGCATTGAACAAGCAAAGAGCTGGTGGTGTCGGTACTGAGATACATGAACGGCTAGGCGCTTGTCATTAGTGCCAGTACACCCACTGCAGGTACCTGCACTAACGCAGCACGGAACTGTAGTGGGTAATGTCCACGTATTCATGTACCTTTTTCTGTGGGTGCCGTGCCCGCAGCCCAGAAGAGTGCTGCAACGCTCCAGTGCTATAATAGTGCTCCAGGGCACTCTCGGCCAGTGCTTCCAGCGCTCTCTGTTGCTGTTGTGGTGCCATCGAGCACCAGTAGACCAGTGCACCCCTTTTCCAGCCTAGTCCCTCCTTGGCTGGGCGGCCGTGTCAGGATTCCCTCTCAAGATACGAGGTCTTTTGTGTCTACTCTAGGTTTTATGTCGACGGGACCGCCGGAGCCAACGAGCCATTGGGCCATCGAGTTGTTGAGTGAGCGAGTGAGTTGAGTGAATGGTCCACCACCATCCATCGGGCTGGCCTTGCTCAGTTTGCGGCCAGCAGACAATACTTACCGCTGAGCTGGGCTAGACAGGACTGGACTGGACCTGGGGCTGGGACGCAAGAGCTGGACTGATTTCACTTGGCATCAATCGCACATGCTCGACAAAACACCGTTGTATTCACTCTTCTAGCACTAGTAGCACGCAGGTTGATACCAGAATGCCTGTAGGAACAAGCTGTTGAAGCTCTAGCGGACCCCTTCTGGCATTGGCTGTGGGCTGTTTCAACGCGCTCAACACATCACTAGTCGGCGTTTGTCCTCCATTATCCATTATTAGCCCAGTAGCTGCCATGTCAACCGTCAGCCGCATGGCTCTAGGTAGTCCTACGGTCGCGTGTGGCTTGCGGTTTCGTGATGCTTGTGCTTCTTGGCCCCGATACTTTGTAACTGCCTTGGGTCTGATGGTTTGCTCTGCCCACCCACCTCCAATACCCTAAAGAACCACAGACAACACAATGCTCACCTAGGTAGTATGACGGTTGAAGGAGAATTTTCACCGCCACCCAGAGGTAGCCCGCCCAGAGGCAGCCCAAGCAAGCAGCCGCTAGAACGGAGGTTCAGTATTCCGACCGATGATGTGGCTCAAAATGCCTCCCCTCAACCTTATTTTTCCTTTCCCTTGTCGCCACGCACGTTGCAGAGCATTGCCCATCCGAGGAGAAAGCGCAAGCGTTGTCGATCGGCACTTTTTAACCTGTCTTGCAACAATGCAACTATCCGTTTTCTAACCTCGGTGGCGATGGGATGATGATTATGATGGGGGGGGGGGGAAGTCATCCGTCATGCGCGCTTGCAAGGAAGCAACTTTATCGCGAGTTTGCATGAAAGCATCACTATTACCCCACCGATTCCATTATGCGATGGGTACAGACCGTACAGTACCCAAGGCAGCTGCAGACGGAAAGAATCATTGATATTTTCTTTCTTTCCTATTTGGCTATTGCTTGTAGCTTCATTGACAGAAGTGGTCAGTTCATGAGAATAATCACTACACCGTGTACACATTGTTCGTGGTCAACTTGGCTTGGCCGTTTGGCCTGTTCCGGCATTAGCTTGGCCTTTGTTCCACAGCCACGCAACCACCGATGCCCGAATGAACAAGCCTTCCTGCAGGGAATCGGGCGCTGTTGAGAACTTGTTTCGCTAGCGGCGCCCAGAGCTGCCAAAGCGGGAATGCTCACAGCATTTCAACTGACTCTTTGGTGTTCTGTACATGCAATGCATCGGTAGGCCAGTAAATACAGTTGTAGATCTGCATCTCAGGGTTCGGCCTGGTGGTCGGTCACGCGCCCTGTCCGGCTCACCCTGTAAGCGCTTCGATTCAGCCAGTTTTCCAGCGCTGTAACATGCAACAGGACAGGCAGCGCCTAATGCGCCGACACATGTCTTGTTGACTTGTGCCGGGAAACCCAATCGCCGTTTTCGCGAAGATGAAAGATACCGTAATGACGGATGCAAGAGCCAGCGTGGGCAACAGGAACGAGAACGACCCTGAACGACCCTGGACAAAGCCCCGGGTCGCTAATTTACCGCAATCTGCAAGGAACCGAACTGCTAAAACACAAGGAGAATAAAATACGAAGCAAAGTACCTACTAACACGAGAAATGGAAACGAGTTTTAAAGGTAATACGCTTCGTTGCACATCGCCAAAGGACGAATCAACACACAAGAAGTGACGATTTGAAGAATAAGATAAAACCCACATCTGAGCCCTGCCGTTTGGGAATATTGAAGCAACCCCCGTTCTCCATTGGTTATAATGCAAAACTCCAAAGAGTAGGAACATTCCCCAGCCCTGCCATGCAATGCATGCAAGCCCGAGTAGTCCGTCAGATGTAACAAAAAAGCCAAAGCCCCAAAGCAATAAGCTGCACTCGAACAATGCTGCTCCTTTAGTCCAACGCTGGTAAATAAGCAGTGAGAAAGCACCTAAGTAAAAATAGAGATGAAAAAAGGCGAATGGCAGGTGTAGGCATGTATTGTAGGCATGTATATTACACCTATACTCAATCCGGTCGGATAACGCACATACGCGGCAGAGAAGAATGAACGAATCCCCCCGTCACGCATGCCTCTCTCTCATCCCTCCTTGTCTTTGCTCAGCGAAATTCATAAAAAAAAATGAGCCTAATTACTGGGTGCACCAGCTCATTAACTAATGAATAGCTCTGTGATCTGTCGGCAGCCCCTCCCTTCCAATAATACCTGGGCTGGCGCGGGCACTCATTAAAAAACAGTGATCTCGCCGTACTCATTCCAGATGTCATCCATCTCAACTGGGGTTCTACTCCCTTCGGGTCTCAGGGATCTGTATTCCGTCGATGCCGAGATTTGTAGTAGAAGGTGGTTATTTATCCACTCCCTCCATGGGTAGGTAGGCTACGCATCATACCTACAAAGCGCACGTGCTCAGCTCCCCGTCCATCACACCTTTTGACGGTCCCTGAACTTCGCCACGATTACCAACTCCGACTCATCAATTCCCAGGGGAACCGTTGCAGACATGACGTATTATTACTGTACGGTAATTACCCTGCCTCCGTATCTGCACGATCAACTCCAAACTCGTGGCTATCGATGTTGATCTGTTCATGTTTAGGCAGGTAAACAGAACCAAGATACAACTACAATGTTGTCTGCGCGAGTAGGTACGTAGCATCTGTCTTCCCAATCAGGCTGCCCCAAGATTGGTTTGTCTCGCCCAGACGAGTCTCGACTCGCCTCCGCCCGTTCTTTGGGGGGGCCCGTGGATCGGCCATGGATGGTTGATGATGGATGCCAAAGCCCATGTCTGCTTTTTTTTCCCTCTTTCACTTCTTTTCTTGTTGCAGCGCTCGTCCCGAGGCTGAGACCCTACCAGTAAAAACGACCAATCATGCTCCATGCCACGGCACACCATCGGCGCCCCATTGACGCCCCGGCAGACGATAGCTTAATTTCTAGTCGGCCACCTTTTTCGGGACGCCGTAGTGCCGGACCCAAATCTCCAGCTCTTTGCTACCAGTTATATCCAACTAATAATATCACCTCAAAGACGCACGTCGTCTTAGGCTCACCATGACAACCAGCCGACATGCATATGTATGCTGTGATGTGAAACACATAGATTTCTCTACTATATTTGCTGTCTGCTCGCGGCATACAGCTATGCATCTAATTACATAGTAAAACAAGGGTTTAGCTTGGCTTGGATTCCGGGCTTATTGAGCCTTCGTCAAAAATTACCATCTGAAGTGCTTCAGCCATCCTGCCGCTGCCAGATCCATCCCTCTGGCTCCATCATCATATCTCCATCCTCGTCTAGATCCGAATGTTCCGGTGTTGCGGCCTGCACTCGAGATAAGAATATAAAAAAACGCTGTAGATTCCCCACCCCATTTTTTTCTTATTTACACCATACGGGTATTGGTCTGCAATCGTTAGGGGAATGGGATGGGAAGTCTTGTATAAGAATCGAAACGGAATGAACTGCAAAGGCATGGGGGGGGAGAGAGAGAGAGGCATACAAGCAGCAAGGCCACTAGAAGTTCTCTTTGCCCCAGACAAACGAAAACCTGTTCACAAACGAATTAGCTCATGACTCGCAGACAGACGAACAGAAAAGACAACGTACCCAGGTTCCGTATACTTGTTGCAAAAGACATGTAGTGAACTACCCAAACCCTTTGGCCCACAGAAGAACACTCCCGCTTCGCCGGGTGTGTGCAGCTTTCTGATACCCCGGAATATCATGTCCCAGTTCGGCCGGCCAAAGTTGGTCGGACTCCTCAAGCCAGTGATGGCATCCTTATCGGCATTGGCATCGTTAATCATGATATTGGTTGCATCATCCGCCTTGATCTTGGCCGTCAAGTAAGTGTGGATCTCGATGCGACCTTCCAAGTCCTGGGCTTCAACGGCTAACAAGAGCGAACGAAACCACTCGAATGAACCAAAGTCTCGACAAATCCAGAAGAAATACACCTTGCGCAACCGCGTCTTCTTCTGTGGGTAGTTCATTCGGTACCAGATGGACTTGAGGATGGACGCAAACGGCGTGACACCAATACCTGCACCTACAAGAATGGAGACCTCATACTTGAAAACATCTTCAGAAGCAGAACCGAATGGGCCGTCGATATAAACACGTGGCAGCACACGTCGCAAAGCTGGGTCCACTCCGTTTTCGTTTTTGTCGACACCGACGACCTTACTGGTGTCTCCTTTCTTGCTCCATTCGCAACCAAGTGCTGCTGATACTGCCATTGTAAAGTCGCCCTGGCAACGCATGTGGATGGAGATATAGTCCTCCTCGGGCGCGCTGGTTAGAGTGAAAGGATGGTACTGCCACAAGGATACTGCAGGGCAGCAGAAGAAGATGTATTGCCCAGCCCGGGTCTTGGTATTCTCTTTCTTGATCTGGATTTCACACACATTGCTTGGGTGCTGGATAACCTTGGAGATGTACGTCTTATGACGACCGCGCACCTCTCGAGCTACACGCTCGGCCAGATAACAGAAGCCACCATACATCCAGTACTGCCAAAAAACGCCAATGGCCGATGCGCCAACACTCGCGCAGAACGGTGCCACGTCGGGCTGGATCATGCAGAAAGCGCCATGAATGGACCAGAAAAGAAAGAAGACGATGAACATGTGGTGCGTATACCAGAAACGCTCGTAGTTGGCACGTCTGGGTTTCTCAAGCGACGTGGCCACCATACCCATGAGTGCCAGCAGCATGACATATCCCGACCAACCAGGGCCGGATGCAAAGTTGGCAAGTAGCCAGCCGTAAAAGCCTAGATTGTTTTTCGCCGCGACTTGAGCAAAGTTGTTCCAGTGAGCAATAGTATGGACCCAAGAGAAGAAGACGATGGACCAGGCCGTCGTGATGTGAAATGTGATGTTCTTGTCAAACTGAATGATGCCGTTCAACGGTGTCTGTCTGAGAAGCGAAATCAAGGTGCGGCTAACTGGGAACAGAATTATGCCGACGTCGACGTGAAGAACAACAGCCGAGGATCTGGCTATAACGTAGGTGAAGCCGAATATATCGCGAGCACCCTGCAAGCTGTCTTTGAGGGCATAGTGAACAGACGCAAATGCGAAGATGAGGGCATGTGTGATCATGAATACGAAAACGAAACTACATGTTGGTCAGCATTTCCTATTACGTTCAACGCACTGTCTTTGGCATGAACACGGCTTTCGCCAGCGCATTATCGCATCATGGGAAGCTGGAAAATCTTTTTTAACGTACACTCTTCGATATCCTTCATTGATCATCCATCGGTCAAATTTCTCTCTCGGGGTCAAAGTCTGCTGTTTCTCTTGTGTCATTTCTCCAGAGAGCAACATCCTCGTCAGTGGAGTCCATCGAGACCTCTCCGAAGGCCGCTCATAGCCATATTGGTAGTCCATCGTGGTTGGTTTTCGAGAATCACTCAGATCCAAAGCTTAGAGTTGATTCCCTATTCGCGGCCGCCGTAGCCTGTATATGAGAAGACAAAGATGCCCCGCTCCTAGATTCGTTCCTTTTCCTTCACCCTGCAAAAGTCTATTGTGCAAACATCCGGCTGGTGTATCCAAAGGAGAATAAAAGTATGTGCTGTCCGGTAATGAGGTTCAGAGCCTGCTGAACGAGGAGAAGCGGGCGGGCAATACCAGTTGCGATCCGAGTGCGAAGTTCTAGCCAAGCCAAGCCCTTTCGTCGTGGAATAACCGTTGTATTCGCAAAGTACGTCGTGCTGGGTCTGCGAGACTGAGCAGTAACAAGGACTTCTTCGTAGCCGCTGAGAGCTGGAGGCGATGCGAAAGGATGAATTACACCAGAAGCTGGTGGTTGCGCCGAATGAGAGTGGGAGAGGGGGGGAGAGATAGAAACACTCGACCAGCCCGCGATCGATGCGAATTACAGATGCTGCAAGAAAGAAGAGCACGAATGAGCACACGGGGAATAGAACACACAATAAAGAAGAGACAAATGCAATGGACGAGTCGGAGAGGGAGACGAAGCGCTCAGACCCAGCCGAGGAGGTTTGTGGGAAGTGGGCGCGGGCAAGACGGTCACAACGGTGGTTGATTATGCTGCTCACTGGCTGTCTTTGGGGCTTCGTTGGGTCTGTTCTGCAGCCTTGGGGCGCCCGGAGATGGGCAGGATGCAGTGGACGGTTGCATGTAACAGCGCTGTGACTGGGGGGGTGGCCAGGCGATGGAGTGAGTGGACGCGGCGCTGTGTCGCAGTCACAGACTCTCTCCAAGCGCCAGGCCATGCTGGAGGCTTGCCCTCTCTGCGCTAAACGGCACCCTCCAGCCAATGGCATCACCGCATGCTAAGTGGCTCTTGAAACGGCTCACCCCCAGCGTTTAGCAATGCAAAGCAACGTGGGAGGTTCGGCCTCGTGAGCGTCTCCATGCCAAGCAAACGGCTCAAACAAAAAAGGAAAGCAATACATATCTACATACAGTCGTTGGCGACTTTGGACCAAATGTGCATAGAAAGACGGCTCTCCATGCATGGTTGCAGGACTGGAACAAGGGCGGCGCAAGTGAATTACGCACGCTTTCCTCCACCCTTTCGTTGCGTCATTCCACTCTTTTCTCCTTTGCCTCTTCTCTTTCTCTCCTCCCCATCCATGGTCTAATGCTACGAGAGATGATATATGCTTGCCCCGTAGAACTCGGGGGGGAACTGCGCGCCGTTTTCCCGCCAGCTATGACCTGACGCAGCTTATCGACCGCACTCTCACACACAGTAAGTAAGTCACCTTTAGTCCAGCTGCCCCGGTTTCTCAGTGACTTGCAGGTTGTTGGGTTGCAGTGCGATCCCTCGACTGGTTTGTGGGGGAGCCTTGTCGTCTTCCACCGTTTCTCCCATGCTTCTCGGTGGTTGCCATTTCTTACCCTCTTCCTCTCCCTCTCCCTCCCTCCTTCATCAGGCGCAATATTTAGATACGAGTTAGAGAGGCGCCGCCTCTAATCCTCATTACTCGGTCTGTGCCGCAGGTTTGGCGCATTTTGTGGGTTATCGGACGATTTTTTTGGGCTCCTCCCCTCCATTTCGTTCTTTGAATTTCGTATGCCAGGGGGCCATGATTCGAGGCTGTGTCGAATACAACTCCGTGAAACATGATGAGACAAAGGAGGTGGTGGGGCTTGCCGCTGGCGCCAATCTCAAAAAGGACCAACCAGCAGTAACATCTACAGTGACATTTTAACTGCACACGCAATCCGGCTTGTCAGTCTTCTCGTTTGCTAAAACAGCAGTTGGATTACTTTCCCTATGCAGTATGACGCCTTCCTTCGTCCCATACATGTGTTGTACGAAATATGCACAGGGAGGGTTCCGACGTTATGTAGGTAGGTAAGTAGGTATTTGTCCGAGTAGGTATATCAGCACGTGTCAAACAATGGCATATATCGCCTACGTTTGCGGTTCCCCTTTGCATATAAAACACTGCAACCAACTCCCTCTTTGCTACATGCGAGCCTCTAATATATATTATAAGATACTACCTAGATAGGTAGGTACTGACAGTCATTCCACAGAGTTAAGATCAGGACCAGGTGGAAATTGAATGCTTACTGTACCACATCATATAGAGAGACCTCACTTCTTGGCTTTGAGTCCATTCGTAGATACACTTGATACGGAAAACAAGATGTTTTCTTGAATAGTAGCCGACCCTTTGTATGATGTCTCATAAATAATCATGGAAGTTGTCGGTTTAGGCTTGGAGTGTATGCACTCCAAACTCAGCCAGAAAATTGAGGACGTAACCGTGCCACGCCCCACTTTTTTGGGTCTCGCAAATGCTCGCACCACCAAAGGTGGTGCTCATCAGCAACGTGGCCACCTTTTTATCAATTTGAAGCTATCCACAACGTACAGACCGCATCCCTCGCTCTGAGTCCCAAATAATTAAAGGATCTAATAAACTATCCATTCTCCATTTATGTGCCTTTTTTGCGGCTTCAAAAAACACGTGTTTGGTATAGTTCTGTTCCTTTTTATTCGCTACCTCCACAACCTTCCTTGCCTTATCAATCTCATTAACCTCTTTTTACAGCACCATTTGATACCCGTCAGCTATATTAATAATACCGCCTGATTTTAGAGTCTTATTCCTTAAGGCATAGTGTTACAAAGAAACCAATTCAGCCTTTTTAGTATGGTAAAGATCCCTTTTCATTTAAACCAACTCCATAGCAGTAATAAGCAATCCCTGAATAAAGTATAATAAATTATAATTAAATTCTAGATTAAATGTATTATCTTTGTGAAGAATATTATCAAGCTTGTTGGCAACTTTATTTATTTACTATAGTATTATTAGGGTCTTAAAGTCAGAAGAAGCAGCCTTATAGGGCTCTAGTAAAGGTGTTTTTACAGGCACTCTTTCTCTTAAGGTTTAGAGGATAAATTAGCTATTCAAGGATCAGATCCTTGTCTTTTTGAATATAGAGAGTATTATAGTATATTTAAAGGCCTTTTTTCGAACTTATTAGATATAACTAAGAAACTTAAGCTTAATAATATTTATAAGGCTATTATAGACTAATTGATCTAAAGCTTTATTATGATAATGCTTGTATAGCTGAAAGACTATAATATCAAGCGATTGAAGAAGATATATAAGATATAGAGGTATTGCAAAAGGAATAATATTTTACCACCAATAGAACTCAATGAATTCTATTATATGATAAGATCTAAAGCTATCTAGAATAAGTAGGTGATAGCTGCTAATTATAGATATATATTGATGGAAATGCTTGATCTAGGCAAGGCTGATCTTGTTATTTGAATATCCTATTAGTAAAAGAGCTATAACTATAGTATCTTTAAGTTTAGATTGCTTATACTATTATAATATATATTTAATGCTATTAAGGATAAGGAAGATAGGAATAAACTTACTGCTAGTAGAGATGGCTTTAATTGCTATAGCAGCTTCTCTATTCTTAGGTATACTAAATAAATATATCCTTTTTCGCTTTATAATAATAAATTAATCCTTTCTAATATTAATTTAAAAGCCAATCTTATCTATATTCTAGATATCTTTAAGAGGGATTCCAAAGCATTTTATAGTGTGTTTTAATTGTTTAAAATAATGAGTAACTCGAGGGATATCTTTAGAAGCTTGGTGGTTTGAATCAAGCTTTTTTTGAAGGCATTTAAAGTAGTTATAGTGCTGGAGAAAGCATATAGTTCAGGCCTTTCTAATAGTCTCTAGGGTTAAGGATAATGATATTAAAGATCACTCTTTTAAAATATGATTTGCTATGTTAGTAATAAACTCTGGGTGTATTATAAAATTTGTATTATCTAGTCGATTAATATAATGATATAATGCAACTTCTTCTTCCTAGCTTAGCTTGGTATTTTATGCAGGATATCCAATTCTTATACTAATACCTTGAGAATGGTATTATAGAGTTTTTCGTGAAATATTAAATTATCAAGCCACCATTGTGAATTTTAAGCCTGGGTTTTCTTCTATATATTGAAGAGCCTGTATGATACGTAATTCAGCTTCAGTTCCTGGCATTTTTATTATTGTTGAGGCTATAGAATTAATTGAAGAATAATGGTTGAAAAAGGTGGCCATGTTGCTGATGTGGCCACCTTGCTGATGAGCACCACCTTTGGTGGTGCGAGCATTTGCGAGACCCAAAAAAGTGGGGCGTGGCACGGTTACACTCCGGAACTATTAGGAACACATTGAAGTAACTACTTGTAAAGCAATTTTCCGCAATATACCAGCCTCAATATATCAAAGCGATGAGACCAATTACAGGCATCACAGCATACAACAACCACGTATCCCGCTGCCGAATTTCGTGACGGGTTTTATACTTGATACGTTATATAATCAACTCAAGCCACCCTAAAGTGAGAACTTCCTAGAACGGGCTTGCTTCGTCTCGTTCGGACCCCATTGGGATATGTAACACATGGCATATTTTATGTCACGTGTAGTGGTTTCAGATTCAACATCACCTCATCAGGAACAATAGCCTACAGACTCTAATGTTTTATTAATGAGGCAGTGCATCAAAGCATTGGGGAAAAGCTTTTACGATTTGAAGTTTTTACGCGGGTCATCCCAGAACTCAAAAGAATACGAATGGATGGGGTAGTTTGACAACGGGGGGGGGGGGGGGGGGGGGGGGGGCACTGCGTGGTACAGGCAGAAGCACTTTAAGAGACGCAAGAAATATGATGCCTGCTTTTGGATGCCAAAAACACATTGTCAAATGCAAACCCAAGGTCGAGTCCAGCCGCACAAAGTCCCTTGAATAGCTGATACTTCTGTCTAATCATTTCCCTTTCCTGCCAGCGGCCACGCTCGATGCTCCATTCTCAGTAGAAATCGGATATTCGCTAGATTGGAGACGGAGCAACCCAGCACTCTGTTACCAACCCAAAAGCCATACCAATATCTGTGACGTAATGGCACGTATCCACTTCCCACAGTATCATCGCAAGAGTAGAACAGGGTTTAACCAGCACTTGGTCGCCTCAACGTCCTTTGGTAAGATTAGACGGCGTACTTGCGAGTCCACTCCCTAGCCGTAGCTTCGTATCGAGGCCGGTCGGTCTTGTAGACATGAGCAATCTCGGGCACAAGGGGGTCGTCCGGGTTGGGATCGGTAAGCATAGAACAAATAGATAGAAGGACTAGTCAAGGCAGATTGGTCAGCAAGGCGAGGTCATTTTGCCACAAACCGGTAGATTAGGGAGAACCCACCTTTAGAAATTGTCAACGCTGGGCTCCACTGGTCACGCAGAATATCGAGGCAAATGCTGCCGTTTGAGTTGATATTAGGGTGATAGATGCGAGTTGTGAAGTTGACCTTGGGAGGCTTGAACGGGTAGTCGGTGGGAAACTGAATCTTTAGGAAGAATACACCGCCGGAATATGGTGAGTCACCCTGGAAAGTGCGTTAGCTATGTGTTTCTTTACTGATTCTGGTATGAAGAGCACTCGTCGAAACAAGTATCCTAGCATATCAGACGGGGGTCGGTGATGGGAATGTTCGAGGCTGCGTTTACATACAGGACCCATAATAGTTGCTTGCCAGTGAAACTGTAGAAGGTGTTAGTTCATGTTCGCAACCAGATGTAGATAGTTATAGTCGCCAGCTGGATGTAATAATCTCATCCCGGAAAGCAGGCATTCTTGCAGGGAAGAAGGAGGGGTTCTTTCATACCAAATCTTCGCCCACAGGGCCAGCGGAGCAGGACGATGGCGGATCGCTTTAAACCCAATAAAAAGTCAGTATCCATGATTTATTGATGACGAATATATCCTCCGCATGTTTGAGAACCCCATAGACCCTCAGAGGTCACTGCCGTGAGCGTCATGAGTCCTGGCTTTGTCGCCCAAAAAAAAAAAGACCCCCCGCTCAGCGTCAGCCCCACCCTCGCCATCGCTTCGGATTTTGGGGCGGTCCAAGGATCGAGGGGTTCTCTGCAGGTATAACGCAAGGTTTGAGGCAAAAGGGTAGGGGAGATTTACGTTCCGAGGTCCTTGAGCTCCTTGTTGATACGCTTGAGAGCCATTGCGGTGATGTGTTTGGAGGGCGGAAGGGTATTCGGAGAATGTGGTGCGAAAAGATCGCAGTCGCTGTCTGCAAAAGACTGATTGTTAGAGATGAGTTGAGTCCACCACTGGCTGGATGGAGGGGGAGGGAGAGCGGGGTGACGCACTGGCAACGAGTTGTCCCACGCAGACGTCAAAGACGATGCAGAAAAGTCGTCAAAGAATAGAAGGCGGGTTGGAAAAAATTAATCCTGTAGTTGCAGGCACGAGGTCGTCTCTTCGAGACTGGTGAGGCTTTGGTCGTCGATGTGAAAGGTGCGTTTGGCAGACGGAGGAGGACGGAAGAAGGATGTTACAGGGGGAGGGGATCAACCAGCACAGCCCAAGAGCGGCCAGCTGGCGGGTGGGCTCACAGCCAAGGGGCAGCCCGAAAAGTCAGGTTTTTCTCTGGCGCCCGACTTTTGGGCCACAAACATGGTTAAGCAGTTACTCGTGCACTAACACGGCCCCGCATGGCCAGCCAGCAGCGGACGATAAGCAGACTTGAACTGATCAACTGTGTTGCCATACCCTTCGCTCGCCTTCGATGGCGGCTAGGCAGAGAGCGCCCACCAGCACAGTGCTACTGCACCAACGCACCACCGCCAATGGCACTGGAGCGTGTGACCACAGTCACCTCATCGCCTCATTGTCTCATTGTCTCATTGCCACTTCGCATTACCACCCGTTGATAGAGGGGAGGGACTAGGCACAGTAGCGGAGCAGCCAGGTTCATCGCATTTGCGTATGGGCCATCCTATTCACTGCTTTTATACTGTACACAGCACACGACCCGTCTGCTCTCGCAAGTCTCAAGACAGCCCTGGCCAGTGGCTGCCCACCGATGCAACCGCCGGTGCTCCATTATTCCCGGCCCCGGCCTACGAGGCACCAACTTATCCCGTTTTGCGTCCGTAGTCCGAACAGATTCAGCTCATCACGGTACACTACTACACTTATAGCTTAATATCATATGTCACTTTAAACCCTTTGGTTCTTTTTATCTTCTCTGTGGCTCGCACACATTCTCTGTATTGATGTATCAGATGTGGCTCGACTGCCTACTACATGTGTTACCAGAAGATTGACCTGCTGTACAATTCATACAAAAGCCCGCTTTTATATCCCGTTTCTAAACAAATGCCTGAACACCAGTGATAGCCCGTCCTAATATCAGACCTGTCTCTATGTCAGTCAACTGCTAATTGCTCACACTCGGGGAACCCAAGACTTACTGTGAATATCGCTCTGTCCCTCATATGTCTGTGTGATGAACAGGTTTGCCACATGTCGGCCGATGTGGTACTCATCGCTCGCGGCGTTACCGCCAAAAATCTCTTGGAGAACACGAGCATTTCGCAGTGCAGTGTCACAGTTTTGCCTCTTGATCATGCTGATCATTTCTGGCGTGGCCTTGCCCTCATCCTTAAGCCTGCCTACCTGGATTGAGGCAAGAGTGCCAAACGCCGCATCAGTAGCGGCATCCGCCAGCTTCTTCTGGATCAGTTGATATCTTGCCAAAGGGTTACCCTTGAACTGCTTGCGCTCCAAAGAATAAGTTCTGGCACGCGCTATGCAGTCCTCGAGTGCTCCCATAACACCAAAGGCGATGCCATATCTTGCACTGTTGAGGCAGCCGAAGGGCCCTCTCAAACCCTCCACATCGGGGAACATGTTAGCCTCGGGAACGGGACAATCATCCATCTGAATCATGCCGGTGATAGAAGCCCTCAGCCCATTTTTGTCCTTAATGGAAGGTGTCTCCAAAGTGCCAGGTGGGCAGTCCTTTCGCTCAATCAAAAATCCCCTGATCTTGCCTGTCTCCTGCAGTTTTGCCCACACCATCAACACCTCAGCAATGGGACTGTTGGTAATCCAAGTCTTGGCTCCGCTCAGGGAATAGTAGCCTTTCTTCGTAGGGTGGGGTTTCGCAATGCTTTCCATGCTCCCAGGGTCGCTCCCGTGATTTGGCTCGGTCAAACCAAAGCAACCAAGCAGCTTACCCTTGGCCATCTCTGGCAGGAACCTTTGCTTCTGTTCCTCTGAGCCCCATTCGTTGATGCCGCCCATGACGAGGGATGACTGGACAGACATGCCAGATCTATAGCCACTGTCTACACGCTCAACAGCTCGAGTAATTAGACCGCCTGCTACCGAAGAAACACCCGCGCAACCATAGCCGTCGATGTTGGCGCCGAGAAGACCGAGTTCGCCCATCTCCTGGAGAATCTTGGGATCATAGTTTTCGTCGCGGTAAGCCTCTAATAGTAATTGTCAGCCTTGACATTTTCACAAGCAAACATTCATACATATACAGAGCCATAACATACGCAGGACTCTGGGGGCCATGCGCTCCTGGCAATAACGCTCTGCGGTTTCACCAATGGCGAGCTCCTCGTCGGTCAGGAGGTTCTTGGAGGCCAGCGGGTCCTGCCAGTCAAAGACAGGGCCGCTTGTGGAAGCATAGCTTCGAGCAGCGATTGGCCGCAAGGGAGCATTTGTTCGGGCAATTGCCCTAAAAGTATGCCTCAACATGGTGATATTGGAGAAGTGAAGGGGAGAGAAAGAGCAGACCGACCAAGGGGAAGGGGATGTTGAAGAAGTTACGTTATGTATATTAAGCCAGCCCTCGCCGAAGATGGACACCCTAGGCTGTTAATTAGTTCCAGCTTCCCCAGGTTACCCCCCGCCGCCGCTAGCCAGGCACTGATCCGATGGAACCCGGCCGCCATTTCGGGAGTTGCGGCTAGTGGTTTTGGTCCGACACCGGGCGCGATCCGAGGTATTACTAGGAGGGCATATTATGTTACAAGTATTAATCTGGTCCAGATAATTACCTATCGGTTACCTAAAAGTATCCAAGTCCATTAGGGTATAGGTTTTTTGGTCTCAGTTTTTAGGGAGTAAGCCTCCAGGCTGAGCAATAGGTGGTAATTCTTAATTAATTGAAGAATGCATCATATTAATACCCAGGAAGTTTCTCTAGTAGTAGTGTGCGAACTACAAATACGGAGTTCACGATCCATCACGTTCTCCCCTGAGCACCACCTGCCCACCTTTACCCGTGCTTTGCTTTCTCGACCCGCTGACTCCGTTCATGAGCCTTAAGGCTGAGCCTGTCCAACTCTGCCGCTGCTAACATAATTCCTGCAATAGCCAACGAATCTGCACCCTCTCCAGCCGGCTGCCCAGGTTGCAGTAGAATTGTAGCATCTGGGGGAGTATGGAGCTCGCGAGACTCTCGAGCCCTCCTCCTTCGCTCTCGTCCATCTTGTAATCTCGGTAGATGCATGAATCCCGCCGTGGAACTTGCAAAAGAGCGTGGCGATTCCCAGGGCCGTCTCCAACGGAAACGTACGGCAAGACGGTTGCGGAAACTCGGTGGGGTCAGCGGCTGAGATTGAGACCCGCGCCGGTTGCAGTTGTAATACCAGTCTTCAGGGCGGTACTCCAGAGCCTTACTCCGTTAGGTCAGCGAACGTTGATTTGACTTGTGGCCAAACCAGTTTTGTCTTTCAAAATCACAAGGTCTAGGGGACGGTGCAATGAGTGTTTGATGTTATTACCAAATGTTGTCTAAATGCTCGGTTCAGTTCTGGGCATGAGGCCATGCAGTGGGCGATATGATCAGGCGAGTCGTTTCGAGCTGGACTGGTGTGTATGCATGAATTGTTCACAGATCTTGATCTTGACAGCCCATTCCTCATAAAGACTAACCCTGGTAATGAGTATGAAGGCGTGGTTGTGTCTCCTCCAATTCTGGGACTTGGGCGACATTGGGAGAGTGCAATTAGACTTGGCGAGGGTTGGCTCTCATCAAGCCCAAGGTGGTATAAATCCATTGCAGAAAGGAATGGGAATAGAGAAGGACAGTTGTAGAAATCTTTGACAGTTCTATATGTCGCCCAGACCCAAGGGGGACGTGGTGATGTCGTGAAGGTGCTTATGATGAACATACATGTAGATTTCACAACCCCGACTCTTGATCGATGGGGTCGATTATCCGGTGCATGGAATCACAGGGTCTGCTTTGGCCGCACTTTCCCAACTACGTTAACTTCGGGTGCAACTTCCTTCCAAAATTACAATAGAGCATGGTATACTAGCGTTCCTCTTCATGTTGTCAACAAGCTGGTTTAATAAATGCTATAGCAATTACCTACCTAGCGGGCGATACTGTGTCATAAGTATCTACATATCAATGCAAACATCATAAAGTGTTGCGCAATCAAAGTTAGTCGATGTGAAAGACCAACTTCCAACGCCTGTTCTTTTTTTGACCCAATACATTTCCTAACTATCTACCTAGAGTTCATCAGCAGACTCGACAAGGCTGCGACATCCAAAAATAGGTTGGTTTCATCCATCATGATCAAAGGAGTTTTCTCAAACATTACACATCCAAAAACAGAGGCACGCATGGCGAAAGCCTGTGCTTCTGAAAGACCAACATATAAAACAAGCACCTTCGGACATGGCGGGGAGCGCTGAATTGAAGCACTCCTGTCCCATTCACTCAGATTCGAAAGAAAGGCCGTTAGAAAGACGCTTCATGTGCAGTATGTTTAGCAATGCCACAGTCGTAGACTAGTAGTGAGTGGTAAGCTTGTTGTTTCTCATCCGCTACCCGAGCTCAAGAGGGAAGGAAAGTAGACAGCATTTGTTGACAACTTTGTTACAAAGGCTTTGCCATCATGTTTTGGTTACCTGTAATCTTGAATGATCCTCTTTGAAGCAGCATAGCTCGTAGTTAGGCCTTAGTTTCCTTTATGGAGGCCAAAGGTTCATGCAGCGGCGTTTCTCATTTCATGATATCGCTTTTCAGTCCAATCAAATACCATATCGTGCTTGAAACCTAGGGCTAGAAACGGGTTGCTGAAGAGCCTGCGAAGTTGGGCGTAATCAGGTTTTTCACCGAACTTCAGCGATCTAGCGTACTTTATGTACGTGACGAATTCAGAAGGCAGTCCTTTACAAAGCTCCTCGACCGGGGTATTCTCCTTCTTTTCTCTAATCATTGCCATCTTTTCGTCGGAGGTGGCAGCCTTGCAACCCTGCCAAGGCAGCGAACCACGACAAAGATAGATCAGCACATAACCGAGTGCCTCCATGTCATCACCCCAAGAGTATTCTATTCATTTAGTAGTTAGCTTCCCTTGGACTTTCACAACTGAAACTATGACTGCATGTTAGTAGATACATACCTTGGCCTTTTTGAGAATTGATGCTGGCGTATCGAGTAGTGCCAGCAAAACTCAGGTTTTGTGCAGGTGGACCCGTGGGGTGGTGGTCAATGGCAAGGCCGAAGTCAATTGAGTAAAGAATATTACCTTGCTTCCCACATCCCATAAGAAAATTGTCGGGCTTTAGGTCACGATGAACAATCCCTTTACTGTGGATGTATTTGAGTCGAGAAATGGCCTGGTCAGCTATCAGCAGCGTGGTCTTGAGAGAAAATCGTCGGCCACAGTAGTTGAGCAAGTCTTCAAGCGATGGGCCAAGAATTTCCTGAACTAGGACTTTGTATTCGCATTCTTCGCCATGCCATAAGACTTTGGGAAAGCCAGTGCCTGCAGCCAGCTTCTCGTAGAACATGGCCTCCTTCATGAGAGATTCGCCGTCTTCGTCACGAACATGCGTGAGCTTCATAGCGACCTGCTGATTTGATGCTAGGTGGGTTCCTGGACATGATTAGTTTTATTTGGTTGAGAGAGAAAGAGAGAAAGTTAAAGAATGAAAAAGAAAGGCATTTTAGTTACCAGCATAAACGAGACCGAAGCCCCCTTCGCCGATTTTGTAGTCGACGCGATATTCATTATTGATGAGGATATCCTACCCGGAACATTAATTAGCAGGGCCCACGACTTGCTCGGAATACAAGTGCAGCAGTCTATACCTTCATTTTGACGTCTGTAAAGCTGTTTGGGTAAAAATTTGGTCAATATTTTCATTCCATGAGTGCGGCCAGGCACCATTATCAAGTTTTCTGCTTTCTTTCATCCCATGGCTTACACCTGTCTCCTTGATGTCTACTGATGAACGATTTAAATATAGAATTATGGCATCCAGCAATCACAACAAACAAACAAACAAATACAAAAACATGTTACCGAGTTCATCTGATGAAACAAAGAGTTCATGTCATGAACTTTCGGCAACGAAAGAATATCTAATCGAATTAGACTACTTGTTCCAAAAAGAAAAAGTCGGGTTACAGAAAGTGAATCAATCGCTCGGCTCATATTAGACGGCAATGTTAAGGCGAGCTGCTTTGTTCAATGTGTTTATTTTTGCCTCCCCGTGGCTAAAATACTACTCTGGTGCGGTTTAACCTGAACAACAGCAGCAAAAAGAAACTGTGAGCAAGTCAAGCGATGAAGCAACTCAAGTGTTCACGGACAAATGCCAAAAGGCTACAAGTCATAATGTAAGACAATACCCGCTCTGTCGGCGCCACCAACAACTCCGAGAGAGCCACAATGGGATTTGGGCCTATCATCTGTTGGCTCTGGGCTAGAGGTGGGCGCTATCGGCATCCGGGCAGCTCAATCAGTGCAATGCGGTGAGTGGCTGGGCTTTCCAGCCATAATGCAGCCGCAAAGTTCCGACCTGTATACATACAGCGACATTGGAGCAACCATCGTCAACGGAAGCATCCGCAAAGGGGGCAGCCTTTAGAACCGCCTCACGATGTTCAGGATGAAAAGCATCAAATGCGAAGCTCGTTGACAGTCAGAAAGGGGCCAGAAGGTGGTGTAGAGGGCCAGTAACAATGCAGGTAATCAACACAGGGCCAACCTGCCTGCTGGCTGCACTGTTCTATACCTGAGGCACATCTGCAAGTATGGACGAGGATCGCATGGGATCCCTCCTTCATGTCGCACTGCATGATAGGTAATAAATTACGAGCCCACCGCTCACCGCTGTGGAAGCACATTGATTTGATCACTTTGGTCCAAAGTATTCGTATGTACGGAGCACCAGCCATGCCAAGCAAAACTCCCCAATCGTGCAGCGCAGCACCGCACAGGTTAGGGGTTCATGAGGTGTTCAAGGCTGCACAGGCTGTACAGACTGCACTGCCACCTGGATATCTTGCACAGTGAGTGGTATTACTGGATCATCTAGACATGCCGGCGAGGGGATGCTACCCAGCTACGCGCCCAAGTTGGAATGGGTTTGACGTCTTGTCAGTCTATTCAGTCTTTCACGAGACCCATGAAGATATGGCTCGATTTAGTAAAATACGCGTAATAGACATGTCTTTGTGCCTCGGCGCCTTTGTATTCAATATCGACTCTTTGAGCTGTTTGCGAAACAGGATGAGGAGGAATTGCCCAGGTAGCAGCAGGCTACTCCGTCACAAGTAGCGTCGCCCATGCATGTACTGATGTTTCCGTTCTCCAGGTAACTGCAACAAGTTGGGGTCTTTGCGCTAACCCAGCCCAGTAATGCCCATTCTAGCAGTACCTTGACCGTGGAAAAGGTAGGGAGAGTACTTCCACTACCACAAATGCCGCCTTTAGAAGCGCTGTACTGTACCTTAGGTAGGTACCTGCCTTTCGTTCTAGTACGTATTAGGAGTTGGTAGATACCTGTATTCGGTACCTGTACCACTGTAGCAGCCTGCCTTGGCACAGGGATGCCAGGTTCAACTGGCACTGCCCAGCGATTCATTTCATTTTTGCAAGGCCCAAGCCCGAAAACGAACCATTCCTTCCGAGGACCTACCAAACAACTCACAACAACATCACCACCATCATCGTCACCAGAAACCACCGGCAACCTCACCTCCTCTCATTCAGCACCGGCCTCGATACGCAGTTGGTTTCCCCCTGGCTCCTGCTCAAAACCACATCGCCAACCTCGACTGCCTCACCTGCTCTCCTCGTCCGCCGCCCTCGCCCTCGGTGCGATTGAATCTCCGTCATCGTCGGCGTTTCTGGTGGGTCGCCTCGCCAGGCCAGCCATCCTTTGCGCTAGCTGAGGTCCCTGCCCAACCTTCTGCACTTCTGCGACAGGTGCACTACATTGGGAGGCCTGGCGACTGCATCCTCATCATTTGGACAGGCGACGATAGCATTTGCTCAATTGGTAGCATTTACCGACACCCGCCTGCGTCTGCTCTGTACGAGATGCCCTCGTATTTGGCCGATCGCAACCCGGCAATCTTCTCCTCCAGCACGCCTGTTCTCGACCTCGACCCTGACAACCAGTTTGGCATCGGCTTCACTGCCGCAAAGATCAAGCCGAATGAGGCGTCGATAAACCACACGCGGTCTTCCCCCGGTAATGAGAGCTTTGACGGAAGCTCAACCGTGTCCACCCACGACTCGGACATCTCGGACGTGAACCATTTGCCTTTGAATGGGCACCAACACGACCACGAGCACTGGCACGATCACGCAAACGGCAACGGAACACGGCCAACTAGTATGAGCTCCTTCGCCAACGCAAACAGCCTGCCCGGGGCCATGGACCCAAGAGAAACCATCGAGCGAAATATGGCAATGAATGGAACCACGGCGACGGCCCTCCCCGACCGGACTGTACGACATTTTCCTAACGATACTACCAATGGCAGCAACAATGCTCACATTAACTCCCTGGATTTTTCTGACGGCGCCACCGATACATCTACGATTCCATTCCCATCAGAGCAGTCCCATCAACAGCCTTCAGATTATTATCAAAGATTTTCTTTGAGAAGCAATGAAGACCAATCTACTCAATCCATGTCAGCCTCACCTACAGATGCCACGCCGCACAGTCCCACCAAACCACGAACACCATCCTTTACGCCCGCATCCTACACAACATCTGAGCTAGTCGTACCTAGAGCCTCTCCACATAGATTCTCTTCACCCCCTGCTTATCAACCCGGAGGATCGTCTCCCGGGCTCTTGCAGTCTACAGCTGCCGGGGCAGCTCTCAAACAGAGGCATACTCACAATCTTGAAGTACCCAAACTTGCTCCAGGGCGGGGATCCAAAGATGGTTTGGACTTGGCACAAGCTAGTGGGCGGTTTTCCCCTACAATCACCACGGCAGGAGGTCGTCGCGCCTCGCTTAATTTGGCCCGGAGGACAACCCGATCTATGCAGTCAGATCATCCCCGCGATGAGATTGTACCTGACGAGGATGCCATACGCTGGGCTGAAGCGTACCGTCAAAAGAGAGCCAGTAAGCGGAGAAGAAAAGAAGAAGAGGATGATGACCGGGTTTTGGTGGGTACCAAGGTCGATGAGAGCCACGCCAACTGGGTCACGGCTTATAATATGTTGACGGGGATCCGAGTATCCGTCTCGAGAACAAACGCCAAGCTTGACCGGGAACTGACCAATGCGGATTTTGATGTTAAACAAAAGTCTACCTTTGACATGTAAGTCAAAAAAACATTCCTCCTTCTCAGCAAGGTCATTGAGACGAAGACATGACTTGTGAACACTTTTTTTTTTCTAACTGTGAATATAGCACCGGTAATGAGTTGGTTCCCTCTGCCAAATATGACTTCAAATTCAAAGATTATGCCCCTTGGGTTTTCCGCCGACTGCGGTCTTCTTTCCGCCTTGATCCGGCAGACTATCTCATGTCGCTCACAGGCAAATATATCCTTTCTGAGCTGGGCTCACCTGGCAAAAGCGGGAGCTTTTTCTACTTCTCTAGAGATTACAAATACATCATCAAGACAATTCATCATGCGGAACATAAATTCTTACGAAAAATCCTTCGAGAATACTACGATCATGTTCAGCAAAACCCAAACACCCTCTTATCGCAGTTCTACGGACTTCATCGGGTCAAGATGCCATACGGCAAGAAAATTCATTTTGTCGTCATGAACAACCTTTTTCCACCACACCGAGATATACATACAACTTTCGATTTGAAAGGTTCGACTATTGGTCGGGACTATAGAGAAGATGATCTTGAGAAGAACCCGCGTGCAACGCTCAAGGATCTCAACTGGCTTCGGCGACAACGGAACTTGGAGCTTGGCATTCAAAAGAAGAAACTCTTTCTTGAGCAACTCGAAAAAGATGTAGTACTGCTCAAACGGTTGCAAATCATGGATTACTCTCTTCTAGTCGGTATACATGACCTTTCGCGCGGAAATGATGAGAACCTTCGTGACAAGACTCTCCAAGTGTTCAATCCTGGTGGTGAAAAACCCATGGAGGAGGACCTTCAAGCAACTCTTCTACGAACCCCTTCAAAGTTGGAGACTTATCGAAAAGCCAAAGAGTTAAGACAGATGGTCCGACTGGAAAGGCCGGTCCCCATGGGCCAAGCCACGGACAAGATGCCAGACGAGCTGGGAGAGGACCACAGTCGTCGTGGTTTTGTCTTCAACCAAGATGATGGCGGCTTCAGAGCCACACATGAGAACAACGAGCCTGCCGAAGAAATTTATTATCTTGGAGTAATCGACTGCCTAACACATGTAAGTACTCCATCATTGCTCGACTTGAAGAGATGGTTATATTATGAATGATGCTAATCAATGCTCTTCAACAGTATGGGATAATCAAGAAGATTGAGCATTTCTGGAAAGGTCTATCCAGCGATCGAACCAAGATTTCAGCCCTGCCGCCAGACCAATACGGAAACCGGTTTTACAACTTCGTTGAGGGAGTCACCATGTCTCCCGAGGAAGCCCGGAGAGAAGCGCAACGACGAGATGAGGCGATGCAAGCACAGGCCCAACAAGAGTCCGAAAGGGAAATGAACCGATCCAGCACGACTCCTGGCCATTCGATCCCACCTATGCCATGTCACCAACCACCCGCCCCGCCGGTCGGCCCGCGCTCACCTGAAGCCCGGCAAGTGGTCGAGATGGCGGAGGAAGAAGCTCGTCGAACAGAACGCAACGGAGCATCAGAGAGTACGGTTCCAGAGCGAACACTGAAAACTAGTATTTTGCCATCAGACACATGGGAATCGCAACACGAGCCCATTCTACCTGTTGTTAAAGAAGTGGGTGAAGGTAGTCGAGATGATGTAAATCACTGGTCTAGCTCGGAGTCCCCAGCAACCTTTAGTGGCTATGCGCCAGCACCAAGCCGAGCTCCTCCACCCACTCCACCGCACAGCCAACCTTGGCTGAAGCCTGATAGCTCAGACAGTGGTTACGGCGACAACAGCAACGGGACTTTGAGCCGGGACAATTCTCTCAAAGTGGTACGGCCGAAAGTCAGTAGAGAAAGCCTCAACAAAAACCTACCACCGCTCCCTAAAGGGGAGGAGACGAATGACAGTGGAATCCGGATGGTCTTTTAGGTCGTTGCCAAAGTAGTTCGTTACTCATCAAGAAGAAGGGAACAGGGGTTGATCCGATATCATGACAAGCACGGCGAAGCACAATCGGCAATGTACACAATCGGAGAACAGGTTACCAATTTTTTTTCTTTCTCTTTTATTTCACTTATGATTCCGCATGAAGAATGGGGAAGGGGCTCGGTGGAATATGCTGATTCGATGATTTCTCGACTTTGTTTGGCCACATAGCCCGCGTCTTGATTGGAGGGGGCTTGTTTGGTCCCAGACCACATCCGCATAATTTCTTTGGTTTTTTCTTTGTTTCAACGGGAGGCCTCTTCTTTGTCTCCTTTGTGTTGAGTGTAGACATGGTAAGGGGAACGGAAGTGCCGGAGTGGGCAGAAGAGGGGAGGGATACGGGGTAGAAGACTACCTTGCGAAGAAGGAGAGCGTGCAAAATACATGTGATGTGTTGTTCACCGGGAGAAAAGACATGGAAGATACCACCATTGATTGCATTAAAGCATATATTGTTCATTATTATCAGCCGGGTAGTTTTCTTTGTTCTCCTTTTTTCTTTTTCTTTTAGAAGACAATATTGCATTTCCATCATACTCCTTTGCTTCCCCATTATTGTGAGTTCTTATGATTACGTTGGGCAGGCAATTGTGTGTGTCTTGAATAGCAATCAGTCCTGTCCACTCCGTTTACACTGCATTGTAAGAGAAATCGAAGGACTGATATTTGCATTTGCCTCGCCTGGCCTCCATCGAAGCTCGAACGAGCTTACCATCTGGGCGAATGGTTTAGTGGTATAATTTTCCCTTAGCATGAGATCAGCAACTAGCTGATCAAGACTGGGAAAGGTCCAGGGTTCGATTCCCTGTTCGTCCATTTCTTTTTGGCGTTGTTCACTATTATGTTGGTGCAATTGAAGAGAAAAAAGAGCGAGTTATTTTTTGGGGTGTGGGTAGAAATTGACTAAGGTCTGAGTTCGATTCCATCCGCGGGTTCTTGCCGATTGGTGGTCGGTGATGGTTTGGGATTGCCGAAGACTTTCTGTACTGCAAGGGAGGTGGTTGCGGGCGCTGTTTGCAAGTCTTACCTAGCTCGCTACGTAGGTATGAATATTTTTGCGTCATGACTAGTGATTTATCGATGGATTCTTCTTCACATTGGGCAAGGCTTTAATATATATGTGTATGAGCTGGATTGTCTTGTCCAAAGCCCTTCGGCTGCCCTCGGTCAAGGTGGAGAGCTAGTAATGATACATATAGTTATAGAACAAAAAAAAAACATGATCTCGTCCCTTTCTCGTGTTTTACATATTCGCTTTGACTTCCTCATCCTCGGGCCTGCTAACACCGTCATTTGGGGTCACTCGCCCTCCTCATGATACAATATCGAATCAGCTCGTTCTCTTCTTGTCTAACATATCCTGAATTTCCTCCCTGCTCTTTGGCGCCGGCTTAGCCCCCGCACCGCTAGCCTCGGGGGCAAAACTCGTAGTGACTTCCATCTCATGGGCGCCCTGGCGGCGAAGCTCGTCGAGGCGTTGGCGCTTCTGGATGTCGGCGACCCGCCACTGCTTGAAGTACTTGACCCAGGCAGCGGCGCAGTCGCGCTCAAAGTCGGCCGTCTGCTGAGGACAGACGCGGGCGGTGGCCGCTGGGTCCTTGGCGGCGTCGAGTATGTTGTTCGCGTCGAGACAGGCGAAGTAGGCATCGCGGGCGGCCCAGCAGACGGTGCGTTCCTGGCGAGTGGGGATGGCGGTGCCGCTGCGGACAGCGTCGGCGCGGGTGTCACCGCCGGAGAACGGGAGCCAGCCCATGATAAATGGATGATTTTGGTAGTGATTGAAATTTGGTTGCCTGATTTGCAGTTCGCCCGGCTTTGGTTTGAGGGAAGCTGTCCGGCTGGGGGAGCAGCGGTTGGAGAACTTTTTGATCGACTGAGTAGAGCACAGTGGTAGTAGGCAAGAGCCTTTCTTTTAGGTTTCTTATTGTTCTTTTAGATCGTAGTTGTCGTAGTATACGTCCGCGGTCGTGGAATACAAATGACTTAAGAAATCGGCAGCCAATTGAGCTTGGAGCTTGTCCCGGAGGCGGTTATTGAAGATTGAAAATGGCGACCTGTGGGATGGAGGTGTTGGAGCTGCTTGAATTGATTACGTAGAGACCCAAGGCCCGGTACTCGGAACCCGGACGACAAGAGCTCTGGCCAATGAGGTAACGAGGATTGAACGAAATGCGCCAACATCACCAGTAAGTAGAGGTACTCGATTGTCTCGCTAATGACCAGCTTTGCTTTGTTTCAAGGAGACAAATGAACACATTTTCAAGTTAGAAAACTACACATGGCCAATTTTACACCACGTTTATACAATACTTAGAACATGGCAAGAGTTCCGTTGTCGCTCTAACTCTAACTTGGGATGATGAATGTCTGTCAGCGACCAAGGTGCTGGGCATGACGCTATGTGTTAAATTCCATCCTACATAACATAGGCTTGTCTCTATTAAAATTTAAAACTACCATCGAATATCTATGAACAAGTTGATTACTTAATGCATTTAATATCCAAGATGAAGAGTTTACTTTTACCAGCAGCCATGTGACAGACAGCCATTGCTCGACAACCCATCACGTGTGCCTGCGTTAGTCCCTTGACCCCAAGCTGTCTGTTCTACCCAGAAAATGTATTATGTCAGCCCAATCAATGCATGCAAGGTTGCCAACGTCCCCTGACGCATGCTCAAGCCTCCAACACTCTTCGCCTCATCCATCCCCATCATCCCGTCTAACGGGCCTTTCCTGCTCTGCGCTTTCTCAACTCTGGCACTGAAACCCGCCAGGCCTCCCAGACTTTCTGCTGGTGTTTCCTCATCTTCGGTTGCAGCTTCGGAGAGTAAAACCAAGCTCTGTATTACTTTCAGAGACTTGTATCCTGTTTATCTCTCGAGTTCCTTTTTCTCTCTCTATTTTAGTCTCGTTGCTATCAGGCATCAGGGGATGCGCCGACATCTTGCCAATCAGCGATAGCTCTTTCTGGACTCCCTCCGCTTCGGCTTCTCATTCTCGCTATCAACGCTTCAATCTTTTCTTCACAACACATCACTCGCCCCGTTCTCAAGCTCTCATCTTTGCGCTTCTCGTCGCGCCTTTCACCTTCCAAAATCTCGATTTCGATCCGATAGCTTCCACCAATACTCTCCACTCTTTTTTCGCGAAATCTTACTTCGTATTCACCATGCCTCGACGACGCAGACCACCACGCGCTGGTGCACTCACCGAGCTGCCTCCCCTGAAAATCGCTTCTCAGATCGCTGCGTTGCAGGCAGTGTATTACCTCGCCGCGCTCATCCTGATGGTCTTCACTACGCTTGTTGCTGGCATCCCCTTTAGCTTGGACCTCGTCTTGGGTTGGGAACGTGTTCGTGGCGATACTACACAGGGTTGGCTTATGGCTTTTGTCTGGATTCTGGACGGAGGACTCGTCATGTAAGTTTACCTCGCCACTCCGCTCACTGTCTGCTCTTCCTCTCGGACAACAGACGCCAGCAACCATTTCGGTACTAATAATATCTTGCCCATTAGGTCTGTCGCAATCGTCGTTTTCATCGCGCGCAGCAAGCTCGTACCCGACTTTGCTCTCACGGTCCACTTCCTCCACTTGGTATTCACGACACTGTACACGCACTCTCTCCCCCGGAACTCCATGTGGTGGGCCACCATGCTTAGCTCGGCGGCCCTATCAGTTGGCTTGGGCGTATGGGGCAGTCGTTACCGCGAGCTTCAGCCCGTCTACTTTTTCGGCGGCAGAATTCTTGGGTCCGGCACCGCTACAACCTCTACGAATGGTGGAAGCAACGGTGGTGCTAGGCGGGATAATGTGTCACATGAAGCCAGTGAAGACATGGATGCGGAGGATGGTGATATTTCCCTCGGGAGAGGCAAGGGGCTCGGTCGGGATGGGCAAGGCCAGTATGAAATGGTTCAGATGAAGTCAGCGGCATGAAGTTGTCGAGAACGGAACTCGCAAGAACCTTTACTAGAATAGCGTGCATTGCTTTGGCGTTTGGACTTTTGGGGGTGCTCCTTATCATACTTGGAAAACAGGCCAAGCAGGATAAATTCGGTTTAATACTCATTGTACTTCTATCGTAACGAGTGACAGGAAACAGGATTAGACGGACAACGGCTATTACCCCTTTTGGAGGAGGGGGGCGAATCATGTATTAATACACACCTCACGTTGGCACGAGACTTAAATATTAGATATGCTGCTGTGGCGCAAGTAACATGGTATTGCTATCGTATACAATGTGGTTATATGGTTTTCTTCCCATGCCCGCCATCTAGCTCGCTTGTAAACCCATCTATCATTGATACTTCGGGTTCTATGAGACTATTCATTCAGGTCTCATCGCAAGTCACCATCTAAAAGTACAAACGCATCACCATCCTCAGTTTGCCCCATCTTTCCATATCTTCTCTCCTTTACACCAAAAACCTTGGTGTCCTAGTTTGGGAGCTGAACCAAATGCAGATGACGAACAAACCCAATCCCTATGCTCAGGACTTCACACCACAAGCCTGTGGTGGTTTTTTTTCTTCTTCAGACTTTCGTTCTGTTTCCCATTATGCGCCAGCCACAACGGCCAAGTTGTCGTAAATGGCTCTCTTGACTTCATACAACGTGCTCCTGCGGCCACCGAGCGGTAGCCCCACGCTCTCGACCTCGATGCGGCCCTCGGCCGTCTTGCGGACTGCGACGGCCCCGTCTACGACAAGTGTGCCTTCACCACGGAACTCGGCTGAGTGACCGCCGCTCTGCATCGCGCGCCGTAGGTCTGCCAGACGTAGGTCGCCAACGTGCAAAGAGTGTGCTGCAGACCGCGCAGCGGAGATGAGATTCGCAGGGAGAACGTCGAGCGTTGGCATGGCCGCAGTGTTGGCGGCGTTGGTGAGGGAGACGGCCGTGGATGCTGTCGACGGCGATGGCTCCGTCTTCTGTCGCTTGTTGGCGGCATCCTCGTCGGATCCTTGAGCTGCAGATAGGACTGCAGCGAGGAGCTGTCCAGTGATGGTCACGATGCCTAGGCCGCGAACGTTTTGCCACTTGAGCTTCTTGACTAGGGGGTCGGCAAGCTTGACGACCCAAGCGTTTGTGTCCATGCTCGCGTCGACCCAGCCGCCTACTTCAGGCGTGAACACATCCACAGACCGATCTCCCTCTGTACCCAGCGCTGCACGGCAATCGTCTGCCAGCGCCAACGTCTCCTCTCGTGAGCCACCGACAAGAATCAGCTTGCGCGGCTGGATGAGTGGGATGAGCATGTTAAGACTGCGCTTGTCATGTAGTCCGCTGAAGTCAACCATGGCAATGCGCAAGTTTGTCACAACCTTCTCCGTATCGTACACCAGCTTGCATGGGCCGCTCAGCTCCTCTTCTGGCTCAACATCCTCCACGGTATCCAACTCGTCTACAGCGGCCCCGTCTGACATGCCTGGCCCCATGCCGTCCGCATCATCCGCTGACTGTGCTCTGTTCATATGTGGCCGTTTACCTGAACCAGGCTTGTTAACATCATCCCATTTGCGTTTCTTGCCTAGATTGCCGTCATCTGCAGCCATTGCGGTGTTATCGGCGTTGTCATCTTCCTTCTCCTCGGCCCTGAGGTAGTCTTCAGGACGAATCAACTCGCCAAAGTCATCCGTCCTTTTTCTGCGTATAGCCATAGGAAACGATCGCTCTCTGCCCTTCTTGCCTCGTGAGTCAAAATCGTATACACCCTTCTTCTTGATTAAAATGTTGATGCCAAGATCTTCATCCCTGAGTACGACATTCTTGCGGCCTGCCTGTCCCATCGTGGCAGAGACAGTTAAGGCTTTACCCTGTTGCTCACCATCGTCATCTTCTGAATCAGACGAGGATTCGGAAGAAGCATCGTCCACATCTGCAGTTGTCTCTAGTGCCGCCACCCCACCTGCCTGTTGGGTTGCTTGCAATTGTCTTTGCGTGGCAAGCCACTGTTGATAGACGGTGAGTTCGTCGCCATCGAGGGCCTCACGACGAGCATCTCGGACTTCTAGCTCTCGGCCGCCACTGTATACCAGCTCAAGATTGTCGCCACTGCTGGTTTGCTCCGTAGACACGCCGTCTTTCCGCTCCTTCCACCACTCCCACAAAGTCCTCGCTATAGAGGGGGTATCATCCTTTGCCATCCCGGGGCGGTCAGTCAGGATGACCAGGTTCCTAGAGTCCTTCGCTAGCCCCTTCACCAAATCCTTAGAGAAACCCCAATCCATACTAGCATCACTTGCAAGAATTACACGACCTTGTGTCTCTATGTTCTCACTGTCGCGGCTTAACAGCTTCGTAATCTGCGCCTTCCGCTCCAGTAGTCGCAAATATTTGAAGTCGAATGGACCACCATCCTTCTTTTCACTAGCCCCATTCACTTTTCGCTGTCCCTCAGCATAGGCCTCAAACTCCTGGACGATGTTGTTATCCATCCACTCCAGCATGCTTCGGGCATACCGCATGGTACTCGACACATTCCTTCCCGCAAGATACAGCTTGGCAGACTTCAAAACACTATCCTTTTCCGCAGCATCGATTCTCCAGGCATGCTCAAGAAGATATGACATTTCCAGCACTCTGGCACTTGAATCTACTGGAATAAGGACGGTTCCTCCACGAGTCACGCAGTGTTTGATCAGCTCAACCAGATGCTCGTCTCGTTTAGCACGGCCTCCGGACTGCGCATTTTTATCAGCGCCACGACTACTGCAGATCAGAGCAGTAGGCTTGCGCAATTGTTCAATTACTTCGGCGCCACCTCCTCCAGCGCCTCCAAGCCAGGCTGCGCCTGCAAACACATTTTCACGGGCTTGGTTCCAGTCCACAGCGTACACAATCGACTCTAATCCATGTTGAATATGCCATATCGTGCCACCGAGTGTGTGACCAGAGTTATATGCCGTAATAGTAAGCCCATTAAGTGGCGGTGAGAACGGTGAAGCTAGGGGTTGATGAGGTTGAGAGTATTTGAGCGGCTGGATTAGGGAGAAGTATCGAGCAATCTCATCAGGGGTAGGGGACTGCAGTAGAAGATTTTGAGCCGTTGATGCCGTTTGGGCAAATGCGTATGCAGTCTCGGAGAGCGAACTCTGGCGAATGGTTGTCGCAGCTGCTGGAGTCGAAGAATAGAAGTCCTGTGTCAAGGTCCGCCCCAGGTCAATAACTGGTCGTGTCGCATAGACGGGGATGCGCGTGAAGAGAGCGAGATTTTTGCAGCAATGTGTGTATGCCGCCAGATGCGATACCGTCGCATGTGTAAGGAGAATCAGGGAGAGTGTCGGGACCTGTCTATAGAAGCTACGTTAGACGCCTTTTTTTATATTTGATCCCCTCTATTAACTCTCCACGGTCTGATCAGAACTTACTTTTCAAGCTCCTCCAGTTTCTGGCTATCAAATGACTCATCCCAGCCCAGGTCCACCAGTATCTTCACGCCTCCATCCAACTCAAGAAGTGATTGCGAGGCGGTTGACTCGGACAGAGCACCCTGAAGGGGGCAGAAAGTGAACATTTTGCGTATCCTAATGCGGTCGCAATGGATCAATCATATCCTCACAGCATCTTCTCGAGGTTGTAATTTGCACAGAAACTGTAGCGCTGGAACAGAGGTCGCAAATGATGCACGTGGGGTTTTCTCAGCGTGTGTCAACTCTCGCGCACCAAAGAAAGACGAGCGCGTCGATGATCCTGGCTAAAATTCGGACCAATGTGACGATGATGCTCCCAAGTCCGCGACAGCTAGGGTGTTGATTACAGGTCTCACCTAACCCAGCGACGTAGCGGAACCCGGTGCAATGATGATGCGGTTTCTTCTAACATGCACACTGAATACCTACACACATTGCCAAGTTGTACTTGTGATCTACACATTCCACATAATTTTGTTCGAGTTGTTGTCTATACTCTAGTAAACACATCTTGTTTCTCAGAAATCTATAATCCTTTCGAAAAATCATATCAATCAGCGTAGCCCTTACGGCAAAGTCTAGTCAAGGAATAAAGCGCGCTACAAAATGATCGTGAAACAAGTATCGAATGCTTCGTCCATTGAGATCCGGTCCCACGAGAAGACCGATACAAAACACCAAGCTATAGTGGCCTTTTTTTTTTTCGGAAAAGGAAACCTCGTAATTATACTAGCAAGAAAATCATACTATTCATAATTATTCTTTTTTTAGTTGGTCGCTTCAGTTCCATCAATTAGCACCTCATGGGGTGGGTGCACAGCCCTCGGCATCTTCAAGCCGCGTACGTGTAGGGCTGCGTACTTCGTGATGACGCGGCCCGTCCACGACACTTGGGCGAGAGAATTAAGAAAAAGACAAACACGAGTCCCTACACGCTGCGCAGCACACCAAGGGCAAAATAGTGGCTCTGTCGTAACCCTCAGGGTGCTCGCCCGCACAATCCCTGTACTGGTGCAGCACTGGAACCGGCAACATCTCTTCCTGACTCAAAAGTTGAGGGATATTGGTGCTACCGGCGCCTCAAGCGTCATGATGTAGCTTACGATGAGACCATTTCCTATCAGAGCCAGGTGAGAAGAGTCCAAGCCTGCCACATTGATTCTTCTACATGGTTTCTTTTATTTAAACTTAAAGATGATATCACAGAAAAGCAAATCGCGACAAGACAGGATATGAGGAGCACACATATTCATTAGTGTCTGACAACTGACTATGTACAAGAACAATTGAATAATTCATGGCGGACCTGCCAAATTTTGCCTCTCCCAGTAGCTATTCTCAATCCCAATTCTTCAACTTGTTCATCAAACATGATGAACTATGCCTAAACGCCAAGATATACTTCATAACCCAATATGACCTGTCGTGTCTTATTCCAAACCAACGCCAATGCAATGCAAAACAGAAAATCAAAGTTAAGGTAAATACAGAGAAGAAAATGAAGATAGGGATACGGTCCAGACTATGCGAGACACTGGAGCACCAACCAGTATCTGACTTGGACAGTCCCGTCGCCCTAAAATGTACTCTTCTAGATACAGAACTTGCGGTCCAACATTCTTAGAGCACGGGTATCTTCACTTGCACCGCCCTTCTCTGGGAGGCCAAGAGTAGCTGTCCTCGGGCTACTGGTTGCGCTGCCATTGTCTCCTCGCAGAATGCTGCCCGACTCAACCCTTGAGGGAGCTGGATGTAGCAGGGCAGAAAGACTTGCTTTGTTGCTGCTGGCACCATGACCATCAGAGTGCGAGCTATGCGGTGGACTAGCACTGAGAGCGCGTGTTGGTGGTGTGTGCAATCCTGTATGAGCATTGGCTGGAGTGCCACCGGAGACCGCATTCAGTGCGGGAAGAGCGCAGTGACCAGGCTTGCTTGATGCCAGGTTGAATCGAGCATCCGGGGCAGGACCTTGGATTGCTGCCTGCAAGTTCTGTGGAGGGGAATCATAAATCCGTGGCGGCGTTAGCCCTTGAGAGTAAGTCGGGCTCTGATATACAGGTTTGGCGGTTTGCTGCAATGGTGGAAGGGATGTTCGCTCATAGACGGCAGCAGGTGTATGGGCATACTGCGGCTGCGAGTAGGGTGTTGGGTGCTGTGAGGCATATGGGGGTGGCAGCTGTTGACCATTGGGAGGGTAGGGGGCTGTGGTGTACTGGGCATAGGGTGGTGTAGCGACGGGTGAAGGAGGCCAGCCATAGCCCTGTTGAGCGTAATGAGGCGGGTATGGTTGCTGGTGGGACGCATGAGCATGGTGCTGAGGCGCAATCATGTACGGCGGCTGTTGCATCGGTGCTCGAGTGAGTGCGGGAGTCTGGTTGGATTCACCCATGCTGGATTCAGGATACATGCCCTTAACTGGCACAATGCCTCGAAGTGATCCGTCGCTGGTCGGTTGAGGAAGATCAGGTTGACCAGGCTGTGGACGGGAATAATATGAAATGAGGTGCAAGTGTTGTCCATTGGATGTGGTGATGCTGAAAGATTGCTTCATCAGTCCATCGGCCTTGTATCGGTAGCCTTCAGGTTCGCCGTCGTCATGGTCTTCGTCACTAGCACGACCAGAATCCGAGGATGCTTTGCTGCCATTTCTTCTGCTGCCGAAACCACCTCCCCGCTTGCCTTCCATCTCTCGGTAGGTCAGGAAACTCCCAGAAACTCTGCTGGCACTCCATGATTTGCCGTCGGTCCATCTCCTCATGCCGGCTTCTCTCTCGTCCCAAACAAAGACAGAGCCTGAACGGATAGATTGTCTTTCCTTCTCTGAAAGTCGACGTTGCACTCGAGGGAGCAGTCCCAGTCGACAAGCCTCAAACA
Source organism: Zelopaecilomyces penicillatus (assembly GCA_005765155.1). NCBI lineage: Eukaryota > Fungi > Ascomycota > Sordariomycetes > Hypocreales > Pseudodiploosporaceae > Zelopaecilomyces > Zelopaecilomyces penicillatus. The sequence continues at coordinate 5,530,817 of VCCP01000002.1, forward strand.
ACTTTATGGCATCCGCGGGAGTCCGCACATAACCGTGATATGTTTCCATGGTGTTGATTGATTTCGAATATATAATACTTGATCGTCCCCAGCACGTCCACGTCTTTTCAGTGAAACAGATCCCTCAAGAGGGTTTGTGGTGCAGCGTGCCCTTGTAAAAATCAAACGGCAACTGTTCTGATGAAATGGTTAGCCTCAGGAATGAAAGAGGTCTACAGCAAATAAAGAGTGAAGATGACAAGTGGGTAGGTGATGGGAACGAGTTTGCCGATGACAGTAGTTGGCACGTATTCAATACGGGGCCTGCAACGTGGGCCAAGCGATACACTGATTCTTGGGATCAAGAATCAATGTGTTATCACTGGTTTCTTGCCTCTGCCAATGTCATAGAAGCGGCACCATCAGCGTGGCCCCACTCGACTATATTGTCTCCTAATTTAATAGCAATGCCGCTTGGCAATATGCATATTCTGACACAGCAGCAACTAAAAGTTCTGCCTAGGACGATCTAAGCCAAGAAACTCATCTTGGCAACTGGTTGATAGCTAGCGAGGCATGGGGCAGGTAGTCGTCATACGAGCGTAGATCTGTCAAGATTCGCACTTGCACAGGTAGATATCCCTTCGGCAAACCCGAAGACACAGGTAGCCAAGTCCCCAAGATGGGAACGAAGTAGGCAATGAAACGGGCAATAAGTGTGAAGCGCGACGACAGTCATAGCACAGGAACACTAGATCCATGCAGGCAGCCTCGGGAAACAGCCCAGAAAAAATGGTGCATCACCGCAGACAGTCACCAAATCGAAGGAGAGGCGGGACGGAGAACAGCATACCTAACGAGGCGGTTCGGGAGACTGGAGGTGTTGAGCGTAGAAATCGTGAGACCGAGATGATACAAGTCGGTTGAATGCTGGTCAATAGCCGCTGGTTCGCTGTTGTTGCAGTTCGCGGAGAGCGTCGAGGATAACAATGTGTGTGTGCAGAAAGCAAGAGGTTTGGAGGAGGAGATGAGCATATATTGAGGAACTCAGCAAGCCTTGTCAATCCCAGTAGGGAACCCGGAGTGGGCGAACAGGAGAATTAAGGTTGGGCCAGCACGCAAGGTGTGGTGGTCATGGATGGATAAGTCGGCCAAGTTGATACAGGGACGTGTGGAGGTGTGGAGAGACAAGGGGGGTGTGCAGACAGTGGTGTCGCAGTTTGTGCACAAAAGTGCAGAGTGCAGGCGGAACTGAACCTGGCGTGGAGGCGTGAGCGGACGAGCCACGAGCTATTAGGTGCGTGTTAGGTGCGCCTGAGGGGCGGCTCTAGGGCCAAAGCAGCCAAGCAGACCAAGATGGTGCCAAGCAGTAACAAGCAGCAGCACCCAGAAGCCGCCAAGAAGCCTCAGGCGAACCCAAAAAGTCACGTCGAATTCAATCGTGGGGACCATGAACGATAACAACATCAGAAGAGCCCTTGCTTTCGATGAAAGCTGCGCTTACAGTGGGTGCTGGTATATGTGCGGTTCTAGCAGACGGCGGGGACATGGCACACGAGACAGACACGGGGGCGAGGACGTGAGAGAGTGCAAAGGCAGTACAAAGCTCCGGCGCGGAATCTGCCTTGGTCGGTTGGCAAGGTGCCGTCTTTACCGAGAAGCGGCTATCGTCCTGTCGTTCTTGTACCCGTTTCTCTTGGCTTCCAATGCTTGGTTGTCTTGGCGGTTTAGGCTCGCGCGATGATCTCGGGTGTCTGATTACCTCACAACAGGCTATTAATTGCTTGGTACCTGCCTGCTGATCGTACCACAGGCTGCACAATTAAGCTCCTTGTCCTCCGTACGGATTACGGATTACAAGCTGCGGTCGGCTCCGCTGTCCGAGAGGCGGCGGACAGCTAACAAAGTTCCAGGTGACTACAGCAATTCACCCACAAATTACCTACAGGAAGTTACTACCTGCCTATAATTACCGCCTTCTACTAGGCACTACTACTACTGCCGACTGCGACATCCAGTACAGTGGGCTACCTAGTATTACATATGCCTCCATTTGGTGCCCGTCAGCAAATCACAGGTGCGCCCCCATTCATTGGTAATACGGAATACAGGTAAGCAGGGCAAGCGAACGGCGCAGGGGACTTTTATGGGGTTAAATGAGCCAACGTGAGCACCGGAAATAACAACAGAAGGGCGTTCCTCGGGGCCGCAGCCAAAAAATCCGCTGGCCGTGCACGGAAAGGATCCCCAGGAAAACAGCAGCCGAGCCGCTACAGAATCTTCTGGTTGAGATATGCCTACAAAAAGACCAACCTTTGTAGCAAAGTATGCGATAGTCACTTATCATCATTCAGTGCCGGAGATCCGTTATTACATAAAAGCCCTTGTGGGCCAGGAGAAACCTCGCGGCAATATCAAACACGACGGACCCAGACAATGCTAATGGTGTCCAGACATACGCGTCCCCGGGGGGAAACATAATTACTTTGCAAGCCACGGCTAATCCCTGATAAGGCCACAGGATTTCTCCTAAGCTTATTTCCAAAGCAAACGCACTCATAATGTATGGTACACTGCTGACACCTGTCATCGGTAAGGGGGAGGGGCGCAAGACTAACAAACTGTCCTCGGACTCGCACCTAAAGCTATTGGATGTCTTTCTTTGCACAAGCTGAATCCTACAAAAGATGCTGCTATAGGAATTATTGACCCAGCTCGCCAGCCTCAGCTCCAGCAGGAGTCAAGTGCTGACTAGCAGCTGCTGCTGATCGCCATTGTACGCCGCACAGTCGGCAAGGCACCTGTTTAAGATATATCAACACAGGCAGGGACGGCCAAGACTCGCCCTCTCCTCCCCGCAATCGCCCAGAGCGCCCTTTGCCTTTCTGGATAAGTCGGCACGTCGTCAGGACGTCCATCCCAGGCTGGCGCCGTCGCTAGACCCACGCCTGGCGCCCGCTACGTACCCTCTTGCTCAGTAGAGTTGCCGCCAGTCCTTAGTACCCGCCAACTGTAAAAGTGAGCCCTGAAAAAGGCTAATCAAGCCCCCCTCACCCCCTGCCGGCCATGCGATCATAGCAGAATCCAGCAAAGTCTCTTTGCCGTATTTGCTCCCCGTCAAAATACATCGCGGATGATGCGGCTATCTTGGTCTTGACCTGACGAAGCGCTAGCGATCGCCTTTGATGCACCAAGTGCCGTGGCTGCCGATGAGGGAGGGATGGAGGGATGGAAACATGATTGGGAGGGGGGGCGTGTGGCCGGAGACCGAGGTGCTCCGATGCATCTTCTATGTTCTGTAGTTACAAAGACTCCCCGGGCTGTACTCCGTATCGTCACACAATATCTTGGAACGGCAACAACGGGTATGCGGAAGACTCTATCGTCATTATCAAACTACCGGATATGGGGAAGCAAGCACAGCCGTAGATTGCGGGTATACCAGCACAGCGGTTAGGCCTTGATATTGGCCAGCCACCAAACCGCAACGGAGTGGTTTGTCGGTGTTCGCGACCTTTCAAATATTGTGTACATTACGGAGTCATGTTCAATCCTCAATTGACAATTGCAAGACTCCGTGCTTAGAAACAAACTTCATCAGTATCTACGTAGAAAAGGCGAAAGCCACAATCGACGTTTTTTTCAACCGACTTATTGCATGGCTATCTATCGCCTTCGCCAAATTGACCCGTCGGGATTACAATAATGAGCCCTGCAGACGACGCTGGCAACGTCAAAGGTGTCTGGCTGCGGAGTAAATTGTCACACACTGCTTACCGTTTTGTCGCACAGTCTCAGGTCTCCCTACACTGCCACCAATGTGTGTGCTTGCGGCATTGACATTGCCGAAGGCGCTGTACTTATTTAAGCCTTCAAGCTGTGCTTTGTACGACAATACATGTCAACTGAGGAGCCACGTTTGCACATACGTATGAACGTAGGTAGGTAGAAAGTAAGCATATGGATACCTCATCACACTATCTGACAAGTTATCCTCATGTTTGGATTCTGCTTTAGCTGTATGTTTTGAATGTGCAGCTGTAATCCATTGCCGAAGTTAGGAGGAGGCTGTGCACAGATGGCTTCCATTCCCAGGGCTCAATCTTGGCATCTCATTTGCCCGGTCACACTCGGAGGGTCACCGAGTCGGTGCCGTTGAGCCGGTTGCCTGTGTCTAGGTGGCTGTTGACACCTTGTCTCGGCATCACGGCGCCTTATTGTACCTGTCGAGTAGGGAGTGATACTGCACCCTGAGTTGAGTAAGTGCACGCCATTGGCCACCTGAGTATGTCTTTTCACCCACTTCGTCTATGCGCACAACGCAACGACGGTTCAGCGTGGCTATGCAAACGATGAGTTTGAAGACATCACCGCGCCTAGCAAACAGCATACTACGTAGAAAGACCGACGTACATGGCGATATTAGCGTTGCTGCATTCTTGGCGCAGCTCTCGGTACTTGAAAAAGGGTGAGATCGATGATTTAGTAGTGGCCCGTTTCGCAGGCACTAACCCCACCGCCAACCAGAACAACATCGTACGACGTCCGTTCACAAATTATCCACAGCTGGGTTTTCTCCTTGGAAAAACAAAGTGAGACTGTATCATGCTAGTTAGCTGCCACCTAGGTATTAGACATAATATTAGGCCGCTGACCCCTGGCAGAAGAGGGATTGCCAGGAATGGCTGCCTGTTCTTTTAGTTAAGCTTTGTCACGACGCATCTGAGACTCAGGCTTGGCACCATTTAAAGCACGAATTAGGCCTGAGACAAATCAGGTTTGCTTGAATGCCACGACGGAGAACACGCTTTTCCTTTCTCTCTCTTTCTGGCCGCATTCCTGTGTTCGTTCCATACAATACCTGCTCAGAATTCAGGCGTTTGATGGCGTTATACATACAGGTCATCACTGTGTCAAACGTTCGGAACAGGGTTGCCGAGCGCGGGTTTCGAGATTTGGTATCGAATATCTACCCGAATTTCGTCAGGCTCTCACCGTGTGCTGCACACCTCGCCAAACAACTCTATACTCAGCAACAACTGTGTGGAATTTTGTGGCAAATAAAGCGGCGTACATAATTATCAAAGGTGCCTCTCTCGGTTGAATCGGCCCAGCCTTGTCTCGTCGGTTGTCCAATCCCCACGCCCCTCCCCTCGTCAGATTAGAGCCAAGGGTTTGTTTGCCCAGGTATTGAGTGGTGCGACACGTGAAATAAAGTGACTGGGAGTCAGAACGTCACATTATGACGTCGCCGCTGTCCATGCCGAGCTCGCCCCGATGGGATTCATCTGCCAAGACTTCCCTTGACATTTGCATCTCCTATCTACCTCCGTTTCTGCATCTCGAATGCCTGTGTTTCGAGCCCCGTACATGATTATATACTGCTTCCTTGTGGTATTTATATGCTTGTCGCCCGGCGGGCTTTCCGTTCATGAAGCCGTGTACACGTTTGAACAGTGGACCAGTCGCGAACGACATTGGATGAATACAATACGTGAACCAACATCCACCGACATCACGTGTTCGGTGCCAAAAGCTCCTCCCAAAAGGCTGGGCAAGCGGCCTCTTAAGCGGGTCATGGTCATGCCATTCGCATTCGGCTAAACGGCTAGTTCTTTCTTGGCTCTCGTCAGTTGGCTCAATATGCCTGCGGTAGAATTGAATTTGTCTTCCCTTGCAAGAAAACAGATAATGCAAATAGTGGTGACAAAGGCGCCCTGTATTACAGGATCTCGTGACGACATGCTGTAAAACAAAATACAGTGAATAATTTGCACAATATTGCACACATGTAGAGCCGCAGTCGGACTGGTCTGGTAAGGCAAACGGCAACTTCAAATGAGGTGCGTCAGCGCGCACAGGACATTCATTCTCTTCAACTCTAGGAGAGGCTTTGGAAAGCCAAAATAACATTATTTGTTCTAGGTGTAGATAGTCACGAAAGGATTCTCCGCCTGCACACTCATGGATGGCGGAAGGTGACCGAGCCTGAGACGGTTCAGCCATCTGAATTAGGTGCAAAGCCGGGATGCCCTGCAACAGTGGGGAAAGAGCCCGTGCCACGGGTAACTCGGCCGGGAAACACCCCTCAGCTGATCCACGAGCGGCGAGGTGCGCGTTTAAGCATGAATTTAAGCGTTGTCAGCCACTATGCTTGGCACGGAAGCTATGTCGTCTGATGAATTGAAATGGTGTGCAGCCTGCCCAAATGGACGAATCTGCGGAAGTTACGGCCAGATAGTACAGGTTTTCGACGAACTTTGATATTGACCCGGAAAATATCGCCATTCACTTGATAATAGTCTCTCATCATCTCAATGTCTTGTTTTTGCGTATAAAAAATTGCACGGCTTTTGTTTTAAGTTTCCCACATGGTCTATGCCTTTGCGCAAACCATGGGCGTAGCTCTAGCAAAGGTGGGGGGACAAGTTAAGGTTGGTGCGCATTCAAGGTGCCGTTCTTGCCGACTTGGCTTTAGGGGGGGTGGCAGGGATTGACCACTTTCGGAACCTCTGTGTGGTCATGACCGTTGTATCGTACCTGCCTGCCAAGGTGCGGAACCTCGTATGGTTGTTGTACAGTAGCAGACCACCGTGCCTGCTTATTTCCGTTTCAGATATGTGAGGCATAACCATCCATGATCCTACAACGAACGGGTTGATGAAGGGTTCACCTGCCATTGCCTGATCTTATTCTACTGGGTATAGGCAGTTGGCGGTTTTCTGCAGGTATTCGTATCTTCTGCAGTGTTATCAGCACCCCTAAGAGAATTAATGCGCCTTCCCTAATGTGCCATCAGCAAACCATACCCAATTTATTTCATATCAGAACCCCATTAACCTTTGCGATAAACTCCTTTGCCTACCCAATGCCAGGTCTCACTTGGTACAGATTCAATGGAAAATGCACCGTGAAAACGTTGCTCCAGTCGGCCATGGCAGCGAGGGATGCGTGTGCTTTGCACCGATTGGCTAGATGTCGACGTCTGTCCCGCGGAGGTACGGCATTCGCCTCTTCAGCATTGCATTACGAGCAAATACCACGCCGCCATCTACCTACTTCATATTACGACCGTGCCATGATTAACCTTCCAGGTCCCAACGGCCCCGTCGAGCCGTTCATGTGCCCTCCGCAGAGGGAATGTCATTAGCAAGTCCTAGCTAAGTTCGATAGTTCATGCCCAGTCTTCTCAGTCTCGGCATCACCGTCTTTGTGTGAATAGTGCTTCTTAGCAGCGCCAAATTACCCCGGAAATTTACGGCGTATCTGAACGCTGTTCATTACCATAGATGCTTCTAAACAAAGCTCGATGTGGATATCTTGCGCATGGGCGCTAGTGCTCAGTTTCTCACAGGCTTACAAACGTGCCCACTCAGCCCCGTCTTTTGCTTTGCCCTATTATTTGCAGGTGAACGCTATCCATACAGCCATCTGCCAAACCATAGACTCAATCTTCAAGTGGCAGCAAATCTTAGCGAGGGCTTGCTCTTGGCACGGGACAACCAAACAACATACACCATGCGACAGCGACAGCAACAGCAACAGCGACGGCGACGGCGACTTACGAGAGGTAAGTTACGTCGCAACTCCAACCGAGCATTTAGGCTATATACTCAAGCCGTATGTGACAGTCGCCAGACAGATCATACTTCATCGGACTGAGAAATACGAGGGTTGATGAGCCTCCCTGGCTGATTGCCAGTAAGCATAATGTTCAAAGGAACATCATGACTACAGACAATCTCCACTGTATTGCCTTACGCAGTAATCTGAGACCATTTGTCGCCGAGCCGCTCTGTATCCATTCGCCAAGTCCACAAAGCTGCAGCGGATCGGGGTTAACAGAAGGTTTTTACAACGTAACTGAATGTATCCTAAGAACCAGGGCATGCAACCAAAGACTCAATGCAATATCTGCATTTCCACGGATATTCTCGCAACAATCTACCTTGTGTTAGCTTTGGAAAGGGCAACATTGTCAACGAGATACTGAGCATGCTACTCGCTCTTTTATCTCAGTCGGGGAAGGTAAATCAAATGGGCACAGTGCACTTGTCTACTGTAGTGCTGATTAATTACACTCGCATGGCTATTGGGGTACGGAGTTACCAGTGGCTGACTTCGGTGCCCCGGAGCCGCTCACTTGTGAATCGCCTCAATAAGAAGTGTGCTGCTTCGACAGTAATAAGTGTTTGGGTCAATTCTCCAGCGGAAACCTCATTTGGTCGCCAAAGTGTCATATTGAAGAAGAAGAAGAAGAAGAAGAAGAAGAAGAAGAAGAAGAGAATCAAGTGTGCCAAGCAAGCTGGTCGTCTGGGCTCAAATCTAACATGGCTTTTAGGCCCAAGCCAAGCTCATTGCACAATTACTGCCCCATGCATTAGCGGGTGAGGCGGAAGTTTAACTTTGGAGCTTGTCGCCAAGCATTGGCAGTGGGACCCAGCATTTGCTTCGGCTTTCCCCATGTCAGCAACGGGGAACTTCCGTGGGGGCACACAGTACTAGTGGGGAACTCAGTTGTGGGAAAATCCACAATACCCATTACCCTATAATGCTGGGCATTTGCTTTGTTACAATGGATTGCATTCGGATCTCTGAAGGGAAGCTGGAGTGTTCCCTTAGTGATTCAATGTAACACTATAGATAAGCAAGATACTAATGAAGCTTTTAGTTAGGCTTTCCGACGTCACCGTCCTACACAATCACGGCGATTAGAAAGTCAAATCACACCTTGGTCGATATGTCAACTTCCTTTCCCGGCTATTCTACTAGACACAGAAAAAAAAAGATTAGAAGCTAACAAGTGACCACACCGAACCGATGTTTGAGATTATATGCCTGTTGCTGCTGTGCTAGCACACACCCTCTGTCTTTGCTTGAATAATAGAAAAAGGGTGCTAAGCGACATGTTGTCGTCTCCGATCAACCGATGCGACACACAGCCAAGTACAGTCAGCTGCCGTTCTCAGAACCTTTCTCTTCCAAGTTCTGTAGCATCTAGGTTGACTACACCTAGAAGCTTGTTTCGAGAGTGGTGCACGAATCGGCACGGCAGTTGCCTTTTTCGACACTATATTTGTCCATGAAAGTGTCTCAGTGCGCCTTCTTATCTCAAACAAGGTTACCGAGGAGCAAGGAGGCACACGCCCGTCGAACATATTCCCAACCAAACAGCCCAAGCTATTCCAGATGTACCTACGTGGTAAATCATTCTTACTTTTAACACAATAACCCCCCTCCCCTCCGCAGGCGCTTGACTAGCTTGAAAACTGGCGAGAGATAGAGATGTATGCAGCATGGACGATGACATTTTCCCTTGTGGAGTGCGTTCGGCACCTACCCAGTTTGGCCATTGCATGGTACCGGTACTGCTATAAGGACAGAGCAACCAACGCCTTACTATCCAGTTCTTTTGACTCACGGCATGTCTGATATGATGATTTAAAAGTGGTCATTTGCGCCAAGGCGTGGCCATGTGTGCGTCTGAGTTGGACTGACTTTCGGCAAATATCTAGGATCCATCACACATCAAAGGCCACCTCCACGCAATTTGGCATTACATATCGGTGATATACTCAGTCCAGACTCCCAAGTGGTACCCAAAAATAAAGAAAAAAAATGGTTGTAACTGACAAGCGCGTCATTTCGTTGAGATGGCGCCATTTACTGGCTGGACTCCGTACACGCTAAAGCACTCCAAGTCAACTTGTGTCACTCTTTGGTGGGAAACACCGGCCACGCCCCTCCGGGAAGCCAAATTACACATCATGCAGAGTGATACACATGCAGGCGTACGGACGGATCTGGGATGGTTTTAAATAAGTTAAACCCCAGTCGATGATCGCCTCCAATTGGACTGTCCAGAACCCTCCCGATTGATTTCCGCTTAAGCTTATTTGATGCTACATGCTACGCGAGAGGTGCAGTGATGCGCTATTAAATTTAGGCGTCGGAATTTACAGTAGGCATCTGAGCCTGAGTTTGTGCCGATCTCTTGAGCAACAATATTTCAGTTTGTTGATTTTCTTTTGCTCACCGAGAATCACTCGCATATGCGAAAAAATTCAACCCAAGTATGCAAATTCCAATACGTATAGGCATTTTTATGTGTTTTAATTCCAGCAGAAGGTAGGCTATTTCCGTTTGGTGATGTGTTTGTTTCTCATGTACGAAAGCCAGCACTTCGTACTACGCACTAAGTAATATAATGACACCCCAAGTGGGCGGCACGGCAGAACGGATCAGACGGCATCGATACCTCAATGTTTGCTGGCCGAACTACCAGAAGGTGAATGGGACATGAGCCTCGCTCGGCATATCGCACGCTTCCCGCTCAGGCAAAGCTACCCTGTGCTTTGTAGCACAATAGCATAGCTGTATTTCCACTATTCTATACTCATGCGAAAGTTCATATCGGCAGTGCCTGTAGCAATACGGCACATACTGTACAGTATGGACAGGATGCATGAGCACCCATGCGGCTTTTCATGTGAGCATTCTGTGCGGTGTTTTCCTGTTTGCACCTCGATGCAACGGGTGAATGGGAGCAGTTTTGTTTTTCTCTTTTCTCCCACACGCTATGGGCCCGATGACGACGATGCCACCACCTGCAACTGCGGCGCCGATCACAGCAGGCCTGCGAAATACCTTCCTAGTACCGACGTTTCTATCTGTTGGAGCACAAGTACGAATGCACATACGTAAGTAGGTCAAATAGGTAAATCATATATGTACTGTATGTACGGATGCCCGTCATACTGTCCCAGGTGTTTGAAACGCGCAGGGGCGTTGGTTTTCTGTTTCAACTCGTTCTCAACTTACATTGGGTTCGTCTTTGGCGGCTGAGTGCATGTTGTTGAGAGTGTATCCTAAACTCCTCCAGGAGCATTGCATTTTGAAGTTTGTGGATGATGTGGAAACAAGCTCACGATGTTTGGCCCCGCCTGACTGACGCGAGTCTTGGAGATTTGGTTTGACAAGTCGGGTTATTCATGACGAGTTCATCTGCACACCCTTTCTTCTCCACGCCCTTCCTCACCCCTTCTGCATGCGCCATCACACGCCGCTCCACACCTTCTCGGTTCTGACGGCACGAGCCCTTGTCCTTTCGCGTGCTGAAGGGGCATACACACCCTTTCTGTATCGCGACTTGATATCAGTGCTGATAAGGGCATGGAAACTAGTACTGCGACCTGGAGGCTGATAAAGGCACTTTGCCTAGAACGTACATGGGATCAATTACACAAGTTTGGATAGGTACCTCCCTGCCTTGGCAAAGCTTCAATTTGGTGGGACTTGGCCCGGCTAAACTATTCCACTGATTCCAGAACAAAACACTGGAATTTCCCGCCAAGCCCAAGAAATGAAAAACGAAAAAAGCAAAATTAAAAAAATAAACATCCGCACTGGAACTGAGTGGACCTCGCATCGCGGGTGGTGGCGCCAAATCAACCCGCTTTGGCCCAAGGGCGCGATTTACAAAAATACACACATACATACATGCATGCCCCGTACGGAAGCGTGCACAAAAAGCATTGGATCCAAAGTGTAAATTAAGAGTTGGCCTACGAATTTAACCCTTTGTTTATGCTTAGGAGGAGGCGCTGCAGGGGTGTGTGGGGTTGATTGGAACAAAACCAATCTGTATTTCATCCTCAAAGTAGCAGCCAGCACCTTGGGGGGTACTAATGTACTCTGTATCTATATCTGTATCCCATTGCACTCTTTGGGAATTCTGGGGTGTGCAAAGACATTCGATAATTGGGGCTTTGTGGCTTGCGTTGCTGTTTTCAGCAGCCAGGTATTATTGCCGATAGCATGCCACTTGATAAGAGCACGGTGGTAGCTGAAGGGGGGCGGCGCAACTGACTCGTCCGGGCCTTCATCCGCCTCATTCGCGGGGAGCATTTTGTGAATGTTTCCAAAATTGCTTTACTAATTAATATGTTAGGATGGCGCTGGATCCTGGGCCCTTGTTTTCTGCCCATGACGAACCAGGCGTGAATTGAAGTGCTGATGTCTAGTAGTTGGGTGAGCTGTGATGCCAGATTATATGAAGCATGTTCTGACCATTTTCTATTTTCAGCCCGCGTAGGTACGGGATTTCCCACCAAAAACGCCCTCCCCTGCCCTCCCCTGCCCTGTCCCTATAAAACCTCGGAGCGGAGACATGTCCGATGCCGATGGATGAAAAAAGAGCTGTGTACACATAATCCATATCCATCTCTATATGTGTGTACGTACAGTAGGTGATATTTCCAACTTCCATGATGAAAGTTATGGCTTTCCCGGAGATAAAACACACACAAACGCGCCGTCCGTTTCTTTAGTTTCTGATGGAGGTAAAGCCGATGATGGATGATATCAGCAATACGCTGACACCGGCTGCCTCCACTGCCGTGGCCCCCCTTCTTATTGCCGGAAGAGCCGTGCAAATACCCAAAGCGGTGGTATCTCTCTCTTCGGTTTGTTTCTTTTTTCTTTTGAATTTTTTCGATACTCTACCCAGGCACGGAACGCTCTCCACCCGGCCGATAACTAGGCAAGGGGGGGAGGTGAAAAGGCTTCTATTTCGGCCGAGATCAGACCTCGTCTGTGCCTTTCTGTAACGCGTGTAACTTTTCTCTCTCTTTTCAGGTGAGAGTGCGTTGCGTGTGTATATGTATGTATGCGCGGCCGGGCAGGCGCAGTACATGGATGCGTGTGTGTGTGTACACATATGTGTGAGAGTATGCATTGATTTGGGGCATATTACCCATTTCCGTTGAAAAAAAGAGCAGCCAGCATGAGCGACAATGCTGACGAGGTTCTTTTTTTGTTTTGATTTGTAAATGTGCAATAACGGGCTTCCGTAATGTTTGAGCCATTCCAGAAGGTCCACACTTCTCTCTCTCTCTCTCTCTTTTTCTCCTCAGCCTCAAGGTTTTCTGAAACCGTACACATCGGCAACCGGGTTTCAGGATTCGGGTTCGGCTCACCCGCGATCATCAATTTGTTTCCAATGCGATAGTAATTGGTTGGTGAATGGTGTTAGCATCCCACTTCCGTTTTGATCTGCAATAGATCGCCGTCATATCTGTTTCTCCAGATCCAAGAAGAATAGCCAAAAAAATCTAGCAGAAATTTCGATCCAATCTGTAGAAGCACCTGCTCATTCCCAGTGCCCCCCCCCCTCGGTTTGTTGCTGTTCCATTTGTTGAAACATGGCAGAATATTGTATAATTGACGTCTCAAAATCTTTGAATTTAATGATTATACTTCTTGGGTTAGACGGGATATTGCACAATGGGAAATCTAGGGCTTTGCGTCGGTAATTTTGGAGTATTTTGAGGCAAGGACAAAAATCATCGCAATCTGGTAAGGGAGGGGAAGGGAAGGAGAGCGAGAGTGATTGTACCTGACTGAATTTAGTAATGGGAGGATTAGAACTTTGTTGACATTGCAAGGCTTTAGATTTGGTTTTCCAAGTATGAATCTTGGTACCCCTGACAGAAGTTGCCAACTACATTGACCTCTGGTGTGAGTCTGTGTTGACCGACAACTCTCACTGTGTAGACAGCAAATATATTTGTCAAGATGCGTAGAGAGCAAGGCAATCGTAAATCTGAAGAATATGTTCAAATTAGAGTCCCCATAAAGTTGCGTCACGTTCAGATGACTCTCCTTTAGACGCATTGGTCGAAATAAGGTAGCCTCACGTTTCAAGTCACTATACATTATAACACGATTAGTTACTGTCAATGTGGCAATATAAGCGCAGTGGCACAGCCCATACCTCTCCTGGTTTATCTTGTGATTTCAAGTAACAAACTGTATTCCTGAGCGTTTGTTTGTGGCCGCAGAAGCATCCACACGATCTCTTCGAGATGAATGCTAAGATAGATAGTAAGATGAGAAACTACACAATAGCTTAATCTTGGTTTATAAACATTGATATGCTCTAGTATTTTATAGTATATGTTATATGATACAAGGTGATAAAAATAGAAGCAGTGAGATGGGTATTACAATGGCATCTGAGTAGTACGCATTCCCCGGGTGCAACTGCACAGCATTGCATGATTGGGCTCTAGTATCTTGATACACCCAATCCTCACAATCACAGGCTTGCAATTGGCTTGTTAAAAAAAGACGACAGTTGCACGTTGCCGTGCTGCGATGGCATCATGTCCATGGGAAGTCGAGTACGTGCATCGACTGTCTTTCTGATCTCGCTTGGCAACATCCATTTTGCTCATCAAAACCTTGAGATAAAAAGGGCCCGGTTGGCCAAATTCCCCAAGGAACCTAGTCAAAGGTCCTGGAACCCGGGATCAATCCCAGTGGACTGCTCAAGTCTATTGCCTTGCTCGGCCTGACCGCCTCGCGTGATAGCACATTTGGCAGATGCGCCATTCCGAAAGCTTCTCGTCTCTTCCCTTGAGATCGTGATACGTAGTGTTACCGCACCGAGACACAACCTCGCGTCATGCGATCGGCTCGCTGACGCAGATCGCCGTCAATGGAGCGTTGTGCAAACAATCCCGCTTGGGATAAAAAGTATCCGTGGTAGGAAGTCATTGACGAGCACGACAGGCTTGTCTCTGGCCATGTTCCGAGACGGCAGATTAACATCTCACCCGAGGACGGTCATGCCACTGTGCACCCGGGTAACTGACCCCAATTTAGCAATCACAGCGTTCATAGTGGCGTGGAAATGGCACGACGTCACGAACGTTGGGTACGCCGGTAAGGTAGCTTAACAAGCGATCAAAGCCAAGACCAAACCCGCCATGTGGAGGACTACCCCAGCGCCTCAAATCCACATACCATCCCAAGCTGGTATTCCTGGCTTTGCGGTCCTTTGGCACTTCCAAGCCATGCAGTCGCATGTTGTCTTCAAGCTCAGAAAGCCGATGCTCACGCATAGAGCCCCCTGCAAGCTCTCCGAGGCCGGGTACGATGAGGTCGAAGCAATCGACTGTCTCCCCCTGAGGTGGAGAGACGGCTGATCGAGGCATATAAAAAGCCTTGATCTCCCGAGGGTAGTGCGTGATGAAGATGGGTACATATGCATCATGTGCTTCCTTAAAACCAACTTTCTGAGCGAGATATTTCTCGTGCTCAGATTGGAGACCAGCGCCCCAGACTGGCTTATGCTCAAACTTATCAGCTACGGGCGAAAGCAGCTCGATTGCTTCCGTGTATGTGAGCCGTGGCCATTTTTCCTTGAGCGAAAGGCCTCTCCAGCGGCGTCGTAGCTGTTCCCGATCCACTAGATCCTTAAAAGCCAAGCGTTCTGCCGGATCCTTGGCATCCAGCCGGTTGTCCCTGAGTTCACTGGCAGCACCTAACTGTTCAAGACCGGAGGCGAGAGACGAAAGCATCCTCTGAACAAGGTTCATGACCTCGTTCATGTCTTTGACAAAATTCATCTCGGCTTCAAGCATATAGAACTCGCTCAGGTGCCGAGAGGTATCACTTTGCTCGGCTCGGAACGTAGGGGAAAGGGTCCAGACATTGCCGAGGGCTTGAGATAGTGCCTCCAAATGAAGCTGCGATGAAACAGTTAGGTACTTTGGATCTCTGAAGAACTCAGTTGGTCCGCTGGCCTTGACAGTGAAAGCTTCGCCAGCACCTTCACAGTCTGATGATGTGATGATGGGGGGATGGGTTTGCTGGAATTTCTCCTGAAAGAAAAACTGGGTCAACAAAGCCGTTGCATCCGATCTTAGACGAAGCAAGGTAGAGTTGAGAGGAGTCCGGGAACGAAGATGAGAAATGGTCCGTAAACTTTCAGGTGTCTGATACTTGTTCTGTATAGGATAGGTCTTGATAAAAGAGTAGGTTAGTGAAGCGAAATGAAAAGTACAGAGTATTGTAGAATGATGAGTCTCACCTGAGGATCCGACGGACCGAGAATTTCTACCTCGGAAACCTGTAACTCTGCAGTTGTGGGGGGTTGATTAGCAGGTCTGTCTAGTCCTCCGCTGACGCAACTCGTTGGAATAGACCCTTTTGCAGCACCATGGGATGAATTAGTCGTATGCTCACCCTGAAAACTTGATACACCGGCCGTTGAACTGGCGGCACCTGCATCGACACTCTGTGAAGATGATTCCAGTTTAGATACTTGAGCCCCAACGTCATGCTTTTCAAAACTTTTCACTGGCTGTTTGAAAGCATCATTCTGCCACGTGCCCCTGAGACGAACAGCAGCGCCGGGTCGTATACTACCAAGATCCGTCAGCTGCAAGTTATCATCTCTTTGGGATGGGGCTACGCACTCGGCAGCGAGCTTCTTGTCAACTACGGCCTGTAAAGGCCTCATGGAAGAGCCGTCCGTAATATCAACAAAGCGAACGCCCGAGCTCTTACGTACGGACCTCACCCACCCACTGACCTCGACTTCCGAGACATGTTTGCCAGGCTGCCATGCCATTAGGTCTGCAACTGTCGTCAGATCATGGTGGCGCTCGCCTGGGACGCGAACGGAGTAGCATCGCTGGCGCAGGGAGAGACAATGATGGTGCCATCGAGGAAATCTCTGGATGGAGGCTGGCCGCATGACTACGCTGCTGTTCCCGAAGCTCGGAGCTCGCTCCAGGTGACAGTATGAGCCCCCTTGCCCTGCCCCCGAAGGAAGGCAAACAGGAGAGAAAAAGAAAAGAAAGAAAACAGGGCAAAAGAAACGAGACGACAGGTGAATGATGTCGTCTTGGACACGATGAGGCGCTTTTAGGAGGAAAGGCTGGAATGCATGCGCGTGAGTGCCCAAGTGATTGAGAAGACTAATGAAAGGGTGGAGAGAGAGGCTGAATGGGGATTCTAGGGGCACGGAGGTATTTCTTCTCGTTTTCTTTTGCTTTCTCTGGTGATTTCGATTCCTGACCTTCTCTTGTCTCTGCTCTCCTGTCTCTTGGCAGCGTCTCTACCAGACGAACTGACACACCCGACTAGCCAGACCGAGGCAAGCAGCTCTGGCAGGCTGGCTGGGCTGCAGTGCCGTCAAAAGGAAAAACCATTATGCCGCCCAAAGGCGGTGAGGGCCCAGCGGCCAAGTCGGAGCTGCCACTTCCATCGGTGCCATTCGCTCACTACCGAGATACCTTGCAAGTTGCCATTATGGTCTCGTTTGCGAGACTTTCTGGTGGCATCAACGGGTGGATGTGGATGGTGTCAGTGGGCACCAGCAGAAACCACCACTTATTACCGTAACCTACTGATTACCACCAACATGCAGGCAGATGGCTGCGAATGAAAAGCAGTGCCAGCGGAGTGTCTTAGTAGGGCTGCATGTATCTATTCCGGACCCGGACGGAGAAATGCAAAAGAAGCCATCAGGTACCATCGAAATAGCCAGGCGTCGTATTTAGCGCCAATCCACGCAGGGCATGCTGAATTCACCTTACCTAGCGGGCTGCTGTAGGTCCTAGTAGCCTGGAGGAGTACCTACAGTCGCCCGGGATCTGTACCAGCACTGTATGGTACCTGGTAGGAGCAGTGAGATTTTTCCATTGCAACGGCTCCACAGCGTCATGTGGGGAGGGGCTCCATAAGGCTGCACACGCTGTTGCATTGGCCTGGTGCAGCCTGCAACGCCCCTCTATCGTGCCTCCAGGCGGTCGCTCGTAGGTGTAGAGTCGTAGAGCTATGTAGAGGCTGCTAGAACAGACGGCCGGCCGTCTTCGGCATCCACGTCCAGTATCGCGTCGACTCACAGCGCTGTCAGCCTCGTACTGCAACCACGACCTGTGTCGGCCCCCTTTCGGACGCAACCGTGGTGGAGTGAAGCTAGAATCATCACCGTCTTGCTCGCAGCCATCGCCAGCGTCGCCATGCCTAATCTCACCGACGGATGGTCGCAAGCGCACGACGACGGCGTTGGCAAAATCCATCTGCCTCGCCTTGCAGGATGATCCAGATGCACGCCGCTGCATTCGCCGCTCGCGAAATGGCCTTGTGCGATGCAGGCGTCCCGGTTTGTCGTCTAGCACCATGTCTGGTTGTCTCACATCTCGCCACATCATTGCTCGAGCCTCGAAAGAGCTAACCGGCCATTGGGCGGATCTGTTTGTTCGTTGCTCTGGTTTGCCTGAGCAAGTTCTGGTTATCTTGTCTGGGTCCTATGCCATCCACCGGACGCCGCCATGGGATTGGACGTCGGCTGCTAGCAGAGAGACAAGATGGCAGAACCGGCATCTGCACCACGAGCACCATAACCATGGTTGACCACCGGTTTGCAACGCCACTCTTCCAAGCGGTAGGAAGAAGCAAGGTTGGTGTTACATGACTCTTTTTTTTTTTTTTTTGGTTGCAAGTCAAAGGAAGCAGTTCGCCTGGCCAGAAAAAATAAGCATGCGAGCAAGCGGGCCATTGAGCAAGTGGGCTTTGTTGGGCCCTCCATCGACAGTAGCAGCAGCAACAACAATAATCAACAACAACAACAACAACAACAGCAATGGCATAATTATTAGACACGCACTTGCTACATCACAACAGGGTGGTTTCCTTCCCAGGCGCCTCCCCAATCGCTTTTGTCGAACCGCCAGCCCCCGCCGCCCTGTCCCAGTTTCCAAAATCTCCAAACTCCTGGCGTCAGCTCCCATCCATCCATGTCCATGTCATGTTGCACGGCTCTTACCCCCGGCCACGTTCAACAGGGCGAGATGATGTGCCACAGATCTGATCCGCATGAGCCCGCAACAATGTTCCGGGTCAGGCCAACATCTGCATCTCGTCTCTGTTACTATAGTAGTCCTGGTGTTGCTGGTTCTCCTTGTCTCCCCCCCTTTCGTCTGTTCGCTGGGATCGGCCCCGTCAAGCAAAGTCGCCACAGTGACCAGCCAAATGACCCAAGCCAGAAGAGGCTTTGCCTTGTAATGGGCCGTGTCTGAGATGCTTGCGCCTGTATCTATTATACTCCGGTGAGATCTTGCAGCAGCACGGATGCCCACATCCCAGCTCGACCCCCTCACCCTCTGACCCGTCAACTTGGATGCTGGCGCCCTCGTGGACCCCATTCTTTTGTCTCGCCAGCAAGACAGTCCTTGGCCCCTCAGCGGCAATGTGTCAAGCGACCGCCTGTATGCTTCCATTTAAAGGCCCTTCTTCTCTCAACGCTTCCCCTGCCGGACCGGGCCCGCTCGCCTCCCGCTGGATTTGTTCTAAACATGTGGTTCACATCTTGGACATATTGGGTTGTACAATTGGTCGCCATCCCTACACCTCGCTTCTCTCGCCTCTCCATGCCGATGCTCTTTTGAATGACTTCGCTCCCTATACTCTCTTTCTCTTTCAATACATCACTGACTCTTGAAAAACAACTGCTGAGATGAGCATATAAAGCTCGCTAGATCCTTTGCACTTGGTCTATGTATCGAATCATCATCACCATTGCCTCCACTCCTTGCTCTCCCTATACCACCACCATCACCACCGTCATCAACACCGCCAACACAAACCGCTCTTCACTGCAGCCCTTTTCTGATTCTTTGTTTACGACATGGTTCCTGGACACAGATCCAGCCGGGTGAGGCCGTCTGATGTTGCCGCCGACACCAAGAGAAACTTTATTCCCCTAGTCAAGGAGAGCTACGCCAGCATCTTTCCGCCATACTCGCTTCTGTATCGACACCCAACTGCCCAGTTGGATGTTCAACGTCGGACATTGAGCACTCACCCACCGGCCTTTCGATTTGAAACGGGCGACCCTGTAATGCGGGCGATATACTATGCGGCAATAGATAGCCAGACAAGTGAGGCAGCTGGTGGCCCGAGGATTCGAATCCCATTCATTTGTGCTGCCAATGAGCGCCGCCCCGGAGGTGACTGGGAGACGGGATGTGCGGGATACGAGGAGAAGCTCTGCCGGAGGAGTAATCTCTCCGCCACGCTAGGCACTGCCTGGCCCAATGGACCAGAGACAGCAAACTACCCAATACCGTCTGTTGGTGGCATCTTGTCAGACCATGTGGTTGTATACCGCGGTCCTCATGAGCGCTATGAAAAGCTGGATGGCTGGTTTGATCTTCCCGTCGTTTCCGTCCCACCAACAAGATGGCCAAAGCTCAAGGACAACGGCTCCAAGTACTCTTTTTCGGAGGAGCGCGATATGATCCGTGAGAAAATTCGCGGTGCACTTCGGATTTGTCTTTATAATAACTACGACCGCGTTGTTGTGGGGGATTTCGGTCTTGGAAATGGCTACCGAAATCCCCCCCAAGAACTTGCCGAAATATGGCGCGACATCTTCCTTTTCGACCCGGACCTACGTGGCCAGTTTGCCTACGTGATATTTGTGTTCGAAGATCCAATGCAAAGCACAACTCGGCTGATATTGGATGAGATGGCCAAAAAGGACAGGAAAAGCACCAGCTCCAAAACAAAGCTGCGAGTTGATGGCCTGAACTCGCACGGTTCAGTGCCGACTGATTTGAGTATTTTTGAGCAAGTCTTTGATAACACTGAGATTCAGCGTGTTCTCAGCCAGCCCGACCCCCGATATGGTTTAGACATGATTACTTCCTGAGCTTCAGGTCATGTATTTGTGATTCCGATATATCCATCACTGCTAATTCATGATTACAAAGACTATGCCGGTATGCCGGCATCGAATATACGAAGATGCAACCCGTTGACGTAAGGATGCGGACATCGTCCCCCCCCTAATGTGGTGGTGGCAGCACGGAACTAAAGGATGCCGAGTGCCATATTGTTGGGGCTTGACTGTCATTTTCTTAACTATTATTTGCGACTGGACTGAACGGACCGAATAGAGAACTGGCTTCACATGGATATGTGCTTGTTCATGGCATGGTTCCCTGAGTGAAATACCTGGGCTGGACTGGCGGACCAAACGGCGATAAAGTGTGCTTCGGCACGGTGGCTTACATTTGATATTTCTTGTTTCCTGCTTTCTCTCCTCCTTTTTCTTCTTTTCTCACCCTCTACATACGACTTTTGGTGACAGTGGTGCCTGTGCTCGATTTGTCACCGTCAACGGTTATGAGGTGGCGTATTGGCAAGGTAGTTTTGCACAGGGATGGTGGTGTACTGTTAATAATTCTAAAAGGTTCGAGGATCTACGAATATTTAGCCTCATCCGTTTTTTTCTCAAAGTACGCTACAATTGGTGACGTGAATGTCACGGAAATTGTTCGTAGACTCAGCATCGTTTTCGACTGAGATGGATGAGACCGGATACCACGACTGACAAAAAAAGACTTCAACAAGACGGCAGGGCTGACTGACATAGAGTGATGTTTGAGTCATGACATACACATTGCTAATATACATGGATAGAATTTGCCAGCATGTGGATTTGCTGTGTATCCCACATAGCCGCTCGTCATCCACACAAAATCTCACATATACGTACATCTACGTCAGTCTGTGGTATTTTCGCGTAGCAGTTTTATTAACCGGAAGCCGCATCGAGGTGTTTTGTGCTCGAATTACCTAACCAAGTGAACACAAATAGCCTCCTAATAAACTCTCACGCATTCACAATGCTAACAAAACTCTTCACGCCGGCTTTCCCCGGATATTGATGTACCAACGGTTCGATTTTTCTCTCCTTGACAAGGATGCTGAACCAAGGAAGTTAGTTGCACGGAGTGTGCGAGGGCAGAAAAACGGCAAGGGGGCGATGGGACGGGATGGGATGTAGATGCAGCATGTGGGCGATCATACGTCTTATTTAGTCCCATATTTATTTATAAATATAACAATCTGTTTTTTTTTCTCTCACATTTTGTTTATGGGTTGGTATTACATCCGTGCTAGGCGGATGGAAAATCAGTGGTTTTCCTCCCTATTGCCCAATAAAGACGGGAAGAGAAAAGGGAGACTGAGCGATGACAAGTAGGAAACGCACACACATACATACGTAGTACACACACTCCTGTTTTAGAATTAACCCATAAAACTTGATTACACGGCTGTGTGTGTAAGGCAAAAGCTAGTTGCTAGCTACTACGCCCTAACCCATGGCTTTGGACTGGGATGAGGAAGAAGGGGGATCCTCGTCTTCAGCGAGGGTCTGGCTGGAAAACAGGGGCAGGGTGGAATTTCATGTTCGAATTTGTATGGAAACAGGATCTATGATTCATACGAGTGTAATGGGATATGCAACTCTTGAGGGAGAAGTGAGAAAACCACGTGTTTTTGACCCAAAATCTCCTCATTCTTGCTCCTGTTGATGTTGATGTTGATGTTGTTTTGTTTTATCTCCATCCTTCCCCCTGTCCTCCACAGAGGAGGGAACCCCTGCATTTGCCCAATGCTCTTATGAATCGAGAATTCATGGTTAGTATATTTCATTTTATCATTCAGCTCTCTTGTTTTATAAGCTATAATAGACAAAAGTTAAAAGCGTGAGTGAAAGCGACGTAGTGAAAGACAACAATGCCTACTTCAACCTTTCTGTGGGCAAGGATGATGCTGGATACCTCATAGAACCGCCAAAAAGCCAAAGAGACATGGGGGTTAAGATGAGGTGGCGCAACCCCCCCCCCTCTGTCTTCATGAACCCTCATGGAACATGGATTAGGATTTCTTCGTACAAGATGAATGAAAACGTTGGAAATACTTTGTATGTACCCACCACATTCATCAACGTCAAGCATGGATATCCAGGCATTGAAACTCCTTGCCCCCATGCACTGCTTCCCCCCCCTCCGCCTTACGAGTCCCGATCTGCTGGTTTATCATGTATGTTTCATCTAATAACAGTCTTGAATTAACCTCACACCCTCACAGACCGGCAACACATATTCCCTGGGCGCCACCCTCGAAAGCTATGCTGGGGGGCTCTAGAATGACCCCCCCTTCGTTGCGACAGCTGTTGGCCGCTCACTATGCTATGCTCGGTGTGCTATGATTTTGGAGAAAGACGGCACATGACACATTTTACACAACGTCTCCCTCCTCGTTGCCAATGGGCTTTTGGCTTCTCAAAGCCGTGTGTAATAATGATATCTCGATGACGCGCGGAGCCCGTGGCGTACCTGATCTTGACCACCCAACATGGCAATTCCGGCGCCTTTCACCTCCTCTCCTCCTACCGCCTCGTTCCGACCCTCCGACTAGTATGCAACCCCTCTTTGCTCCCGCCTGCTTTTTATCCCACGACACTCCCGATTTATTGGCTTATAGGTTGACCATTTCTCCAAATGTTTACCTAATTGTCAGGATCAGGGGTCACTGTTAGAACCGGGAACTGTTGGTGGTAAACGTCCAAAGTCTTGCCACACGACGCCCGCATGGAGATCTTTCCATATTTTCCTTAGGACCAAGGCTAATGATAATAGTGCAATGACCAATCTCTCTTTCTTCGGCAGTGACATGTCAACAGCATGTATAAATCCATACTGTTCTTTTCCATGAATCTTTAGTTTGTTTCTCGGTCTCGAAATGTTTGGTCATATCGATAGGTTTTTCGCATGCCTGACCGCATTTGGCATCTTCCGCATTTCCCAAATGTCATCTGTTTCCAAGTAACAATTGGTACATAGTAGCAACAATGCTGCCATAACCATTTAGGCAGTCCCTCTGTAAATGCGTACAATTACATATCTGTGTCATTGTCCAGATATTATCCAGATACATAAAAGGCGTGTAACCGCTATGTCAGGTTGGAAACAAGGCATGGATGCAGAGAGAGTGATAAGCATGTGTGTGAGCCACTGTCTGGTCCCTAGTTGAAGAAAATAGGGTCTCTGCCTTACTTGCATGTGTCTCTATGGTTTCCACGTGCTAGTACGGCAACCTGTGAGGCTCTCACATCTTCTCTCACCCCCACCATATGCAGCTGTCGTACATTTGATCCTCCGGCTGGAGATGAGAGAGGAGATTTCTGCATTGTGTGTCGCCAGCCTAACCCCTGTTCATACCTCCGAGGCATCTACCATTCTCTCTTCGGCCATCACACCTCTCCTCCTTGGTTATGCAGGCGGCCCAAGGGTTGGCTGCATCAAAGTCTACTCAATCCATGCAGTCGGCTATCAACTAAAAACTGACAGGTCGCCTACATTTCGATGATCAGTATTATTTATACCTTGAGCCAGACCGGTCAATAGGCAGTCAGCGACCCAAACTGTCTCGGGAAAAGCTGCTTACATGCATCTAGCCGACCTGTAGGAAACGCCAAGCACAGTAGATATGGACAAGTACCGAACCTCGCGACCAGATGAAAAAACAGCTGGCCCGTCAATGAGGAAAAATTCTACTTGATGCTTCTGGGTATATGTTACGCAATGCAAGAATAACTCAGGTTTGCTTGAATGCATGACAGTTTCAGGTGGTCGACATGTCTCGTGGAGAGGATGAAAAGTGAAAAGGGGGGCGGGGAATTTTGCCGCACCCAACACACAAACAAGCAAACAGACAAATAAGCCAATGGCCCAAAAAGCGGCCCAATGTTAATAGGACACATGATTGCACAGAGAGAAAAAGGGACTGCAGCAAAAAAACAGAAAAGGCAAGCTGTCTTTGTGACGGCGGCAGTTTGTTTGACGATGATCCGTCGACATTTCTCGTATCAGTTTTAAACCCAAAGCATCCGCCTTGTGCACCCATTGGCAACTGCACCTGCGCACCCACAGTCATTCCCATCTGGGAGCGAGTGAGCGCCATCTCTGTATCACACAACACAGCATACAGGCAGGACATACAGCCTCTGCCGCACCCGCCGCTTACCAGTAGGCGGGCCTCAGTCCTGCAAAGTTGGCCATTACCGCCGTGGCCTCTCCCTCTCCCTCTTTCTTCCGCTGCCCGTTCAGCTGTTAGGTACCGTTTGTCAGCGTTCATTCGCAGAAGATAGTGCATAGGGTCAGCTTCAAAAAAAATCAAAAAAATCTTACCTCCAGTTGCACCCCCTTGTGTATGTGTACTAGCCAATCCACATAACTCTGTGCCTCATTGTTCCGGTCCTCAACTAGCATACGGGCAAACTCATATTCGGCTCCATCAATCCCTTGCCTTGCCAATTGTATTGTCAGGCCTTTGGATCCCCGTGACGTCTTGAGGAACTCAATGATGTTGCGAACTTGGGCGTTGAGGTGTGTCTCAAGAACTGGCAATGATGAGGTATATGCATCCAGTCCCTTGAGCGAGTCTTTGCCCTCCCCGAAGAGGTCTGAAATCAGATTCGGCGAGGTCTGAGCGTGGAACCAAAGAAGGCATTGTTGGCCATTATCCACGAGGTAAACCCCACCAGCTTCGACACGGGCAAACGAGGTCCGCGCAGAAGGCGGCATTTTGAGGTGCCCAGTCTCAGGGTCAGCAAACCCCTCTTCGGGCTGCAGGTTGTGAACAGCAATCATCTTGGGGTAGAGATACAGGCTGAGTTCCGCAGGTCCCATGCTTCGGACCATGCGCATCTCGTGCACTCTTCTGTCAGAATTCTCGATACCGCCCTTGAAGGCTCTGCACTTGACTAGTCCCAACATGTACATGCAAAATTCCTTGAGCCTTTCTGGCATGACGAGCTGACCCGGCGGGTGTTGCTGGGCAGAGTGTTTTCTGTAACATGACATGATGTCTATGGTCCGCTCCGTAAGCATATTTCGGACATCCTTCAGGCTACTCGAAGTCGTCGCCAGTTTGGTGCTGGCCTCCTTGGCCAGTAGACCTACAACAGCGTCCTGGTCTACAAACTTCATGCACCCCCTGATATTCTGCTCTCGGTTTGTAGATTCCTTCGAGGTATCACTGACGCTGGCAATTACATTGATACAACGTACTCGCCTCTGTCCAGAAGCGGATGTATATAGTAGAGCAGTTTGGAAGTGAGCATCCAGTTTAGCATCCAACTTGCCATCGTGGCTGAAGGAAACACCAAGAGCCTTGTCTGCGTCGATAACACCAATCTCAAGGTCAGCCCCAAAAGTGTGCTGGACAAAGTTGCCGTGGTAAGCAGCCACTTGAAGCCCGTTGGAGCATCGGACTTTCATCAACGCCTGGAAGCCCGTTTCGCGAAGCACTGTGTGTGCAATCTCGGCAGACATCTTTGGGCTATCACGGGGAGCGATGAAGTTGGGATAGTAGAAAGTCTCGCCACCCGTTGTAGCGGCAACATGGCCTATTTAGAAACGTCAGCATCATGACACCCGCTACCGGATCGTAACCTTCAATCTTACCTATTGTAGCAATATCGAGATAGCCACCAGATGGAGCCGCCAAGAAAAAGTCGGCTCCAATGCCTGTCGCCGCCATCTTTTCGGCTACCTTCTTCCAAGCAGGGTGCTCCGTTGTGTAGAGCTTCTTGTCCATTTCACCACCAGGATGGTTGCCATCGTCGCGCATAAAGAGCCGCCCTGGCCCCCAAGTAGGCAATGTCGAACAAGCACACACAATCTTACCCCCCGTCTTCTCTAAGGCCGCCAAGGAAGAGTTTAGAGCTGCAAGCAGAGCCGGCTCGGCATTCTTGACGGTCGAGAACATCTCGGGTAATCGGGTCAAGAGAGATGTGATGACGCCTCTAGCCTCGTAAGGATCGACGAATAAGCCCTCGCCAAGAGGCAAGAAGGGGTCCTCCAAGTCAGGCATAATCATCATGTGGGCTTGGTCCAAAGCCGGCTGTGATATGATTAGCGAATACAGCACACAGGCTTGCAATGTTAGTCTCTTCATCTTACATTTATGTTATAGAATTGAATGTCCTTGTCAAATGTGACAAAGCCAACCTTGGCCCCTTCAGGAATTCTTCGTTTCGGTTCACCATTCTCATCTTTTTCATGGTCTTCTCCACCGTAGAGTGCTGCTAAGATACCATCACAGAATGTCTCCATGAACCCTTTGTTGTAGGACTCCTGAGTGGCATCAATGAGGAATAGCCATCGCAAACCAACGGGCTCCCTAGTCCAGTACTCTTTTGGCACCACGAACTCGACTGTGCCTCGGTGAAGCTCAGGTCGTTGGTCTCTGTCTACACGCACGCCCTGGGGGCTAGTAGCGCAAAAGTAATCCGGCGGGGTATCGTTGGGATATGAGCAAAGATTGCACACGAATTTGTTGCCTCCAGATCTGAACATCATGAACGGGTTGATGTATGCACGACATCTCCGGCACCGTGGTGGGCCGACATCACCAAAGTCTAGGATGGGTATTTCCGCCTCGCCAGTTGAAAGTGAAGCCATAGGCTGCAGCATCATTCCTAGTGGAAGACCAGTAGCTTGTAGCCCTTCAGCTGTTGCTGGAATGTTGTTCATCGATAACCGAGAGTATTTGGGTGATGCGTTGCCCTGATCAAAGGCAACAAACGAAACTGTCGCAGGAGGAGGAACATGGCGCTCAAAGGTTGGATACACGTTCTTGAGAAAGTAGTCCTGAACCGAATCACGGGAAGTTGGTATGCTAGGCATGTCATCGGGGGAGAGCCTTGTAGAACCGCCAGTTGAGATAGTTGCTGCCGCATCAGCGGATCCATTCCTTGAGGCGAAGTCGGCCGGTGATGCGGGAGCGCCTGGGCTAAAGAGCGGATTCGCAGGAGCAGGGAACTGATTGGGGCTCATCATTTGAGGAGTTCCCTGAGGACTTGCGAACTGCCCCCCAAATGATGGAATGCCCTGGTCTTGTATACCACCACTATTGAGAAATTGGCCTGGAGGCGGCATGCCATTGAAGGCCTGTGATGAGCCCGATGGCTCGACGGTATGATGGGCATGTCGATCCTTCTTCTTCTTCCTGATGGTGGCCTGTCCCGCATCCGGTCCCAAGTTCATCCCCCCCATCTGTGCTGCGAGAGAAGCGTCTTGTGCTGGGGGCATCTGACCACCCCCATAGACTGGAGAGCCGCCATAGCCAGGCGTCTGCTGCTGCTGCTGCTGGTAGGGGGACTGGGCGATGGGAGGCTGGAATTGAGGAGGAGCGGGAGCTGTTGTGCGGTTTGGATCGTTGGGGTCAATGTACTCGCCATGGCCTAGGGCGTGGTATTGAGAATGGTCGGCCATGGTGCAAGCTCCAAGTCGAGACGAGGGCGCTATCAGGCGAGCATGTAGGTACGGGAGTAATTAGTGGCGATGCCGATGAAGGCAAGGTACGAGTGGGGAGGGGTCTTGGTCTCGGTCTCAGTCTCTTGGGCAGAAGCGGCCCAGGGTGAGGCACAGATGGATTTGTCAATGTAGCTCGCTCAAACGCTCAGCAGTGCTGCCATGGTCTCGTGACCCCACGTCTCAGTGTATCGGTTTCGAAGCTCTCCCGGCAGGTTTGGGCTGGCAGAAGGATGCTTGTTGCTCGGCTGCTTGGTGTTCAACTGGCTGCAAACGATTAGCTGTCCTAAAGATTCAACTTTCGTGGCTAACCTCGTCAACGTGTTCCCACCTTCCTCCCATTGGCGGCAGCTTGTCAGTGCTACTCGTGGTGTCCCGCACCCCGCCCCACAACTGTTATCCCACCAAGCCCACGCCATATCGGGCACATCACGTGGTTTATCTCGTGCCACTCCACTTCCATCCGTGTAAGTCAAGCAACAGCATGGTGGACATGTGCCGCACCTTGTGTGATATTCAGGTCAAGTAAAAGG
Source organism: Zelopaecilomyces penicillatus (assembly GCA_005765155.1). NCBI lineage: Eukaryota > Fungi > Ascomycota > Sordariomycetes > Hypocreales > Pseudodiploosporaceae > Zelopaecilomyces > Zelopaecilomyces penicillatus. The sequence goes on from VCCP01000002.1 coordinate 5,559,300, forward strand.
AAAACAACACAAACCAAGTCTTTTATAAGTAGTTGGGAGGGCTTATATGAGATCTACTTGATTGCTTACCGCGGGATAATTGATAGTTCCGGGCATTGGAGCGTTGGCCGTTGAATCACAGTGCCAAGGCTCTTGTCATCGATGGTCAGGCTTACATTGTGAGAGCTGATGAGATATGTTTCGCGTAGCCCACACGCATCCCAAGATGATGTACAGGTACACTCGTCAGAAGGAGTTTCATATGAGAAGGAATTTGTTTTACCAGATGTCATGTTTCTCGACGCGTTTGGGTATCCTGGGCAAGAGCCGCAAGATGCTGAAGGCAAGTGCGGGGAGCACGGATGAAATGGTCGGCAGCCAATTGCTACCCAACGGCGGCTCACATATCTTCTGGAGCATACCTTTGACTTGTTGAATATATAGATAAGAATATCAAAATTCACTGTTAGTATTGATTGCTTGGGTGAAATGATAAGCAATCTCATTGTGTGGAAGTTACTTTTTAAAAGTTGTTATGTGGCCCAAGCAGGGCTGGGGTGGGGAGTTTCGAGAGCTGAAGCCGTGTCCTGGTAGCATGACCGTTCAACTTTTCAATTAAACATCGTAGAAAGAAAAAATCAATGAAAAACTTTATCTAGCATGTCGCCCTTGCATCAATCGCTAGATTCATGAGAGAAATAGTTCAGAAAGCCTCGCGGCGACAAGAGACAGGCAGCGTGTTTTGATTAGTCGCATGACTTGACCAACACAGACATCGTGACCGCCATCGCGTTGTCGCGACGAGCTACGCAAGCAAGCTTGCCATGATCATGAGGAAAAGAATGAAGATTTGGGCAAAGTTTAATTCGTAAAGGCCATAGGTTCCATTTGCTCATTAGCAAATGGCTATTTTGACCCAAGGGGGTGGCGTGGGACGCGGAATAATGACGGCGGTAGTTTTGTGCGGATAGCCTCAGCAGCTGCGAGCATGAGGCGAGCTCCAACCTCGGGAGTGACTTGAGCATTATTGTCCACAACGAATGCTTAGTTGTTCCCAGACATAATTACAAATGACCCAGTTGAAAGCCAGAGAGCAGTAGATATCACTTGGACTATTTACAATTAGGCCAGCTGCGTTGCGGCGGCGTGAATAGAAATGCGACGACAAGCCATACGCGACCGCATCGCCAACCATGCATGGCAAAGCACATCTACGGACCCTGATGCGGAAACGACGCTGCTACGACAAACGGCCGACAACCAGCCACGACTGCGTGGCGACTAATGTAAAAGGGTCTGGCAGAGACGGCTGTGATTGCCAGAAAATGACTCATTCAACAATGGCAAAGGAGGGCCGCAGCGGGAGGGCGCGAGATGGAGGGAACGGCGAGGGACAGCAATTCGCAAGTGATGTTGGGGGGGCCGTCGAACCTCAGATCAGACTCGACACGCCTCGACGTGGTACACCGCAGACGAGGTGATGTTGGCAGCAGCCAATCAGAAAATTGGTCACGGGGCGGGTATTATTTTCGACGCAACTGGGGCCGATTTTTAAAGGGACGCTACCTAGCTCGGACTGATCGATTAAAGGTGGTGGTGTGGCTGGAGCCGGGGGGATTGGGGGGGGGGATTTCAGTGGGCTTTGCCATTCCAAGGTGCCCTGCCGCCAGCAATGCCATGCTGATGCTGCCTTCTGGCGTGCGCATTTCTGAGCACACGCGCGCAATCGGGAAACCGGACGCTGCAAAGTGTGGCGCTGAGGTATCTTACAGCGTGTCAATGTATTGTATTAGAGCCCTGACGCCCCACCCACACCCCGGCCGGGAACGGTACAGAGCTCCAGGGCCTGTATTATGTACATGCTGAGCTTCTACGGCTAGTGAGCTAGTGGGCTGGTGGGTTGGTGGCATGGATGCATTGAGATGTGGCATGGCAGCATGGGCATGGCAGGCGATGCGCGCCAGAGCCCGGCGCAGGAGCTGCCCAGCTAAGACCACAGACCCGACTACTGATTGCGCTGTCCCCCCCGCCCGATATATAAACTTGCCCCATCCCCTCGCCGCGACCGACGAAGTCGGCTTGCTCGCTCTCACTCTGAACTCTAAAGCAATCCGTGTCTCTCCGTTTCGCCTCATCAGCTATCGCGTCTCATTCCATTTTCGATCCACTCGAAAGCTTCGCATCATCTCTCACGCGCTCTTCGTTCAAACCACCACACAACAATCACCACACACCTTCTCTCGCAATGCCTCCCAAGAAGACTGATGGCGCTACCGCTCCCAAGACCAAGAGCGCCCCTGCTCATGCCAGCTACCAGGTTCGTCGCCTTTTCATCCATCAATTGATGAAGACTGTTCTGGGAATAAAAAATTTATACTAACGCGCCTTATAGGATATGATCACTGATGCTATTGCCAATGTATGTTGATGCCCAAGCCCAACTCGCGCCCTACACCACTATTGTGTGTCGCGGCGCTTTACCGCGCGTATTATGTGCCTCTGTTGGCGTCTTGCCACTTTTATTTTGTCAAATTTCTTGTCGCTAGTGTCACTAAACTAACGCGTTTCTCTTTGCCTGTCAACAGCTCAAGGATCGCAATGGTTCCAGGTAAGCAGAACCACGCGCCTATCATAGCAATCTTTCGCATACATGATCTAACATGTCCCAGCCGTCAATCTCTCAAGAAGTATGTCAAGGCAAACAACACCATCAATGTTGAGGGTAAGATGTTTGACTCCCTCTTCAACAAGGCCTTGAAGAGCGGTGTTGAAAAGGGCATCTTCGCCCAACCCAAGGGCCCCTCTGGCGGCACCAAGCTGGCCAAGAAGAAGCCTGAGCCTAAGAAGGTCGCCGCTCCTAAGAAGGAGGAGACTGCTAAGAAGCCTGCCGCCAAGAAGGCCGCTGCCCCTAAGAAGGCTGCTGCTCCTGCTGCTGCTAAGGCGGAAAAGTCCTCTGAGAAGTCTGAGAAGAAGGCACCAGCAAAGAAGGCGGCCGCTCCCAAGAAGGCCGCTTCTGCTTCAACCACAAAGAAGGCCGCTGCTCCCAAGGTATACCTAAATCCGATACCTGCACTATATGTTTGTTCTCAACTAACTGTTACAGGCTGAGAAATCCGAGACCACTCTGACAAAGACCAAGACTGGCCGAGTCACCAAAGCAGCAAAGCCTGCAGCGGCTGTGACAAAGAAGGCTGCACCAAAGAAGGCTGCCGCACCGAAAAAGGCCGCCTCTGCTGCTACTGCTAAGGCATGAGGCGACGTTTTTTCTGGTGTTTGAAATCTTTTTTTTCTAATGAATGACCACATGGCGTTTCGGAATTGAATCTTAAGGGCTGGTTTGGGAGAGTAAGGTCTACTGGGTTTACTTGGGCGGAGCTCAGGAAAGGTGTCTGTTTTGGTGCGTGCACACGCACGCTGGGCTTGCCGATTTTTAGCATTCGCATCTGCTCTCTGACCGGAACGCGCCTGTTGTTGCAAAAGACAGGCAGCTTTGAAGGCAACACACAGCTCCCTTGTATGATAAAACGCACGGCGAGGTGATGGAGATGAGCTGAGACATGGGGAACAAAGCTGTTGGGTTTAGGCGTAGTTCTTCAAAGAACTGGCAGAGGTGCTTGAATGACTGGGTGAATTGATGCTGGCGGTCACGAGGGGGATAGCGTTGTGTGTAAATATACCTATAGTTCAATGCAATGAGACGGAAATGACAATACTATGAGTGTTTTGCCTGCTTTTCCACATGGCGTAATTTGCCATGACTCTCTCGAGACTGGGGCCTAGGCTCGAGCGTGTGCGTGTTTGTTTACATGCTGCCAGGGTTATCTCGAGAAGTCGCGGTCGTTCGGCTATGTTGCGTCACGTGGCCGTGTAAGTGCCTCAAACCGCCGATAACGTCACCTCTGAAATCGACACGTGGTGCAACAACAAGAGCAGGATAATGCCTAATGGAGTATAGCAGAGTTGAGGCCGACTAAGGGGTAAACCGGCACGGGGCAGAGCGCAAGCCAAGTTTGAAACGGGCCAAGGGGTTGCGTTTCTATGTATTGATTAGGCATCCCATTTACCCAGACCAGCTGTTTCAAGTGATTGATCAAAGAGGAAGGGAGGATGGAGGATGAGAGACTGAGATTGTGCTTGTGCTTGTTACCAAAAGCATTTGTAAAACGACAGTAAGAGCCATTAATAGATGGTACACGCAGGCATCAGAAAACATCTTACGCAGGCCGCAACCACGAGCAATGAGACTCGCTCACTCATCCCTCAATACGAACAAGGACCCAAGGAGGAGGGAGACACATGAGTTCATTCGTCAGCGTTAATCGTCGTCATCGTCCAGTTGTTAACGGTACTTACCGAGACCCCCCCCTCCATCATGACCTGTGCGTGCTCCAGAAGGTGCGGTGGGTGCAAGTGGTTAGAAAGCACCTGCGCACTGCTGTGATGCATACCAAAGCATCAAGTACCGCGCTAACATTGGACAGGCAGTTCCACCCACCACACCCCTCCAAGCGCTGTACAATTGATAGCTGCAACGCGTTCTACCTCCCAGAGCCCAGAGGTACCTGAGCAGGTCCAGTGGCTCGTGTCCGGAGGACTACTACTACCCGATCCCTCCGGAGGAGCACAGCCTAGGTAGCCACCTTTCTCAAAGTAGTACTTCCACTACCTACCTACTTTGTTATCAAGTTGCTATTTGCTCCTCATACAAGCTCTTCATCTCTTACCACTGGAGTTGTCTGACCAGGGTCAATCACATTGGGAATCAGACCAAAGCTGTGTTGTGTCGGAAGATGGAGTGCGGCTTCCCACGCTGCTTGCCATGACTACACCATAGCAAAGGCATCCCTGTTCGAGCTCAACACACCCCTCGACTCTGTCGCCTCTGACAGAGGGTGCAGCAACGTTTCGCAATGGCATCGTCCAATCCGTTCCGGAAGAAGGCGGTACAGGTGGAGACTCGGTTCCCGCCAATCGATCCTATAGACATCTCGCAGGCGCTCTCGGCAACCCCAGACCTGGACGACGAGCGTCTTGCTTCCATGCGAGGCGACACCAAGAGGGCCAAGGTTATCAAAAGAGTCCGCGTCCTGTCGCCGCCACCGCGGTCTCCTGACTCCCCAGAATGGCCAGTAGATGCGCCGCCGTTAACTCAGAGCTTGCCGTTGGCACAGGCGGCCTACCCTCAGGATCCCTTCAATGCTGCCTTGGCCGACGAGAGCGACAGAGACAGCGCAGCTACCCCGCCCCCTCCTTTCCCAGCTGTGCAGCCGAGTAAAAGCTCTAGCCACGTCCCGGCCAACCCTTTCAGCAAGACGCTTGAGGACTTGGAAAACAACCGAGAGCGTAAAGATGAACCACGGGCAGGCGAGGGAGCAGCAGAAAGGGCGCTCAAGTCAGCAACATCGACGAGGAAATCCCTAAATGTTGACTCGTTCAGGCGCCTACTCATGACTGGTGCTGCCGCTCCCTCGGACTCTCCCCCTTCGGCAGAGGATTCTTCTTTGGCCATCAGTTACGCAGAGCCTAATGACGGAGCCTCTCTGTTCTCGGTGCCCGCGCCCTCCCATGATACACGTTCATCGACACTAGTAGCACAGACTCGTGATACAGCTAGTCCTCCATACAATGGCGATGTGAATAGTGGTCTTAAATCCAACCATAGTCAAAGGGGTCATGACAAGAAGACTCCGCCGCCGCCACCAAGTTCGCGCCACGGAAAATCATTAAGAAGTGGCTCAAGTGACCCTAGAAGTGATTTTGTCTCCAACTCCAAAGACGGTGTATCTCAACCTTTAACAAACCTCAGCCAGCCTTCATCGCCTTTACCCACCGACGACGTCTCTGGGGCTGAGGGTTATTCTTACAACAATAGCAATAGGAGTTCGATTTCTAACCATGAGTCGTTACACTATCCCGCATCTCCACAACAGAATTTAGAGCCACAAGCCCGGTCCGCAAATCAACAAGAACACAGCGTACATAATACAACAATAGCTTGCCCGAGTGACGGCAAGAAATCTATTCCGGCCCCCCCACCGCGGAGAGGGCATGGTAGAGCTGAGAGTAAGAGTTGCGCATCGCTAAATGCATCTCGTGCCACCCCTCTTCCTCTTCCTACGAAGTCTCAGGATGATGACCCGCCATCACGATCATCCATGGAATCCAACCGGTCTCGGTCTGGAAGTATCCGTCATTCTGCGAACGCTCCAGTACCTCCACCTCCAAGGAGGCCATATGCTGCACCTAAACAAGTAGGCACTGTGCCCACAGCTGGCAGCTCTTCGTCCAGTATTCCACAGGCTCAATCACCTTCCTCTCAGAGCTCTGAAGCTGATAACAAATCCGCTTTGCTCGATCCACCAATGGCGCATGAGTTTCGGAGCGCAACACCAAAACTGGCAGCGCCACCACCACCACCACCGGCGCGTCACCAATCTACACGTCGACCCCTCAGTATTCGCAGCATAGACGCTGTCAGTAGACGCCTCTCCGGAGAGGAAAAGCAGCGTGATGGTATAGTTCCACCTCCGCCACCACCAAGACAGAGGGGAAGTAGCCAAAGCAGCTTGGACGGTCCACTTAGGCGCACAAGTGCTGAAGGTGGTACGAAACTGAAGTATACCATGAGCGAGCCATCAAAGCCGGCTGTTGATTCTAGCAAGAGCGTTGACATTCTTGCTGATCTTGATGCCCTGAAGAGGGAAATAGACGTCATGCGCGGGAGCACAAGCTGATGTATCAGACTCGACGATTAGAAGCTTTGGACGGTGCGATTTTGGATAGGACAGTTCATGTTTAAATGTGGAAAGGTATGAGCGAAAGTGTGAGCGAGATGCAAAAGTTACAAGAGCGGGGTGCTTTTGGGGAGCTTCGAATCGTCCACATCCCAGGGCTTTTTCAAATAAGTACGGAGAAAGAGCAATGTAGAGTATTTGTTTCTCCATGGTCCATACAACTTCCTAACTTATCAGTTGCGCAAACTCATAAAATCAGATACACACTTGGGTTGGACTAGCTGAGCAAACTCTTTTCAACTATCTACATGTACACCAATGTTGGAACAGGGAGTAGGAGTCTTTTTGCCGCTCTTGGCCAAATGCATGGAGAAAAGTTTTGAGACTAAAAAAAGAGCAAACGGTGAACAGGTGACTCAAATCATCATCAGAGTATTTGTTATTCTTCACACATTTTAGAACGTTCATACTTGGTTCTTCTGCCCAATTCCATATTTTATCACAATTTACCTGGGGATAAAGGGGCAGAGATGCACCTTTAATGCTGGTAGCAGTTTGCTGGTCCCCTATTGCCATTAGAGTTGCAAATTTCCATGCTGCTGCTCGAAAAGAAACCACATTGCGGACAGTAAGTCTCTTCATATGAAGAAATCTCTGTGCTATTGGGTCATAAAACTCGATGCTCATTTTGGGCATTGGAGTAGTAAAATTAGTTTATCAGCCAAACTCAAAAGCCAACAAGTGATCTTATCATGTTCCCAACAGGGGTGATTGATGTAAACAGTACAGTCACAGTTCCAAACAAACTCATTGATAAGCTCGACAAAGAAGCTGCGCGAGGATCTGTTCTTAGAAGCAAAGCGGTTGCAATGGCACTCGAGTTGACGCCCAAAGTAACGCCTCTAGTAACATAGTCGTCTAGATTTTTGAGGGGGGTGCGAAGAGGCAGCGGGTCGAGCATCAGTATTTCGATTCAACCAAACAAATAAAATGGGGTATATATTCATGCAAGTTGGGAGGATGAGAGAAAGAGTGGAAGTAAAGGCCGGTGGCAGGCGGGGTACAATGGGAGAAGATATCTTTCTCACCTTCAGGAATCTTTAGCCAGTCTAGAATCCGCTGTCCAACAAGGACACCCAGTATCCCACTGACAATGGCTAGTGCTGCCACGGTGTTGACGTCGCCACCCAAGTTCTTCGTTGCCGGTGTTGCCAGGGCAAGCGTGAGGCTACGTGACGCAAAGGCCAGGCTGCGCTCTGCGGAAATGCGAATAGCGAAGCAAAGTGGAGGATAAGAGAACAAGGAACCGATGGAGATGAGCACGTTGGGGACAATAATGGAGAGGTAATGCTCCTTGAGCTCACGGCGGTACTGGAACATGGGGAGTGCTAGCGATACGATACTCGCATCTAGCACCGTCGCAAACAGATCACCAGCCCCGGGCAGATGGTGGCCGAGATGTCCGGCTTGTTCCCATAGGAGTAGGTAGTTGGCGCCTGTCCGGTAGTCCTTCAGAGCGGTAGAGAGGCTGTCTTGCTTGATTGAGGCTAAAGCCCAGATAAACAGTACCGTGAGGAGAGATGAGACCAGCACAGGGTGTAAGTATTGTCGCCAGGTCGCCGGCAGGGCCATGGCGGCGAAGTAGGTTAGAATACTGACGGTCAGGTGCAGTGGCATCGCGTAGTCAGCAGCATAATACACTGGTAAGCCTACGAGGAGGAACAAGACGACGAAGAGTAGCGAATCGATGTTTGCCGTCCAAATGGCTGCCCATTTCTCGGCTCTTGAAAGAGGTACTGGAGCCTGTTGCGATCGTTCTAGCTGTATAGGCGGTGTATCCTCATGATGAAACTCTAAGGGTTCCATCCGAGACTGGATGTTGCCATTATGAGGTCTAACTTGCGGTGGATGCTGCACTGAATCTTGAGGAGTTGGGGGCAACCCGGGAGACGAATTGCTGTATGAGCTTTGCTGCAGCGAATCAAACGAGGGCGCAACTTGAGACATACTTGTCGCTCTAGATCCTTCATTGGAAACAAACGCGGTGCGGTTTCGCAGCGGTATATCATCTGTATCCTCGCCGAGCTCTTCGGCTCGCTGAACGTGAGCTTTCTTTGACGAACCGAGGATGAGCTGTAGTCCTCGAGTGAGATAGGCGGCGAGAATCATCATGATGAAGAAACCAATGACTATTCGATTAGAATATCATCTAAATCAGAAGAAAGGAACTCGAAATACCACCCCCCCTTTTTTCTCCCTTAATCTTTTAAAAAGCGGATTGACGGGCCTTGGAGTCAAGGAAAAGATGGAGAGTCGGAGATTTCTTACCAAAAACGCCAATCATTTTCAAGACCTCCTTGATTCCAATAGGAGGACTGAGTGGGAGCATCACAAACGCAGGCGTGAAAAGGACGTTTATCCAACGAAGTGACCATCCCGCCTTTTGTTGATACACTCACACACATAAGTAAATGTTATTCCTTACATACTTTATCCCTTTCTTTCTCACCACATTCCCCACAGAGAGGGAGAGAGAACAAAATGATTTAATATAGGGGTTTTCACACAAACATAAACTTACAGGAACGTCAATGATGGACACAACCCGTCTAGTCCTATGCCCACCCAGCACCGCCTCACAAGCTAAAAGACCTAAAAAGAGCAGTACCAGGCACGCCACCGAGGCCGGGAACGAAACGGACAGTCGCTTGAACAGTACGTCGACGCCGAAGCATGCTGCCAGCATGGGCATGATACCGGCGGGGATTAAGAACCAGTTGCGCAGAAAATGTCTGCCCGATGCCGAGGTTATGGCCTAGGTGGTGGACAACAGATCGTCAGATGCAGCAGGCTGATGATTTTTAATATAAATAAAATATTCAACGGTAGGGAGGGTTTTAGCAATTCGAGAGATCTTGATACTCATGAGTTTAGCTTACCAGTCTAGCCGCGACAATCATGTCTTTGGTCGTCGTCTGCAAGTCCATGATGACGCTTGGGACGATCTGCCTATGAGAGATATTTATCCAATATAAACCCGAATCGTTAGTATACGACAGTCAATTAATGAACATCGTCCAAACGGCCCAGATGCGGGTTACCGGGTTTTTGACGTTTAGTACTTTCAAAGTAATGGATAAATGGGCACAAGTTGCAACAGCAAATACTTGCGAGGGCTGGGTCATCATCAGCGTAAACGATAGCGCCACCAAAAAGGATGACGCGGGAGCCGATGCCGGCCTCGACACACCCCAATGGCCGGAACCGAACAACAACAGCTTCGGATGCTGAGTTCGCATCCAGAAGAAAGAATAACAGTTCAAAACGCAACCATAGATCACTGAGCAGACAAACATAATATGAAGAAAAAGAAGGAGGAGATACTCCCCTATTTGCTGGTCCGGATGAGCACTAATCTATCTATCTCACTAACCAACTATCAGACCTCCTGCTCGATACTTGTCAAAGTCTCAAATCTTGAAACCCTAGTTGTAGATCTGAAGCCACTTTTTGAAATTTACATGCATAGTGTCATCCATCGGTCCTCCCATTCCCTCAGAAAAAAAATCTTTTTTTTGTTGGTTTTTTTGTTTTGTGTTCTTGTTCTTGTTCATGTTCATGCTGTTTGCCTCATTCCCGAGTAGCCGCAACTTCTTCGTGCGCTGACTGATATGGTTGTCCGATTCGAGCGGTATTGATTGATCCGTTCTACTCCAAAAAATGCGTTGCATTTGAAAGATGATGATCAAAGTTTCAGTGAAGAAAGCGAAACTGGTATTCGACAAAGAACACAACGCTTCAGTCATCGGATGTAGCAACGCTGACTTTCTAAGCACCGTCGTGAGCTTAGAAAGACGCCACATCCCACCTCATAAGATCCGATCCGTCCAACGTAGTGACATCGTCAAAACAAAAGGTATCATCATGCCCCTGTTTCCCCCTTTCTCGTGACGCGCCAGCCGGTTTGCGCCTTTCAACAGAAAAAATCGCAACTGTCCCTCATGAAAGGGAAAAGCAAGTGCAAGTTGTGTGCTGAAAGCAAACCAGATACGCCTTGCATACCCCTAACCCCTCCCGGCGTATTGCTACGCCTGACCCTTAAATAGCACGTTCGTTCACCTATCCGTCCGTTCATCCGTTGTAATGGGTATCCACAGCCACCCGACTCATTCCCAAATCTTGTAGTTCTCCCAGCTTTCTCCATCTGTAGATACCGTCGGCTAGACAGAAACAAAGAAAGACTTCCAGAGCCGGCTGAGTATTGTATAAGATGATAGTTTGTGTGTAAAGGCAAAATGAAGGAAAGATAAACAGTGAGCTTATCAACCGCGAAGATGTTGCCTCCGTTTTTTTCGCTCGCGTAGTTGTTTTGAGGTGTGAGAAAGAGAGAGGGTCGATAAGGACCCAAGAAAGCAGTGCGGTCGTGGTCCATCAGAAAATGAAGTCCGGTTCGCCATTCCAATCCCCCATTCGCCCGATGTGTTTGGATATTGTACAATCCAACAATGAGAAACAAAGCCCTCCCAACCCTACAAAATATCATACCAAGGAAAAGTAAAGAAAAAAATCAAAACCCCCAGTTCGCCGCTTGACCTCATGCAGAAATGAGATTATGTGTATTAAGATTGGGGGTCACGAGGTTGGCCACGACCTCGACCACCACCACCACCACCGTTGCCTCGGCCACGGAATCCACCCCGTCCTCGGCCACGGCCGCGGCTGTTGTTGAACTGTTGATTGCCATTGTGCTGGCCATTCTGGCCCTGCCAGCTGCCCTGTGGCTGCTGTAGTGGTTGCATAAGCTGCTGTTGAGATGGGAATCCTTGCTGTTGGATTGCCTGCAGATGCTGCTGAGGCTGAGCGTTGTTGGGAAGATTTGAAATGGGCCGGGGAATTGACTCAGGGTTCTCGTAGACGTAGAGACTCTTGTCAATGCTGGCAGGGATTGGTTGGATTTCAGTACCAAGATCCCTTTCGATATTGTACAGGTTGAAGCGATCATCCCAGTTGATCAAGTTGATGGCCAATCCAAGATGACCAAATCGACCAGACCGACCAATTCGATGAAGATAGGTTTCAGCGTTCTTGGGGAAGTCAAAGTTGATGACAACATTGACGGCCTGGATATCAATACCTCTGGTAAGAAGGTCAGAGCAGACCAGGTTTCGGCAAACACCATTACGGAAGTCGTGGAAGACACGGTTGCGAGCTTGTTGCTGCATCCTTGCGTGGCTGTAAAAACATGAATAGCCAAGCTCCGTGATCTTTTTGGCAAGCAGCTCAACCCGGTTGGTTGAGTTGCAGAAGATGATGGATTGATTGATTTGCAGCTTGGAGAAGAGTGTGTTTAAGCAGTGGACCTTCTGCTTCTCTTCTACGAAAGCGTAGTACTGCGTGATACCCCGCAGGGTAAGTTCGTCCATGAGGTTGATCTCGTAAGGGCTCGACATGTTCCTATCGGAAAAGTCCTTGACGGATAAGGGAAAGGTAGCGGAGAAGAGCATGACCTGTCGGTCTTTGGGGTGGAACTGCAAAAGCTGCTCAATGACGGGGGTAAATTCAACGGACAGCAACTTGTCAGCCTCGTCCATGATGAACATGGGGCATTCGCTGAGATCGGCAACATTCTTTCCTGCCAGATCGAGGATTCGGCCCGGAGTACCGACCACAATATGGACGGGCTCCTGTAGACGGATAATGTCATCTCGCAGACCGGTTCCGCCAGTCGTGACCATGACATTGACGCCCAAGTGCTTGCCTAATGTCTTGCAAACTTGTGACGTCTGCATGGCAAGCTCACGTGTGGGGACGAGGATGAGGCATTGGATTTTGGAGACCTTGGGGTTGATACGTTCCAGAGCAGGAATGACGAAGGCTGCCGTCTTGCCTGTGCCATTCTTTGCTCGGGCCAAAATATCCCGTCCGGTCAGGGCGACGGGAATAGCTTCTTCTTGGATGGGTGAGGGTCTTTCAAAACCGGCTTCGAAAATTCCCATGAGCAGATCTCGCTTTAACGCAAAGTTCTCAAACTCGAGACCCTTTGTTTTTGTGACATCCTGAAAGAGGGCATAGATGATCAGCAAGACGAAAGCGGCGAGGCAGGCGCCTTAGCGCCACCCAACGGCCTGATTTAACGAACCTCTGTTTGGTGCCTATTGTCCTTGACTGGGATATTCAGGTTCTGTTTCCAGTCTTCACTTCGGGCAGGGGTACCATCACTGCAGCACCATCAGTCAGTATGTGTGAATACTCTCTCCTCTCCCTTGTTGTCCCAATCAACAACAGACAGGTGACGGCCTGACAGACCTGAGTTGGGTGTTTCTCAGCTTCTCTGTTAACTGACTCGTCGACATCTTGTTTCTGTCCTCCGGTCCGCGAGGTCTCCGGTTTCTAGACTGTGTATGATTTGTTGCAGAATTGCGAGCAAAATGATGATGTGCTTTCGACCTCTCCGCGAGTAGGTGGTCGAGGGGTCGTTTCTTTTTTCGGGTCGAGGGGTGAAAGTGGGAGAATGCCCCGTTCTGGTGTCGTGGATGATGGTTTATATTCCGTTACTTCGCTTGATATCACGGGGCGCAAGGGCCTAGACTCGCGTGAGGGGGATGTTCGTGGTCTGAAGAGGATGTTTAATGAGGATTGATGGGCTGGCTGGACTCAGGAATCCAAAGTAAAGGGTGACGATGTGCGACTGGGTCCAAAGAAGCATTTTGGTGTGTCTCACGTGACCGCGGGGTGCCACTGGCGGTCGGTGCGCCTCAGTGGTAGGCTGGTTGATGGCCTGTCTCACGAGTCACGACTTATTCAGACCGGGCTCGGTCGCTGCTCACTCTTCCATCTCATCGAATGGTTTCCTCAGCATTCTTTGTGACCATCAATCAAGTTGCCTCTGATACCCGTTTTTCTTCTATCCGTCTCCATGGGTTCGTTTATTCCGTCACTCAATGCATCCTCTTCCTATGCTATGTAAGTATTAGGTAGGTCATTGGTAAGACCTAGCAGTGCCCCTATAGACTCCTAGGTCGTATTCTACTTGCTTTGCTTTCAGTATCCCCGTAAATTACTCAGACAGGTCGAGTCTCACACCCATCACAACTGAATCTCATCCATCGCGCAGCCACTTCAGACGAGTAGTCAGCTGCTGTTCAGCGCATAATTGGCTTGGATTGCAGGCAACAGGTTATAGTGGCACAGTTATTACTTTCCTTCTTCGAATTGTTTTTGCATGTCTTTGAAAGGTGATATGTTCATTTTGACTATTCTATGGCCTCAACATCCCCTATTTGATGGGACAGAGGACTAAAAAAAAAAAAGTATCAGAAAATATGGCTCTTAGGTACTCATACAGATCATTCATGTGCATCCCATCCCATCCATCTTCTTACCCTCATGGGTATATCCGCCCGCACTTCCACAATTATAGCTTCATACCCATCGCCTTGGCTACCTTCAAGCTCTGCCTCATGCTGAGGTCCAGCATGATCTCTTCACTACCACCAGGGATAGCATACGCCCTTACATCACGGTAAAGCCTCTCAACCTTGCCGCCCTGCCCACCGCGGGAGTAGCTTAGGCCGCCAAAGATCTGGCTGGCCTCACGAGCGCAGAACTCGAAGGTGACGGTGGCCTGGGCCTTAAGGCCAGCAATGGGGCCGCCCAGCCGCAGCATAGCTTCGGTCTCGCCCATCTTCTCACACTGGTAGATCAGGTTCTCCAACCAGTTGTAAGAGGCCTCGATCTGGCGGGCCATATGGGCCAGTTTCAGACGGATGACGGGATGCTCAATGAGCTTCTTGCCAAAGGTTCGGCGCTTGTTGGCATACTTGACAGACTCCTCGAAGCAGACACGTGAGAATCGGAGACACTGGATTATGATACCCACACGCTCGTGGTTGAAGTTGGTCATGATGACTGTAAGGGCATGAGTTAGCGATATGCGCATGCAGTGTAAATAAAGATAGAAATGCTTACCTCGGAAACCTTGGTTCTGCTTGCCGAGCAAGTTCTCAACAGGAACCTTGACATCCTCAAAGGTAATGTATGTAGTTCCACTAGACCAGACACCTTGGCAGTCCATGCGACGAGTAGTCACACCAGGACCACGCTCAATGAGAAGCAAGCTCACACCGTTCATGCCCGGGCCACCCGTCCTGACAGCTGTGGTGAAGTAATCAGACCAAATACCGTTGGTGATCCACTTCTTCTCGCCATTGACGATGAAGTGCTTGCCATCTTCGCTGAGCTTAGCCTCACAGGTCAAGTTGGCGACATCACTACCGGCATCTGGTTCAGTGATGGCCAAGCAGATACGCTTGTCTCCGCTCAAGATACCAGGCACAATGCGGTCCTTGAGAGCCTTTGAACCAAACTTCATCAGAGGTGGGCCACCAATGCCGAAACCTCCAATGAGGTTCCAGACAAAGCCACCAGAGCCAGTGCGCGACAGCTCGTCGGTGATCAGCATCTCGTGGAAAAGATCCCACTTCTCAGTAGGCACCGACTTCACACCAGGGGCGTACTCGGTAGGGTAGTCGACACCAAGGAGGCCACCCAGGTATCCACGGCGGCCCATCTCCTTGTAAATCTCATCGGGTACACTCTTGGCCTCATCCCACTCCGTCACGTAAGGCTCGATATCGGCTTCAATCCACTCTCGGATCTCGGCTCGCAGAGCAGCGTGTGTTTCATTGAAGTAAGGAGAGTGATACTATAAACATGAAAAAGCAGTATCGTTAGTAAATGGTTTTCAAACACCGAGGGTTTTCCTCGCCTGTGAGAGCCTGGATTGCTTCTTACGTTCTGGTACCAGCTGGGGTCAGAGAAAGGAACCTGGTCGCCGAATGGCTCAAGAGCCTCAGCAGGCTCGTTGTGTGCCTCCTGGCCAGCGGCCGGAACTGGCTTGGGCTTGGCTGCCGGTGCGGGAGCGGGCGCCGGCTTGGGCTCCTCCTTGGGCTTGGTATCGAGAGAGCCGACCTGCAGCTTCGTCTTGTACTTCTTCAGGATGCCGTCGTTGTGGTACTTCCAGAACTGCTTGGACGCATCCTTGCCGGCTACGCGCTGGAGGATCTTCTTGCCGCCAGGGTGATCATCCTGGAACTTGGTCAGGTCATACACATCGCCATCGACGATGATGTACAAGCTGTCAGACTTGTTGTGCGACGCGACGTCGCTAGCTGTGAAGATTTTGGACATTGTGATGATGTGGTATAGGTGGGGAGAGAGAGAGAGAGAGAGAGTATGAAGAGGAAGAGAATCGCCTGTGAAGCTACAAGATCTGGCTAGCAACTTATTTAAAGAACCCAGCCCGGCTACTCCGTGGGAGCGTTTATACATGAATCACATGCATCACATGCAAAGAAAAGATGGGTGAGTCTGGGGCAGAGCCATTGGATCGCTGGCCTGCCACCCACGAGGTATTACTCGGCAGTAATACCCGTAATATCTTGGTGCTGGTTGGTCCGATGAGCTTCCATGTTCATTTGTCTCCCTCCCCCACAGTCTTCAGATGCCAGCGCAAGCCAGCGCCTGTGGCTTCCATCCGTGGTGTGGGGGAGCCGCCCTTGGTGGACAAGCTACGAGTAAGTGACCTTGTCTTTTTCCAAGGAGAGTTCGCACTACGATGCAGTTGCTGAATCAGAGTTGAGCGAATTATGAGCCAGATACACAGATAAGATGCCCAATTGCATCACTTGATACGTTCAAAGGTAATTGCCAAGGGCTGAATGTAGGTACGTTTACTATTAAGTAGGTAGCGATGATTTAAAATTAGGCTTCCTCTGAATGTCGGATACACACATGCACACGCACATGTCAAAGGAAACAATGCTAGGAGGTAGCTGATGTCATGAGACAAGTATGTTACAGTGGGGTCCTGTGCGCCGTATGCCGAGGTTGGGGCTACTTTTGTCAACAATGAATGTAGGGATGCTGCTCCAGTCTCCAGAAAACTACCTACTACGTAGTAAAAGCTCTCTGGACTGGGATCCCGACTACCCAGTTCTGGTCCATGGTCCGTTTCGGCGACGAACCGGTTCCGCTGAACGCGGTCCAGTCGCAGGCTGTGCATTGCCAAACTTGGGCTTATTGAACGAGTGTGAAAGTGCCATTCAGGTACTTCGTGTAGGTACAAGGCCTGCATATCCCCGCCTTGTTCTGGAATCAACGCTTCAACCCTTTGTCACCCATGCCAAAAAGCTTTGCACTCCGCATCTTCCGCATCTTCCACTGTTCCACCGTGTAGCCCGTTTTGGTAGGAGGTTGTTATTGTAATTATATGCAGCATTACAAAGGCACCCTCGGGTTCAAGGCCAGACGCGCAAGGAAGGCGAACGACACATGGCAATCCCACAATGCCGAGTCCCAACTCACATTGTGCCTCATCGCAACACCACCTCCTAGAGCCTCTTTTTTTTGTTCTGCACAAGCCAAAGACGCCAGTCAAATAGTTGGTAAACTAGAGACTACCTTTAGACTAACATCACTCATTGCGCCAAATAAAAGTGAACAAAACTCCTCCTTGGCTACCCCCCCATATCCCGTCCAGCTAAGCCATGACTTTTCTTCCGCAAATATGCCAGTGCTACCAGCTTGCGGCGATGCTGAGCTATGAGAACAAAAATAAATAAAAACCGCACATCAGTGGGAATGCAAGGCAAATTCAGAAAAAGATTGCACCCCTTTTTTTTTTTATTAATCATATTGCTGTGCCTACGCCGCGCCCCGAGGCTTTGCCTTGGCTGTGGCCTTGTCTTTCTTTTCCTGCTTCAGCTTCTTCTTCTTCTCTTCGTTCTTCTCGTCCAGCTTCCGCTTATGCGCAGCTTTTTCAGCATCGGTTTTGGCGACAGGCTTGAAGAAGCCTTCTAATCGGGCCTGCTGTGTGCTCTTCACGCCCTTCTCGAGACGTGCACCCGCACTGCGGACGCGGTCTTCTGAAAATCCTTTTTCTGTCACCAGGTAATTGACCAATCCATCCATATCGGGCTTTTCCCATTTGAAGTCGCACAGGGGGTCATCTGCCGATCGTACGTCGGGTTGAAAGAAGAGGTCTCGGGCATCCTTATAAGGCCAGTCTTCTGGCAAGCTGTACTTTTTCTTGGGATCATTTTCAATAGCCTCCACAACCTTTTCGAGGGTTCCGTGTTCTCGTATCAACTTCAGGGCGGTAGTAGGCCCAACCTTAGGAACAGGATCGAGGTAGTCGCAGCCCAGAAGAATACAGAGATCAACAAACTAAAGGCAATATGGTTAGAGGCTATTACTCTAGTTTCCAATTAGGGGAGGGGGGCCTAGCAAGCACTCATTAAAACTTACCTGCTCTCGTTCCATATTCAGTCCCTCGAGAACTTTGTCTAGTCGGATTTCCTGAATAGGCTCTTTCCTCTGCTCGCTGAATGTCAAATGACGGAGCAGGATCGGAGAATTGAAGCACAGCGTGTCCATATCCTCACTGGCGGCAGCATACACCTTGCCAGCCTGAGCCAGCACTGCGCACTGAGCCTCTGCCTCCGTTGGGGCGATGATGTATGGGATACCCATAAGTTTGAGCAAGCGCTGGCAGTCGGCGTTATGTTCACGCGTGACACGAACGGTTCTCCTGGAGAATTTCTCCACTTCCTCTGCTGTTCCCGTCTCCTTGGCTTCCTCAAGTCCCTCGGTAGCTTCTTGTTTGCGCTGGAATCGCTTTGCCAGCTCACCTGACTTGAGCTTCGGGGGAGCGCCGTCGAAAACGTAAAGGGGCTTGATTCCGTTATCTACCATTCGCAGGGTACGGTAGAACATGCCCATCAGATGCGATGTCGTCTCGCCGCTGTCGTTCATGAGCTGCTGGCCATCGGATCGGACGGCGATAAGGAAGCTGTAAATGCTCATGGATGCATCCTGAATCACCCTTCAGTCAGCATAAGATGTTCAAAGTCAGATAATGCAAGGGCTAAACATACAATAGCAACTTTACGCCCAAATTGATTCTTGATTTCGCCCTCCTTGATAGCTTCAGGAGCCTCGTCCTTAATGATCGAAAAAAGCTGCTTAATACCCATAATGGCGGGTTTTCGTTCACAATCGACTGGATCTATGTAGAGGCGGTGCACAGAGTTGGTGATTTGATTAAGATGAGGTAGAAAGCGAATGACCTCTTCTCTGGTACGGAGTACTTTACCACAAGATGCTATTTCACAGGGGGCTTGTCAGTGGGAGGCTATTATAGGTGGTGTAAACCTGAGGACCTGACGCGCTGGAGAAAATGGATGACGCGCCAAGTCGCGAACCTTGACAGGGCTCTTTAATGGGTTCCACTTCTTTTTTACTTGTCATCGCTCCGATACAACAGCGATACAGCAACATAAGCAACATATGGCCAGTCCGAAAGCAACAACACACGAATATATAGAATGTAAAAACCAACAGAGCTCTAATTGAATTACGGAAGCTACGAGTAAAAATGTCTCGATAGTCACCACCCCCCAGACAAGGAAGTTTGCAACCCCCGCCGCCTAGACAAACGGCATCCTGTAGAGCAAGGACACCATTAGCCAAGAGTTGAGACAGCAGATAGCAGGCCGCCCCTCAGTCCGGGAAAGCAAATGGTCAAATTCTCGTTGGCAATTGCGTCCCCTTCCAACCCTATAGATGCCATCGAGTTAATGTGTTGATATACCGCTCGGAATACAGAGTCGTCAAGGATGATTCTCGCCTTGCGCTCCACCTTGCCGTGCGGAAGGAATAATAGTTGGAATCCAAACACAGCTGCCTAAACCTCGCCCACTTCCAGAGGCCAGCCTCATATTCAGATGCATTGCATTTCACTTCACTGAACATTTCACATACACGTTTGAGTTCACCTTCTGCAATCTAGCATGTTGCGTCCCGGGCCGCATTTTGGTTTGGGTATCGTACATCCATACCGTCCCGACGCATCCAAAAACGCCGTATATCCTTGATATTTCTGGCACACCCTGTTTCTATCAGTATTTCACGAAAGCTCTTCTTTCAGTCTTCTTCAAAGAGTACTTTTTTCCTCCCACTTCCACGACTGTCCTCCATGGTCTCCAAGGCTTGATCAATCTCCATAATGTCGAGCATCTCCGCCTCCACGTCTCGGAACAGCATATCTGCACTCGCATCCGCTGCATCATTGAGAGTATTACTGAACTCAAAGCCAACTCGTGGTCGCGGTGGCATCGCTAATGTGTCGTCTGCGCCGCTTGGTATTCCAGCGGGATCGCCGTGAGTATTGTGTGACTGTTTCATCCTCAATGTCCCAGGCTTCACAGTGCTGAGATTGAATGACAAGCTCGCCGACCTGTCTTGCTTTCCGTGGACAATGATGGCGTCAGACCTGTCTGCTTTCGGGAAGAGAAGTTTGCGGCGGCCGGTAACCATGTCCGCACCAAGCTTCCTACCGGGACCGTCTTCTCCCTCATGAACAATAACAATTCTTGACTCTCCTCGAATCAAAACATCAACTGGCAGACCACCATCCTCGCCTGCATTTTCCCCGTTGGTCGATGCATCCACAATCAGGTCAACGCCGCAGCATCGCTCACCCAGGAGTCCCGTAGACAAATCCAAAAGCTTGACCATCCTTGTCGGTTGTGCTCCGCTGAATAGATTGACACCACCGCCAGCCCCTTTGCGAAGTTGGGAGTCCCAGAACCTTAACACGCCTGGAATGACACATACATGCTCCTGACCTCCAACCCAAAGAACAAGACTCTCATCTTGGGGTGCCGTTCCAGGTGACGGTAATGAGGTGACCCTGACCCCTCCTTGGACAGTAGCGAGACGGTCTAGAGTTGTTACAGAGCTCAGGGACGCCGTGGCTTGTCGACGAGTATGGGGTGTCATTGGAGCAAACTCGCCGTTGTGGTTTTCTTTCTGTTGTGCCACGACGCTGCGGAGAGAGCTTGTCCCTTCGACGTAGCCAGAAACACTGAATGCCGTCAAGGCGGCACCTCGTACTCCAGACTTGAGTCTATTCGAGATTGTGGCGCCTGCCTGTGTAGGGCTTATGCCATCGACATCCCAAATACCCCACATGCCATCTGCTAGGAGCGCGAAAATAGCCCGACCATGCGCAATCCATGCCGCATCCAAAATTGGCTTCCTCGTTGCCGATGGTCTAGCAAAGGGTTGGTAGAGTGAGAGTAGCCAAGAGCCTTGTGGAGGAAACAGGCTTGTTGACTCTGAGTCCGGTGGAAGGGAAGAGAGAGCAAAATCGTAAAGTCGAACAGCATGTGATGATGAGACCGCCAAAAGTTGGGTGGTGTGTGTGGGATTGAATGAAATGCTGGTAAGGGGAGCAGGCAGGTATTCGACTTGAAACGGCTCAATTCTTCGTTCCGAAGTGGTTTTGGAATCCAAGGGGATGTCCCAAAGGTGTAGAACACCAGAGGCCTGTCGGGAATGAGATGCCACCACCGCTCTCGTTGTATTTTCAGCCTGCTCTGATGATTTGGGTACAAACAAGCTGATGGCCAATCCTTCACTGTGTCTTGTTTGACCACCAAGCAAAGTTAGTGACTCGCCCCAGTCTCCAGATCCGGCCTTGCCAGCTAAAAGTTCACTTCTAAGCTCGCGTCTCGCCTTGCTCTCTGGCGATGGTGGCGTAAGTGGTAATGTGATGAGATAAACGTCATTCGTGACACATGATACTGCAAATACCATCTTGTCGGAAAATATGGAGGCTCCCTCAGCTCCCACATCACCAGCGGCGCATGACGCAATTGGCATGACAGCCACCTTCATCACTGCCGTCCCAAGTGCCAAATCTAGAGTCTGTGTAATTTCTGGATAAGGCGTAATCTCAATGCTTTCTTCAAACTGTGGTTTGTCTTCGAACTTTGGTTTTGTCTGGGACTTTGGTGGTGGCTCGTCATCGTCTGAGTCGATGATCATGACCGAGTCATCTGCAGATCCATTGCGCTGCTCTTTTTGTGGCAGTGGCTGCGATGCCTTGAAGCGACGGCCGCCTCGCCATATCAACGTGACGCCATTCTCATGTCCGTAGATCAAGATGGTAGCACCTTGTGGTGATTGGATGGGGTAAGTTTGGATATCGTTCACCCGGCGCGAGAGATTGTATCTAGAAAAATTGTTAAGTTTCAATCTCAATAAAACAGGCCGTAGGATTAAATGAACATTCACTTACGTGAACTGTGTGTTTTGAGCTGTGCGACGTATTCGAGGTGCAGCTGTCGAGCCCATGGTGCCAGAAGCTGACAGTGTGCTCAACACCCAGCGCAGTACAGTTTTTGGAGGCTCTGTATTTGTGTGTTCTTAGAGCTTCAGCTCATTGTGTAGTAAAACGGCAGTGACAGGGGGTGTTGACTTGTTCGTTGTAGAATTAGAGCTGCTGTTTTGTCATGCCTTTCAGGCGTCAAGCAAACGCGACACGACATTGACTACCAAACAACCAAGACAGCTTGGAAATTTTGTGTCACGTGGAGGTCGGAGCGCCGACATGGGAATACCTACCCTGTATTTATCATTGTTTTTTTGGTAACCATCACATCGATTTCCCACACTGCTATGACAACATTTATTATTAACTTTATCATAAATATGGCTTCTAAGTAGGTACATTGCCAATGGGTCTTATATACATAATATCATACTCATACTTTTTGGTTGTTGTTAGGGACTTTGCAATTGTTTTTGTCACTTCTGTTTTTCCTGTCATACGATGTCAACATTTTGAAATTTCAACATAAGGAGCTAAGAAACCAACCGTCCAGGCACAACATCTTATATAAAAAATAGATCCACCTATCTATTCAAACCGGGTTAGTTCCGCCATAGATGGCCCATGCGTACGTATCGGCATTGATGCAGAAATACCGCCAGTTCCATTCAAGGGGATAAATGAGCTTTACCACCCTCATTTCGGAATTTAGTTGCTCCAACCCTTAATTCGCTGCCTATGCCTGTAAATAACGAACATTGACATGTTCAGAAAAGTCCTTGAATCCAAGGCGTGTGAGATGTTATGCAATGAACATAGCAATTTGAGAGGCAACGAGCAACAGTAAATCTACTCGAGAAGAGTGAAACTACAGCAAGATAATACACACATACCCAATGTTGATGCCATAGCATGTCTACAAGACATGATTCAGCTAGAGTTTTGAAGATGTCTAGTTGATATATTCAACTAGGCTGCACAATGTAGTCACATCGGTTAACATAACAGTACTTGATCAATACTCGCAGTTCCTACATACACCCTGACTAAAGTGTGCATCACCCGGTCAAATAAAAAAGACAAAAAGTGGACAACACAACCAGTAACCACTGCTACACGTCTCGCCCCCCGCACTGACCTCTGATATCATCCATTTCATATACCAAAATAAAGTAAATAGGAAAACAGGCCAGGCCTACTTCAGCTCTATATGCCCTTGCCCAAGTCACATGGGCGAGGGTAGCTGAGTGCACAACTGCCTAGAGACTTGAGCTATTCTATATCGGTTAGGATGATGCCTCTGATGGCAAAACCTGCCCGATGCCCCAGCGAAGAAGCACGAAGAGGCGGCAGGGTGAGATAATGGCCATGCCGTATCCCTCCGTCTAATCACCAATATTAAATTTCTTTTCTCAATTGGACGTGTAATGAGCGGACGGCGTAGGGTGGCCGAGATGCGAGGCAAAAAAAATTGCCACAAAGTAGTCGTCTTGAACTCGATTGAAATACATCCCCACGCCTGAAAATAGTGAAACGCCGTTAGATCGTCAGCCTAGGGCCAACCAAATGGACACGAGCTGCCATCCCGGTAACGCCGTATATGCCGTAGAGAAGTGAATTTTTTTTTGACTGCATGGAGACAAATCTCGAAATGATTTAGCAAGATGTACGCTTAAGCATTGGTCACCTATGATTTTTGTTAGTTTTGAACTCCACGGAATAGCTCGTCATTATTATTCAAGAAATTGAAACCGTGATAATTTATCCACATACCCTGAGTATCCTGCGAGAGTAGTCTTCATTGTCAGCAATGCTGCCATCGCTGAGTCGGCGATGTGCCATGACTGGGTCAAGTCGTGAGTCAGTCATAGATATGCTGCCATTAGTTGACGGCGGCTTGGAGCCGTTAATAAAGGCATTCACGGCCGCGTTTCGACGATGCTCTTCTTCTATCTCAGCATTGCGTCTTCGTCTCATGAGAAACACTGCAGCACCTGCAAGTCCAGCAAGTGCCACGACTCCAACTACGACACCAGCGGCAATGCCGGCAACATTGGTGCTTTTCTTCTCTTCAGGCTTCTCAGATTCCGCAGGCGAGTCCGTCTCGGAAGGGGTAGCCGGGCCCGAGGACTGCGATGGCGGAGAGGTTGATGATGGAGAACCAGAGGATGATGAGGATGACGCCGAGTCATCATACACTGGTGCCTCGATGTTGATCCCAGTGTTCCAAACAGACCAGTACCCAGGTGTACCAAGGCCACCACAGGCCTCGATATCGTATCCGGGACACGGATAGTCGCAATTGCTATCCTTTGATTTCGCGTTGACAGGCGGAAGAGCAAAGCCGCAATAACAGGCGTCTCCCCTGAGACCCATGATCCAATTCTTTATAGAACGGCAATGCTCGTTGCATTTGCCAGAAGCGAGGCCGAATTCTGGTACATAATTTTTTTGCAAAGTCATGTTGCCACCAGAGCTGTAGCAGCCCTGAGATTTGAATATTTTTGGTGCGGGAGGACTCTCAGGCACCTGAACACCCTTGGCGACCCGGGCAACGTGGGAGGGAACGTATAGGTCTCCATGGCTAGGCGATAGAGCTGCACAAGCATGAGAAGCAACAACAGCAGTAGCTGCGAAGAGACTGATCGTCTTCATGTTGATAATGAGGTGGCCCGTGACCAGTGTATCCTATAGGAGGATTAGGAAAGTTGACGACGTGTCAGGTCTAGTCGAGACAGTTTTTCAGGTCCGACTTTAGGCAGCACGGCAGTAGTCGAATCTCGGGCGGGATCAAGTCTCGCTTGACTCCCCCGGGGAGGTGATGAATGCGATAATGAAGGAAAGAAGAGAGCAGGTAGTCGTTGTATAGAGATGGTTATTATCGGATACTAAGATGTTGACCGCGCGAATTCGATGGACGGCCAGCACCAGGCGAATCGTGGGCGGCGGATAGTGGAGGTTGGTCGACGAACAGAAGGAAGAGTTGACTCAAGCCTCGATGGTTTCGAGGAGAAGAGTTCAGAATACAGGATAAAAATATTGCATCCGAATAGCAACGACGCTATGTTGAGGCCTGAAGCATCGAAAGGGGAGGGGGGTGC
Organism: Zelopaecilomyces penicillatus; assembly: GCA_005765155.1. Lineage (NCBI taxonomy): Eukaryota > Fungi > Ascomycota > Sordariomycetes > Hypocreales > Pseudodiploosporaceae > Zelopaecilomyces > Zelopaecilomyces penicillatus. The sequence continues at coordinate 5,584,292 of VCCP01000002.1, forward strand.
AATCTGAGAGACGGAGGGACTGGAACGAGTGACTGGAAGGCGTGTGTGCTGTGATGTTGAAAGGAGAGAAGAGAGGCGAGGAGAAGAATGGGGGGACACTGTTGGCGCCAACCTTCCGGGGCCCGGCGAGAGGAGACTGTCCAGGCAGAGAACGGAGATTGGGTGCTAGGCACAGTGGTCAAGCACAGAGCCAGTGTGCCCCCAGTTGCCTAGCATGCACAGGTCCCTGGTGGCTCTGGTGGCTCCCGTCTTGGTGGCACAGCTCATATCCCTTGTTTGGGATGCTTTGTTGTCCCAGGCTTACCGCAACAGGGTCTATAACAGCCTCTACAGGTACATGTACCGCCTGTATCAGTCCGTACCAGGCCCCTAACAGGTTTTGTGTGCGCATCCCCGGCTGAACCTGCGCAAGCCCTGGCAGCCCCTGTCGAGCCCCTGTCCGGATAAGCCAATGGCCGTCCAGGTTTGTGCGATGCGCAGCGCCCATTGGCCCTGGCTGGCGTTTGGGGCACTCCAGCCTAGACCAGAAAGCGCCTAAGCCACCTGCATTGGGTCCTGTGGACGCCCAAGTACGAACAACATGTTTTTTGATGGAGGGTGGAGAGGCCGCGTGGATCACAGCACACAGGCAGTGTGCGTGCCAGCGCGAGTGGTTGGAGTTGGTCTGAGGTAGCAGGTTGGTAGGTTACCTGTACGGCATTGGTACCTACAGGTAGTAGGCCCATCCTATCTCCAGGTAGTCAGTAGGTCGCCGCTACAGTGGCAGTGCTGCTAGGCTGCTAGAGGGTTATACGCAAAATTGCTGTAGTTTGCTATCGCCGTACCTGCATCCAACAGTGGACGCGAGTTGCGAGTACATCTGCGGGAGGAAGAAGTTCTCGGCTTATTTGGACGGCCCCACCCCAATTAAAGGCTTTCACTCACAATCCCACCCACCCTTCCCCTTGCGCACAAACTGCAATCCTGACGAACACGAGAGAGTAGTGCTGGCCGATGCTCTGTTTGTGCCTGTACGCAGTATGTCGCCTATGCTGGCTTTTTGTGCACCATCTTTAGTCAGTAATTTGTCGCCGAGATAACAACGACAACAAGAACTCAAGCAGGCACATCCGGCGCACTCGGCTTTGCTAATTACTCGCGCTGGCGCTGAACAAGGTGAATTTGTTCATGCACTAAGCTGAGTCTGCTCGCGCGCGCCAAAATAGTCTCTGTGAGGTGAGCGCCAAAGCGATCGATGCGTTCATTATGTTGCAGAAAGAGGTGGGGGTGGAGAATGGAGAGATGCATGTCTCAACAGGCATGCACTTGTACGAAATAGTGTGCGCTCCTCTGGCAGTTGTGGAATGCACAAAGTGGACAGTTCACCAACGCACAATATATGTGCATTGGTGCATAACTACAGGATCGTCAAGCTAGCCATTTTGGCATAATAATGCAGACACACAGTCTTCCACACCAATCCCCCTTGTACGGCTGGCCAACTACCTAATCCATCATTCCGAAACTCGCCAAGTAACGCGACCGTCACAGAAGCAGGTACACAAGAAACAATTACGACGCAGCTGACACGCCATGGCGATTTCCCATCCTCACATCAGCTAACTGTAATATGATATCTTTATGCCTCATGCGTGTGCATAGTATAGTATGTATATGTATGCACCATTCCGCCCACACCATCCTGCTTCGTTTGAGGCATTCAGCTCGGATGCAGGGTCGCTCAATAGACGAAAGAAGTCTGCCTCCTGGCACGGTGCAGCCGCAGACAAGGTTGGGATATGGGATATTACGAGCAAAGGGAATGAGTCTGATCCTTGGGCAATCAGGCATTTGATGACAGATCCAATCCTCTTGGCACGAACGCGGGAAGTGGTAATTCGCACTTGGCACCTGAAATCAGCGCACCCAATACCCCGTACTTCCAAAGTAAATAAATAAAACACAACAACCCGCAGTTGTCCCGGCCTTGGGAGAGGTTGCCAGGACACTTTGACCACAGGGAGTAACGTAAGCAAGGGGCTTAATAAAACAACAAGCCTCATCCACTGTGTACAGAATATAACTGGGCTCCTTCAAGGTAGCCTGAAAGGCCAACACCCGCCTGGAATCGATAGCCATGTATGGAAGTTCCGTTGGCAATATTGTGCCTTGGCTTTTCGGCTTTAAACTGTCTGAGACCCTCTGTTCCATGTCTTGACTATTCTCACTTTCATTGTACGACTCGTGATTTGTCGTTACAGCAATCCCTCAGGGCGCCAAATGATCTTACAAATGTCTACACAACAAACATCATGTAAATTCCACAGTGCCCGTCCGCATACCCCCTTTCAGCGTGTTCTACGTATCCAGCAATTTGTAGCACCTACTATGTAGCCTCGTCAAACTGCACAAGTCGGCTCCTCCCGCGATTCGATCCCATTCTCAAAGACACACACACCATTGCCCTTGATACAAAAGTAATTTTTTTTTTCATCTGATGTGTAAATGTTGATTGATAGCTTGCTATATTCCTCGTAGTCGCACTCCTTCAGAGTTTAACTTCTAGATAATGTGTCGCCATGTAGCATCCGTGAAGGTGTCCTCTCTCTTACTTTCCTCTGCGCCTCCCGTTGTTGCTAGCGGGTTTGCTCATATCAAATCATTTCTGCGTTTCTTCGCAGGCATTCACTCATTATATGGTTGCCTTATGGCTTGTAACCCTTTCCATCTTCTTCCATCAATAGCCAATAACTCCAGGTAACATCTCTCTCAGCCAAGTCCATAAATGAGTGTGAACTGTGATGATTTTTCTTTTTGCAAGAAAAGCGTTCAAAACGAGTAGGTTATTGAGCTGGAATTGAGTCGGTTAACGTAAACATGCGAGGTATGATCATAGGTGAATGTTATCACTGAGCGACTAGAGGTTCCAATATTGACCAAGATACCCCCAAAGCTCGGCTCATTACAATTGTCTCTTCATTTCGGAGAACGCATGGTCAATCCTAACGTTCCCCCTGGTCTTGGTTTCACAAACAGCAAGAGAAAATTCTTCTTTCGTTGCTGAATCTCCACAACAAGAAGATCCCGGCTGTCAAAACAGTTAGATTACTCACTCACTAGAGTCCAGTAGTGACTTGTAAGAAGTACATAGTAATCTCAGTACCGTCTAGACCAATCGTATTAGTAGAGGTTTTTCTTTAAATATTCATTATTTTGGATCAAGGCAACGAGGGATATTAGGCTGGGTGATGAGGTGCTCGATAGCGGTGAGAATGAGTCGAGCGCGTAATAACTCTCTCGTGCATATTTAACCATGCAGTGAATGGTAGTGACAATATTAATATCGTACGTAGTGTTTGAAGTTCCTAGTTAGCAAGCCGCTGGTTTCAGTCGTTGTCTCATTGGTGATATTGGTTCATGTCATCTAAAACGGACCAATTCTGTTAGATTTCTTATTGTCGCTGTTTATTTAGCATAGCCGTCTGTATTGAGTTGGCGGTTCCACAGTGACAATGTGAGTTCTAATATCACGGGATATACCTACCTAGTAGTATCTAGGACTTGGTGAATATTTCGTGTTGTTTATACGGGAACGATGATACGGAATTTGATTGAATTCTAAGCACAGGTTGCATTTGTGAACGGCAAGACGTGATGAAATTCCCTTACTTTATTTTAGATGAATAGCTAGAACAAGGCAGCCGGGGGAGGGACAACTACCTGCCTGGTGGCGTACCATGTGACAAAAGTTCGTCAGCTTCAATGAAAAACACTGTACCTACGTACCGCCCAGCGATGGACGTAAAGCTCCAACAATGACAATAGCCTGACGTTCTCCCCGTAACGAGCCCTGCACTAAAATACCTGGCTCTGGTACATAGGAAACTTTGTGCCCCATACTTCGCACCACGCACATAAGGTAGGTAGGTAAGGTCAGTCAGTACCTAGGCAGACCGTTTAAGGTGTACACCGTGTCAGTCCATGGTATCTCATCGCCATCTGAGTGGAGACTCATGTCTGGAATGCAGTGACGTAGAGGCTGCGCAGCTGTGTATTTCGCCGCGTAGGGTCAGTTCAAATAAACAAATATTTGCAGTGAGGATATTTTATGTGACTGCTGCTCACACGAGCGCATTGAATCTTCATTACAAGCATTGCTGTGGGTATTGCTCTCTCATCTGTTGACGGGGAGCAGTTCATCTTAGCCATGCCTGAGGCGGAAACACCTTTGATGGTTGCCCGATCAGCCGTTGTGGCGCGAGCCTGGCAGAGCGACATTTGCCCAAGTATTGGTTAGCGTCGATAGCATCAAAACACTGCGATGTAAGCTCTGAGTTGCACGGAGGCTTGGAAAGGTACCTGATAGCTTGGGGCTTGATGTACTGAGTGGCAAGTATAGGCAGGCAGGTACCGACTGTACCTGCCTACTTGGCTTGGAACTGTAGGTAGAGCTACCTTAGGTAGTGTGCGTCATCGGTCTAGCGGATTGGCCAAGGCAGGAGTGACACCTACGCAAGCTGGAGGGAGCACGAGACTCGCAGCACGGTGCAACGCCAGACCCCAGTGTTATGCTGCGTCTGGACTGAGTGGACGCCTCCGCCCTCCGTCACAGCTGAGGTCCTCGGCCTATACCTACTGTACTGGCCCCATCCCTAAGCTTCCTCCGCTCTCCGCTTCCTTCTTCCCCGTTCTCCAAACAAACAAACACTCATCTTCACCCACCTCAACTGTAAGATTCGACCGCATCGAATCTCTCCAGCGCATCAGTCCCCATTCCATAACAGTAACCTCAACATCAAATTGCTTGCCCCCCGAGGCGGTTGCTCATCATGAAGAGCGCATTAATTGCCGCCGCGGCTCTTGCCGGCTCCGCCCACGCTGGAATCCACAAGATGAAGCTGCAGAAAGTGTCCTTGGAGGAGCAACTGGTAAGTATCACCGCCTTGTGTACATTTCGTACCAGTTTCTGATTCTATCTTCAACAGGCTGGCTCGACCATCGAGGCCCAAGTGCAGCATTTGGGTCAGAAGTACATGGGTGTTCGCCCCGACACTCGCGCCGACGTCATGTTTAGCACGCAGACGCCCAAAGCAAACGGAGGACATCTCGTCCCCATCACCAACTTCATGAACGCTCAGTGTAAGCTCACGGCTATCAAATCGTAATTGTGTACATGTCTAATGACCTCTAGATTTCTCCGAAATCAATATCGGTACTCCTCCTCAGACTTTCAAAGTGGTTCTGGACACTGGAAGCTCCAACCTTTGGGTTCCTTCCCAGTCTTGCAACAGCATTGCCTGCTTCTTGCACTCAACCTACGATTCGTCGTCGTCGTCTACACACAAGAAAAACGGGTCCGAGTTTGAGATTCACTATGGATCTGGCAGCCTGACTGGTTTTATCTCCAATGACGTTGTTTCTATTGGTGACCTGAAGATCAAGAATCAGGACTTCGCTGAAGCCACCAGCGAGCCCGGCCTTGCCTTCGCATTCGGCCGCTTTGATGGCATTCTGGGTCTTGGATATGATACCATCTCCGTTAACAAAATCGTTCCTCCCTTTTACCAGATGGTGAACCAGAAACTCCTTGATGAGCCGGTTTTTGCTTTTTATCTGGGCAGCGCTGATGAGGGCAGTGAGGTCGTTTTTGGCGGCGTTGATAAGAGCCACTATGAGGGCAAGATCGAGTACATTCCCCTCCGCCGCAAGGCGTACTGGGAGGTCGATCTTGATTCCATTGCTTTTGGTGATGAGGTTGCAGACCTTGAGAATACTGGTGTCATCCTGGATACCGGTACCTCGCTCAATGTTCTCCCTACTAACATTGCCGAACTTCTGAACTCTGAAATGGGCGCCAAAAAGGGATACGGTGGACAGTACACCATTGATTGCGCTAAGCGTGATAGCCTCCCTGACATCACTTTCTCGCTGGCTGGCTCTAAGTACTCTCTTCCTGCTTCCGACTACATCTTGGAGGTGTCTGGTAGCTGCATTTCTACCTTCCAGGGCATGGATCTTCCCCCTCCCACTGGTCCCCTGGCTATTCTGGGAGATGCTTTCCTCAGGAGGTACTACTCAGTTTACGACCTCAAGAAGAATGCTGTTGGCCTGGCTAGAGCCAAGTAAAGCACAGAGGTGGGAAGTTCAATGTCTGTCTTGGACCAATTTTGGAGCACCGTTCGACAACACGATTAAGTATCTCACTGGTTGTTGGTCTGTAGGGGTAGTGCTGGGTAAGATTGGTATGTGGTAGAGTCTTTCAATGTATAGTACCAGCCTTTAGGATTATCTGAGTAAGCGAAACAGTCCAACAGTTTCCATCCAAACGCATTTTGCTCTATGAAATCGCTGTTCCTTGTCTACATCCCTTTGCTCTCAGTTAAGCACTGGACTTCTCAAAGTAGTATCTAGGTACCTGTACCTAACATATCATGCATTTATGGCGTTGTACAGTTCCTTGGATGGTAGCCATCTACCCCATCAGTTCCCCGACTGAGAGACGAGAAGTTGTGGTAATTAAGGGACTATAATGACGCATTCACAACTAAACACATATATAATGCATTTAATGTAGCAATTACTAAAACTACAGGTAGCCGGAATATGAATGTTCACTCTGTACGCCATTTGGTGGGTCACGTGCACTAATAGTAGACTTTTCCTGGGAGACGTTAGCGTTGGTCCTGTGCCAGAAAGTACCTACTTTGGCGATCCAGACACATTCTTCCCTCTCCGGCAGCATCAACCCCCCCAGCTTTTCGCATTACAGCCGTTCGGCAGCCGCCCTCTTTTTATTCCATCTCACCTTTAAGACCTGGGAGTGGCGATTTGCAGGCGTGGCAGTATATTGCACGGCATCAGCTGGATGCACACGTCCTTTTCTCACGGGCTTGATGAAAAGGATTGGAGTCGCACCAATCTGCCCTCCACGACCGCGTATCGCGACGAGGCGCGGCTAACTTCACGACGACGACGAGCCGACACGCTAAGACAATGGCACAGTCCACGCCCACCGACGCCAACGGCCTATCGGCCTCGAATGGCGATGAAAACGGCCATTTAATGGTTCCTGGAAAACGGAAGCGCGACAATGGCGACGAGGACAACACTAGCGATCAAGAGATGGAGGTGGATAAAGTGGAAGACCCCGCTGAACCTGCGAAAAATAAAAGAGACCTGATCAAGCCATACTTCGAAGCTCTAACAAGGTTAGTGAACCAATCTTTTACGCCAGGCCGCCTAAGAAGCAACTGCTCTGCCAGCTCGCTTGTATTCATACGTGAAGAGTCAACTAATGATTATTTCCAGCTTTGACATCGACCCACCCATCCTCAAACGTCTGTTACCAGAGTCAGAGTTACGGGAGGAGCCACAAGCAAAGCGTCAAAAATCAGCGGAGCCGCCATCAAGGACAAGCATCGCGGACAAAGTTGCTGCCAATGGCTATGTCGACCCAGACGAGATGACGGCCGATATTGCTCTCGTAGTCAAAGCCTCTCTACAGGATCTGGCGCTGAATTCGCTCGATCCCGTTCTTCGGGTAGCCGCAATGAAGCAAGCTGCTCGGATAGAAGCATTCCAAACCAATGCATTGGACCTACTACGTCGCGAGAAAGAGTATCCTCGGACCCGACATGAATCTGCATCTGAGGGAGTATCATCGCATACAACTTCCGACAGAAGCCAGATGGTGCTGTCACTTGTTGGTTACGCACCACAGGAGAGACGGTTGTTTTCTAGTCTGCCTCTGTCGCATGATATTGATCTCTCGAATGTTAACCTCCCACCCGGTGTTTCAATAACACGTGTGATCCCATCGAACCCTCAGGAACGGACACAAACTCTGGGCGAATTGTTTTGCGCTCCTCGGCCACTCCCGCCTCTGCAGCCCCCGAAACAACCGAAGACACAAGCAAAGGGTAACACCCTAGATTTTTATCATCCACATCTCGCAGACATGACCAAGTTCAGGAATAACTCTTATTTTACTGCTGCTTTGTCCACTGGCCATTACCTTGACTATAGCCATGCCACCCCCTCATCTCAAACCAAAACAAAGCAACGAGAACGCGCCCAGAGCTTAGCAGGCAGAAAACCGTCAACCACGGAATTAGAAATGACAGAGGTTGAGACACTTTTCAGAGGCGCCTTCTCAAGCTTTGCGCCTTGTAGAGACGACGCAGCTGCGGTCGTGCCGTCCAGCGTTGCAGGTCGCATGTGGTGGCAGCGGGCGGGCCAGCGCAATTTCCAGAGGATGATAGAGGTAGAATATTATGGCGATATGCAGGATACGGATGCAGTCGATAAAGAACTACAAGCCATTGAGATTGACGAAAAGGCAGTACAAGAAGCTATCGATGACTGGGACGAAACTGCGGTTGATCCGACGCTGGAGGATATCATGGGCACCAAAGGCTATGACGAAGATAAGGAAGCCGATGAGATTTTAGATGAAGTCAGCGATCTGATTGAGACGTTGGCTTCCTATCAACGCATCCGCAACCTGACATTGCCCAACTCCCAAAACCGGCAATCTAGTGACCCCGTCAATGCCGATATGCTGGCTAACTCAGGGCCTCAACCATCTGAGGAGGAGCAAGCAACCTACCAAGTGCTCAAGGCACAACTGGCTCTTATAATTAAGACCCTACCTCCATACGCTGTGGCAAAGCTCAATGGTGATCAGTTGGATGACCTTCTCATCAGCACCAAAATCATGGTTCGGACGGATCAGTATAAGGGAACCATGGAGGAGGACGATACAGGGATGCAAGCGCGCCTAAGGGCACAGCAACAAGCTGCGCAAGTGAATGCTCGACAGGTCGGGCAGCGCACACCGAGTGTATCCTCCGTGCCGTATCCAAAACAGTACCAGCCGGGAGCGCAATATGCGACCCCCAGCCGAACTCCAGTCCATCCTCAACATCACTATCGAGCAGGAGCCACACCAAGTTACCAGCAATTGAGGAATCTTGGCCCTGCTTCCGCTCACCAGGCTCGACCGCAACCAAATCAATATTCTCGTCCCAATGGATATTCGAATCAATATGCTACTCAACTGGCAAAAGCTCAAACTCCGTATGGTCATCAGAGCATGCAACAGTATGCAGGTCAGCAACGGCCTCAATATGGGCAACCGCAACAGCATAGTGCTCAAAATGCTAGATTTCAATACCAGCAGGGCTATCCACACCAGCCAGGCACACCGACACAAAGCAGTTATGGATCCTATACAAATGGTAACTCTGCGATGCCTCAGCGGACAATGTCACCACAAGTGGTACAGAGACCGGCTTACAACGCCTCTCCCAGTATACCACAACAGACCCAGCGGTATGGGGCTCCGACTCATGGCATGAGCGGACAGATGAACCGCTTTTCCACGGGCACTACTACAATTGGATCTCCAGGCTTGACCGGATATCACACTGTGATACCCGAGGCGCAACAGCAGAGGATATTGGAACAGGCGAAAGCCCGAGTTGCGGCTCAGGAGCGATCTGCCATGTTTGCACATGGAGTGTCTACAACTGGATCAAGCGGATTCGCGAGTCTTGGACTTGGGGGTACGATAGATGCTAGCAGGCTTGCAGCAGCTCGTGCTAGTTTTGCCAATTCCAGCAAACCGCAGACACCAACTTCCCAGAAGCAGGGACTGAATGGAACTCCAGGAACGGGACACGTCCCACTTAAGGTAACTCCGGTCCCAGTCCCAGTCATTCCGGGTTTACAACAACGCAAACCTGCTTCATGAGTTGGGAGGGCCCGTCAAAGTATGCACAATGTGGGCAAACGAATGCTCATTTGGTTATTTTTCGGGACAGAAGTGTATGCAAGTGGCGTTTTCTGGCGTTGCGAAAGGGATGGAGGATTATACCAGAATGGCTGGTTATGGAAATCAGATGGCCTGATTCGATAGACCTTTTTTTTTTCTTGCACAAAATATGGATAGTTGGTAGGCATGAATCCTCGGGTCGCTGTAAGATATAATGAAATCGAGCGATGCGGTTTAGGAAAAAGACAAAGGGGTTTAGCAAAGATACATCTTCTTGCATCATCAGAAAATGTATTGAAATGCTTTTGAATCGCCACTTGCGCTTTCCGGTGATGCCTAAAGATTTAGCAATGTTAAGTAAACATGTGTGTGAAAAATCAATGCCTACCTCGAAACGTATCGTCTGTTTTGGAACGACTCGGCTACAGAAAGATGATTGTTTTATGTACTGGAGGGAGGAGGGGGGTTTTCTGAATCAAGTCTGTTACCAAAGCAAAGTGTTTCTTCTCTTGTTTTGGAGTAGACGAGTTTCCGTATGGATCTCAGATTCTACATGCTACATATTGCCTCCTTACTCATGTATGTCTTAGGCAGAGAGACCATAAATCAGAAGCGGTCAGTGTTCAACAAAACTCATCCCCCGCAAACAGAGTAACTACCTAGAATAAGACCCTGATGCACTTGTGGAACACGAGGTGGTGATCTGCTAAGCGTTTATTCTAGATTACAAGAGGAATGCGATAACGTGGTCTGAATACAAGATGGTCCTTTTGCTTATATAGAAGGAATCCAATGAGTGTTATCGCTTTACTAATGATTTGTTATGGCATTGGCTATAGTAGTACTTGGTAGTAAATGACACTCTGTACCTATCGTTGGTTTACGTATCCCTTGGTGGAGCACACGCTTATCCCTACCAGCCTGTACTTCCCGCAAGCGATGCTCGGTTAAACGTGCCAAGTTTTGAGAAAAAAAGACGACATGCATGCATTCCCGGGATGCTTCGCGCATTTCGTATGTATTAGATATTGGACTTTACATAGATACCTGGCTCCGAGGCCGGCATCTCACGTAGCAAGAGGGGTCGTTGTGGTAATGTGGTAATGACCTGCCTGGTACTTAGATGCAAAATACGAATGGCATCGGCAGGAATGAAAGAGGGCTTGGAGAATATGGGATGTATGAATGAATATTGATGGCATGTGTGTCGGAGATTCAGAAGGGGGGGGGGCATTTGAGTCAAAAGTGCTTCCCCGGTGGCGTTCTGTGCCACTAGAAAAATTTACTTTCTCCTCCGTGGAATTCGGGGTTCTTGGCGTTGAAGGTCGTTTGTGTTGAAGCCATTACGTTTATACCAAAGGTGCTGGCGCCTCCCATGGAGGTCTAGTCGTAGTCTGCATACCAAGGTGCCGTAGCGCCGGGAGGAGCCAAAGAGGCTAGATAGTGACATTGGCACTGATTTACTCTGTTTGCTATTCGCCATTCGCTATTCGTACGGAGTAAACGGAGCTTCTCTAAACAACCTACGAGATACTACCTAGACCAGGTAATTAACGATGGGGTGCCGTAGGGCGGGCCCCGTCTGGACCAATCTACACAAAATCCACTAAAGAAACTTGTCCAGCATCTATCCGTGCCTTTAGTTTGATAACCAGGTAGGTATGTAGCAGGTGGTGGGTAGGTAGGTAATAAATTGCTGCTCAAGTGCTTGCTGCGTGCGTGTGCGATGACGGGCGATGACATCTACCTGCCAACTTGGGCCACGGGCCCTTAGAGGCAGCAACGCGAGAATTCGGGAAGGGAGGGGAGCAAGACCGAAGCGAGTGCATCGCCTGCGGGCATGACACACCGACACTTTATTTTCACATTTTGTTTGCTTTAGCAACGTATCCGTACTATAGCTTGCAGTATCAAATCAGTATACGAGTGTACAAAATACGTATTCGATACAGAGGGGGGTCGATTCTCGTGTGTTTGGATTATCGATGTTTGAAAGAGGCAGATAGGCCCGAGCGCGTTCCTCCTTGAGAAACTCGATGTAACCCTCCGTGACGATCAAACCGTCGATTGCCTGTCTGTTTGTGAGTGCCTGCGTCAGAGACTGGCCTCACTGACTTCCCTTTTCATCCATGCCCTCCTTCTCCCCTCCACCCCCTGCATCATCTGGGCATTTATTGGTCGACCCTGCTATCCTTTTTTTTTCACGTGTTAGAGCGGCCCTGTCTCTCTGATGGCGCAGTTTCCTCATTTGGAGAAGGGGGACCTTTGGCTCCTGTGGTGTAGGTTAACACTGTTTCGATTGGGCCATGTGCGAAAGAGATGCTAGGTTGCTTTTGAACGGGGTAATAATAAAGTAGCTACACGCACGGGGTCGTACGGTGTTCTATACCATGAAAGCTTCAAAGTTGCCCGCATAGTTACATACGGATGGATGCAGATGCAGCAACAATTCCGCCGTCCATTCACTTAGTCCACCCGCCTAGCTGTAATTGGGCGTATTCACCTCGCACAACAATAAGCATGTGGCAAGATAGGCAGGGTGTTGCACACGCAGGTTAATAGTTTGCTGGGCGAAAACCTCAATTGTACGAAGTATTGAAATAACTGACGACAGAGAGAGCAACAAAGGACATCATCATGACCCACGCACCGGCATCCCACCCCCAAACTTGCGACACACACTCGGGGGCCGAACCGGTGAGCAGGGGGGAGGATCGGAATGGGTGCTACAGTAGTCTGAAAATAGTCTTATATGATGATGGATGGATGTTTGTTGGCCGTTCGGTATGGTTTGCCGTTCCGGCTGCAAAGGCCGCTCTCGGCGCATGTGCTCTGATGGGTGGCTTCTAATAATAAGGGAGGTTTGATGTTGTCGTCACCACCGGCTATCCAGCCAGCCCCAGAGGAACCCGCAAGACAATGCTCGAGTCGAGTTGGCAGCATCCCTGACGGCGCAGTGCAGCCGAGTCACATGGCTGGACTTGGGGGTCTCCATCAACCCATGCAAACAGAAACGGGGTTGCATATTCTGCTGCCTGTACACTCTATGAGCTTGCTTTTGCATCCCCCGTCATGATCGCCATCATCGACCCCGTGCTTCATACATCGCTGCGTCGTTATGCTCGCACAGAGGGAGACACGGCCAGTTTGATGCGTTGTTTGTTTGTTGTCGTGTCGCAGGAGTCATCCATTGCCTGCACAATGAACAGCCCCTCTCGTAATACATGCGGAATCGCGTATCAAACTCCCCCCTCCCCCCTATGCATTCCGGGTGTAATGGTGCACACACACTCTCTGCCTGTATGTATGCACTTCCGTACTTACATGATACGGGTGATTACTTCGTACGGCCAGGGCAAACGTGCCCTGTCGTGGATGTGTAGCCGTCAGGATGGCCACGTGGTTGACACGGCGCCAGCATCTGTACATACGCGGGCAAGGTGGGCAATTACACCAACCTAGGGAGACAGAAAAACGTTGGGTGCCTCGTGGGCGTTGGGCCAGGGCATGGATGTGTGCAGTTTAGCCTGGGCAGTCCAGCCAACCAGCCTGACTAGCGCACCACGAAGTTCAATTTCAGGAAACCATCCAGCCGTTCCGCATCATCCGAAACTTCGCGTGGGAGGGAGTGAGCCGCGAGCGTTGGGCGAGGGCTTGAAGGAGGCTTGGTGAAGACATGATTCGGTGTGAGGAAGGCGACCTGTTCTTGCCAACTGTTCCGAGGCTAACGGCCCAACGGGAATTGGCAGTGATTGCTCTGAGGCAGGAACCAGGTAATAATACGGGAGGTAGGAGCTACGGTAGTAGCGAGGTAAGTAGGTAGGTAGGTAGGTACTAAATAAGGTACCTGTGTAATCACAGGCACCTGCTTCCTGAGCTTGCGCAGGTACACATTAACAATGGCTGTAATTTGCCAATCACGCAAATTTCACGTGCGCTCAGATCAATCAAGGGCACAGACAAGCGTTGACGAGCGTCGCCGCCGCGGAAAAGAGCTACGAGTTGACAGTGAGTCTTTTTCACAAGTGATAGCTCTAGTACCCACGCACCCGGTTCACTTCATCTCTGCTGACAAGGTGACAAGGAGAGGTTGTATGGAAGCCTGCACGTGCGCTCAGCAACAAGGGAAAGGTGAAGAAGAACAACATGATGAGGCGGTGAGGCGCGCGCAATCAACTGCCAGTTTTGTGCTCTGTGCTTTAAGCCCTGGGGGAGTGAATCCCTCCCATCCATAACTCTTAACCCATGACCCATGACGATGGCGGCAAGCAGTGCCGTATTACTACCAAAACGACGACATGATGTTCCTACTCAACGTTGACACTACGAGGGACTAGGCTGCTCATCCGGACTTACAGCGGGGAATTATCCCGTCCCCTGCGAGTCAGCCACCGAAGAAAGTACGGATACAGGCAGTCTATTCGTAGTTGCTAGTCATAATGGGGTCGGGCAAAGGAAGAAGAAAAGGGAACCTCACGCCGCCAAGCCTGTCCCTGGCTGTGCGGATGTGCCCGCCCTGCAACACCGTTGTTGAAAAATCCCAACCGCTTGGGGATGTCGTTTCCCTCTCAGTTCGGGGGTCCGGAGGTTGACATATTGGGATTCAGGGCGGCGCGGCGTCTTTCGTTTCTACTATACTCCGTGATCTCTACACCGATGGGGTCGGCTCTAGCTTCTCCAGGTACCAAGTTTCGAGTCTTTCTACCTTGCACTCGCGTGGTCCTCAGAACGATGCCAAGGATGGTGGCACGGTAATAGTACGGCCGAGCACCGAGTTATGAACTTTGTCCAAAACAACGAAAAAAATATTCCTGTGCTTTTGTGGGAAGCTCACCAACGACTCAAAAGGCCCTTATTTCCTCCGGGGCCACAGCGCGCGACTCGGGCATGACCGAGAGAGCGTCCGAGACCTTGAAGGGATGTAGTTGGAAATCAAGGGCTATGATGACTTATTCGCGAGTACGAATACTATTAACTTATTGTCAACCACCCAGTAAAACGAGTGCTAGTCTAGTTGCTGACGAATCGTTGGCCTGCAAGATGGAAGAAACCGCGGCGGTGGCACTTGAAGTCGGTAGTGCATGAGAGGAAGTGAGAGGCAGTTGACTGGCACCGGTATCATGGTTACCATCCATGCTTCTCTCCTGCCTGCGAGCAATGAACGTGCCTCATGCAGATAATCAAAATGCCCTGCTTTAATTACCACCTAATACAGGCTCGCAGACCACTCGCAGGCCATTTGCAGGCCATTTACGGACCACCGCCAGGCCGGTAGCGTGCTAACCCTCTCTGAAACGAACCAAGCAATCCTTGGGAAATGCCTCCAGCTGCGATATCCGGGCGTAACTGCAGCTGCGAGCCAGTGGCGCCCACGCCTCCTGGGGTCAATGAGGGCATTGGGGGTATTGGGGGCTTCATGGATTGCTACAGCTCTCTCCCCCCTGGCTCATTCCCTATCCGGCCTTGGAAACATACTATGTACTACGTATTTAATTCCAGCCATGCACCTTCGCTCTAAGCAGAGCAGCATCCAACGCAGTCCACAGCAACATCCATGCTAAAAGGGAGCCCCGGTCGCTAAACATGGCTCCCCACTTTTGGCTTTCCTTCTAGAACCAAGCACCGAAGACAGATGATAGGCAGGGCGAAGGGGCACAGACGAACAACGGCCGGCTGATTGCATTCTGGTGGCTTGGCTTAGTTGCCTAGGTAGGCAGTGGGCATTGCCTTGTTGGTCTTAGGTTGGTATGGGTTCCGAGTGACACGGAGCAAACCGCACTGTGCTATCTTACGCTGTGGGGGTTGAACAGGGTGATGTCCACTTACTGTTTACCTATTACATTCACAAGAAGACTACGTGGTAACTCGGTACGAAGGAACTCGGTAGATTCATCTAACTTGCCTACCCACCAGGCTCGGATAGCCAACCGCAGGCCCTTGGTTGTCATCCAAAGATGCTCGCACCGTGCTCCGTTCACTGAACGGCTCAGCGGGAAAAGGTCTGAGATGGAGGTAATGTGGACGAATACCGTAAGTGTGTACGGAGTACTGCGGTAGTAGCACTGTGGGACAACCCCAGCCGTGAATATCTACCTACAATGATACATCAGCAGGCTAAGACATTTCCGCGGGGACGGGAAGGTCAAGATTCAGCAGAGTACTATTGTCTAACTATCCAACACCCAAAGCTGCTTTGCTGGACTTGTAGTCCTCTGTGTGCAGAGTCAGTGATGAATGTCCCGAATCAGGCACGCGTGCCAGCTACCCGTGCATGTTGCGCGAAACCCGCACAAACGGGGACCTGGACGGGCGACGTCAGTGATACCACGGGAGCGAACATCCCCACAGGATGAGACGCGGTCTTCCTACAGCTATTGTACCTATCAGGCGGTACACATGGGCCATGGCATGTCAAAAAGTCTCAGGTGCGTACATGGATATGCTGCTCCCGTCGTCGTCAGATGGGTCGAGTTTGTTTGCGGATTGAGAGCCACATGTAACATACTTGCAAAAGCCCTTCCTATTATTAGCGCTTGGGACCCCAGGACAGCGGCTGGCTGGGTTCTCCCTCATCGACTGAGACCGGAGATGGACGGCTCTGGCAGGAAGCCTTTTGTCTGTGATCCGTAGGTACTCCATATCACCCTTTTTGCCCTGTTGAGATTTGCTAGCGAGCGGGTTTACTACTTACTACCTATTACATACTAATGCACAAAGACTCATGTTCACCTGCATACAGCACAGGCAAGTGATAATTAAGTGGGAGATGTAGTGGAGCAGGACATTGGACTCTGATCGTTAATGCCCGACAGGTTCATAATCCCTTGGTATATTATTGTGTTCTCCATTGTTTTTTTAGGCCCCCCCCGCTGTCGCCGTCGCCGTCGCCGCCGCAAAGCACCAGCCAAGCAGCACCCACCAGCAACCCACCACACCCACCCTGGCCAGTGCAGTGATGTGCACACCAGCAGCTCAACCCCCCTACCGGTCCCTGGCCCCCGGCCCCAGTCTTTGGGCTTATTAGTGCTCGCACACCTACAGGCGGTACCGTCATTCAATTACCCTTCCAGCATTACAGGAAGGTACTTTGTACCCTGTACAGGTACCAGTTTTGGAGGCTGGTCCACTGGCCTCCACTGGCCTCCACTGGCCTGGAACTTGTTCTTGTTTGGCATTGGAACCAAAGAGCTAAAGAGCCTCCCAAGAACCCGTAAATCGCCATTCCATCTCCTTCTCTTCACACACTCGCCTGCTTCTGACTTTTGCTTCTCACCTGTTATCCTTGGTGTAACTCTGGCCCGCTGGACTGTCGACGCCAATTGCTCTCTTCTGCATCGTTGCCTCTCGCCCTCCTCTCGTCTGCTTCCGCCTTTCTCTCATCTCTCGCCTCGCCGCAGCCGTCGCCGCAGCCAGCCTTGAAACCCGTTGGTATTGGCTTCTACATTGTGTTGCAACCCCACTACTACTTTGCCCACGTTACTGGCTTAAAGTCGGCCTCTTATTACTCTTGGCTTGAACTGTCGCGCACGCCGTGCACCTCATCGACGAAACCAACGAGACGCAGCAGCAAGGACTAGCTGCACGACGACGACGAAGACGACGAGGAAGAGAACAGACAAGGTCTAGCCAACGCACCCTCAATCACGACGACAGCAACGAGCCCGCCAAAGCTGCGAGCCTCTCAGGCACTCCCTCGACACGCAATTGCAGGTCCAGCCATCCGATCTGCGTTGGTTGCCAATTCACCGTGGCTTCTGTCTTTGCGTCTTGGACGAACGCCCCCCTCCTCCATCTTCATCATCAGCGATAAGATAGCAGCCGCCCAATTGCGTGCGTCATGACATACATTGTAAGTTGCACAAGCTCGACCAGTTTCTTCATCTCCCTGCGCATCATCACATGCTCTGCTTGTCTCTTCATCTGCTCGTCTCCTCCTGTCTGTTCCCGCCGGCCTCTGACTCGGCGAGTGCTCTCTTGCTGCTTTGGCTGCGCATGCCACGCATACGACTTGCATGCGCTCTGCAACCATGCATGCATTGAATGCCCAGCACTCAACGCAAGTCGCGTCCAGCCGCCGCCACACGACGAGGCCCTTGGCCCTTTGCTTTCTTTTTTTCCCTGCTGTCTTGATGTGTGTGTTTCCCCTCCCTCGCATTTCCCTGCTCCCCGGCCACCGGCCGCTTCGTGGGTGTCGCGCCAGCGCCGGCTCCAACTCTGCTTCCGCTTAGGTCGTGGCCATGACAAACCGTAACCTTCATCGAACCCCCCTTGCGCCCTTTCTGCACGATTCTACACACACTCTCTACACACACCGCCTCCCACCGACCTCTTCCCCGGCTTCTCTCAGCTCTCAGCCTTACCCATGGATGAACATTCTTGGCTCCGTGCCTCGCCCCACCCGCCAGCTCGGAACCATGGTTCCCAGAACTGGAGACTATTGCTGCTGTTATAGCACCACCACAAGCCCCAAACCTTGCCGGCCGTCTCTCTTAAGCAAGGGTAAACCCGGTTGGCTAAAGCTCATATCACACACATTCCTGTTTCTTCTCGTGTCCTTGTTGCCGCCTCCCTCCGTATGCAAACCCCCCCTCCCTCTCTAGGTGTGCTTATGTTGCCTCGGAGAAGTGGGAAGAGGACCTGCCTCATGTTATTAATGTCATTGCTGCCCATTTCCACTTGTTAGCACACAGATTGGTCATAACCTCATGTTTTCCCTTTTTTATTTTGGCGCCAAAACGCCATGAGGGTCGATGCACCATTAGCTATCCTTATTGCCGCGACGGAGCCTTTGTTGTCACAGCCACATCCACCACCGCACCACCACTGCGATCTCCGTTTGACCATGGACCCAATGTTCTGGCTAACACCCAACTTACAGCTATGTCTGGCTCATTACTGCGATATCCATGGCCCGACTCCCCTGATGGTCACAGAGGGTCTGGCAGCATCTTGCTCCCTTTGCTCTGATGATCCAATACCAACGAGTGATGGCATCCCACGATCCACGCCATCTGCAACAACTGCCCAGTCTCAAGGCTCAGCCGCTGTTACTGATGCCCTGCATGAGTTGAATCTCACTCGCAGCGTACCCGTTCCATCCATTGACCGGGATGCTCAGGCTCAGCGCGCATCTTCGCGGCGTTCCAACGCTGGTGGTTCCGGCACAGTCTCTCCATCCGGCCTAGAGACACCCCCCGAGAGCCCGAGATCGCTTCATCAACAGCCACGCCGCGACTCCAGCTATCGACGAACGTATGACGAGACCGTCACAAAGAAACAGGGCCCTTGCGATAATTGCGCTATGACATTGCCACGTCGTCAAACATCTGTGGCCGGTGCTGCAGATGATGCTTCTAATGCCCGGGCGCCGACCCTCCGAACTCGAGCTCCGGCTGAACGAGTCTTCATCCCTGCCGATCAAGCATCGCCTCCGAATTCACAGTCATCTAGTGACACTGATGGAGATCAGGAAGCTCCACGGCGACCTCGCAGTAGGAGAGCTGTGCCATCGGTCAGTTCCCGAACAACATCGTGCTCCAGCACCTCCACCACATCGGAGCGCCCGCCCAGCCATGTCCATTATGTGGACTATACCTCGACCCACGAGCCAGTGCACGCCAACTCATTCTCGCTAATCCGAGCATCATGTTTGAGGGCACTCTCATTTGAGACGCTCCCTCGAGCTCCATCCACATCTACACCGACATCCTCGCCTCAGGCTAACAACTCTCCTGCCTTTGTCACGACACAAAGTGTGGGCTCTGCCGCATCTGGAGGGGCCATATTCTTTGGTGACGCAGTAGCCGGATACACTACCGCGTATATCTTCCGGATTCCTGATGTACACGCCCGAGGACATAAACGCGTTTATGCCTTTCTAGCTCTCAGCACTCACAAGGAGCGGCTTGCCATGAAAACCTTTGCAGGCATTTCATCAGCTTTTCGTGACTTGGCCACCTGGATTCAACAGCTGGCTGAAGCTGAAGCCGAGCGTACCGCTGATACCTCGCCCATGGGCAGTGTGCTTCACGGTGGCCATCCCAGTGGAGCTGGGGGTTATCATCAGTCTCAATCATCGTCCGCGTTTGATGCTGTGGATCGTGGTGGAAGTAGCTTTCTCACAGGTGGAGCCGCTTTCACAAGACGTATGGGTGGTCCAGGTGTCTCCTCACTCAAGGCTCGAGGGCTTGCGGAGCTTGTCGGCCAACCAGACTTTTTTATCACCCTGCATAAAAAATTTGTGCAACTTTTATTTGAAGTTGGTGTATCGTTGAGCTCATGAGTGTTTCACTACAGCTCTTCTACGCCAAATTGTATATGCATCTCTTTATCCTCACGGGTATCCGTATACTCATCATGGTCCTCTATGTTAGGCTCATGGATAAAGGCAAGGTTTCTGCCGCGTTTGACTGCAGAAATGTCATCTCCGCGGAATTGCCTGCGCTTCAGCAGCGTCATCTTTCTCTACATCGGTATTAGCCGAGATACCATTGGCCTCATACTCGAGGTGTAATGGGTAATGATAATGCAAAGACATTGTTTCTTTTAAACGTTGATCGCCGCCCGATTTGTTACAGCGAAATGCTCAAAACCACTCGCTAGATGGTTTTTGGTCTGCATGTTTAACTTTTTCTTTTGGATTTTGGCATGTTATCAACTAGTATGAAAAAAGGGACACGGGGGAAAACGGAATGGGAGACTATAGACAGGAAATGGAGTTTGGGAGATAAAAGGGATTGGGAGGGGAAAACCAATATCTCAAAGAATGGACGGCGTTCCTAAGGAGAGTTTTGAAGACCGAATCTGCTTTTTGATGCCCGTTTTGCAGCGGTGGTCTACCGCGGAACTATACCCCTTCCCCGTTTTTGTTGTTAGGAATCAGCCAAGGATACTTTGTCCGGCACTTGAATTACATAGACTTCATCAATCTCTATGGTGAAAACATACAGTAGTCTACTTTGAAAAACAATTCAAAAATTGCTAAAATGATGTCGGCGCTTCCGCCTATCAACTATGTGCACCTTGAAAGTCGTATGTGGAAGGCCAAAAGTTGCCGTGTGGTTGGCACCATATGCACCCGTGATGCAAGTAAGGGCTTATTGTGCTTCTATAAGTACAATTACCGTGTACAATGGCAATATCTGTTTGGATGGCAACATTGCCAAGTTTTTAACACCGCTTATCTATGAGACCCTTGAAAACGAATTGTCCTACCGTATCCCATCGTGGCATCTACTCGTTGTCCAGTTCCATCCAAATCCTGTCTTCCACCTCCCGGCAACTTGGCCTGCCCCCCTCCCTGGTGATTCATGAGCGCAATTCTACTGCATCACAGATCCATTCTGTATGACCAAAGTGACGGATCGAACAAAATAGCGTTGAACCTGTAGATGAGATGGTGATTACTTGTAAAAGTCGAATTTGTTGTCCTCGCTGGTGCCCTTGACCTGGCTTGAATAGGCATCTTCAAGATCGCTCTGAATGATATTGTATCTGTTCTTACGAACTGCACGTAGGCCCGCCTCCTGCATGATTGCGGCGATGACAGCGCCAGAAAGAGGATCGTTTCGTACAATCAAGCTGTCCAAATCCACCTCGGGTGCCAAGCTCATTTTACCAGCGATAGTGCTAAAGATGAGACGGCGCTCTCGACGATCCCTCAGGGAGGGGAACTCAATCTTTCGATCGAGACGACCTGGACGCAGAAGAGCCGGATCTAGAGTATCGGCACGATTGGTTGCCATGATGACCTTTACGTTTGACGTTTGATCGAAACCGTCCATCTGGTTGAGCAGTTCGAGCAAGATACGCTGGACTTCACGGTCAGCACCGGTCTGGGCATCGAATCGTTTGGTGGCAATAGCATCGATTTCGTCAATGAAGATGATAGCTGGTGAGTTTTCGCGGGCCATTCTGAACACGTCGCGGACCATACGTGGACCTTCTCCTAAATATTTCTGGACGAATTCTGAGCCAACGACTCGAATGAAGCTGGCGGTTGTTGAGTTGGCAACAGCCTTCACAAGCATAGTCTTGCCGGTACCAGGGGGGCCATATAGCAAGACACCACGGGGTGGATCAATACCAATCTGCTTGTATAAGTCGAAGTGTGTTAACGGCAGTTCGACTGCCTCGCGAATCTCCTGCTTCTGCATATCCAGACCACCAACGTCGGCATATGTCACGTCGGGCTTCTCATCCGCGCCAAGCATGGCAATAGAGGAGTCTGCTTCCGGGGGAAGAATATCGACGAGGGCATTGGAATGCCTATGGAGGGCCACAGAGGAGGATGGTTTCAGTTTCTCGCGGTCGAGGGTGGAGAGGATGCGGACGACATAGTTTGACCCAGTGCTGGACTGCACGATACCAGTGCTGTGATACGTGTTAGACGATGCCATTGGTGCATTCGGGAAAAAGGAGGACATCTCACTTTTGGTCAATGGCCTCCATAAACTGTCCGATGACGAGTGGGACACTCTGGATGCGCTTGATCTCTTCTTGAGCCCGTACCAGCTCACGTTTCAAACTCCTGTACCGCGTGTGAGCTTCAGCTTTGATTTCATGTATAGCAATGGTCATCCAATGAGTGAATGGAAGGCAACTGACCTTTGCTCATCTTTGATATACTCCTCTTGTAGCTGGATATATCTAAATATGGTGTCAGCGTCAACAGGTGGCTATCGGTGTGTCCTCCACGCCTCTGCATATTGCATGGTTGCTAGACGGGGGTAGTGACGGGATAGTGGCCATACTCTAATTGCCTTTGAAGCTTCTTCAACGTCGCATAATCATCCTCGCCGTCGGCTGGCAAGCCTTCGAAGTTGTCGATTGTGGGAATCGCTGAAGGCGCGGCCTTCTTGTGAAGCGGCGCATGGTTTGCCTGGCTCTCCACTGCAACGTCGCCCATTTTAGATGAGCTGGCGCACCGAAGTGTGTCTGGTGTGGAATTGTCTTTAATCCGAGGGTAATAGTGCAGATGGGTCTTGCAGATCCGAGTTCGTCGATAATGCAGCACAGGTCGGTGGTCAGAGGGATGATGGACAGCGGAAGATTCTAGCCAGCTACGCAGCCGAGCTCTGACCCAAGTTGCCCTCCAGCAGCGCCAGGCGTCAACGACGACGCAGTCCCTAGCTGCAGCAACGGCTTAGTCATTATCACAATCACGTGATACTAGATGGATCTGTGTGAAGTGTTAGTCAGCGAACCCAGTCCACCTGAATTCGCCAGTCCAAGACGGTTTGCCCGGATGCACAAACAAGGTAAGGCCGCAGTGGCATGATTGGGCCACGACGGCTGTCTAGAAGCAAGGCTACAGCCAGCCTGCTGCTGCCAACACCCACTGTAACATCACTGTAACAGGGTCGCGGTGAGTGCCCCAGGCCCGCTTCAGACCCGCACCAGGCAGCGAAGGCTTCCGATTGGGCAGCGATCTTCACCTTGGGGTAGGCCTGCAGCACGACGTGGAGAACTTATCGGCAGCCCCCCCTGTGCCTGGTGAGCCGTGAGTCGCCGATACTCTCCGCTGATAAGGTTGCCTACCTGAAAGTGCTGTGTGTCTCTAATGACTCCGAGGTACCATCCCTGGACTACCTATCGTCAACGGGTTGCTGGGGATGATGTGGGTGTGATTCACTGCCATGACATGGCACTGTACGCCGTACCGTGCCGATGAGCCTAAACCGTCGTGCCTCCAACTGGCCTTACTCTCCATCTTCCCGGCATCATCTGCTTCACATTCATCTCGTTTCCACACTTCCTCCTTGACTTAACCTTGCCAGCTTTCTCTCAACGTCTCTTCTCCTTTGGTCTGAAAGCTGCCCGCCTCTTTATCATCTTTCACGATTACTTGGCTCTGCACCTTGGTCACCCCTCCTCTCTATCCTCATAGCCAGCTGACTGTCCCCTCACTCGGCGTCATCTCGTCACCCGAACTGGTCCCGTCAAATAGTCTGATAAGCAACACTTTCAGTACTATCTCAGCAGCCATGTCGTCGTCGATCAATATCCCAGCCAAGCCGTCTCCAGCTGCTAGGTACGACCAATCGCCTAAGGCTGCTGGCAGCTCATCAGGCAGCTCCTACTCGAGCTCTCCGTCACCTTCAACGCCGTCCTCAACATCAAGGGCTGAATCCAGAATGCTGCATGCACGGAGGCCCAGTCTTCTAAGTATGTTAATATCCCCGCCTTTGGCATTACTGATACTGGAGCTGTCTGGTGTCGGGGCTAGCGGTCAGTTCCGACTCCATGTGTTTGCTAACTTGGTTCCATAGGCTCCGCGCTTTCCAAGGAAGAATGCACTGTCATCAACATTGGCACGCCTGATGGCCCACCTCGACTGGTAATAACATTCCTACTCAATCAAGGTGCTATACACATTGACGAGGGCCGTACTAATCGCTGCTGAAGATCTCATACCTTTCTTCTAGCCAAGGCTTCGTATGGAACCCTGGTAAGTACAGAATGTCTGTTGTAACCGTTAACTCTTACTAACTGAGATGATGAAGAGATCTTCCTCCCTTCCTATGTCGATTGCGATTACGTTCCACTTGAAAACCGATGCGATCCCGTTCACGAGATCTACATTAGTGACGAGGAATTGAGAAACATGCTTCCGCATTAGTTTTTCCCGTTTCTTATCGCCACGGACGGGTCAATGGACATGCAACATCTAAAGTCGATTGCTTCGTGAGGGGCTTATGTGCGGAACCTCATGCTATACCTTCTCTTATTATTTTTGTTGTGATTATACGGCGTCTCGGCAAATGCGAATTTCATCACAGGGCTACGGAAGTTTGTATTAGCCACGAAAGGGGAAACCAACTGTTACTTTTCGGCATGGAGTCAACTGGATGGACCGGAATGGATTTAATTACGACGTGAACAGGGTGTAAAGCCCTTTGACTGGACTTTTTGAGCAAGGAAATTTGGAGCAGTTTTCATAGGCCTCGATATACAGGGCCACCGTGTCGCCTGGGATTGATTGCAAGATATGGTTGGCTGAACAATGAGGAGCTTTAGGAGTTCTTAGACAGTGTAAATTTCACTCCGTATCACTCAGGCTATGCGGGTTGCGTTATGTGATTGTGATTTAAACTCGGGATGTTCTCTCACCGCCGGCTTATGAATGAGACTAGCTTGTAGTGAATAGTTTGCATCAAAGTGCATGTCTCTCAACGAAATGGGCGATTGAGAAACCAAGAGATTGTTTTCTTACTGGACAATTACCATGTTCATGTAACAACCACTACCAGTAAGTCAGTATTTGGTAGTAAGGAGTGGCGTTGTGGATGCACCATCAGTACAGTAGTCTGGGTGGGTGCGGGGAAAGGTCTTGAAGATTGAAACCATCGTTTGAGGCAGCTCCAGCCACGTTCTATTCTGGGCTGGCCGGGCCAAGAGGGGAGCATAAACCGATCCTAGCCCGCGATGAAACGATGATACTTGCACACGACAAAGGATACATCACAACCCACGGCATATGTATGGGAAAATGCAGGTATCCAAATAGCTACCGGTTGTAATCTAATTATGGCCTACCTGTGAGAAATCCCAAGTCTAATCTCCAAATGCGCACACATTTTTTTCCAAATCACTGAATGACTTTGTCCATTTCCTGTGCAAGGTCCAAGTTAAGCCTTGGGTGCCTTCTCTATCTCGCGCAATCAGGCGCGCTGGATCATGGCCTCACGGTCAGGACCGGTGCCGATGTACTTGATCTGCTCAAATTAGCAATCGTGGTGCACGCTAGTATGCGCGCCGACTTACCTTGACTCCGACAAATTTCTCGATGTACTGCTGGTGGTCAGCGCTACTGTTCGTTATACTGGATTAAGTGAATTTGCTCACCTCAATATAATCGCGAGCTGCCTTGGGGAGATCATAGTACGTCTTAGCGTTGGTGGTCGGCTTTTGCCAGCCTGGCATCTCGTGATAAACCACCTCGGCTCGGTCCAAGATGTCAAGATCCGCAGGGTAAGAGTCCAGTTCCTATCCAAACGATTAGAGTCTCCACAACCTATCAAGATCTCGTTGCCATGACTGACCTCTCCGTCGATCTTGTAAGCGATGGCGATCTTGATCGTTTCAAAAGTATCCAAAACATCGAGCTGCGGAGCGTTAGAGCGTTTTGAAATATGTTACAAGCATGCTGTGGGCACTGTCTACCTTCGTGAGATTCAGGCTGGTGTAGTAGTTGATTGAGTTACTGTAACGAGTAACTACCAGATCTGTGTGTGTTTGTCAGTGTTTTTCCCACTACGCAGAGAATTGAGCCTATGCGTACCGAGCCTAATACCGGGTCAATAAAGTCTGCCAGCAGCTAAGAGCCATCATAAAAACTCACCATCCACATCGGCGTCTGCGGCCAGTCGATGTACCCTAATTTTGTTAGCGGTAAACGTTCGAAAATTCTATCGCGCTTGGGGCCTCACCCATTCGCGTCCGATCTCTTGGAGCTTGGTACCAATTCTGTGGTTCATTTAGCTTCGTAGTGGCTTCACAATGGTACTTGTGACGTACTCTTCGGTATCTTCGGTCTTGAAGGCTCCCGCCCCGACACGGGTGGTATCTGTTGCCAGTCAGTAGTGAATTACGGCCTTGGAACAATCGACTTACAGGCCTTGACCACTCCGACAATCTCTGTGATATTCTTTGGGTTCAGTGTGAGCCCCCCAATAATACCAGCAAGCGTAGTACTTGAGGAAGTGACGAACTGTAGTTATTCATAAGTATTAGTGCAAACTAAAAGGTCAAGTTGACTAAAACCTACTGGGTAAGAGCCATAGTCAACATCTAGCATCAGTGCCTGTTCAATTGAGAACAAGCACAAGCGCCAGGTCCCAGAACCCCTTTCCTTCAACGGAGACTTGACTAATATCGATCTACCAGTATCGCACGTGGCGCAGAGATTTGACGTGGAAATGA
Source organism: Zelopaecilomyces penicillatus (assembly GCA_005765155.1). Lineage (NCBI taxonomy): Eukaryota > Fungi > Ascomycota > Sordariomycetes > Hypocreales > Pseudodiploosporaceae > Zelopaecilomyces > Zelopaecilomyces penicillatus. Next base: position 5,610,969 of record VCCP01000002.1, read on the forward strand.
AGCCCCAGGATCATCTCAAGACAGGTTTTCTGAGCCCAGGTTGTCTTGAACCTCGAGACGCCATAACTGAGTCTACTCCGAGTTGATCCCAGGCACCATACTCCATTAATTTGCCATTCAACTGCACTAACCACGTTTGACAGCAAAAAAAGTAGATGAGTAGAGGCCAAGTCTCCATATGGCAGCTGGATCCTGTTGAGGCGTGAACATAGTGCACCTAGTTACAGCGCAGACCCCTTGTTGGGTTCCGCCAGTAAAGTGGTTACTCAAATGAGCAGTACGTTCCGCCTCAAGCTAAGAATCCTTCTGGGGCTAGGAAAGAGGGCTGTGAGACCATGGGCACGGTGCTCGTTCCCCCAATAGTCAGTACGAGTCGCATAGTCATAGAATGAGAGCCTTACGTTTGCGCCTTCGATCACGATTTTCATGTCACTCTCCTGTGCGGTTCTCATGAAGGATACACCATCCACGACGTACTTCCTCAGCGTCTCCCTGTACTCGTCGAAACGAGCTAGCTCGGCCTGGATATCATATTCCAATAGGTCTCCGAAGCGCTTTTGATAGCCATCAGCTAAGCGCCTTACCTTTTGCTCGAAAAGTTGAGCATTGAAAACGTCAGTCAATTTGATGCCGGCTCGCTGGGACAGATTAGTGCACAGTCTTCTCCCCTTTCATGGCCATCTCTTACCGCTCTGCTTGACTGATAGCAGGGACCAATGCCTATGGTGAACGTTAGAGCTCGTTGCTTAGACATCGTCGCTAACACGACGATAGCCCGATATTGCCCCCCGCTTTGAGACTTGGGAATTCTTGGAATGAGGTGATAGAAGAAGAAAATCATGATCTGGTATGAAATCCTGGGGGTAGCCTACCGCGTCTTGTTGTCCCGATAGCTGCGTCTGGGGTAGACGTCAGTTACTATTCCTCAACGACAATGTCGAAAACTATAGGACGGACCTCCAAGTTCCATCTCCTCGAGGCCATCCACTGCCATGTGTAGGTCCAAGAGAACATTGACCCTGTCAGAAACAAGGATCCGATCATGTACTGCGGTCAAGCCCTGAAAAGAATTAACAATTGAACTTGAATCAAAGAGAGAAACTCTTGTACCTTTTCCTCCAGCTCGCGAAGCTCGCTGAAGAAAGTTGGACTAGAGTACAAGGTTAGTTTTATTGGGATATTCAGTTGAGGCTAGTGAGCAAAGGGAGACATCAAAGAGATGCCGATATGATATTCGGGTTAAGAGTGGAGGATTATATGAAGACTAACACATGGAAAACTACGCCCGAACCGATGAAGTTCATGCTATAGTGCTTGTCAACCTCGCTGTTACCAGCTTGAATGATCGCTGTCTTTGACAAACCATTTTGGGTTGATCAGCCCTGAGGGCAAGAGGTGAAAGCTGCCTCTATCTTAGCAACCACATGGTTCCTCCACGTGTGTCGGTGCTCACCTATACGAAACTCCATTTACACTGTACATCTATTAGCATAACAATATATATATATATATATATATATATCAATCGACAAAAAACGTTCGACTAACCGCACGAGATGTCCAGCATTGGATCCACCCTATACACATAGTTAGCAGGAATTTCAGCGCAAATTTGTTGATTGGGGATTCTGAAGATCGGTGGAATCGATTCGTCGACTGGATTCTGCCTGCATGGTGCTTACCGCGGCTCGGGCACAGAGTTGCGCATCCCGGCACTGTATATCAACTAGCTTGCCTTTCTAAGTACGCAGTGTCGTTAGTGGTTGGGTGTAATCGGCTGTTTGGGTTGTTCCGAACACTCACGCCTTCGTCGCCTGTAGAAGTTCTGGTCAGTATAATGAAATCGAACCGATATCGGCTGGGTGTGGAGGAGGGTCATATCCCAGGTAAGGGAGAGAAACATACCCCATTGGGCCCCAAGAATGGCCGTGATGGTCATGTTGTGCAGTATCAAGTTTGGCGGTCGTGGGTGCCGTAGTTGTGATTGCAGAGAAGAAAAACTAGATACGATCCCGACAAAGCGACAAAGTTTTAAAGGCGCGACTGCTTCCGAATGGTGCGTCAGAGGCAGCCGCGCGATTTAGCGGGGTACTTGCAATATGCCCCTCCATCCCACAATCAAGTGCTTCGCCAGCGGAAAAGTACCGACAAGTCGGCTACTGGGTAGATGATAAGGCTCGTGCCTATTATGATCCTGGATCGCCTTTTCTGTATCTGATACCAAACTATCACACTGTGCTTTTAGGTCAGTACATACTAGTAGGCAACCCAACAGTCCACAGATCCACAGAAAACGGCACGCTACTAATGAAGACTGTGGAAGCCCAGTTCTTGAAAGATCGTCGAAAACTACTGTATTGAAGGCCAGTTTCTACACTAACAGTTAATAGTTATAATATCAAAGTGATATCATAGAATGACGAATCATCGGAGATTTCAAAGGTGGATGAAGATTTGGAGTCATGCAAGGCTACTGAGTTTCCAGCCAACTGAGGCACAGTGTCCGAGATCGCTCCCAACAAGCCACCCCGCCCAATGCGCAGGGCAACGGTTTGTGGTTTGTGTGTTTCTGTCGTGAGGTTGAAGTACACGGTGCATACTTCTAACGCCTCAACCATGGCCATTCGTGCACAATCATCTCCGCCCATTGATGTTTTCCCCTTACTTTGCGCGGTGCGACTCTCTTTCCCAGCCAGCAGCAACGCCATCTCCCCGTTGTTACGTAGCATTGCCATTTTAAGGGTCTAGCATCGCCCAACCTCCAATTGAGGCCATAAATCATTGCTGACTGGGTAGTCGCCAGAGACCGTGCCTCCGAGGTTACCCACCACCACGATGAGACCGACATGCGCCCAATGCGTTCACAGACTATCAACGTGCTCAGGCTTTACTAGCTTAGTTGGTGGGGAAAGGTCGAACTGTGCAAGACTTGTGCGAATACGTACTGCGGTGCTGCCATTGCTGACATTGCTGCCATTGCTGTCATTGCCGACATTGCTGGCTCTTGCGGATGAGCAAAACTGACGTAGCCGCTTTACCGCTTTGGGCTTCCGTATTCGGAGAAAACTAAGCCGAGAGTCCAATTGGCTCTCACTACTTAGTACCTATGCTAGGTATCTGAGACCTGCAGCAACACTGTGCGATGTTAGTGCCGAAACTCACTCCTCACTCGTTGTGGTACAGATATGAGAATACCAGGTTAGTACCGCAAGACAACTTTGCAATACAGTATTATGTCTCGACAACTCTGTTCAAAGATTGTGCACATTAAATACCCACAATTAAACCTATCATATACGTCTTTAGGAGCACATCTTCATGTTGTACACTTCATTTTTCATACACAAACAAGCCATCGCAGGTGCCGCCTCATGCATCGATAGTACCGGTAGGTGCGTGTCGATATATTAGCCTGCTTTAGTGATAAGGATTGAATCGGTTGTTATCTGGCGCCCCACGTACCCCAAACAAACCATCAGAAATTCAACGCGACCAACGCGATCCACCTTACATCAGATCCAGGCCGAATGTTGCGAATCCCGTCATCACCCTCCCACCACTCACTACTGGTCCTAAATCGCCATCGCTTCGCCCCCCCCCCAAAAGAACATATCTCTACAGCCCATTGAACTGGCGATGAAGCGGCCGCCCACGGGCGCAGGTGCACCTTCATCAACCACCCCTTTCGAATCATAAACTACCCTCCTCCACGAGTTGAGCAGCGCAGCGCAACCGCCGCGCGCCATCCGAGCCCGCCAATGGATTCAGACTCCGTTGTCTCGCAGGTCCAGCGGAAGATTGAGCTACAGAGCCCCGAGGATCTCGCCTACCTCATCACCAATGTGCGCAATGCCGCTGCTGCGAGCCTAAACCAGACGTTCCCCCACGTTGAGGGCCCTGATGGAGGGGAGGATGAGATGCGCACTCAGATTGAGGCGCTTGTAAACGAGGTAATATGCGGAAAACATAGAGTCGAAGCTTCTTAACTGGTTTTTGCTCTTATCCTTTGTTTTATCCATCTAGATTAGCGCGCGCAATCTTGTAAATCCTATTTAGCTGACAACCACTCTTGCTCTATTCAGTACATTGACAAGACATTTACTCTTGCTTCCCCCAACCTCACCATCAACGGCATGCCCGTCTCGGCCGAATCTTTCCTCAGTGCCACCACCCCGGTGCCAGACCATGTCTACGAGCCCTTCGATACGCGCAAGCGCCGCCAAGTCGCCGATCTCATCACCCAGGAGGAGAAGCTTCTCGAGGACGTTGCCGCCCTGAAGCGCGCTGTGCCTGCCAAGGCGGCCGCAGAGCATGCAGAGCGCATCCGCGCCGCTGTTAAGCTGGATGAAGATGAGCTCCGGGAGCGTGTGGAGCGGACGGTCGCTGCAGCCGCCGCCCAGGAGACGGCTCCTCAACTGGGCGTGAACGACCTGCCAAGGCAGGATGTGGTCGAGACTGGGTTCAGGAGTGCGGTACAGGGACTGGGAAGGTTGAAGAGGGATATGCCCGCCGTGGTGGCCAAGATGGAGAGGGCGAGGGTTGCGGGCGAGTATGCAGCTACTGCGAGCCGACGATGACACAGGACCGGATGGAATGCATATCGAATCCTTTTTATCAATGGAGTACAGGGACCGGAATTTTCTTCATTCCACCTCTTCTTTTTACACGACATATTTCGTCAAAACCGAACCGGACGATTTCAGGCGCTGGGCAGGAACAAGGTGTATTTTCATTAGCATCAATATTTGCAAAAGAGCAAGAATCATGGGAAAGCGTTGTTGGTGCGGCACCTCTGCATTTAACTCTTAGATAGCTACATTCTGGGGATATAAATGTTAAAATCTTTGGTTAAAACAGAGCAGCAGCTGATATCAGGACCACACATACAACCCAAGTCAGGTCCTTTGTGTCTAGACTTTATTGCCTGCCCTATTGCTACCTCTCTAACTTGCTTTTCCCATTTTTTAACACTATAAATGAGGCTCCCTCCCTACTTTGTTGCAATTATTAACATGTCGATCTAACCTGGAACGAGGGTGACAAGCCAGTAAAGCCGTCCCTCTGCTATCCTCTCGGCAAGGTGTAATGAAACATCGTCCAGCTCGTTTATGCTGCAATCGTATCCTTGGCACCCTCCTTCTCAGGTGCTGGGGCTACCTCAGTACCGGCCGCGGGTGTCTCAATAGTGGAGCCCTGGTTCTCGATTGTAGCAGCAGGATTCTCCTTCTTCAATTCCCACTTAACGGGCTTGGCCCATTCAGCTTCATGCCACGGCCCTGCGTCGCTGTTCTCGCAACCCCCTTCGCACTCGCAGGTTCCACCAAATGCCTTGGGCAGGTTCTCCGCAGGAATTTGCTTCAGGATCTCACTCTTATAGCCCGAGCCTAGGATATTGATCTTTGCGACGGTAACGGGGTCAAGCCAGCCCTTGACGACGCTCCATACGGTGGAGAATCCCCATGGCGCGTTAATCATATAGAGCTTGCCAAGACGCTCGGGATAGTAGTTTTGCGAGATGACTGAGGCTTGACGAACATAGGAGTATACAGAAGGCACTTTGGTGAGGGTAACACCCTTGAGATCCATAATGGTGCAGCACGTCTCCAAAAGACTGCCAACCTTACGAGAGCAAGCGGGGAGGCGAGGGTCGGCGACACGCTCGTATTCAACTGCCAGGTTATCCAACATGCGTTCAGCGGTCGTGATTTTGTACATGGCAGTCAAGTCGATAGCGCCCAAAGTCTCGATGTAAATGGGGCGGCCATCCTGTTGAGTAAACATGTTAACCTTGTAACACTCCCAAACAGAAACCGGGAACTCAAGAGGGCACTCACAATATCGGTCTTGTGGTAGAACTGCTTGTAATACGCCTCGAGCGCACTCTTTTCGGGATAGTCCCAGATGGGGACATTCTCGTCAAGCTTGGTATCTTTGCGCCACTTCTCACACTCAACAAACCTAATGGCGGTAAGTAATTGGATGATTTGGTATAAGTCACCACAACGTGTTTATCTTACATTTGCTTGGCCAAAGTGACGTCAAACTTTCGAGCTCGCAAAAACCGCAGCTATCATCCCATAGCGTCAGTCATTTTTGGTCTCAACGAGCTGAGGCCATCTCATGTGGAGATCAGTGGACCATACCAAAGTCAAAGTGTCTAGCCGCTCAGTGTAACCTTCAGCCTCTAGCATCATTCGGAACTGGTGGAGCGTGGCAATCTGCAAGTCAGTCAAATGACCAGGGTGGCCATCCTGGGGATTTTTAGCCTGTGATGGAAAGTCATAATGGTCGTATTTCTCGTTGACATCCATGATGGCGGGGAAGTTGAGCAGTAGAGAGGGGGGAGGGTTGTTGTTCGAGGCGGACTGCAGTGCGAAGAGAACAGCTTCAAGCGAGAGAGCTGCAAAGTGGCACTTTGAGTAGAGCAGAAGAAAGAAAAAGGCAGATGAGGAAAGGGGAAAAGTTGGCCAAGAGCGGTAATGGGTTGGAAATGTTGGAGGAGGTCCCGGGGTTGGGAAGGCTTTAGGTGTCTGTCGGCCGTGTAATTAACGGCGTGGCGGTATTCTTCGGCCTCCAGCTCCTTCATTGGCTTCTACTGGCTAGGTACTCCGTACTGGGCCACCACTTCTCCTCGCCTGTACGGGTCTCTACAGAGGTCTGCCCACTATTAATTACAATCTATGGGCACAAGTCACCTACACAAAGCAACCTGGAGACAGGCCACAGCTTCGATCTGGCGGGACTTTTCGTCATGGGTGTCAAGCCACCCTGCCTAAAGGAGACTAGATGCGGGACAACAGTGACAGTTGGTTTTGCTAGGGGAGCTTTCCCATGTGAGAAATCACATGGCGATAAGTCAATATGGCGATAAGGCGATGAATCTTCAACGGTAGGCGACAGCAACCGATGCGTGATGGCCCGCAGGGTTCCGAGGCTTTTAGACGCCTGCGAGATCAATGATGAGGGCCTCTCCGCAGCGAATCACGGCCAATGTCGTGCGCCAACTCCACAGCTCCGCCGCAGGTCGCCGTCCGCGGCGCTCCTTTCATCTGACAGCTCCGGCTGGCCTCCCGCGCAAGAGGAGCTTCTTCACCTCTAACCCATACCTGTCTCAGGGTGTCGATGACTCCAGACACGACTCCGAAGCATCTCCAACTGAGTCGCAGCAGCAGCAGCAGCAGCACCAATCCGGCACGTCAGCAGCAAAGCGAAAGCCTACACGATCAGTCACGGCCAAGAACTCTCTGCGCCGCGTTGCCATCATTGCACAACAGCCGAAACGGGGATCTGATGGCAGGGCAGGCGTAGATGATGGAGATGTTGACCAGTCCACATTGGTTAGTGCGACGTGCATTGCAGAGGCCTTTGACATGCACCTGGTCACGGAGATTCTTTCCTCACATGGTTTCGCTATTAATCCCGACGGCACGAGCTTCGAAACCACAGAGGTAGTCCACGCGAGAGGGGTTAACGGCGGCGACATATTTGTCTTTCCTTCTGGAACTATTGTCACATGGTCATTACCCCCAGATGTTGTCACAAAGCAGATACTGCGCGCCGCTGAAGACCCTCATCCGGCGAGCCTACGTGAAGTCGAGGATCTGGAGTTCACAACAGACACTTCGCGGGAAACTAGTACGCTCAAGGGCGACATGGTCGTGCTTGGAACTCGAAGGGAACATAAAGAAGGGGACACGCTTGACACCACACTGGCCAAGATTGCATTCTCTTCTGGCTTGGCACGGAGCACCAAGCTCGCTGTTCTCGAAACCACTCTCACATCTTATTTCGAAAGCACTCGGAATATACCCGCCCTTCTCTCACAGGGAACCGGCGTCCCCCTAGGCAGGAAATTTATTCTCCAGAAGACTGGGGAACTGCTCAGTCTGCGAGCCCGTCTAAACCACTACTCCGAGCTTACTGACTCGCTGCCGGACATCTTCTGGGACAGCAAGTCCGAGCTCGGCCTGGAGGGATATTATGACCAGGTGGGCCGGGCCCTAGATGTCAATGTTCGCATTCGCACGCTCAACCAGAAGATGGACTACGCTCAGGAAATCGCAACTGTGTTGCGCGAGATGTCGAGCGAGCAGCATGGAACTCGCTTGGAATGGATCATCATTGTACTCATTGCTGTTGAGGTCATATTCGAGGTGAGGAGGATCGTCATAGAATGGAGCCAGGAGAGGGAGGCAGCTGAAGAGATGGCAAAGGAGTCATAGATTTCTTATTTTTATTGTGTATAACTTAGATGCGGCGCGATGTGGCTTGGCATTGGCTAATTAAGCTTCGGCTGGACCGAATGATACCCCCAACTCTGTACTATATGCTGTATATATCTGTGTATAACGACTAGATGGCCATCTTCGTTCTTCATTTTACGTCTATTTTTCTTGCAAGACTCCGTTGACTCATATCACACTTAACGAGCGCCTCTACTAAGTCTTTATGGCGAATAGCACTGCCCTCTCCATCTAGAAGCTTCCAGTGACATTACTCACTAGAACCCCCCTTGCTCGACAAGTTGGTGCAGAATGTTATACCTATTCATTCATTCATAATAAAATACAATTACATCTCTCCGTATATCATTACAGCCATAGAGAAGAAATACCGATATATTACACTCGGAGCTACAATCAATCGCCTTACCGCCATAGGCGCGAACTGCTGTACTGAACTGGGCAACGATCGAAACAACAGCAAGGCACTATGTCAGTAAGAAGACAGCTGAAGGACGCTATAAGACGATTGAAATGCCCATAAATCGAAGCCAACATGGGGTATATTTCAAAACAGAGAGATCACACCATAGAGTTCATTGTGCTTGCAGCGGCTAATCAATGCCGATTATTCACCCCACCATTTCTGACGGGTCAACTCCATTTCTAGCTCTGCGGAATATCTGTCGAGGAATTTATCAAGTTGAATCTGCCAGTCTGTTGTCGTATTATTGCCACACCACGTAGAGGTATATTCCTAATAGTTTGGGTACTAGCTAGAAAACTCCCAATCTGAAATACCCACAACTTTATCAAGATATTGGCCGGATTTAGGTCACTATGGGTAAAAACTGGCGCTGGCCATGAGCTGTCATGCATATATACCATTTGTTTGAGTCTTTGGTGTTCTTCCTCACATGACACACTACCACCCTTGGGAAGTTGGAGGTCATGTCTAAGCCACAGGTGAAATTCCGGAATTGATTCAAAAGGACCAAATCGGGGGAATGCACTGGGGATACGTGAATCACGAAGGGACCCCCGCGAGCAACTTTCTACTGCTATACCTGGGGGCCGAAGTGTTCGTAAACACACATAGAAAGGCAAGTTGCATGTCCCGAGAAAAGAGCCCAAAACCTAGTAGAAGATGCATTTGCTGCATCAGGGGATCATCTATTGTAGTTTTGACTACCAATTATAGGAGCATTATATACATCCACAAACAGGACCTGAAATGGTATTAGGTATGCCTGCTGTACTTACAGAGCACATGTCTATACAAAGCGGGGGGGTAGTTACTTCATGTCCATATACAGAAATAAGAATCGCTGTGTATACAGCCATAACTTGTCCAAAATAAAACAAAAAAACAGTCATCTTACAGTTCATCATGAAGCGGAGAAACAGCCTGAAACTCACGAGCTTTTTGCGTCTTGAGTGGTCTGAACTCGATTATAAAGTTGCACTTTGATACCGACCGCTTGCGACATGTGGGTGCAGTTTCATCATCTGAGAATGAACCAGAAGACAATGGGACCTCTGTAGTCGCTTTTGAGCCTAGCTTTGAGGGGATATCAACATCTTCGCCGGAACTACTCTCAACGCTCGAGTTGGCTAGGATATTGCCATTGTTCAATGACGTAACCCAAGCCTCCCTGATCACGACTCCAAAAGCAACAGCCACTTCTCTTGCCACGCTATTCCCAACAATCTTGTACTGTGTTGGAGGGTTACCCAACAACACATCGTCATCTCGGAAACCCTGAGCTCGACGAGCTTCCATGATCGTGAGTACTCGGTCCTCTTCCCAATGAAGCTGCCGTCCGTTTTTGGCATCCGTTGGGTGCTGGGAAGTCACAATCGTTTCAATCAGTCGGTTGGGGAACATTCGCCCATACGCGCCTGAATTGGCACTGATGGGGTGTATCGCCGGTCCTTGGCGAGGGGCCTCATCTTTTTCAATTATTCGTGGGAAAAGGGAATGCTCTGCCTGGGTGAGAACACCAGAACCAGCCTTTTTTTTGTCCATTCCGTAATATGCCTGTGCAAAATTCATGCCCCAAGGTCGCTTGGGAATGAGGCATATCCGGGCTCGAACAGCCCGGGTTATCCCCAAAGAAACGCGGTGGTCCGGATATGGCACGCAGATATCCGGCTTCCCGTCGTATATGGGTGGAAGATCCTTTGTCGCTTCAAGCGCCGAAGTGAACTTGAATGGGGTTGTGTGAGGCATCTCACGGACAGCCATAGCCTCGCCAGTAGGTAATAACCCAACAGTGAGAGACTTGGTAAGAGGGGGGTGTGAGTGCGTCATAGGCGGCCTCTGTGGTAACTCAACTCCGGGAGCAGCAACCATGACGAAGATGCGTGATCGACGCTGCGAAGCGCCACATGATGAGGCATCCATGAAGAAGAACTGGGTCTGATACCCTAGTCCGACAAGCGCACAAATGACCTGGCTGAATACATCTTGGTCTCGATCTACTTTCTTATGTATAATGCCCGGAACGTTCTCCAAAAGAGCATATTTGGGCCGGTAGAGGTCGACAAAGGACGCAAAGGCCGCTACCAGTGACTGATTCTTCCGCTGTTGTATTGTTGTCCTGTCGTTGGTGAGCCGAGAGAAGCCAGGGCAGGGGCTGCCGCCAGAAATGAAATCAATATCACCAATCCGTGGCACATTGTTTGAGAATTTCCCCTCTATAGCACAACGTTGCAAGTCATCGATGGATCCCAAGAAAGGGTGCACCTTTTCTGGGTCCTGTACGTTTGCCATGTACGTATGAATAGCCTTGCTGTCGTAGTCGTTTGCCCACTTCATCTCAATTGCTCCACCATCCTCTAGTCCTCTTCCGAAATTGCCTCCTCCACAAAAGAGATCCATTCCGCGGAGCCTAGGGATGTCTTCCTGTAATGGGTTGTATCCCTGGTGCAAAGATGATGGGACCATTTCCAATGGCACAAAATTCCGTTTACCATCTTGATCAAATGCCTCTTGGTGTGTGATATAGAAGAAGTTGCCTACCCCGTTGCGGTCATAAGGCGTAGGGATTTCTTCAGCAGCAACAAAGGCTCTGACAGTACACGGTCCTATGATGCGCTTGTGTGTCACTTCCACGAACTGCTCACTGTATACAACTTCGTTGGAGTGCGCATGTGGACAAGATAAGTCGATATTGTTGCGACGCAGAAGCCGTCGGAATCGATAAAACTCGTTGCCCTTTTCACTAAAGTGGGCATCGAATTCGCAGGGCTCAGAAATAGAACTTTGGAGGTCTATGTGCAGTAGCCAAGTCGTTCCTGGTTGATATCTCGGCACAGCCGTCGGCTTTGTAGGTTGTGGCATGGTATGCTGACAATGAAGATGTGTTGACTTGAGAGTAATCCACCGCCGCTGTTCATGAACATACGTTTGTCTACAAAAGAACTCGGCCTTCGTGGCAGATGTGCCGCCAAAGTCGACTTCGTGAACTCCAAGGATTTCAGGCTCGTCAATTTTGGACCTTTCGGAACAGGAACAGTGATCTGAAAGAAATAGCTCATTATTCCAAGGATACTTCATAAGACCGCATATAGTATCAGCAGGTCGGTAATACCACACGACATCAAACACTCGCTTGCCTCGTTTATTGATGTGCACTTTCTGCACCAAAGCGAACCACCGGTCGTCATCAGTGGAAGATTGTGAGATCTCCCGTCGCCACAATGTTCCTGACCCCTCGGCATCTCGGTGTGTTGAGATGGTGTCACCTGGCTTGATTTCTTTGATCCGTTGCTCTGGCGCTACTGTTATCTTCTTCGCATGATCGTGCAATGATGAAGGAAGCTCTAGATGGCGCCTCTGAATTAATTTGTGGCGCAATGCCTTGGTTTCGGCGCTCATAGGCACAACCTTGAGCCGATCTCCGAATGGAAGTTGAGCAAAACAGTCATAAATATACTGCGTGACTACAGTAGGCGGATGCAGAGTCTGAGGCGGCGCCCTGTAGCGGTTGAAATCCCAAATCTCGGCCCAGATGGTGTGATACTCTGTCTTTTTGTAATCCAGTACTCCTATAGCCTCTTTACGGAGAAACGCGATGTTGGCTACCACTGAACTTCGAAAGTCTTCGTTGGAGCGTAGGTGTAACCAGTCAAGAATTGCTGGGGCATTCTTATGCGCCCTCTTCAGCCATGTCGCAAACTGACTCCGGAAATGATGGATAGTAACTTTGCGGTGGCCGTTACCCATCACACGTAGGAAGTCTACGAAATGCTTGGCCAAGTCCGCGACCCATAGGAATGGCGTAAAAAAGCGAGCATACTCGCTGGCCGGCTTCCCTAGTCTATAATATAGCTCACGTTTAGAGGTGAAGTTGAGACGTGACTGCAGCCATACATGGCCACGCACAGTATGCTCCTGTAGTGTTCCATGGTTCCCGATAGGCATGCCAGCAATAGCAACTCGACGTACATATACCTTTGTATCTCTGACACTTAGGACTCCATCAAAGTACCACGTCTTGCCTTGTTGTGTTTTAATGTGAAGATGGTGAAGTGAACGCATTTCTTCAGGGAATCTTTCCAGGTCGCAGTAAATGGCAAACTCATTTAACTGAAACTCATCAGAGTCAGTAAACACAGATGCACATTGCCGTTTTTGCGCTGCCAAGAGTAAATCCACAGCCGATTGCTCGGATACGATGGCGATACCGCCGGGAGGCTCGAACGGCTCATAACATGATTGAGGCGAGAGTAACACAGAAGCTGGTATCTCAACATCAATGGCGCTTGTAGTTAAATGAGGCGTTGGACATTTGGATTGCGGTGGTGTAGTATAAGCCGCGCTAGTATGCTTCTCAACACTGTGCTTCATGGAGTTTGGGCCAGAGGATAAATCCGTCTCCTTTAGCAGTGGCTTGTTCTGAGACTGCTTGACAGGGGCAGTTTTAAACGACTGTGTCGAGTCATTTGTGCGATCGAGAGGGGTAAATATATCATGCAAAGGGTCATCGCCAACGACTTCTCCTGTTTGATCTGAAACCCCATCGCATTCAGCCTTCTCAAAGAGCCCGTCAAAATGCCGATCTAAATCCCCAAAATCGTCTAAACCCTCGGGAAAGACACCTTCAATGTAATCCATAACGGGAATGATGAAAGAGCTAATCAATACGTCAGCACCAGTCATGTTGTGAATGGATGAATGAAAAACCAGTATCTTACCGACGTCCGTAATAAACCTTCTATCTTTTCAAAACGTCATATCCAACTCAAAAGCATCGCACAAGCGAGAGGGGGGGAGCTAATGAAATGAGAACTGGAAAAGCGAGGGAGAAAGGCTATAAAAAACAAGGCAAGTCGGCCAAGATCCTCGATACAGAGAAAGCGGTATGTGTTGGGATTTAATAAGTGGGTTTCATTGTTTGTTTAAGAAAATGAAGGACAAAACATGAAAAAGCATAGAAGCTCTGATAGCCGCCGAAACGTGACTTGAAAGGGGTTGAAAGAAGGTGCAGAAGATTGAAAGTCGAGATGTGTTGCATAGGTAGGTAGGTAAGACGAAATGCTGGGGCAGCTGCACACAGCTGGCTGACTAGGTATGCGGAAGGGTTCTTGCCAAACCCTTGAACCGCTAACACCACTGCACTGGTGTTTTTCGTTCACCTTTGCGTGTCAGGGTCGGCCGTCTTCTGGCGCGATTCATTTGCGGCGCGAGAATGCTTCTTCTTCCAGATAGTGGTGAATGGTGAGCCAATCATAATCCATGCCACGCCCTGCACTGGCAGGTCCCAGTTCAGATTGGGTGGGTCGCATGGCTGGCGCCCATGGAGATTCCCATTGGTCAAAATGACGTAGAGTGAATCCGCGTTGTCGGACCTGCATCGATGCTCATGGCCAATTAGAGTACAGGCATATGTTGATGAATGGAGTGAAGCCCACCGATTTTCAAGCTTTAGTATGAATTAGCTGAAAAATCAGAAACTTTACAAAGGAGATAGTATTCGACAACTCGATTAAAGTTAGCATTCTAGCTTAAATAGTCATCGAGAAGTTTTTGCAGCGAATTCAATATGGTAGCTGATACCAGTTTGAATTCACCAGAACCAATGTCTACATCACCAACAACAAGCACGTACTCCATTGGAACTACCACCCCATTCACATATTGCAATGCTTGCGAGAAATCGCACAGGAAAAACAACAACAAATAAACATGCCTCCAACCCGCGCCCATGTATGCTAATTCCACCTTCAAACCGTAAATCGTTTGTACCCAACTGAGCCCCAGTCAGTCATTGAATGCTTGTCCCTCTATCTTCCATTGACTCCGTTTTTTCCTTGGTCCAAATCAGTTTCATCGCCTTCGGCGGAAGCGACTGTTGAATCCTGGACCCCCCTTCGCTCCATGGTTTCGGAGTTTCAGCCGCTGAAAGTTTGCATGTGCTAGTTCATTAACCTTTCTCGCTGCCTTCTTCACAACGCCGTCCTTTTGAGCTGTCTTCTTGGCTGGCTTCTTCTGTGGAGCCTTGGTTGTGGTATCATTATCATCCTCAAAATCAGCATCAGACTCGCCTGCGAGCTCTGGTGCTTTGGCAACTCGTTGCATTTCCGGAATCATGCCGTCTTCTCCATTTTCCTCCCCTTCCTCATCACCATCGTCGGCTATGTTCTGCGGCCGCTTGGTTCGGGTTGGCTTCATTCTAGATAGCCTTGTCGTCCTCTTCTGTCCCTTCTTCTTGAAGATTCTGAGTGGTTGACCATCTCGATCCAGCCGCTCATCCTCCCCAGGACTGTCATACATCCCTTCATCATCAAAGCCACCCAAAGGAAGCCTATGGGTCTGGCTGTCTGCAAGTAAGGGGTCTTCATTTGCTTTTACCGGTGGATTGACTGTGCTATGCCCCATTTCCTCGTTCTCAAGCTCCCTCAAAGCTTCCAAATCTTCATCGAGTCTTTCCTCTTCGACTTTTCTTAGACTGGCAACAATCTCACTCAAACCTCGAACCAGTGGTTTGCGTGGTAGTCGCAACGGAGGAGCATTGAACTTGATGTTTTCATCAACAGTTGGAAGTGAATGTCTCTTCAAAAAAGAAGGAGTATCAAACTGTAGCTTCGAGACTGACGTGGGTGTGCCACCAACTGATTGCTCATCTCGCTTTTTCAGCGGAGTCATAAACGAGTTCAGCATTTGGCGCTTGCTTGAGGACATTGGTGTGCGCCCAAGCTTGATCATACCGTCCTCTCCTAAGCTTCCCCTACGCTTACTAGGCGTAGCAAACGCATTATGGGTTCGGTTCTCCAGTGTGCTGCTTGCTGCCCCTTGCCTCGACGGTGTTCCGAGCTCTCGCTCTACCAGGAGGTCAAATAGACCCAGGACGTGACCATCCCTCTGAGGTGTTGGGCCAAGTGAGGTGATAGGCGCTGGACTGAACAGCTTTCTGGATATGGCAGGGCTATTCATCAACTCATCATCCTGCCCTCGGGGGGTTTTTGATGGAGTCTCGGCATATTTGGTTCGCTTGAGTGGCGTTACGGCAGGAGCAGTTATGACAGAGTCTGGTTTTCTTTTCTTCGTGTCGGATTTGAGTTTGTGGTCGTCTATAGCGGGCGGAGGGATTTTGCCAGCTAGAATATCGCGAATCTTATTGTAGTCTTTGTACTTCTGGGCTATGGCATGGTTAGCCTTTCAAGACCACGGCATGAATGGGTTAGCTTTGAAGTATTATCTCACCAATATCGAGGTTATTCTTGATGTCTTCTCGACCAGGCTTCTTGCCGTTGTGTGTCTTCGCCCAGTCACCCTCCCATTGCTTGAGAGCTGCCCGTACGTGCTTGGCCTTTGCTTCATATTTCGAGGTAGTAATGGCATCCATTATCACACCTAGCTCCCTGGAGCAAATGCTGCAGAACAAGACTACAGCGGCATAGGCATGAGCAGAAGCATCAATTGAGATGTCAGCGTTGTCATCAGTCAGTAAGCGCCATGGATTGTCAGCTCCGTGCTCCCTGAACACATGTACATTGAATGTCGAGTTCTTTAATGACGGAACGGTTGGTGCACCAAGCGTGGTGGGGAAAGTCGCGTGCTATAACGCGTCCATGTTAATTAGCCGCCAACAACCTCCCCTGCTCGTCCTGAATTGTGTTGCTAGGCAATTCAGGGTGCCCCAATAACGCCAGTATGCTCCCCACAGCGCTGTTTTGCCGCCCGGCCCCACTGGAACCTGCCCATCATCAAGATCGGTTCTCTGTTGCCGAGTGGTTTGTCACCCCACTACTCTGGACGTCAACTTTCCACTTTCGCCACTACATCCATTTCCACGTCGTTCCTGGTTGATAGCTCTGCATCTTCGTCTTTTCTTCTTCATTTTTGATATTATTTGCTCTTGAATCTGCCCACAAGACAAAACGCTAGAAGTCTTTGGCTGTCACATTATGCTCTGCTGTCATGGACACTGATGGAAACGCCGACAACACTGATCTGCAACGTCGTGTTCTCCAAAGCACCCTGGAGGAGGTGGCAGCTAGAGAAGAGCAGGCTAGCGAGTGTTGTGTCATCTGCCTCGAAGTAATTAGTGAACCCTGCGAAGTTCTGCCTTGCGGGCATTACAACTTCGACTATGTCTGTGTCCTGAGTTGGTTGTACGAAACACCATTATGCCCGCTCTGCAAAGGCCCTGTCTCCAGCGTACGCTATGGATCATCGGACAAGCCACACACAACTTTGTTTGAAGATTTGAAACTAAAACGAACTTATCCGCCACCATCTTCGACTCGAACTTTCCCCCCATCCCTCGACAATCGCCAAATCCGTCCCCCATTCCGCCGATCTCGGACACGGCCGCTTAGAGAGTATGGCCTTCCTGTACCGGATTTGCAGTCAGTTTCCGGTAGGCGAAAAGATGTGTACGCTCATCAAAGGTATTCGAAACACGTTGGCTCAAATCGTCTATCTCTATATCGCGAACTGACTCCTGTCTTGTTCTGCAACGATAACGAGCTTGTCTCGCGAGCACGAATGTGGATTCGCCGCGAGCTACAGGTCTTCTCATTTCTAACTATCGATGAAACGGAAACCATTATGCCCCGTGATGGGGAAACAAACTCAAGAACTGCACTGGAACGTCGAAGAGCCAACAACGCCGAGTTCCTGCTGGAATATATCATAGCCATCTTGAAGTCTGTGGATATAATGGGTAGTGCTGGTCAGGCAGAGGAGATGTTATCCGACTTTCTGGGAAGAGACAACACCAGGCTGTTCCTCCACGAACTGCGGGCTTGGCTAAGGAGCCCATTTACAAAGCTCGAGGATTGGGATAGAGCCGTTCAGTATAGCGACGACGAGACAACCATTGAATCAGGCACGCGTCAGAGCCGCAACCGCAGCAGGTACGCAAGCGACCGTTACAGGGATAGATATAAAAGAAGAGGGGACTTTTATCGTCCAAACAACACTACACGTGATTCTCGAGAGAAAGGAACATCGTCCAGATACGAACCTTATAGAAACAGAGGTGGTAATGCTAAAGCTAGGGCTTGAGGATTTGGCATGTCGGAAAGGGAAGCTGTACGGTTGCCTGAAGACAGCGGGCAAGAATGAATATGATACCCCCATGATAGCAGTCTCATCATGAATAATGAAGTGTACTAGAACCCAATACAAAATAGATTTTGTTGACCTGCAAAATTATAACTTGGTCACAACTTGCTTGTGAAAAGGAAGACATAATAAATCATTACAATGAGTATTTATAGGGCTACCTAGTTGAAGCAGCAATTCCTTCGGTTCTAATAAGGCTATTTGCGGATCTTTCGGAGCCCATCGTTCAAGATGGCGGAAGTCCGCCAACTCACATACGCAATCACCGCAGTGTGTAGACTAGCAAGTATTCTAGGCTGCCATTGTATATAAATCATCTCCTTCAATCGTGTTAAACTCTAGACTAAAATTTGCCTCTCTTAATTCCCGTCCTTCGTACATCCCCTGAACTAGCAGGCACACAAAGGCCTTTTCATCGACCACACAGCGACTAGCAATACCAGAAGCCTCGCATCCCTTGTAAGAATTCACATTGATATCATGCCCAACTACGACATCACAATCATTTCAGACACAGTGTGTCCACACTGCTACCTCGGCCGAGCCCGCCTCGACCGCACCATATCCCTCTTCCGCAAGACTGTCCCCGGCGCCTCAGCATCCACCTTCACCATCCGCTGGCACGCCTACCAGCTCAACAAAGACGCACCCGAGGGAGAGAAGCACTCCATTTCCATGCAAGATGCCGTGGCTCATAGATTCGGCCCAGGCCGCTTCGCCGCCAAGCAGGCTCGCATGGCGCAGCTAGGAGAGTCAGAAGGTTTCAACTTCACTTTTGCGGGCCGTATAGGCAACACGCGTGACTCGCACCGTGTTGTGCAACTAGGTAGGGCCAAAGGGGGCCACGGTATGGAGGATAGAGTTATGAAGGAGGTGATGCGTATGTTCTTCGAGGAAGGCGGTGATATCACGTCTTGGGCTGACCTGGTGGCGGCGGCGTACAAGGCTGGCATTCCACCTAGTGAGACCCGGCAGTGGTTAGAGGCAGGGATGGGTGGCGATGAGGTCGATAAAGAGGTTTCTGCGGCAGAGAATATGGGTGTCCACGGGGTCCCCAAGTTCGTCATCAATGGGAAGTTTGAGGTTGACGGCGCTGATGATGTGACTGCCTTCTTTGAGCAGCTCCTCCAAGCGAAAGAAAACGAAACTTGTTCAACGGTATAGATCACATCGCAAACAAAGCAGCTCTGTTCTTGAAATGAAATTATGCAACAAAAGCAGCATCCTCTTCTCGCTCTTCAGAAAAAAAAAAGGGGGGGGGGGGGGGGGGGGGGTAATTCCAAAAGAAACTTATCCTGAGACGTCCGTGTCTACATGTTCAATAGTGTACCCAAGTCTTTTTCCATCGTTCTAAGTCTTGTCTGCAGCTCCTTCTTTTTCACTTCCATTTGCCGTGCCTCCTCTTCCTCCCTCCGCAGGTCCTCTTCAGTCCAGATCCCGCTCGCCTCCTCGGGCTCTGCTGAGACTGCGTCGTCGTCGTCGTCATCGCCGTCATCCATCCAGCCTTTATTCATAGTTGCCAGCTGCTCTGACTGGTCGGAAACCTTGGCCTCATAGTAAGCCATGGTATTCTTTCCGTTGTGATATTTGCCTCGCAGGGCAGATATACGCTCCCTGGCTCCGGGCAACTCGTAGACACCACAGAGCTTCTCTGCTCCTCGGAGGAGAACCTCAACGTCAACGTCGCCCTTGCGGTCATTCTCAGCCCGCCGTAGCTCATCGTGCATCTCACCGCCGAGAACAGCTGCAACGGCTGTGTGCCGCCGAGGATGTGACGAGCCTCGGGTCGGGGGGCCTGTCGTTACCTCGCCAGAAGCGACATTGAAGACTGTCTGGCGCCGACTCGTGGGCTTGGCCTCTTTTTCGAGAGACTTCTGGGTCTTGATTGGTGCAGGAGGTGGAGGTGGGACAGAGAAGAGAGCACGTTCATGGGGTTCAGTGTCCCGAATCAAGGACGTGATGTCGTGGTTTGAGAGCAAAGCATTGGTGAAAATCTTAGGAGGCGGGAAGCTAATACACAGGAGTGAGCTTTAGTTGCAGCGTTGTTACGGAACATAGGTGTTGATTTACGGAAGAGAGTCAATGCCTTGACATGAGTACTTTATCTGCTCGAGATGAGCGGAGATGAGAGACATGGTAACGTCGTTGTGTGCCCGAATTTACGCGGTTGTCACTGGCGACAATCTCAAATGAAGGAGAAAAGGGCGTGAGAGTATGAGATTAAAGGCGACGGTGACTATGAGCAAGCTGCGCAGGGCTTGGTTGCAAGATGGCCCCTAGTGCAAACCGTGAAAGATGCTTCTGGGAATCGCAATGGATATTAAAGCTTCCGTTATTCTATCCTGTAGATAAGTCTTGCCGTGCTGGAAAACAACACAGACGAACGTTTCATCAATGACTAAACGGAAGGGGCAAAAGTAGCAACACCGCCCAACCCCACTGATAGACGATGAGCTAAGCCCTGTAATCACCAGCTCCAGCAGCGCTAACTTCCGTTCCAAGGTATTAGCTATTACAGTGGCGTATAGTGGAAAACCTCCCAATTTCCCTTCGTGCACTACGCGCCTAAGTACGGGCATGTACCAAGGCTCAGTTGCTTGAGTGGCCTTCAATGTTGATTCTACGAGAACTACATGTTCGAGAAGCAGAACAAATATCATCAACAAACCGTCTCTCTTAATCTATACTATCCTCAAAGCTATGAACTTATATGCCCATGACCTACACTCAACACAAGGACATGTACCTCCAAACTCCAGTGGAGGGGAAAAGAATTCCAAACGCATCGGTCTATAAGGTATCCATGAAAAAGAAGAAGAGAAGAAAATCAAGGCTGGTCATCTTAACATTGAGACGCAGCGGTCATAGTGCGATGTCCTCCGTCTATAGCAAGCTCAATCTCTCATTTACCAGTCTTGAAGCCATCAGCAGCATGCGATAATAGATCATATCCCGCCATGCGCTTGCTGACCGACTACTGCAGCTAGTAGAGTAACTTTTTTTCGTCCAACAATCAATAACAGTTCCTTACGAGGTATGTATCATCCTCTTATATCATCTTCATAACGTCATGCATCATGTGTGTCATTATTTCGGGTTGTCGTTGGGACACTGGTCATTTGCTGACAAGTCTCTGAGGGTGTAGTGTCCAAAAGATGCTGTCCAATGCCTCAGCTCGACTCCATTTCCATAATATCCATGCTGTAATATGGAAGCTCCTGTGCTAGGGCCAGTTCGGCCGCATACTCATCCTCACTCGAGTTGGGTTCTTCAAGTTCGTCAATTCGAGGCTCAGGTGGATCGTGGAAGAGTATGCTACTGCGATGCAATCTTTTCCGAAAACGTCGCGCACTTGAGCCAACCTCATTCACATCGGAGATCACCATATCGTTCTCATCCGAGTCACTCAGTTCGCTGTGTGTTCGCTTCCCAAAACTGCTGGACATGCTAACTCTTCGAATTCGTTTCAACTCCTGTCGTCTGCGTAAAAACGCTATCTCGTGAAAGTCGCCATCGGCGTTATCGGCCTCATTGTCCGACGTTTCATTACTACAATTGAGTTTCCTAAGATCATGCATCATTCCTTTGTCGAGGTCTTTGTGTCGAGACCTGGATCGACTTCGGTTCGACTCAATCTCGGTCGGGAACAGGACATCTAAGCCTTCGCATTCGCTATCCATAGGATCAACATCCTCAATCGTGAAGTCACAAAGCTCAGTCACGCTTGCAGAGATGACATCAGCCGGTATGTCTTGCTTAAGCTCGTCGTCATCGGCCACTGATGCTTTTTCAGATCCCAGTTCAGAACCGGAGTCTGACTCGGCTTCGGATTCAGATTCAGAGTCAGACTCTGCATCTGACTCTGAATCCGCATCCGATTCCTCAGACTGGGACTGTACAGACTGTTCGTCCATCATCGGGACATGGAGGGGATGAGCAGGCGAATTGGGTAAGCTAACAATGCTGGCACTATCTGAGGATTCATCGTTGGTTGAGTCCACTACCGCCTCCGAAGATGAGGATGAAGGGGAGGACCGAGGACTTAAAGACTCCAAAGGTCGGTAGCTAAACTGATGGCCATTCCCATAGGGTCGGATATTGGGATCCTGGGCTAGGGAATTGGCGTAAACGTAAAATGGTGATGGATTCTTCTTGCGGAAAAGGAGTGGCGAGGCTGTAGGCGTGTCGGGCGGTGACGCTGGATCAGCGGTGACTTGAACTTGTGGGAATTTCAAGTCCAGTGAGGCCGAGCGTCGCCGCAGATTTCTCCGTCGGGCCATGGTTCAAGGTGGCAATAATTGTTTGCTGGATTCTTTCAATGTATAATGTGCTTCGTGATATGTAAACGTATGTTTGAGATGATGGTTATGGGGATTTGAGAACCAATGGTTCAAAGTAGCCCTAGAAAACGTGCTTGGTCGTAATGACCTTCGAGTCTTGGATCAGCGTCGAGATAGGATGCTGTCAAATCGATCGTCGACCTCGAATTGTGTGGGGTAGTTTTGGTTGCAAGTGGCGGGAGAGGGAAAAAAAAGTTGCTGCGCGGGGGTTGCAAGCATCGGCGTCAAGGCAGCAGAGCAGGGGCACCAACACAACAGCAGAGCAACCTCAACGCACACTGCAATGCGCAATTCGGAGCGTGCCAGAAGCCGCGATGCGAGAATGGGGACTGCTCGCCAAACAAGGGTTCAGAGCCGTCAAGGAATCAGTATCCAAAGAAGGAACCTCCAACAGGGAGATGACGATATCCGGCTGGTGTTGGGGAGCATGATAGTATTTTGGCGGCGTCCTGGGCTTGGGTCGTCGACGTGTTGGCTACACCTTCTGGCACCCACACGGCGGAAATTTTTATTTTTCAGCGAGATGGGGAGAAGGTGGACAACGCAAGTAATATGCAGAGCTGACGGGTTGCAAGAGTTGAAAGGGTGAAGGGGTGCAGACTGCCTGGCAGATGCAGATGCTGGCGGCCAACCACCAAAAAATGCGGCGAGCAGATAGGAGCGGGACTAAGAGTAATATAAGGGCCGGCCTGGGCTTTCCAGCTGAGGCGATGAGGAGGAGCAGGAGACGAGCCACAAGCCGCTCTGCCAACGGCTGGAGGGGGCTTTAATAATAGAGGTGCAACCTTGGGGAAAGGGGAGGGCAAATGCGGCGGCCAGGGCTGGGATGGACTCTGTTTCAGAATCTGGAGAGCAGCTCTGGATCCTGCAAGCAACTTAAGGCAAGGTACCAGTCAGGTAGGTCTCTGGGGGCATAGGTACTGAAGGTGGCAATAATAGGTAATTGTTAGGCCAGGTACCTGATGTGGTCTGAGCCAACACCACGCAGCACAGTCTACCTAAATGAACAAGGCAAAAGGATGAATGGATGGGCTTAGAGCCCAGGCGGATGTCAGATGAGGCGAGGCGAGGCGAGGCGAGGCGGATCGACGCTATGGTGGTATGTAATGTAATAATAGCCACAATTACCCGTAGTGCTCCGTCCACGTATCTCGATAGGCAGGGCAGTTGATGATGTCTATTATGAAGGCGATTACCAAGCTCGCTCGCAATGCTAGGTAGGGAAAAGGGGGCGTGTGAGAGTATGCAACACAGCACCGTGTGCTGGACTGGCAGGTTTTCGTCACTTTGCACGGCTGGCAAGGAACAGCGGCCTGTTCCGGTCTTATACGAATGAATAATGTACCACAACAAGGCTGTACAGCGCTGTACCCGAGCCTGATTGACAGGTAGCCAAGCCAGCAGCAGCCCTTGACCCCAATTCAACCCAAGAATAACTTAAACAAGGCCTGACGTTGACCACCATCTCACCTGTATCCTGACTGTTAAGCTACAGGGCTAAAGTGAAAATTCTCCCCCCCTCGCAACCTCGCTTTGTTTCCCTCTCTCCCACCTCGCCTTTGAGTCACTCACTTGTGCCCAGCAGGCCCAGCAAAGCCGCCGCAGCCAGTCAGGCGTGTCCGGACATTCCTGCGGTCTGGACGAAGCATGTATCTGCCAGGCACGACGGTACATGCCTGCACACTAACTGTGCACTGCTGTACGAAGTACCCTCTGCTGCTCATACCCACATCTCGTGCAGGGCATCGTGCTTTAGTACCAGGTAGGAGGAGGTAGTCTTTGGGCAGCAATGCTCCTTGGACACCAGCCCCGTTAACGAACCCCCGTCCCAGTCTCATTTCTACTCTCTCAGCAAAGCTCATTCGCTTTCATCTGTGGAACAGCTGCGAGGCGTGAAAATTTTTAGACATATCAGATGGCGCACCGCCCCGTCGGCACGTTGAACGGCGCGTCCTCCCGCCCGCAACTGTAGCCAATCTTACGGCCTGTGGCAGGCTAAAAAGGCCCAAGTCAAGTGGGCTTCTGGAACAACGAACAACGAACAACGAGTGGCCTTGTGGTTGCGTACACCTACAGGAAAGGGAACTAATAAGGTTCCGGGTTGTGAGTTGTCAATGGCCCAAGTGCCTGAGCAGAGCAAGGCCAACCTGTCGTCCATGTTCCAAAACCCGACTTGCTTACGAGTAATAATTGGGTGGCAACGTTGAGGCAGTTAGTTGCATGGGCCTTGCATGGCGAAACCCGACACCGCATGTCTTCCAGCACCTTCCGGTCGGTTCCCACATAGCAGAGCCCTCTGCAGAGTCCACAATCCGTCGACTGCGAGAAATTGCAATAGATTTCTGTGCTTTCGATGACTGGAGAGACCGGGTACCATGCATAAGTCGTTATTCTACTCCGTATAGGAAGTAATGATAATGGTGGTAGGGACTAGGACTATTCTTTCAACTGAGGTGACAATGACTGCCCCAATGTTGGAGTGAAGAGTAAAGTAACAAAGGCGGTCAACCTTTAATATGCTATGATAATATGCTATAGGTTGTCAGAATTACTATACACACCGTTGGTAATGAATACCTCATTACTGTGTTAGAAGACAGTAATCAAGGTAATTCTGCACATGAAATTTTCTTCGACAAGTGGCCCCAGTCTGTCTCTCAACGAGCAAGCCATCACTGACCGCATGTTTGAGAGAATCAAGTATCGCATATTTACATACATACATGTGGCTGGGCATCTACTGCACATGTATGGAGTATGCGAATGTAGGTATACTAAATGGAACGGCTTGCCCGTGATCCGCAGGGAGAACCTGCAAGTGCCATCTTTTCCCGCTAGAATGCGGAAGATGCAAGCACGCAGTTCGGCTATGACAGCCTGCATCTAGCCATTCAGAGCATCATCATACAGCCTCGCTGGCCCGCACCAGGGCAAGCTTTTCTAGACTTTGCTGTTGATTCGAAATGCCAACTGGCATCCACATATTCAGCATATGCTACAAATCGACAGAGTTGGAATGAAGTTCAACAACTAGGTCTATGACCCGTAGCAGAATTCACTAAAGATTGCCACCCAGCCATGGTTCTAACAAATGTTTCTGTGTATTTGACAACGGGTCATGTGCTCACATGAAGACCGATAGCGATCGTTGCAGCAACACATTGGCTTAAAATGCATTCCGCTCGGTGAACCAAAAGTTAGCTTCCAAAAGCGCCCATCCGTGGATTGCCATGGCGCCAAGACGGGCTCCACCAGAATGGTAATTGGCACGTGGCAAGGGTCCATATCTAAGTTGGATAGTCAGAACACTGAAGAAATCACAATGGCAGTACATTTCGGAGATTCAAAATTGTCGGTTACGCACGGGTACGGAGTAGGAACCTAGAAGCTCAACTTCATCAGTATTGATGTTGGTGGAAGCTCAGCTGAAAATCCAAACCTCAAGTCCCAGACATATGGTGGCTTAGATAGAGTTGACACGAGTTTAGAAGCAATAGACAAACACAGTTTCAGCATGACTTCTTTCCTACCATCGTAGGATGATCTGACCTTCACAACCACAAGAACCTTGGCTGCTGAGTAACACGTGTGGAGAGGCAAGCGAGGCTTGCCAATGTGGATGCAGACAGGTCCGACGATTTTCCGCCGTGCAGCTTACCTACTCGGCCACACGAAGCGGGCCATCCCATTGGTGGACGGCCATCGTTAGTCGTGGTTGACCACTTTAGACTTTGGGCTTGATTGAAACGCGTCAGTCAACTTTGCTCGTGACGAAATCCTCCCACATATCCTACGTTAATGCTTGTGATCGTATGGTTAGGTATCTGATCTGATAATCCTTCTACTCTCTCCGTACCTATCTGTTACCCTTTCCCACATCGCGCTCCTCCAGCGACATGAATCCCGCCCAAGGCGCGATGGCCCAGCCGGGTCAAGGCCAACCTCAGGGCCAACAAGCTCCTGCTGCGCAGCAACGTCCAAGCATGTATCAACCGAACCATATTAAAGGCCTTCCTTTTCTAAGTGAGGAGGAAAAGAGCAAGTACGAACAAGGTCTAAGGGGCTTGTGGCAGAAGATGAACAGTTCGCCGACCAACAGTCCCGACCAGATTGCCGCTCGGCAAAAGATCATGGACTTTTCCAGAATGTTAATTGGCAAGATTCAACAACGGAGGACACTTCATCAACAGCAGCAACAGGCACAACAGCCATCGCAGACACCAGCGCAACCACAGGCTCGACCAGCCGTTCAGCAACAAGTGCAACAGCAGACACAGCAGCCAACGCAACTACAGCAGCAACAATCTCGACCAGTCGTTCAGCAGCAACAACAATCACAAACCCCCGTCCCAAAGCCCGTCGTGCCTGCGCAGGCTCAAGCACAATTGCAGACACAGGTGCAGGCACAGGCACAAGTACAACCGCCAAAACCACAACAGCCACCCAGCAGTAGCGAGACAGGTACGACCGCGACGACAGCGCAATCGCAACAGCCAGCTGCACAAACTGCCACCGCAGCTGCAACAGCGGCAGCGGCAGCTGTTCAGCGACCAAAAATTCCAGATCACCTGATGCAGCATGTTAATAAGATGACTTTCCGGCCTCCTGTGCAACTGGCAGACAAGTCAAGTGCAGAAGCGGCCAAGTGGGTTGAGGAAATGAAAGAGCGTTATGCACGCGCTTTGATGACCATGGAAAGCAGCAAAAACAAGGTAGCAAGCTGGGAGAAGCTATTCAGCGATAGAACACAAGCAGGAAACCCTCTTAAGGATGAGGAACTACGTCAGTATCAGCTTCGAAAGGACCAACAGCTAAAGCTCTATTCCGAGGCCCATAAGTGGGTGGATGGAGTTCGAAAACAGCAAGGAAACCTTCAGGGAGCAGCCCAAGCGCAAGCTCAAGCCAGTCAAGCCGCTGCTGTTACCGCGCCTACGCCAGTTAAACCAGCTGATGCCTCGCAAACTGCTTCAGTCACCGTCCCGCCCGTGACTGTACCTACACCTGGAAATAAAACGCAGAATGTCAACCAGGCTCCTATTGTGTCCATCACCGCCTCTGATGCTGGGAGAAGTCCCCAGCAGTTAGCTGCTGGCAACCGAATGCAGCCTGCAAACATTGCATCACCGGCGGTCGCAGCACAATCTCAACCGCGGCCTGTTTCCACAACTCCTCAACCTATACAGCAACAAGTACAAGCACAGTCGCAGCCTCAGATACAGCCTCAAGGACAAACTCAGGTCCCGAAGCCAGAGCAACCACGTCCGGCACCAGTCAATGCAGCACTTGCCTCAGCAGCTGCACAGGCCCAGGCGGCTCAACAGTCCACAAGTCCAGGCCAAGCAGCAGTTCGCGCGCAGGTTCCTCAAGTCCCTGCCCCTGTCACGGCTGCGGGACCAACTCGGGCTCTCAGTCACTCTGCCGCCATGTCGCTTGCCAACCAAAGGGCAGCTACCACTCCAGGGAACACACCACTGCAAGGTCAACAGCCCACTGTGGTCACTCCCTCGGCGGTTGGTGTTAACCAGGCAGTTATGGGATCCGGAGCGCAACATCAACAGGGGCATCCCCATGCACATCCGACCCAGCAACAAGCGAGTATCCAATCGCGAATGCCTATCCCTAAGCAACTGCCGGAGAAGGCTACAGCTGTTCCCCAAGGCGTCGCTGTTGGAGGTGGTGTTACAGCTGGGCGGCCAACCATATCTCAAGGGAGCGGTACACTTGGAGGTGTTATGAACCAGCCAGCAGTACCAAGAATACCCGCATACAACCACGATGCTGAAGGTGATCATGTCTTGAGCAAGAAGAAATTGGATGAGCTAGTACGTCAAGTATGTGGGGGGCCTGCAGAGGGACAAGATGGCAACCTGTTAACTCCTGATGTGGAAGAGGTGCGTAACACATGGTACTTACCTGGATAATTGAATGCACATGCTAACTAATACTATAGAGCGTTTTAAACATGGCGGACTCGTTCGTTGATAATATTCTGCATGCTGCATGCCGCAACTCCAAAGAGCGCGGCTCAAAGGTCTTGGAGATTCGCGATATTCAGCTTGTCCTTGAGCGGACATACAACATTCGTGTTCCAGGATACTCATCAGATGAGCTGCGAACGGTTCGCAAGATACAGCCATCGACTGGGTGGATCGCAAAGATGAGCGCTGTACAGGCGGCCAAGGTGATGCCAGGGAAAGGCGAATAGGCGGACACGAACTATTAACAGGTTTGGGACAACAGTTCCCTCAATGATACCGCAACTCTTGTCTCGTCTATTGACAGGGAGGACTAGGATAAAAGGATTGGGAATCATGATATATTATACGGCGTTGGGATAGGATACCAGGTTGAGACATTTGAGTTTCATTAGTAAAGCTCCGTGCTTGTATTTCATAGGTGGCGCGAGGAGAGCCACACCTCCATATACTGGGGCTTTGTTTTCTTTTGGGAATGGATGGAGAGGGGCTCACAATTGATTATGTGTCTTAGGTATGATGTGCAAGGCCCCGGCTAAGTTGGTAGGCCTCTGCGAGCATGCAAATTAGCCGACGAGGCATATACGATGCAAACAGCATGACATAGTCCACACATTTTCACCCGACAGAGAGCATGCGGATAAACTGGCAACCTATATGCCGACGACGGTCTGCTTAGTGGACCTGAGCAAGGCCAAGGCGCTAATGAGTCAACAGTTTTAACACGACATATATATACTTATCTAGTAGTTAGTCCTTCATACAGAAGCTAGCACTGATGCATGGATTTGACATATAATCTCAGTTCCTATTTCACACTGTTGTTATTGATATTATACTATGCTAAGCTATTGGAGCTACTTATATAATCTAGACCCCTATAAGGGGTATACAGTCCTTCTCGATTTTATAGATAGGGAGGGGGTATATAAAAAAACCCTTATCCTCACTTTGTATGTGTAGTGCTATGTCTGCGAGTTCGCAGTGTTAGTAAAGTCCCTTTATAGTAATTCTGTTTTTTATTACAACTACAATATGAACAGTTTTCGGAGACTCGACCATTATTGGTCTAGAAGTTGACAATTAATGTGAGCACATATTAACGTTTCCTCACATCCGTAGCGGTATCACCAACAAAAATATCCAGTTCCAGCCAATGGAGAGCAGTTTGGACCATATAGTACTATGTTTATTACCTATCGCTTGGCATAACGGCCTATCAGTTCCGCCAGATACATGTTTGACGAGACATCGGCTGGCAGATGACCCTGTTTTGATATGGAAAGATCAAGAGTGAGTTGATTGATACGAACGGCAAGGCGCTGGTTCGTGATGACTACTTCTACGAAAAACAGTTTTCACATGTAGAGCATCCAGAAATGAACGAAGCAACATCACAGCCCTGAATATCACTTGAAAAACTCATCTTCCTCAATCAAGGCCTCTCACCGCTGTCGTTGTCTTGATTGCAAGACAATATACGAG
Source organism: Zelopaecilomyces penicillatus (assembly GCA_005765155.1). NCBI lineage: Eukaryota > Fungi > Ascomycota > Sordariomycetes > Hypocreales > Pseudodiploosporaceae > Zelopaecilomyces > Zelopaecilomyces penicillatus. Next base: position 5,640,571 of record VCCP01000002.1, read on the forward strand.
TGTGGCGGCATATCAAGCCCAACTAGCAGAGGGGAACACCTATGAGGCCAGTAGATAGGGTGGTGAATGGATGTCCATTGGGTCTCTGCAAATCATTGGCCAGAGCCTAACTGGCTTGACGTGGTATAAGTTGTATGACGGTGTGAGCATCCATCTACACGCCTATCGAGTGGTCTTTGTGCATGCGCAGGGCAAGGCATGAATCAGGTGTTAATAACTTTAGTTAGGGTTCACGGCATATGGCGGTGGTTTCTCTGTCTTGTAAGATTGGGTTGTTGAGATGTTGTTGAGGCGATTTGCTATGTCAAATACACTGACTCCGAAACGGGGTCTCGATGTGGGATGAGGTCATTGTCCTGTGCCGTGTGTCGTCCTATTTACTCAGTTCACCGGCTGGCGCCGTGCTAACAGCATCTTGACGACCAAGGCGCGCCAGATGAATGACGGTCTTGCCCTGCCAATATCGAAGCACTGAGCTTGGGGCTGGAATGTTGTCTGCCGTCTGGCCTACATGGGCCATTGGAAGAAAAAAGCAAAGCATTGGTCAGGTACAATAGCAAGGCATGAAGGCACTGAGTCGCCCAAGGGCGTGACCTGTTAACTGCATGCCGCAAGACGTACTGTGAAGGCTCCCTTGGCACTTGACACGCTATCTTAAATCCATTAGGCAGCTGCTCGTCAACGTCACTCCTGCGACACTCATCGCGGCTATACCGTCACCAAGCACTAATAACAACTACAGCTAATGGCCCCTACAGTGGTGTACACCCACTGTAGCTGCTCAATAGCACACTAGGTACTCAGGTTTCGGGCCCCCCTTTGCCATCACTTAACTAGAGACGTACCTGGTACCTTGCCTGCGTGTGCGGCTGCAGCCTGGCACTAGGTACCCTGCACCCATCATCCGCCACCCTGTGAGCGACTGTGAATGCTTTGTTCCTGCTCGTGCCCATCCACTGCTCCGGCTGACCCAGGGAGTTTCCCCCAATCTTGAGCTCGAACCTTCTGCATCCATCATCCTCTCCAACCATCCACGCCAGCCATCAACACGCCCAGCGATCGTTACCGGGCCGCTCACTCCCTTCCCGCTCTTGTGCGACTGCTGCAGCGCGCTCATCAGTACCATAATCTTCTTCCAGTCCTTTTTCCTAGTGCCCTCTTTTGCTGCGCTATTGCCACGGGGCACCCACCATACCCTCCGGGCCAGACTGTACGCGCGTGTTCCTCGCAAGAAGCACTCTTTCGTCATCAATTAATCGCCCTTGACATTGTTGTGCTCAACAGGAGCTGCCAGCAGTCAACTTAAACTCTCACATTTCGACCCAACGGCCGCCATGCCCGGCAAGACGCCTCACAACGGCAAGAAGCCGGTCGAAAACGGCGTCAAGAAGACCAAGGATGCTGAGGTGAAGGACAGCGGGAAGTCGAAGGGCAAGAAGGCCGCTAAGGACGGCGATGAGGAGATGACTGTCGTTGTGCCACCATCCAAGACTTCCAAACAAGCATCTGTGCCCGCACCTGATGCTGATGGTGACGTCTCTATGGGCGACGAGGCAGGTGCTGATGCTAGAGAGATCAAGGTTGATCCCGCAGTGCAAACTGTCATAGGTAAGCCCCAGCTCTAGCCATCGCTCATCGCTATCATGCCATTGCTCGACTTTGACCCGGAAGCTAATGCGACTCCTTTTTTTCTCACTATGTACAGATATCAAGAGCAATTTTGGCTTGCTAGATCGTGCCGTTGCCCTTTTCGATACCAGATTCTCGCTGCGAGCTTTGCGATCAATTTCTCTCATCCGCAAGCGCCTAACACCAGACATCATCGCACAAGTTATTGTCGACACCTTTCCTGCTACCTCGTCAAACTCCATGACTCAGTGTCTCCTCGTTACGATCGGGCGTGAGAATGTCCATTCTGACCATGTGCCAAGCTCAGACATGGATATTGACAGCACTGACGCCAAAGGTTCCAAGAATAGCGCATCTAAGAAGGATACGAAGGAAATCATTGCCGAGATCGACATCTTCTTGGGTATACTTGTTCAGGTTTATCTTTTTGATGCCAAGAAGTACCAGGAGGGTGCCAATTTCTCCAAGTATCTCGTTGATCGCATACAGGTTTTGAACCGCCGCACCTTGGACTCTCTTTCTGCCAAGGCGTATTTCTATTTTTCGCTCTTCTGCGAGCATATTGCTCCTTTACCCCCATCTCCTGACTCACCAATTGTCGCTATCCGGCCTACCCTTCTCGCCGCTCTTCGAACAGCTGTTCTGCGAAAAGATATCGACACCCAAGCCTCGGTCATTGTTCTTCTGTTGCGGAATTATCTCTTAACGTCACACATCCAGCAAGCCGATCTACTTGTTTCACACACCCAGTTCCCTGAAAATGCAGTCAACAATCAAGTAGCACGGTTCCTGTACTATCTAGGCCGAATCAGGTCTATTCAGCTGCGTTACACCGAGGCGCATGAGCATCTTACAGCAGCCACGCGCAAAGCTCCTTCAAGCAACTGCGCAACTGGCTTTTCGCAAACTGCCACAAAACTTTTGCTGGTTGTTGAGCTGTTGATGGGTGATATACCTGATCGGGCTACATTCCGACAGCCATCCTTGGAGGACGCCCTTCACCCCTATTTCTTGCTGGTCCAAGCCGTGCGTGTAGGCAACTTGGAAGATTTCGAGACTATAATCGCCGATCATGCGGACACCTTCCGACGAGATGGAACCTATACTCTCATTTTGCGACTCCGCCAGAACGTCATCAAGACGGGCATCCGAATGATGTCTCTGTCATACTCCCGAATTTCCCTCCGCGATATTTGTATTCGCCTGCACCTTGGCAGTGAAGAGTCGGCGGAATATATCGTTGCAAAGGCTATCCGAGATGGTGTCATTGAGGCGACTCTGGATCGGGAGCGAGGATTTATGAAGAGCAAGGAGGTTGGCGATGTCTACGCTACCAGAGAACCTGGAGAGGCCTTCCATGACCGAATCCGTGCTTGTCTTGCCCTGCATGATGAAAGTGTCAAGGTAAGTTTTTTTAAATCGAGATTTTGGGGTTGCACCATGTTTCACGGACACACTAACATATGTGGTGCCACAGGCTATGCGATTTCCTATGAACCAACATCGTCTCGAACTAAAGAATGCTCAAGAGGCGCGAGAACGAGAGCGAGAAATGGCCAAGGAAATACAGGAAGGCGATTTGGATGATGATGATCTTGGTGGAGATTTGGAGGGCATGTAAACTTTTCTTGTGTATGGCTGTTAATACGTACTACAACGTCAACACCAGCAAGGCCACATCAGCCAGACGGAATTCTTTTCATGCAACAACTATTCTACGACCTTGACAAATGTTAAATTGCCCCAGATCTATAGCGGATGAAAACGAAAGTGTCCCTTGGCTGCATGCTGAACTACTTAGTTGCCCGGGCATTCTTTGGAGATTGATGAGTGAAGAGGCGAAGAAGGCGGATTGGCTGATGGATCAGAAACGCAAGTGGGGCAGGCGAATCGTCAGCAATCTAATAGATGGCCTCTCTAACTGTATGAGGTGCTAGGAGCTAAGGGGCGAACATGAGGTGAGCGGAAGCAAGATAGTACAATAAATGCGCGGGACGTTATTCTTAACCTGTCCCTGCGGTGGTTAGGCCCCTTTTTATTTCATTGTTCTGTCTTTTTTTTTGCATGCCAAAGTCCTCATGTTCAAACCCATGTTACAACGCAGGTAGTAGAACAGGTAGCATCACCATTTCTATTCTCAACTTGGAACTTGTGTCATAAAGTTGTGTTTAAATAATGGCCAGATTGCTAAGATGGCAATTCATTGACAACCTCTTCACTCACCAAACTTCAGCGGTACAAATTATGGCCAGGAGTTGAGATGGGAACACAATGAATCAATCACAATTGAAGCATGATAATCAGAGTCAAGTGAAAAGGGGTTCGAGAAACGAGTCGGATTTTGACTATTGACGTTGACGGCATGAAATGAGTGACAAGAATCCGTCAGACAAGCCAGGATAAAAATCAAAAAAAAAACCTCAACAGGACACAAATGGCAGATTGACCCAAGCACCTCATAACGTCAGGCCGGTCCAACCAGAAAAAAAAACAGAAAGGAAATCCTCGACCAGCAACAAGCAGAGAGTGGTAAGCTATAGCTTGCATTTATCTTAGTGCTGTCGCAGGGAGCACATGGGCGGTCCGCGAGCTTTCATGATCCTCTCCAAAGTATCATCACCCTCCTCCCAGTTTTTGACAAGAGTCAAGAGGCCACGACGCGCCATTCCAGCGTCGCGATTGCGGTACACACTGTCAATTTTGCGCACCATTTTATCATTGACCAACCAACGTTTTTCCTCCATCATGAAATCGGCATAAGACATGTTTGCTCCATAGTGGGCTCGCACATTAGCTGCGAGGTGCTCACGGATAACCTTGTCGGAATGTATCTCATCCAGCGTGGGCGCATCGGGATTTGCAAACGCAATGTTGGTCGATGGCGTGAAGGTTGGCTGCTTCCTATTGGGATCAGCTAGGATGGGGATAGAGGAGTAGAATAGCAAGCCCGGATTCTCAAGGATGGCTGGAGTGAGTGTCAGAAGCCCTGTTACGGTGGTTGCACAGTGGCCGATATTAAGCAACTGTAGGCAGGGAGTCTTCCTGAGAAGTTCTGCGAGAGCTGGCATGGCGTCGTCATCAAGGTAATTGTATGCTTGGCCAAGATCTTCGGTGGCATATGCCTGGCCCATGTCAAGGCTTCGAATGCCGGGGTGTCCTGTCAAGGCTTCGCAGAGCGCCACAGCACCTTGGGTGCTGACTCCAACCGATTGTAAGAGCAGTCGAGTCAGATGCGGTGCTTTGGGCAATGCGGAAGCCAGGACTTTTGCCCCTTGATCCCCCAGTGGATTACACGACATGTATATAGATGTCAGGCCGCAGTGCGGCGAGGTAAGAAACGAGCTGATGGCTGTAATCCCATCAACTGAGATGCCAGTACCATTGAGGTAGATATGACGGAGAGGCAGCTTGGTACCCTCGGGACAAGAGTAGGCGGCCAGACGGTTGAAAAGGTCAGCAACACCTCGATCCCCCAACTCAGTCTGGTCCAGATCCAGGGTTTCAAGGTTCTTGGTCAGAGTGATGAGGCGGAATAGATCCTCCGAGGCATCAGGGCCTAAAGGATTTCGTTTCAGCCAAACATTGGTGACGGCTGGCGATGTAACCAAGGCATCAACGAGGAGCTTAAAAGTTGGCCCACCGTCGATGCAATTTCCTGCTAGATACCAAGTATCCATCCGGTCTGGAAACTCTGCAACAAAATTGGCAATTGCCTGGGCCCCGCTAGGGCCAATGACATTATTTCCCAGTAAGAAGTGCTTCACATGTTTGTTGGTGCGAAGGCTGTCCATCAGTCGCCAGATATGATCTGGTCCCACCACCATTTTACAAAGATCCATTCGGCCATCTTCGTATACAACTCCTTTACGGAACTCGGCACCACGCACCCCGTAATAGGGCTCGCCTTTGCCGTCATACAATTCGACAGCTCCCTCATGGCCAAGAATTTCATGATCACCGCTGTTTTGCAGGTGTTGGAAGAACGGGTCGAGCTCGCCGGATTGGGAAACGCGTACCGGCATAGGGATGGCTAAGGCGCCACCTAGAGATACAGGTTTCTTAACAGGATTCCAAGGTCCCTGGGCCGTGATTCGGCTGGCCCATACGGGGCTCCGGGCTCCGGGGTCAGCACCACCAGTCATTCCGGGTGCCGAGCGGCCATGACGCTTGGTAGCCAGCAGTTGGTCGTAACGGCGCTGCAGCGCAGCCCATGCGCGCAGGTGAACACGATCGGCATTGTAGCGGATGATTGCCGTAAGAGATCCATGGTGGACGGGGTGCAACAGATATGCTACAGCCACTGCAAGTGCGTGACGAGCAGACTTGCGGCCAGGAAGGCTGTGTAGAATATCGGGAATCCGATACTTATTCAGAGGCAGAGCAAGAATATCATCAGCAGTATATGCCTGTGAGGGATTCAGGACATTAGCTAGCTGAGATTTGAGAAGGTTCAAGGCCGGGCGGCAGAGACCAGCCAGGTAAACGGCCTCGCTCATGGAGAAGGAGTCATCCCGACCACCTTTTTTGGTGTTGATAGTGAGAGACGGTGCATCGACGTCGGCGAGCACGACTTGGGTAGCTGTCGCCATGGTGAACAAAGCATGCGTGTATGGCAATGGGATGATAATGATGTGTGACTGATGGTATTGCCGTTAGTTTGTTGGCATCCGGTCATTATATACCTTTTTTCTGTATTTCACGACTTCATCTGAGACCAAGCCACTGAGCAACAGTCACAGACAGAGCCACGGCCGAGCAAACCCTTGTCATCAACAACCGCCATTCAGCACTGCGTGTTGTATGCAGAATAGATGGCAAGGGCGTGTTTGCACTGTCCTCGCAGGGGCAGGCAGCCGCATACCAATATCCAAGGGCGTACATAATTAGTGAGAGGTGGGTGCTACAGCCCAATGAGGCAACGCTGGCGGTGAGGATGGTGACTCAAAATCAACGACATGGAGATTTCCTGGGGTTATTCTGCGAAACCGGTGTCTTTGCACTTCTTTTGCCTTCCTCATGGTTCGCGGTGAACCACAACAGGTCTGGTGAGACTAGTATGGCAGCTTCATGACACATGCATGCAGCAAGTTTTGGGTTGTGGCATGGGCTGCAGATGGATGTAGATGGAAGGGCGCAGAGGCTCAAGTTTCATGTCAATTCAGCCGATGGCAGCGGGGCTGGCAGGGCTTAGTGGGCTTGAGCTTCAGTGAGGCTTGCCACTACCTAATTATTAACAGGAAGTCAATTGAACTGCTGTTCAGAGTATCATGATATGGTTCAATTCAATGGAATGCTGCCTTTTGAACTATCAATTCCAAACATGACCAAAAGCTCCCAGACTCCTATTTGCACATTCTCTATTAACTCGTTCCACGGTTGGCATTGATGCCCATCGCCTTGGAGAGTATTTCAGTCGCACTGTATGTAACGAACGTCATCAGTCCAGCCGGCCAAAAATGCCAATTCAAAGGCAACAAGGCCTCAACTCTACATGAGCTTTGCATTATCGAGTCACGGCAATCCATTTACATTCTTCATAGCGTGAACCGCAAGGCTAAATTGGCCTTGGCAATGCGTGACGCACATGTATGTCCTGTGCTAAGGATATCTATCGTCCAGTCGAATGTCTATCTGCGAGTCGGTAGCTAACTAGATAGAGGCACAAGTTGCTGGCAGGGTGCCACTACCCTGAACTCTGGCCAGTTTTGTTTCGATAGTCTCTGCAATTCGAGCATTGAATACTAGGTAGGTGCCTACCTACTATACCTACTTACCTACTATAGGTACTCTATGTAGAGGTAGGTATTTGGGTATCTCTACTACCAGGGAGGTACGATAAAGGTACCTTTGCGATTTAGAAGTGAAGTCCCATGATGGGCAAGAGCCACCCTGACGTCTTTTCATGTTGTGTACTGATTCTTCTCCAACCCGGAGGCACGACCCTTAGTGCTCCCAGCTTTACTGACCGTGGCAGGAAGGCACCAAGGAAAGGACTGGACAGGGCAGTAAGAGTATCTTACTACTTGCTGCATTCGAGTACTACCTACCTCTAGTAGTTGTTGCTATGTCGCCTTGAGTTTATAGCCCAGTCATTGTGGCAGAGAAGCAACTAAAGTATGTATGTATTAGTGCATCATGGAGAACTATTATCCAAATCAACTAAACGTTACGTCGCCCCCACTTCCTCTCTTGTGAAAGGCTATCCGTCCAATTCCAAAACAGTGCCTGCCCACCTTTCGTGCTCAGCCTTCCGCCGCATCTTCGCAAGGCTGGCACGAGGCTGACTTGCGCTCTTCCTCCTCCGATCTCTTCCGCGAAAACCCTCACAACTCGCGGACCTCAACTGACCCTTGACGGCTCCCTACCCACCCGACCAGGCCCCGACCGAGCCCCCCTCTCCGTGAGGGCCGCCGGCATCCGAACGATGCCCCCGAAGCGCAAACGACCAAGCGACATCCCGGATCCCCATCCAAAGCCGTCTGTGACGCGTCGTGCAACGCGTCAGACGCCGGTACCGCCTCCACCTGTACCTGCATCCGTGCTCTCGCCGCTCGCGCCCAACATCGCACCACCCACTCCAGGCGCAATTGCTGCCACCACCACGCAGCAGCAGCAGCAGCAGCAGCAGCCACAACTACAACTACGACTACAGTCACAACCACAACCGCAACCACAACCACCGTATAAACAACCCAGGAAGCAACAGCATAAAAAACTGCTGCCAAACGTTTCTGCACACCCCGTCACCGCCGTACCTCTGCCATCGATTATCCCAAAGCAGCAAAAGCGTGGCCGCCTACGCCAGCCCATCAGCGTTCCTGCCCAAAACCAGACGATTGATCAAGAGCCGTCGCTGTCGCCAGGCAGCATACGAGTAGCACTGCCGCCTCCTCGTCGAGTGGCCCGTGTTGCTGCGACCGAAACCGCCGCCGACGGACGAGAGATGGGTAGTATCGTTGTTAAGGAAAATATCCGTCCTTCAGACTTGGTAGCTCCCGAGATAACTTACCATGTTCCACATATCAACCAAACTGGCCGACAGTCGTCGTTAGTGAGGCCACACGGTCCCTCTGCGCCACCTCCACGTCTAGACATGATGACACCTCTTATCGTCACTCCAGTCCCACCACCGAGACATCCGATGTCGTCTTCATCTGATCGGCCTCCACCAAGGCCGGATCGGAATATTGATAAGGTTGTCTTGGGAAACCTTTGTTTTCGCACCTGGTACCCTAGCTACTACGGCAAGGAAATCCTAGGCGATACCTCGGCCAATGTCAAAGGAGGGTTTTATGATGGAGCTAAGGAGGCGGGCAGCAAGGCACATGCAAAGAAAGACAAGGATCACCAACCAATGCTGGACAGACTTTATGTCTGTCCAAGTTGCTTCAAATATGCAAAGGAGATCGTCGCTTGGTGGGGGCATGTCAGGCTATGTCAGAGGAAGGGTCGCGTCCCGGGCAGGAAAATTTATGTTCACCCAAGGGGGAGACGAACAGTTTTGGTAGCTTATGATGCTAGCAAAGGCCCGGGTCCCAAGAAAAGAAGAGGAGAGAACGGCCCGCGATATGTAGAGGAGACTGTTCAGGATGAAGGGGAGTGGAGTGTTTGGGAAGTAGACGGAGAAGAGGACGGGGTGAGTTCTCAACTGCGTGACGGTCACCCCCAGAACCTCAGCGTTATTGACATCGGTCACAGCTCTTTTGTCAGAACCTTTCACTGTTCGCTAAGCTATTTCTTGACAACAAATCGGTATTTTTTGATGTTACGGGCTTCAACTATTATCTCCTAGTTTACACGCCACCATCAGCCAATGTTGTACCTGGGACGCAGGTTCCGCCAGCAACACCAACCCCCCAAATTACAGGATTTTTTTCTAAAGAAAAAATGTCATGGGACAATAATAATCTGGCATGCATATTGGTGTTCCCACCATGGCAGCGCAAGGGGCTGGGCGCTTTCTTGATGGGCGTATCTTATGAGATTTCCCGGCGGGAAGGCATCATGGGCGGGCCAGAAAAGCCTATATCAGATTTGGGCAAGAAGGGCTATAAGCGATTCTGGTCAGGGGAAATTGCACGGTGGCTGCTAGACCTAGATATTGGCCCAGAGAACAATTCTGATGGACACGAGTTGATTGTCGACATTGAAGACTGCAGTCAGGGGACATGGATATCTCCTGAGGACTGCCTAATGATTTTACGGGAGATGGGCATTGTGGAGGATGCCGGAATAGGACCAGGCAAACCCGTGAAGGACGAGGAACCACAGACACAACAAGCTCAAGACGATGAGAGCAAAAAGAAACAAAACGGGCCTGGTGGCGAGGAGGATGACATGGTAATACACGATGTGGAGACAAAAGACGATAAGCAGAAGGTCAAGAGCACGACAAGAGAGGTACACCGCGTGCGGGTAGATAAGGAGGCTGTACGACGTTATGTGTCTACGCATCGAATCCACCTGGATAAGGCTTGTGACCCAGCTGGGTTTGCAGAGGGATATGCGATAAAGTCGACTGAGGAGGAGGAGGTTGTTGACGAGGATGCCAATGTTCAAGGAGACTCTTGAAATGGGTCCTACTATAAAGGCGTACTTTGCGCCATGGCCTAAGATGAGAGACGGGAGGACGAGCAATGCCGATTTGATGATAATGATACCCCCTTAGATTTGTTGAAGCGTCGAATAGAACAGAATCTTATATGCCTGCCTCAGGTTACGACAGATGGCAAAATTCCCCAGACTTCTCATACCTGGTGCTCCTAGTCTCGATCAGAACGATCTGGAGTCATGGAGACGTTCTGCGATGGCCCATGGGGTAAACTCCGATGGAAAGGGGGGCGTGGTGGAGTGAAGGCCCCATTCCCAACTGGAGATGACCCCATACAGACTGAGGAGGAACAGCTGGAGGGACTAGACCTGTTCGTGCTTTTGCACTCGGCGGTTCATAAAGTGATGATACCGAAATAAGGAGACGATGCTTTCGCGATGCCTGCTTTGACCCCTTATGCCATACCCCCCCTTAGACCTGAACCAGAGACTTGCCAATATACCGCTGATTGTTAGTATTGTGCTCGATTACAGAAGATCACTGACTCTGACGATTGATATGGTCGCCTGAGTATTGAGGATCCAAGATGAGGAGAGTTTCACGCCTCAGGCAAAATATGGAGATATCAGAAGTTGTTGCCTCACGTCGAAATCTATATCCAACTTGAGTTAGTAGCATGTGAGAAGAACAGGAGACACATTCTGTCACATTGTGCGGGATTTGGTGGGAGCCGGCTTTCCTAATGTCGTCTTACCCGAGTTATTCTCGTGATGGATTTCTGTGCTAGCGGGCATGGTGGCACCCGTGTAATTACACCCAAGTGGGCTTGTTAGCTTGTTAGGGGGAGGCTGACTGTACACATCACCTTCGGCCCACGGATAAGAGTGAGAAGCTCAGCCATTCACAGTCAGAGAGCAGAGAACTACAGGGGATGAGACGGGTGCCCTGGAACAAGAAACGGGGCCTGGTGGACCCCTACAGATCATGGATGGCGTTGACGGTGGCGTGGGATGAGGCGACGTGGTGAGAGGCTGGCCGGCAGATTGGCAGATCCATTGTGTCGGTGCAAGCCTAAGGCAACCTCACATCTTCAAGGGTGACGCCTACTGCACGCACAACAACAGTACCCTGCAGAGTGAGAATCGAGATGGGACAGGGGGCCCACAGCAATGGGGGCATGGCCATGATGATGAAATTACGAGAAGAGGGATCTCCAGAGGGCATTGAGCATTGAGTGAGCAGCATTGAGTGAGCAGCATTGAGGGGGGTTCTCTCTCTGTACCTTCCCTCATCTTGAAATGCAATAGCACTTCCATGCCAGCCAGCCTCAGATACTCAATACTATTTTCCGCTGTTGGTGTTGTCTTGTTTACCCGTGCCCGAACTACATGTGGCCCCCGTCGTCTGTAGATAAGGCTAAATGGCCGTTATCAATCTGCCAGCGAGCAGCACATCATAACTTACCAAATACTACATCGGGTTGCATCGCGACTGCATCACGTCAGGGTTTAGACCGTCCCCCCCCAGCACGTCACCTGACGATAAAAAAAAAGCGGTTTGGTGATGGGGGTTCGTGCTGAGCTCATCAGTCTCATTCCCCTGCAGGTTACATTTGTGCTCAACAGGAGCTTCCCAGAGCTCCCCTTGATGCATCCATCCGTGGAGCTCTCTCTTTTGGGAACCCACCTCCCCTGCTATCAAGGCCAATTGGCACGTCTCGCTGCGTCATTTTGCGGCTCCCCGACAGCCTGCAACAGGGGGGGGAGAGTCAAAGAAAGGGTTCCACATCCCTGGTCACAGGGACCGTTGCAGGGTTTTGAATGAGAAAATTTTTCTCTCGTCGTTGTTGGTGCCGTCGCCCGTCCCGAAATAGGCCTCATTGGAACAAGCCAGACCGCTAGAAAGGCTCTAGCGCACCAACGGACCTCTTATTACGGAGTGCAGTGAGTGGCTAATCAACCCTAATTAACACCCAACTCACCCAACGTTTCTGCTACGTAGTACAGCTGTGGGTGGTAAACCCTGCGCATTTGCACCCGTCGTGTGGGTGCCAAGCTAGAAGCAGCACCGCTTCCATCAATCCCCCCCTGCCGGGGAGTTGGACGATGGCGCACCAGATTGGGCAATTGGGGATCGACCCTTGGCGCGTTTGGCTGGAACAACGTGCGTGCCTTGTCCGGCAGGCTGCCAAATCTCCTATTCGGCAATGCCAGCTCAAGCTCCGCGGCTATGGGAATGACACGGAAAAAAAAAAGAGGCGATACCTGAGGACGCCAAATCTGGCCTCTTCAGCGATTCATGTCGTCTGGCCAGCTACAGACAGCGCCGCATCCACCTTCAGCTCGAGATTGTCGGGGTAAGAATTCCCATTGTTTGCATTTGCTTTCAGAATCGCAATTTTCCCCCCCAAAGCATGGAGCCATGACCGAATCAGTCGTCGTGCTCAGCAATTGCCTTTCTTGTTCATCGGTCATCGGCCATCGGACTCGGCAGCGGTTGCTCGGCGGACGGCAGCCCGGGGTGGTGGTGGTGGTGCGGCGGCAGGTAGGCGGAAAGGGTAGCAAGCGCCATAGCCGTTCAACCCTATCAACAAGGTCTTTTGGTCTTACCCGTCTGGCCTGACCGTACCGGCTCGTGCTAATAAAGTCGGTCGCTGTATTTTTTTCTTCTTCGGATCGCCCACACTATGTGTTGTGCGCGGTAAGGAAATAAAAGAAGCCCCAGACCGCGTGCGAGGCGTGTGTCTTCCCTTTTATACATACCGCCCAGCCAGTCAGCAGGACAGAGAAGGTGCCCCCATGGTCCGATTTATCATTGACGGGTCCGAATTATCTCGACCAAAAAAACATCATTCTCGTCATGGAGCCACCGGACAGCGGGTGAGGATATGACGATACCCAGATATGTACGTGCATGCTCTTTTTAGTGCTTGCAGACCCAGTGTATTGTTGGCCCTAGCGCCAAGGGCCTGAACTGGGCTGGGATATGTAACGGAGGGGACGGGACGGTATCCGGCTGAGAAAAGAAGCCAGCCAAAAAAAAATGACAGGACGGGAGATAGCAGAAAGAAAGCAAAGCAAAGCAGCAAACTGCGCAGCGCCGAGATCCACCCACGTGTCAGGCACAGGCGCTCGAGGTTTCGTTTGATTCATGGCCGGTCCCACGTACCAGCTCCACCAGATTGGCGCCAAGTGGGGCCGTGGGGGCGCTTGTCTGGCAGCCTCATCCATTCCTGGGACGACATGCTATCAAGAAGAAAAATTCGGTATCTCCCGACTGATACGGATGGATATCAAGTCAGAAGGCGCCTCAGGCTTTCGCTTTTGGCACAACTTTCTTCATGCCTCAGACCACAACCACAACCAGAACAAAAAATAACGCCATCAGACAATGCAAATTTTTTTCTCATTCCGAAGGGGTGCCACTTTGTTTGTTGGTCCAATGCCGCACACCCCCCCCTTATTTATTTCTCTTTCCAGTCCCTACCTAGACGCCACTGCGTAAACACACTTTGGGCTTGTCCTTGTTTCAGTAATAATGCTCATTTGTAGTTGTACACCTAACAATTGGTAGTTTGATGGAACGTTGGTAAGTAACATCATTACCCAGGGTCTTTATTTGCTCAGTGCGAGAGTCCCAAGTGCAAAGTGTGTTGTGCGCAACTCCTCCAACTTCAAATATCTTAAACTCTTGATATGCAAATTGCTCTGCCGTCCGTTTGGCAATGGTCTCACTTTTTCCTCACTTTCACATCAGAATCAATGCAACCAGCAAAAGCTTGAGGGACCAAAAAAAAGTAACCAACCTCTCATTCCATGATTCGTGGCCCACTTGCGCCAAGCAAGCAAACGCCTGAGGCCGTGAAACCTTCAAAGCGCGATCCTGTCTCCATCCAGCCCATATTGCGAATCCACCCGGCTTCCCCCGACATGCTACACACCCGTGTACAGCCAATGTCGTGGGTCTATACCGCCCAAATTCGCACCGCTCAACCTCACCCCATGATCCATCATCTCCCTTGGTGTGAATGATTGCCTTTCGGTTTGGCCGCATTTCCACCGCCATCCCCGGCTGACATTGGCCTCGCCCCTGACACTTTTGGCCTGAGTGGAACCTCTTTTTCTCACCTCACCTCCCAGCTCCATTTCTATTTTCTCTTCCTTCTTTCTCCTCCAGACTCATTCCTTTCTCTCTCATCCATCTTCCCCAGTCCAATTCCACACTCTCCAAACTCCATTCTCCTCTCACCCACAACCGTCGCAATGGCTTCTCGTGTCTTCGCCTCCCGTATTGCCTCTCAGATGGCCACCAAGGTTGCTCGCCCTGCCATGCGTGCTCCCGTCTCTGGTGCTGCCAAGCGAACCATCACTGGTGAGTAACAAGAAGGATTTTTTTCTTTGACGAGAGCTTCCGGTCAACTCAATTCGAAAACCACCAATTGCTAACGATTCAATCAAGGTTCTGCCAACCCTCTCCAGACCCTGAAGCGCCAGCAGGCCACCAACCTGGTTCAGGCTACCTACCGCAATGCCTTCCAGGCCCAGCGCCGTGCGTACTCTTCCGAGATCGCCCAGGCCATGGTTGAGGTCTCCAAGAACATTGGTATGGGATCTTCTGCTATCGGTCTGACTGGTGCCGGTATCGGTATCGGTGTTGTGTTCGCTGCTCTCATCAACGGTGTTGCCCGCAACCCTGCCCTGCGTGGTCAGCTGTTCTCTTATGCCATTCTGGGTTTCGCTTTCGTTGAGGCTATTGCCCTCTTCGATCTCATGATTGCCCTCATGGCCAAGTTCGTAAGTTGACACCAAAGAAGTTACCCTAGCTTTTTGCTTCGGATCATCTAACAAAACTTGCTGTAGACTTAAATTAATTTTCACCCGACTGGGAATGCCCCGGCCGATGGATGGAGCAACTAATATCAAAAAGATGGTGTTTGACGGTACGCTATCCGGAGTTTGATGGCTTGTCGACTGCATTGGACTGCCACTATGCATTATAGAGAGGATTTTGCATTATAGAAGATACTAGACGGTGGGAGGCGGCGCCGAGTAGACGGTAGCCGTTTTGTCATAGATATGGGGTGCAACTCCCGCACATGTTCCTCAGGAACCGCTTGTAAAATAAAAAAAAGCCTCAATTCATTTAGCTCTTCCAAGTGAAGGCATTTCGTTTGTAACAAGCTTCAATTGCATGCACATACAATTTTGCTCGACGTTCCAAATTTTCAGCTGGTGACGGACTGGCCGTTTGCAACGGACACGATATGCAGGAAAGCCTGTAACGTCGACTAACCCCCAGCGACTTTCCCTTTTGCTCGAGCCATTGGCATTAAAAAGCCGAGGATATAAGACAGCTTGACTGACTGATTCTTAAAAAAGTTGCACTTGCTCTCTCAAGAAAATACCTAGCCGAGGATAACCCTGATCAACTGGGGCTGTCAATCCACCCCAATCATGAAAGGCGCTCGCCTGAATTGTCTCTTGATACAGGCCCCAGTTGAAAATTGCTCCAAAACAAGGACGTAGTTTGCTCCACACGGTGTCAAAATGCGTATCCGCTTGTCGTGGGGCATTATGAGCTATCTTATGGGGCATCACACAATGAGGTCGGAGTTTAGCTCGCACGAAAAGGAAGGAGTGAGTAGCACAGGTGGACCATGAGGGAATATCAACAAGGACTGAGCGGCGACTAGCTTCGAATGAGAGACTGCGAGGATGATGATAATAAAGCTTCGCTTTATAATGATGAAGGGGCAAAAGTAGGACCCATTCGGCAGATAAACCGCAGCAACACTCGTTCTTAGAGCTCCCAATTCTTGGTCACTTTACCCTCCCTCTGATGCTGAGATACGTTGGACACTTGCTGTACAGCAATGGCTCTCTCGTTCCAGCTAGATGTCGGGGATAGTTGTACCATTTGTGGACTGACCTCCAGCCGACGATATCATGGTGAATAATTTCCCACTTCCCGTTGGAGTCACTCCACAGCGCACATCGAAATAGGCGCCAACTTAGCGCTCTACCTAGACCTGGAATTGATGGGTGTCCGAGGTCCCGCAGACTCTCAGAAACACAGACAGATGGAAATGGCGGTAGCGATAAACTGGAGTTTGACGTCGGAGCCTTGCGAGACTAGTGCCAGTGTCTTTTCTATGTCCTCAACAAGATGGTGAATCCGCTTTGTAGTTGTTATAGCTGTCGCATTCCTCACCCAACAGCATGCTATTGACACCCACTTGGGTCCAAGGCCAATGAAAGTCCGATTGGGTTGGAATTGATTGTGAGAGCAAGCACATTCCCCGGTGATGCTGTTCTGTGGAAATTCGAATTGGATAGCAGTGGAGTTCGATTGATCGCTGCCACAAGAAGTGGAGGGCGGCCGACACCCAACCCAATCTCACCCATTCAGAGTACCATATCACAGCTCCGCATCCACTCAGCTAAGGCGGTAAGATTTTTTTTTTTAACATCTGGAGAACCGTAACGTAGTTCGTGATGGCTGGAGAGGGGCTTGAGAGCTTGACAAAGACGATTTATGGAGAGTTGTCGTTTGGATGGTTGCCCCTCCCTTGCCTGTATCCCCTCACGCTCGGTCACATGACCCCAATTCTGGTGATCTGTCGCACTGTTCACATTCACTGTTGAAACGCGGGAGATAAACATTTTCACGATGCTTGCTGTCTCAACTTTACACTTCTATTATTATAAAATTTATACCCACTCGTGCCTTTCAAACTGCATGTGGCCGTGTTATTGTGACATTCATAGTTCGACAAAAGGCCATCAACTGTTTTTTGTGGTCTTTGGTACGGAAATTCAAATGCATTGCCATTTGTGACCCCTGTCGAGATTTGGGAACATACTAAATGCCTTACATTTTTGACTACAGTTAAGGCCATGTTATGTCCTGTAATCCTTGCTAATAATATGAGTGCTAATAAACTTTAGATATGTTAAAAAAACTTAC
This sequence comes from Zelopaecilomyces penicillatus, assembly GCA_005765155.1. Lineage (NCBI taxonomy): Eukaryota > Fungi > Ascomycota > Sordariomycetes > Hypocreales > Pseudodiploosporaceae > Zelopaecilomyces > Zelopaecilomyces penicillatus. Next base: position 5,657,717 of record VCCP01000002.1, read on the forward strand.
TGATAGAGATCAAAAGGCATACAAGCAAATCTGCTGGCCTTCTCTAACCAAGATATTTGCAGATCTGATCGTAAAACCCCTTCACTTGCCACTTGTTCATGTTTGCCAGTACATGGTGATCTTGCTGCAGGAAGCTGAAACCATACTGAAATACTCTGGCCGTAGCTTCGCATTTCCAATTGGGGTCGACTACCATCTGCATTCGCATGATTTTCTTCTCATACCAGTTTATAGGTTGAAAACTAATGGCATCGTTTTCAATCGCTCTCCACTCGGCAATCTCGCTGAGCACCATCAGCAATGACCATGCATCGTAGAACCATAATGATTGGCCCTGCTGGTAGTTTGGGTGCTGATGCATCGGGGATGGGGTTCGCGCCCAATCAATCACATACGGATGTGAGTAGTCCGGGTTGAGATTGACATAGTAGACGAAACTGTCAGAACGGAGGGCCATGTGTACGATGTCAAAGTGAACGTACAAAGAGCGGACCTGCGTAGCAATATAGTAAGCAATCGTCTGCCGACACATGTAGGCCGGTTTGCTCATGCATTTAAGTATCTCGCGGAGGCTAGTAGGTGTCGCGATGCAGTTGTAAATGACCGCTGTCCCGCGGTAATCATGAACACACTCTTCTATCTTGAGTGTGCGGGCTTCTTCTACCCTACTCACACCATCATCAGTAGGAACTCTCTCCCTCACGGCGGTTATGTATGCTGGAAAGAAATTCTGCGCCGTAGTAGACCATTCGAACAACACTGGGCCATTCTGTTGCCCATAGGACGGAGCCCGCATGCTCAGAAGTCGGCCGTCTTGGCAGTTCGGGGGTAGATAGAGATGATTTGTTAGTAGTTGCGCCATATTTCCAGAGTCGTACATTGTCCTAGATGTATTGATGCTGTTTGAAGAAGATTTAGTTCACAAGGTCGTTGTGATAATTCAGGTGTAAAAAGGGAAGGGATCGATCCAACAATTTAGGAACTAGCTGTGTTACAAAAAAGTTAAAGTGTTAGTTCCTTCGGTTTGGCTAAAGTTTAGATGTTGCGAGAGAAGTTTCTTATTTGGTAGGTTGCTGGTTGGGAATGTTTTATGGAGGTAATGGAGTGGTGAGAGAACACCCTCGATTTGGTGCACCTTTATTATATATATAGGTTGAATCTGCAATCCCTCTCACCTTCCCCTAAGAATCTACATTGAATCAATATTGAACAGAATATATGGAATGCGCCATCAGTTCAATATAAGTGTCTGTCTCTGGCTGTTTTGGCTAAGATATAGGCCGGATGCCATGGCAAGTGCAAAAAAATGATAGACGCGACTTTGCGATTCGAGCATTCCATCCCACCTGTACAAGAGAATGATTGCATTTATGACTACTTGGTCTGAACAAGACGCGAGTACACCGGACTTTATCTATATCGATGCGATGAATGCACACGTTGACTTATTTACTGTGGCAGAACCCGGCATCTGGATGCAGACAAAGGATCGAGACAGCCTCCGCTGCCAATGAACATTCGCTTGTGGCTATTTTAACGGTAACCTCGTAGAACTCTATACGCAAGGCAATTGGAAAAAAGGAAAAGAAACCCATGCATGTCCTCATTCTTATAACAGCCCATGAGTCCGCCCAGAAGACGGCTCGGCTTTAGCTGCCACACATTATCTCTACCATTGGCGCCTCATTTCCCAGCGCCGAATTTGTTAAATTACTTTCTGAATGTTGCGCTTCTCTCCCCCTTCACTGGCGGTGCCCTTCTCGCACCTTTGAGCAGCTCATCTCCAGTCTTTGAGTATGGATCGAACACCTTCTTCTCCTTTTGAGTTGCCCCATCTGCTGCACCTCTCTTTGTATGTAGCACTGATGCCGCCTTGGTGTAGTCAAAGGGCACAGCCTCATATTTCTTCTGTTCATCAGCCTTTAGTTTCCTCTTCTCCTTTTCCTGCTTCTTTCCTGCTAGTTTGGCTTCCCGCCTCATGGCACGCTCTTCTTTCATTTGTCGCTTCTTGTTCTTTGACTCTCTCTGCCGTTCACGCTTGGCAGCCTTCTTAGATGCTTGCGGCGCGCCATCCTCGATGGATATGACGCCGTTGGCCCCACCTTGCATTTCTTCATCGCTGTCAGCATCGACATCCTCTTCACTAGATTCGGGAGATTCTTCCTTCTCCTCCAGCGCTTCCGATTTTCGCTTCCTTCCCGTCTTCAACGTGAATTCTTCGTCAAGTTCTTGTAAGATCTCGGAAGGGGTTTCAGCTGCTGGTGGAGCTTCAGTTACCGGCTCTTCTGCTGCCGTGATCTCGTCCGTCTGTTCATATGTAATTCCTATCTCCAAACCCTCTTCCACAAACCGCTGCCAGGGGAAGGGGAAGCGATCATCCTGGGCGTCAGATTCTTGTTTTGACTCTTCCCATCGCGAGCTTATTGGCATATCTCCAAAGAGTTGAGAGCGTTGGAGCCGGCTAGCTTGAACCTCTCCTTCGATATCAGGTATCTTTGCCTGTGCTTTGACTATTCTCGAGATTGTGTGTTTTGGCTGAGTTGACTCGGGAGCTTGTGAAGCGAAGAAATGGAGAAGGCTTGGACCATTTTGAGCCTTGGCCGCTTGAAGCTGACTCCATATCTCGTTGAGCCGAGATCTTGCTAGTGGTGCAGTCAACGGTAGCAGACTATGCAGTGCCTTAGCATCAGGGGGGTTCACCCGTGCGATCTCGGTGACATTACTAGTCCCCAGAACAAAATGGGGACTCTCATCTTCTTCGCGCGCAACAACATCTCGCCATTTCCAGAGCGCCCGAAAGACGGCAAACTGTTCGCTATTAAATGCAAGATGAGAGTTCTTCAAGACGAAATTGTACCAACCCCTAGATCCCTCTCCAGTCACCTCATCGAAGCCTGGATTTTCATTTCGGGAGAGCGAGAGCTCGCGAGAGTCTTGCAAAGCGAGTGCAATCAAATCCTTTTCCGGCTTGCTTCGATCGGATGCTGCGACAAGGTCATTTCGCACGTTGTCATAGATATACAGGAGATAATGGGTATCGGATCTAGCGTAATACATCATTTCATCAGGAAGGGGTCTGATACATGATTAGTTTACCAATAATAAAGAACGCAGAAGTGTGAGGGATTACCTTATTCTCCAATCAGCCAGTTGATACTGTTTATCGGCATCGAAATTGACGAATTTTGAGAGAAGAAACGCCAAGCTCCGGCCGGAATAGAGAAGAAGTTTGCACGCAAAATACGTATCAAATAGGCCATTGACGTAGAGTCCGAGATCTCGTTGAAGCCAGACCATATCCATGTACGCGCCGTGGAAGACCTGTAAATTGAATGAGCAACTATATCCATGGGAGTCGAAGATTTGCATACCTTGACAATGCTGGGGTCAGCAAAGACCTCGTTTAACACCTCAAGCTTGTGCCTCCATGGTTTGAGAGTGTCAACGATCCAATCCTGGTCGCGAGTACTGATTTGCATCAGCGAAACAAGGCCAACGTAGGTTCTGAAATCGTGATGTTCTAAATCCACGGCAATCTCCTTGGCTTTCTTCAGCTCCTCCAGCATCTTCAGGACGCCTTCGTACGTGTCAACCCATGTGGCATTCGTCGACTCGACAGGCTGAGACGGAATTGGCTCGGCAGACTGGAAGACTCGTTCAGGATATGTCATGCTCAGAATCTCTGCTTCGTAGGGATGCTTGTATCTACACGATAGGGATTGAGTCAACATGTATTCCGACGGGAAGGGAGGCCGGTGGAGGATACTTACTGGGTGGTGCCATTCTCGCCGACAAAGGTAACAGTGCTCTCTTCTAAAGGCACTTTTGCATGGAGCTTTGTGGTAAGAACGGGCTTCCATGGACCATTGGGGAAATTATCCGGACGCAGCTCAAATTGCAACTGCGGTTTCTTCACGTTTGCATTGCGGATGACCTTGTTGGTTGATTTTGGTTTCTTAGACTTGGAGGCCTAAAGTGAAGATGATTAGCGCTGTCGTTGTTCAAAACAAGCAGGGCAGAACTTACCGAATCGGCGCTTGGAGGCTCCTTTCGCTTCACCAGCCCGGTGTATTCGTCCATTGCCGTGTCGGCCTTTTCAAGAACGGAGTCGACCACATCCACTACCGAACGCCAATGCATATCGATATCTTCAGCATCTTCAAGCTTTGGCGCCTTGATACCGCAAGCCCGAGCAGCAGATTGCAAAAGTCGCGTCGAAAGGTCAAGAATCTGAGACGTCTTCTCGTCGAGTTGGTTGGCCACATCTGGATTGACAGTGCGTTGAAAGCCTAGATCTTCGGCGGCGATACGATTGGCAGCCTTAACTGCCGAAACAAGAGTCTTCTGAATCCTGTCCTGCATGGACTTGAAGTCCTGCGGCGGATCCATGGCGAAGACAGGCTTGCACGAATGTAAATGTTGATGACGCTGTAGGGACTGCTGGGATCGTCGTCACGAAAATTGCGGCATGCTGAGAGATGAAAGCGTTATCGATAAGAACTTTTTCCTTTGTCTTGCTCTTGCTCGTTGATCCACACGCGCAACAGCGATCACGTTGCCACAGGTGCTTCCATAGCAGTGCATGGCGCTAGAACACAGTACACGACATTGCATAATTGGCATTGGTAGGTGTTCAAGTGTTCAACGAAGAGCTTGGAGTCTACGACATGTAGAAGCTTGGACAAAGTGAATACATTCATTTGTCTTTGGAAACCACTGAATATTCTAAGCTGCGCAAAAATGGACATTCTCTCCAAGCTTTACTCGAGACATCGGAAATAATTAAGAGTCGAACGTGGCCGTTGAATCTGGGTCCTCGTGCAAACTGTTCCTGCTGGTCATGTCCAATATGTGACGTTGCTGGGGAGAAAGCGCGTATAAATGCACGCAAAGTCTGCAATGATACCTCATGAACCTACAGCACTACAACCTTGTTGGGGAACCGCTTCTGAGCACAATGTACCGCACTTAATAATAACTCAGTTGGCTTGTCCTTGTGTCTACGTGCTCGGTCGTGATGCTTAATAGGAGAATTGTCACTAAAAATGGCCTTCAGTGCAGTTTGGGAAGAAAGAGACAACCGGCCCCGCTTAATAAAAACAACTATCGCACATGCCTTGATTCACCCTGGACAGATGAGACGGAATACTTCCTCCGTCGCCCACGAAACCCAGCCCCTGGAATGTTGGCAGATGGTGTTCGTGATGGCTGCTAGTGGAGGGTAATAGTGGAGGGGAGCACGAAGATAGGCAAGCGGCAGGGCAAGATGGGCTGTACGTCGAGAAACTCGGTGCTATTACGCCCACTATACACGGCGTTCCTTCTTCAAAGCCCCACCCATCATCCATCGAATCGCTAAGTGAAGTCACCATGCAACCCCTCCGAGCTGCCCCTCTTTCTCAGGCATAGAGGCTGCCTACCTACATGGAACATGATGCAGGCAAGCAAGGCGTAATCAACGCATCTGGCCAGCTCTGGACCTTGGAAGCATCAGTTCCAGATCCCGGTCCGTTTGCTGCAACCATAGAAGAGTTTTTCTCTCGGTGCTAATCGGATGCTTCCATCAGCGTTTTGGTAAGGAAGTAGCAGCAGCAGCAGCAGCAGTTGTCAGCCCACCAACTGTTTGTGTGTCAGCATCAACTCTTGGTCTTTAGCTCTTGGCTCTTATTAGCTCTTGACGCTGGAGGTTGACTTCCACTCACTTGCACTTCCACGCCGTGTCGTCATTCCGCCCAGCCAAACATTCCCTTCCCACTTCCCCACGTTTTTTTGCGCTATTAGTCTGCGCCTCAATCGTCTGCTGTTCTCTCTTACATCTCCCAACTTCTTCAACGCAGCAACATCGTTCTTGAACGACCATCACATCACACTGCGACAATATGGCTAGTATAGGTGGTACCGATGGCGAGGCCGCTCCCGGCCGCCTTCTGCTTCTCTCTAACCGCCTGCCCATTACCATCAAGCGTTCTGATGATGGAAGCTACAGTTTTTCCATGTCATCAGGCGGCCTGGTAACTGGGCTGAGCGGTCTCAGCAAGACCACCAGTTTCCAATGGTACGGCTGGCCTGGGTTGGAGGTTCCTGAGAACGAGGTTGACGGCATGAAGCGTCGCCTCAAGGAGGAATACGGCGCTCATCCAGTTTTCATCGACGATGAGCTTGCCGACAGACACTACAATGGTTTTGCAAGTACGTTCAGATGAAGCGTATTGACTTTCACTCCCTTGTTCAAAAGACCCTGCTAATATCCGAGTTTCCACACTACAGACTCCATCCTATGGCCGCTCTTTCACTACCACCCTGGTGAAATTACCTTTGACGAATCTGCCTGGGCAGCCTACCAAGAGGTCAACCGACTTTTTGCCAAAACAGTCATCAAGGACGTACAAGACGGCGACCTGATTTGGGTTCATGATTATCACTTGATGCTGCTTCCCCAGATGCTGCGAGAAGAGCTTGGCGACACCAAAAAGAATGTCAAGATCGGCTTCTTTTTGCACACCCCTTTCCCTAGCAGCGAAATCTACCGCATTCTTCCTGTTAGAGAATCGCTTCTGGCTGGCCTCCTCGATTGTGATCTCATCGGTTTCCACACATACGACTATGCCAGACATTTCCTTAGCAGTTGCTCTCGCATTCTCGATGCCCCCACAACCCCTGGTGGCGTGGATTGGAATGGACGCTTCGTTACGATCGGTGCCTTCCCAATCGGCATTGACCCGGACAAGTTTGTTGAGGGTCTCAAGAAACCAAAGGTGCAAGAGCGCATCGCTGCTCTGAGCCGCAAGTTCGAGGGCGTGAAGCTTATTGTCGGCGTTGATCGTCTTGACTATATTAAAGGCGTGCCCCAGAAACTCCATGCTCTCGAAGTGTTTTTGACCGAGCATCCGGAGTGGATTGGCAAAATCGTCCTTGTTCAGGTTGCCGTCCCTTCCCGTCAAGATGTTGAGGAGTATCAGAATCTTCGCGCCGTTGTTAATGAGCTGGTCGGTCGAATCAACGGCAAATTTGGCACAATTGAATTTATGCCAATTCACTTTCTGCATCAATCTGTCAATTTCGACGAACTCACAGCCCTTTATGCCGTTTCCGATGTCTGCCTTGTATCCTCAACCCGTGATGGCATGAACCTCGTATCCTACGAATACATTGCCACTCAGCGCGATAATCATGGTGTCATGATACTGAGTGAGTTCACTGGCGCCGCACAATCGCTCAATGGAAGTCTCATTGTCAACCCTTGGAACACCGAGGAGCTTGCCAACGCCATTCACGATGCTGTTACCATGAGCCCTGAGCAACGTGAGGCAAATTTCCGCAAGTTGGAGCGCTACGTCTTCAAGTACACCAGCGCATGGTGGGGCGCCAGCTTCGTGGCAGAGATGACTAGGCTCAGCTCCGAAAGCACCCAACCCAAGACACTGCGCAATGTCTCCGGGGCAGTTGTTGATCTGGGCCAGAAAGTAGTTCAGGCTGCTGAGGATATTGGAAAGGCAGTGATTGGTGACCAAACTGCTGATGAGGCAAAGGCACCCCAGTAATTTTGCATTAAAAGTCATGTTAGTTTCATCTCGAGTCGAGACGCATAAAGCGATGAATTAGTGGCGTCATATGGTTGTTTACTTAGTTATAGTCGGGTTACTCTATTTCCAAATGCTTGAAATACGATGTGCCACATGGCTCATTGAACATATTATCTCCTTTCTACCCACTGTAAATAAATACCCCTGGCAAATTGAGAGGTTCGACTGAATACTGTGCTCGCCAAGAAACCAGATTTTGCACATCATCAACATTTACGACAGAGCATCCACGAAAGAGATTCCAGATCTTCACATGTGCAGACTTCTAAACTGAAGAAAAGAAGATAAAAAAAGGTATATAGAAAGGAAACAAAGTGAGTCAGTTCTAACCAACTCAAGTACCTCTGTTCGATTTCCGAGAATAGGCATGCTATGGTATCCGTTACTTTCCCCCAATCACATTGCCCTTCATCCCAAACAACATCTCGACGAAGCCCCGCCGGACTTAAAAAATAAAAACGCCACATTGACTTCGTTTCCGACTCTCAAACCAATCCATCCACATTTGCTTAGTATGGCGACTCGACAATATCATCTTTACCAAGCTTGTATCGACCGCTCTCCCTCGTGCCAATCTTAGCAGAGCTCCTCCGTCCGGCACCGAAAAGCCGAGGATCTCCAACAATGCTTTCACGTGTTGGCTTCTTGAAGCTCTGCTTTGCCACCATGTTGACTTCGTTGGGCAATGCCACGATGACATTCTTGTCTGATCCAAACTTGAAGTCATCTGCCATGACTTCCTGGTCATACCGCTTGATCTTGTAAGGCGCCTTCGAGCCACGGAGAACCCTCTTCAAGTTCCACTCGATGATGTAAGGACCAGTCGCAGTAATGATACTTGTCTCCTCTGCACCCTCTCCTGTATTGAATTTGGCTTGTGTAAATGTAATCGGTCTGCCAGTTTCATGATAGAATTGTGCAACGTGCTCAGGTGTGAGGCCAAGACGGCGAGGTCGAGGCTTCGAGTCGGCAGAGAAACCTTTCTCAAAGCCAAGTTTTCCTTCATTCTTGCCGTCTTTCTGCATGGCATCGACGAGGAGAATGTAGTTTGCTGTCGTTCCCAAAATCCATCGACCGTCAGCAGAGACGTCCATGCCAGTAATTGGGTCGCCAAGGGCAGGTAGTTGAGTTTTCGCTCGGATACCAAGACGATCAAAAAGTCGGATATCACCCTTGTTACTCGCTACGGCAATATAGCCCTTCTCTGTAGTTGCAAGAGCAGAAAAGTCATTTTTGGACGCATACTGCTTCAGATCAGAGTCAACGAGCTTATTACCCGCGAGTCGAGGGTCGATTCGGTATAGCGCGTTGTGGGAAATACCCAAGAAAGTTTGCTCCGAAGTCATCTGAGCAAACTTGTTTTCAGGGGCAAATGTGGTTACGGGGATGTCGTCATGAACATTCCACTCATCAACAACCTTTCCATACTCAATATCCATGCGATAGAGCTTAGTGGGATCGATATCATTCTGCATGATCAGGTCTCGATCCTCTTTGTGCAACATCACCTTCTTGGGGTTCATAAGCTTGCCGCCGGGTGTTGTCACCTTGGATATGTTGGTGGAGAACTTGAGGTGATTGTCGGGGGTATGCGCAAACACGCCAATCTTCGATCCTCGGACGACAAACGAGCGATCATGCTTGTAGCCAACTGCGAGCTGGGAGTTGATTTCACCGTCACCTCTGCGCTCTGCAAGCTCCTCCTCCTCTTCCGAATCGTACTCTTCGCTTCTAATGCCTTCATCCTCGGTCGTATCCTCTTCCTCTTCTTCCTCCTCCTCCTCAATAGGTGGCGCATCATCCATGTTAAGATCCCCGAAAGCATCAAGAACGTATTCCCGTTCCTTCTCCTGAATCTTGGCCCATTTGGTCTCATTCAATCGCTCCCAGATAGCCTGCATCACCGCCTCTTGGAATTTCTCCAAGGTGGGCTGGTCTTTGAACCGGAGAAGCCAGGATCTAGCAGTTCCGTCGCTGGAGAAGTGATTGAAGACAAACGAAAGGTACTCGAAGTCGAAAACTGGGTTGAATTCGGCAACGACTGGTGTTCCTAGGAACGACTGGGCCTTGCCATCAATCTGTAGCCAATACTCCCACTTACCGACCTCTGAAACCGTGACAATGACAGAGTCTTCGACCAAGGCAAAATGCCCTGGCTGAGGGTCGAATAAATGCAGCTCTGCAACTACGGTTGCATATATCGAAATGGCCTGGGGAGGTGAATCTGGCTCATGAGATGGCTCAGGAGAATCATCCCGTGGGGCCGGTTCAGGCGCAGCTTCACGCTTGGCGGAAGAGTTCGCGGCATTCTTCTTGGAGAACATATCGTCAACGGACTCAATAGAGCGAGCAAGGGTTGGGCTATGAAGAGGACTGGCGGGTGGAATGGGGTTCTCTTCGTGAAACTCGAACTGCTCAAAGTCCTCTTCAGAGGCGGTAGTATGAGGCTTGCGGTATTTTCTTTCGTATTGGCACTCCTGAGCGACTCTAACAAATTTCTCAACCTGAGAGGATGTGACAACGTTGTCGCAGATAAATTCGTAAACGTCGCCCGTGTCCCCGCTCAAATCTCTCCAGGCAAGCACGGTTTCACCAGCCTCTCGGATCTCGACTCGGAAGTGGAGAGCTTCGTCTAGTAGGAAAGTCTTCTCGTCGCGTTCTACAGAAAGAGCATCGAGCTCGGCTTCGTCTCCTTCCTCTTCCGCAAGCAATTCAGCTTCGCCCTCTTCGAAGACTCGCTGAACCACGAGCTGGTATTGAAAGTCTTGATTGGTTCGACGGACACGGATTGCAGAGTCCTTGAAGATGAGCTCTGAATAGCCCTTAGGAGAGAGCGGCCGGACGAGGTAGAGTTGACCTTGTGGGAGCTCGATAAGCGCTTCCTGGGTGCTTGAGCCGAAAATCAGCTTTCCGACTGTGATTGCGTATGGTTAGTTAGCTTGCTGGTCTAGAGGCCAAATAAACAGTGCTGGTTGCATTTGCGACAAAACAGAGAGAGACAGGCACGTGTTGGGGGAGATGGAAGTCTGGACAACTAGGTGAAAACAGAACGAAGCAGGAAAGACCCTAGTCTTTCTTTAAATCTCCTGCCATGAACCTGTCAAGCCTGTTTGCCAGCCCAAATGAAGGCGGGGGATCAGCGCATGGTTTGGGCCCTTGGCTGCGGCGACTGCCTGCAACGGAATGCTTGCTTCCTGGTTGTCATGCGCATGAGGTGGTTTGCTGCAGGGCAAAACGGCATTTGTTCGCTCAACCCATAACGTCCCAGACGAATTCACATACCGTTTCTCAGAACAAACATGCTGGCAGGTATGCGTATGCCGTGGCCGTGGCCTGGTGCTGTATCGTTTGCAGTCTCTTTCGGGGTTTCTTTTGCAGTCGCTTTGGCTGGCGCGTGCGGGGCAGGGCGAGGGGCCTTGGTAGTTATCGGTATCGGTATCGCAAGGAGATGACAGTGGAGGGGCCGACGGGGATCACAGGACTGGCAGTACTGGCAGTACTGGCAGGGCTGGAAGAATAGGAGGAACGGGAGGGACTGAAGGGAGGCCTTGAGGCTTGGGGGGGAAACATCAAAATATGCACGGACGAAAGACCAAATCTCAAAGCACGCCAAGGCGTTGCGAGAGCTAAAAAGCAGGTTGGCGTGCTGATGCCAGAGGCTTATTTAACTTGTCAGGCGCCGTTCGCCCAGCATGCGTCATGACCACGATAACAGCCTTAAACCGTGGTTTGCTGGTGGGTGGGCTGTCGGGAAAACGCCATTCTAAACCTAATTCGGCCAGCATTTCACCCACTTATACCGTCCAAGAGCGGATAAGATCTGCGGGATGCCAGACTAGAGCTATTTGTTACAATTATAACGTTGAAAGGTCTTAATCTTGAGTTGAGTGAGTTTCTGGCCGAGTTCAGTCAGCCAAAAGAGCTGATGGTAAGCGTGTTATCGTGAATGAAAACGAGTCAAAGTTGTGTGTTTCTCGGTTCTGCATTCGTCTGTTTGAATGAGAAGTTGGGCATCTGTCGGCACTAGAACGGCGTTCAAACTTGGCATTGCCCTAAAACTTGCAATCTTGTGCAAGTACCTTTTACGAATCCTTATTCAGAGTTCCAGAGTCCGATAAAATGTGTTTTTTCAGAGAGAAACGGAATGCAGATACATTGTATTGCCAGTCAATTCGACCCCAACGCTCACAGTATACAATAAGTTGCCGAATTTTCATCCCAAATATCTTGGCAAGATGGCCGAGTTGGTTATGGCGCCAGGTTAAGGCTACCTTAACAGCAATTCCTGGTGGAGCAATCCTCGTGGGTTCAAATCCCACTCTTGTCATTCGACTTTTGGACATTCGGTCTCTTTTTGCTTCCATTTCCTCTTCCTCTGTTTGCAATCAGAGATTGTGTGTTTTCAACCACTGGCAAACTTTACATAGCTCATTGCCAAGGCATTAGTATCTGTGTGTTTCATTCCCACTAGTATGTGAGACAAAAGTTTTGCCGTGACGATGCCTGCAGGTCGGACATCAAGATGATCCACATACAGGACAGTGACAAGTAGTAGTATGTATGAAAGTCTGAACAGTCGGGGTTTCCCAAATCTCTAAGAGATTATCAAGGTATATGTAAACGCGGTCTGAAATTACCATTAGCCATGAGCTTTGTGTGTACTGGGTGTGAATACCTCCTCGATCCATGACTATTCATTCTCACCACCACAAGAAGTCATCGTTTCTTCTTGGGCCTACCTGACCGTGGTGCATCGACAACATGAACCATTTGGACTGGTGATCCAGGGACATATCCCCGCTTTCTCGCTCTTCCCAATAGTTTGGCAAAGGCTACACGGCTGATGCCGCATTTCGTCTCAATCTCCTTGGGTTTGATGCCCTCGCCAAAAAGAGCCAGCGCAGCTGCTCTGGATGCGATGGAAGATTCGGGCCCTCTCCTGATAGTAGTAGTGTGCGAGGACTCGTTAGGCTCGGTTGATATTCTTGCCTTGAAGTTTGCGGCCTCACGCTTCAGGGTAGGGGAGGCAGCATCTCCAGTGTCCTCAGCAGTCTGGACGCTGTCGCTACAGGTACCTGTGGGTGTTGCTAGCGGAGGATCAGCGGACACATCCCTGTGATTCAGGCCATCTGTCGCTGTAGCCTTGACTGTCGCTGTAGCCTTGACTGTCGCTGTAGCCGTAACTGAAGTTGCTATTACAACTGTTGCTGTAGCTGCCATGTCTGCATGTGTTGTTGCTGTGTCATGAATCTTGCAAGATACTGCGGGCATCGACGGCTTCTCCATAATGGAAGTTGGACGAGGCTGGCAGTTGTCGAAAACCTTGGGCTCGGCCTGCGCGGAATGAATGCCAAGTTAGAGATGCGCCTTCATTCGCTGCATTGCTCGTGAACAACTATCTGTAGATGTTGGCCACTCAGGTCTTCAGTTCTTGCGCCTACCTCGTACACCATCGTACTCTTTCAGCCTCGAGACTACCGAACTACACACGCCGTCTACGCTATGATGATGCAGCTAATTCTTGACATGTACAGAATACAGCCACTTGAATACTGCATCAATACCGTGCAAAGTAGCTTCGCACTCACATGGCGTTGATACAGCATTGTACCAGTTCTGATCGACCGTCCAGTACGAGAAGATATCCGCATGACTGCCGGCAAGGTCGGTAGTTATAGTTGGCCAAACCCCTTTTAATATCATACTAATAATCCAGTAAATCAGCTGCCAAAAGCTTTCAGCTTCACACTGATTCACTCCAGGACGCATCCTATCTTGATGGCCAATCGCTGTTCGCATCGCGGCAAGAGGAGAACAAACATCTTTAAACACAATCACAGTCTTTGACAGATACACATCGACCACAAATCACGCCACTTCCTCATCTAGCAGACAATAAACGCCAGCGCCACCAGGTGAAGACTGACATGACCATGAGTCGTCGCGATTTGCCTGTGCGTCGTGTGTGCAGAGAGCAAAATTACCCCTGAAGACGTGAACAGGGGCACGTGTAGAAAACCAGAATACCAAGTGCGATGGACGCTGTTATTGCTATCGAAGGCCATAAAAGCCAATCCCGATACGGCACTTTGAAAAATTGCCAAGCAGTATTTCATGGTAGAGCAACAGGAAGTTCTAACCTCAAGACTCTTTACGGAAGTTCAAGGCCAATCTATCACAATGGGCGATCTCTAATAGTTGAGGGGAAGCTCAAATCGCCCAACTCAGAATAGATCCAGTGAAGTGTTGACCATTTGAAAATATAGAGAGACGGAAAAAGAGTACAAGGCAAACTAATTTGGTGACTCTGAACATCTTGAGTGCATGGTGACATTTCTAGAGACTGATCTGGCCATCACCAACTCAAATATGGACGCTTAAAGCTGCAATTTGCCGTTTAGAGAATTGATTAACCGTTCAAAATTATCTATATAAAACCAGCAAGACGCCGGCTTTCTCTCGATTACTTGCAACCACAAATTCAAAGCCTTCACCCAACTAACAATCTGCTTCAGCACAAACAGTCGGCCGTCAACGGAAAAGCCAACAAACGTCTTTGATATCGAGAAGCAGAAAAGGTAAAAAAGAAAAAACCAGAAAAAAACATCAGTTTACTTTTCAACATGTGCGTAATCAAAGGTGTTAGGGTCCACTGCGCCTGCAAAGACTCTCGGTGCCGTAACCGCCGCGACTTCGTCGACCGGGACGCCCAGGGCAACGTCATCAGGCATGCCGGCCACGGCTGGTGCTCTCTCAAGAAAGAGCTAGTTTACATCTGCGGTGTTGGATGGCAACTCTTTCAGAGCGGCCAAATGAAGTTTGTCGATGTTGCTACCTACACGGTTGAGGAGGTCGTACCACATGCGGGCGTTACTGTTGAGTGGGAGGTCATGACGAGCTCAAACCACACGGCAACGATTTGCGATGACTGTCGTAATCAGAAACATAAAGTAAGTTGAACAGAGAATGAGTCACAATGACTTTGGGGCACAAATTAAGGGGTTCAACGGATTGCTATACTATATGCTGGTCTCCATACCTGAGGTAATGAGCGAAGAATTCTCATGAGAAGTAGACGGAGAAAGAATAATGAGCAAAAATAACAGAAAAAGAATGATGGTAGAGTAGCTACCCGCAAGCACTAGCAATAGAATCTCAAATGCCCAATGCAATCTGCAGGCTGTCTTCTCTGCCTATGTGTTCCACAGACTTGGAAGTTCCCCTCTTCACAAACTCGCTCTGAGGCGGTCCTAGATAAGAGAACCGCAAATCTCCCAAATCTAGGACCAGCTTCTCCAAGCAAATATTTCTGTTCCGAAACCTTACTTCAACTAAATGGCTTCCCTTGGCCACTTTTCCCACATTATGTCCCCTTTTCCAAACACAATCCATCACAGCTGGACCCCAGCCCTTGGGGAAATCTCGGTCGTTTGCCTCATCTTCGGTCAGACGGTACGTTTTTGTAGCTCCGCCATCGAAGCGAATGTCGTATTGCATCTTGCCAGAGCGTTCGGCTTCCAGTGTCGTGTTGAACTGGAGCTCCAGATTAGCATTGTCGCGCGTTGAAAACACGTAGATTGGGTATCGCAGGAAAGGAATGTCGTCGGGTTTGGTGAAGTCTGTGTCGAATGGAAGCGTCACGGCCCCCGAGATTGTGCGACCGAGAGATGGGTGGAGAACATATGGCGCTGCCACCCGATTGCCAGCCTCAATAGAGAGATGGCCACTTGCCTCAACGTAACCCTCAAATTCGGGAGGGACGCGGCTATTTCTGACGGTGAGCCATACCTTCTCGTACCCATCGCGACTGCCGATAACCTCAATGTAAGTCTTGTCATCAAAACCCCGTGGCACAGAGGCCCAATCGACGTTGAGAAGAACGCGCATATCTTCATCCTTAGGATCAAGATGCCCACTATACTGCGAAAGCTTAATCCACCTGTATTGTGGCTTTGCCTCCCAGGAAAATTCCTTGGTGCCACGATGGAATACTTCAAAGTATCGGGACTGTTCACCATAGGGAGTGATGAAGGGCAGAGTGACACCAGCCTCTAGCCATTTCCGAGACGGGTGAGTCCTATCCGAATCTTCATTGATGTGCCCAGGATTAATACCCTCGATACCTTCAACAGAGACACCCATGTGACCAACGCTTGGGTTTGAGTCTTCTCGAGTCTGAACGTAACACAAACCATCAATTATGTTTCGCGAGGGCTGCCCACCCCCTGGGTTGTATCCATAATGCGGCTGCCGAAGCATGTTATTCCATTTGCCGCCGGAAATTTTGTTGTACTCTTGCAAAAGATCATCATCTGCGTCGAGAAGATCAATACTCTTTTTCAGGTAAACATTCGTGGCGTTTCTTCGCTGCTTGCCAAACAACTGGTTCTTGTACTGAGTCACTCTCAAATGAACAAAGATGTAAGACGCCTTTACTGGGTGGTGGACAAGTTGGAAGAAGGCGGACTTGTACTCCTCATTCATATGTGAATATATATCCTGGGTCTCGGCCAAGAGGACTTTCCATCGATTAACAATAGTGTCGGCTTCGCGATACTTTTGAATGATAAAAGTATCTAGGTCAATATGATCCTGCTTGCGAAGGGCGACAAGTTTGTCAAAATCATACCAAGACTTGGCAATCCGACTAGCGTACTGGCCTCCGAACTCTCGCATGGCGAGATGTGTGAAGTACTGCGGGATTGAAGTCGGGGTAAATGCCTTGATATTCCAGGCCAAGTCAAAAGCGAAGCTCATGGGTGTTTCGATTGGCTTCAAATCGCCAACGTTGAATATCCAGATGCGATTCGCGCCGCTATAATGAGCAAGTTGCAGCTGGTACAAAGCTTTGCCCTGCGACATTGGTTAGATGAGGGTACAGCCAGAGTTCAAGAAGCTTCTCACCAATGAGTTGCTGTTCATCCACCTGTAGCATCTCGGGTGGCCAGTATACTGGAAATGGTAATAAATCTTGAGACAAACATTTAGTATGGCGTCAATGTTTTGTTCTGGGATTGCAGAGGGCTTACACCTGAGCCACCTGCTCTTTTATTTTCCTCCGCTGTTGGAAGGCGACGAAGTGAACCAAAATTGTCATCTGCGAAAAGCAGAGTCATATCATCAGGAACTTTTAGTCCCCGATCATAGTAACCTTGAACCTCGTTATATAGAGCCAAAAGTTCTGATTGTTAAAAGGTTGTTAGCACGATTTGAATATCCCGTGGCACTTCGCTCACTGTTTTGACTTACGCATAGCACCAGTCTCGCTGCCAAAGTTCTTCTTGATGATTCCTCTTTGTGTTTCAAGAACCTCGGTCAAGATTTTGACTGGATCTCTGCCTGAAACTGGACTGTCACCTTCGCCCCTCATGCCCATGGTGATATACGACTCGTAGGGCTGGGCTCTCGCGGCTCCTTCTTCAAAGTATTGCGTGACTTTCTCCCTATTGGCATCCCAATTCCAAGTGCCTTCTGGCTGCGTTGTTGACCACTCATTCATGGCCCTCTGCATAGGCTCATGATGGGATGTGCCTACGACGATACCATACGTGTCTGCCAACTCTTGGTTTTTGGGGTCATCAACAAAAAAAGACCTTCCTGGGAAGGGGTAACCACGCCACATGGCGGGCCACATGAAGTTGGCTTTGAGTCGCAGTAAAAGCTCGAAGATATGACTGTACAGGGCTGTTCCAAACTTGGGACCGAACTTTTCTTGGGCCCAGCTGTCCATTCCGGGAGACTCATCGTTGATGAAAATTCCTCGAAATTTGACGCTTGGCTCTCCATTGAATGTTGTAACAGCCAATGCATGGATGACGCGATTCGTTTTTGGAGGTACATCCGCCCACCAGTGCCATCTACTGCATGTTAGACTTGGAAAGCTGTCAAGCACTTTTGAGAAAAACTCACGGTGAGATACCAATCTGCTCTGAGAGGGAGTATATGCCAAATATTGTTCCCCTCTTATCGCTTCCAGCGATGACAAGAGCACTATCATAGCCATCAAGCGGGTTCTGGACAGTTGTTGTCATCCACGATTCCCATTTCCCCTCAATTTTGCTAGGGTCAATCTTCCCTTGGTCTCTCAAGTGCTGCAGGGTTGGAGATTTTGAAAGTGTGCCAATTATAATGCATGATCTAAGAGGACGTGATGATGGCCGGGTTTGCACAACGGGGTTGCAGCCCTGCCCCGAGACTTTGGTGAAGTCATTAGAAAGATTCTTGGCTGCAATATGGACACCTTCAAAATCCTCTTTGTCGACGAAGATCTCAGTACCAACGATGTTGAATCCACCCTCGGACTCAAAAGACACGATGCGTTGTTCAAGCATGTTGGTAACAAAGGGCTTGACTGGGGAGGATCGAATAAGCTGATGAGAAAAACTATTCAGCCAACATCGTTCTCTGGAGAAGTTGAGTCTTTTGTAAGCAGAAGAAAGCTATAAAGTATGGTAGGTAGGCAGCCTTGAAAGCATAGGTTTCTATTGATACTGTCACGCGGACACGAGTTCACTATTGTGTTACATTGTCTCCGCATTGTATCTTGAGCATCCTGGGGAGGGTTCGGCTAGAAGCCGACATAACGAGAATGAAATAAGAAACCACCATAGCCAGAATATGGGCACGGTGCCGTTGAAAATGATGGAAAATCACGTCAATTGCATACAAGCGTTGAACGCACTCAGCTTTGGTATAATTCGCAACGTTTCCAGAGTCCTGCACCTGGTAAGAAACGACTTGAGTATACTGAGATTTGTTAGAGAAATGTATTTAGATAATCTAAGAAAGCAGCGGTTAGAGGATATTTTTTTTTTTGGTTCTGCTGGAGGTTGTACGTTAGGTTAGATGCATTCCAGACATGAACATATCGTGGGTTGCATCCAAATCTGCGACCTTCTCCGCATCTTGCTGCCGCACCAGTGGCGTTTGTTTCGTCATTCATTCTGCCACTACTACGAAAAGCTAGGCAAGGTACGAAAATGAGATTCCCGCACTGAGCTTCCCGATCCAGGAATTAGTTGTCGGGAAGGTCACAGACCTCAAGGTCAGCTGCTCACAGAGTCAACTTTGTGTGATAAGCCATCGGTTCGCCTGACCATTTCCCCAACTACTCCAAAACGTGACCGGCCGTTGCGACCTTGAGGATTTCATCCTCCAAACCAGGCACATAGACGACTTCTATGCCGCCATCCTCTAGCATTTTGCGGCCAGGATTCAGGCCAACAAAAGTTTCTGGCTCTAGAACTCCGACGTAGACCTTTTTAATCCAAGACTTCTGGCGAAGAACACGTTCAACGCACGGCAGTTTGCCGCTGAGGCGCTTGAAGCACGGCTCCACTGTAGTGTAGAGAGCATGTGGACTTTTCATAACCTCTGAAAGCCTCTCTTCAGACACAGAATGCTGCTCTGCGAGTTTCAACAGACAGCACTCCTCAGCATGCGTGTTACCGGGGAGCTCCAGCGTGTACCCCTCCGCAGAGAGGGAATTGCCATCGAGATTGATGAGGACAGCGCCAACGCGGAAATTAGTCGGTTTTGGGGATGACTGTCTGGCTAAAGACAATGCCTGTAGCATCGTAGCCTTGTGATCATCATTTGTTGGAGGCTGCATGGTGGTTGGTGACTCTAGCGAGAGCGATCGAGAAGCAGATGGAGGTGTTCGTGGGAAAGGTGGGGGTGGGGCAATGTCTGCTGAGCCGTAGCCAAAGGCGCCAATTGTTGGCACTTCGAGTCGCCGGTCACCGATCGCATGGTGAAAGTGCCAGGGCAGCAGCGCGTTGTGACGCGTGACTCTATGTTCCAACACCGTTCCAACATTACCATGCTACCCTCCAGTCTTCAATATCACCACACTTTCGCACAGCGTTGGACGCAGAATTAAAGATGTCTGATTTTGAAGATGTTGTGGATGGCGAGCCCCCATCTATAGACCCCTATGATGTTTTTGGCCTCGAACGGACGGCCACTGCGGACCAGGTCAAGAATGCATACCGCAAAGCGGCGCTGAAGAATCACCCTGGTGAGTTGCGTGTATACAGTTATAGCCACTCAAAACACTACTGAGGATTGACGCCCGTGGGTAGACAAGGTTGCGGAGTCTAAGAAAGACGAGGCGCACGCTGTTTTCCAGTCCATTGCCTTTGCCTACGCTGTCCTATCCGATCCTGCGAGGCGCAAGCGGTTCGATGCCACAGGTTCAACAGCCGAGTCCATAGTAGACTCAGAGGGGTTCAATTGGAGTGACTACTACCGGGAGCAATTCAAAGATTCAATATCCGAAGACGCCATCGAGAAATTTGCCAAGAAGTACAGGTGTTCCGACGAGGAAAAGGACGATCTCCTCATCGCCTACGAAGAGTGCGAGGGTAACATGGATGAGGTCTACCAACGTGTTATGTTGAGCGACGCTGCCGAAGACGACGAGAGGTTCCGCACGATCATTGACGAGGCCATTGACAAGGGCGATGTCCAAGCCTTCCCAGCATACAAGAAAGACACAAAAAAGAAGCGCGCTGCTCGCGCCGAAGCTGCAAAGGCCGAAGCTAATGAGGCTGAAGAATACGCAAAGGAACTGGGTGTGCATGAGAAGCTTTTCGGCAGCAAAAAGAAGGGCAAAAAGGCAAAAGGAGGATCTGAGGATGATCTTGCGGCGTTGATTCAGAAAAGGCAGCAAGATCGCTCTGCCAACTTTCTAGACCATCTTGCGGAGAAGTATGGCGCAAAGGAGAAGGAGAAGACGAAGGGTAGGAAACGGGTTATTAGTGACGACATCGAGGAGGAGGAGCCTTCGGAAGAAGCGTTCCAGGCGGCAGCCGCCAGGCTAAAGGTGTCCAAGGGATCCAAAGACGACAATTTGAAACCAGCATCTCGCTCGAAGAGATCACGCCGATGAGTTGCTGGGCAATTGCGTTGTGTTTTTTTTGTTTTTTGTATGGAGTTCAGGGCGGCTTGGCGTATTGAAACTATCATCCATAGCTGGGGTAACTGATGGCAACCATCTTGAGTGTAAACCTAAAAGATCTCATAGCCACGGGGAATGATCGGGCTGAACGTCAGAAATTCTAGCTTTCTCCCACAACACACCCTTGTGTGCTTATCTGTCAGGAACCAGAGGGATGTTTTTTTCGTAAATCGCTGACGCGAAAAGGCACTTCATGTCTCTCCATCCCTTGAACACACAGTCATGTTGATGACATATTCGCTAGGCATTGCGCTCGTTGTCAATGGCAGGTGGGGGTCTAGATAGCGATGGCTCTAGGCTACACCACTGTACAACCAGCGCCAATCGTCCAAGCCCACGGTAGATCACCTCGGGTTCTGGAACACTTCGCCCATAACAACTACCAAATGTTCCGCCAAACAATGGCCACGAAACTCCACAGCGTTCATCTCGCATCGCCATGGATACGCACATGCAAGTGATCTTTGCAACCGAACAGACCCTGAGACAGCCATGCCATGAGTGACGCAGCTCAAGCTCCTATCTACCCCCGATACTGCTTCCAGCTGTCTCCAACCGTGAATGCGTGGTGCTTCTTTCGCGTCATTGAGATTTACCGCCTTGACCAGCATGATGGCTTCGAAGGTAACTCATCACAGCGCCTTGGGGAAGGGCAGGATAGAGATTTGACTTCTTCATAGGGGAAAACTTTTACTTTTACAAAAACCTGCCAATAAAATGGGTGCGCATAGTCGGTGTTGTCGTTGCCATTGATGAGTTCGCTGGCCGTCGCATCTTTACCGTGGATGACAGTAGCGGCAAAAATATTGAGGCGATTGTTCCCATTACGCAGCCGGTTGCTACAACGACACAGGCCAGGGCGGCGACAGCATCAGCAGGAAGGCAAATCCGGTCCGTTGCGATTCAAATAAAAGAGACTACGACCCTCAGCCTCCCTCAAGGCTCTAGTCCGTACGCAGACATTAATGTGGGTTCTGTGGTAGACGTCAAAGGACTTCTGTCGACATTTAGAAGCGAGTGCCAAATCAAGATTGAGAAAATGGTCTGCGTGAAAGCAACAAACCAGGAAGTGGCGCTCTGGGAAAAACGATCCAAATTTCGCCGCGAAGTGCTTGATAAGCCCTGGATGCTTCGCGAGAAGGACGTGCGCAAGTGCCGTAAAGAGGCAGAGAGATCTGAAGCGGAGATTGAGCGAAAAAGGGAGCGTTTGAAGGCTATTACGAGAGCTACCAACAGCAAAACGACGTTTCGCCCACGTGAGGAGAAGCCGTTAGCAACGACCAGCTCAAGGGAGAAGGGCGACTCGCGCGACCTTTGGACATCTGATGTGAATGAAATAATACGAGGCGGCGCAGCTGCTGGGAAATTCAGTGCATTAGGCTTATAAACTCGATTGCGCATGATTGAAATAGGATGCGGGGAGGCGGCATCTGGGATTCAGCGGCTGCGCGTAGGATATCAGATTATCAGGCACACGATACCCGAGACTAGTGATGGCGTTCAAGATTCGCGATTGTTGGTCTTAGACCCCATTGCTGGTGTTACACAGACAATGCATAACATCGTTGTATCGTTCATGGGCATGAATAGCTGTCACAAATATGCCCTGTGGAGGTTTTCCTAGCACGGGATCATCCACACCTCAACGTCGTTGTGATGCCCTCACAACCCATTGAGGAGTTTGCTTTCATCCCGACGAATAATAACGCTATTCTTCTTCTTTTCAAATCTGGCTTTCGTCGCAAGTTGCTTGGTAGACATGTGCTCCGCGTTCAGGCACACAATACGACATTGTGACGAAATCGCAAGCACACTCACTTTCAAGAACAGTGTTGTTACATTGGATTGCTTCCAGTGTACCAGAAGTCGAGCCCAAGGTTGTTCAGCTGTGGATATTTGTTATGCAGCCTCTTCTTGTCCTACATGTTATAACGTGCTATGGCAGGTACGGCAGCTTAAAAGAAAAAGCAATGAAAGTTCTCATATACTCCAATAATAGCATCGTCTGTTGTGCAGTCGGCCTCTGGTGGCTGAATCTGTATCGGAGGAACTGTTTCGCGGCCGGGACTGCGGCGAAGTTCCAACAGGGCGAGTAATATCATAACAGGTAATTATTTCCGAGACCAGTTCGTCCAGCTGAAATATTTTCCAGGTCCCATCACGAACGCAGACAAAAAACGGGTGAGACAACTTTTGGTGTCAGATGCGGCCTTTGTGTCTCATTGACCAAGACATCAGTAGGAAAGGAGGCAGCTCTTCCCTTGAGAACCGTCGTGGTAAGATTGCTACATGTTGTCGCTCCTGACACGTCTGTGCTAGAGTGTGTAGCAACGATCCAGTGTTTGTACTGTAGTAGCGAAAAAGCCCTCGGCCAGCAGCGACAGCGTCGACAATGACGACGGTCAGGAAATGTAGTCAAGAAGCTTCTTGCAAGCTTCTATCAATGAGGTGCGCGCCTGCATCTGTTGTTATGGGTTCTTAGTAATCGACCTTCCTCCTTTGTCCCTGTACAGAAGCCCCGATAAATATTCCGAGCTGTCCTCTAATATGCATCCATCTGGTCTGTCTCAACAGTGTCACAACAACAACAACGCCGACTTTTGTGCCCCCATCACCAACGACAAATTCGCCCTTCCTAAAACACACCCATCCCTGATTGGCCGCTAGTCAGACATTTGCTCATATACCTCACACCACACCCTTTTTTACTTTTGCTTTCTTGTGGCTGCGACCACTATCTGCTGTCCAGTGCGTTTCCGAGACACAAGAAAAAAGGTATGTGCGTTCATGGGTTTTCTGCACAAACACATCGTCACCTTCGCAACGCATCCCGTAAACTCGAATCGTTGCTCAAGCAAGGCGGGGCTGTGAATCATAATTCATCAAACATGTCTAGTCGAGGATCGGAGCCTCGCCCGTATTGCTACAAGTTTCTCTTAAAAATGCTGGCTCCTGTAATGCCTCGAATGCCTTTTGATCTTTATCTTTTTTTATTGCAACACTGTTGCCTTTGAACATCTACAAACTGTAAAAGAGCTGGGAATCTTGGAGGAAGAAAGATCTATCAAAAACAGATGAGCATTACACCACTGAAACTCATCTTTACCCGCTATTATGGCAGAACGCCGCTACACATCATGGATCGCCTGGCTGATGCTCGCCACAGGAACTATTGCTCGACCACCTGGCCCGACCATAGAACGAGGTCCTATTATCTTACCACAAGACGCCATTAGAACCGGAGGTCTTCTCTCAGTCTATCCCGCTTATACAGTTACTACCCTCGGGGTTGCATCGAACGAAGGCCAGCGCCTAGAAGGACCGTTCAGGAATTCAACAACACCTAAACCTGCTGTCTATTCAACTGTGCTCTCGACTTATCAGGATCAAAACTCATCAACGTTTACTACCTTTAGCCTGATTACTGACTCGAGAGAACATAGCGCCATTCCGACTACTCACTCCAGACCTTCGAACACCACCGCAACGAACCAGACCAGTTTTAGCACCCCGGTATCCTTGACGAATGCACCTCTAGCCCCCACTAGATCGTTCTTATTACCATTCATACCGATTCCTACCCGGGTTCCTATCACTTACCCGAATTTTACAATGCCTGCAGGTGATATCTTTGCTAAGCCTATTGACACTCGGCCTCCTCCATCACAGATTGGGACTCGCTCAGACCACCCAGTTCCGCGAAAAGGAATCTCACAAAATTCACCTATTCAGACGAACAAATTTTACTTCAACTTCTTCCTTGGAGATCAAACATGTCCGGCTTTTGTCTTCCCTTACTCTCTAACATGGGTCAAGGGTGGCAATGATGGCAGAACCTGGGGCATGTCAATATCTCATATCAATGAAGACCAAACAGTGTTTGGTGGCTCAAATACAACGACAGGTTCCTTCTCTTATTACTTCAACCCCGTTGGACACATTTCCATGTTGATGTCAGCTAAGGATTTGGACAAGAATTCGTGTCTCACAATCGACAGCATGACAGCATTTTCGGCAAGAGTGCATCTTAGCAAGCAGGATGGCTCGCCACCAAGCATCTCTTTCCCCCTAGTCCAGGGCATGTCGTGTGTTACAGCTCAATACAATGGCGCAATTCCAACTATCCATTCCGGTATGTTTTTCCGAAACATAACTCGAGCCGCACGGGATCCAAAGCCAAATGTAACCAAATACACATTTGTCTTGGAAGATGGAAATACTTGGCGTGTTTATGCATTCAAGACCAAGGGGGACTCTTTGGACCTTAAGGCTATCAATAACGGTTTAGCCGAGGCCAAAAGTCCCTTCTTTGGTGTGATCCAAGTCTGCAAGGACCCGAAAACAGCAGGGTCTGAGGCTATACTTGACGACGGTGCTGGCATCTACCCAACCACTGTTAAGCTCACTGGTACAACTTCTGGAGCCGATGGCAAGTACTCATTTGACTTTGAAAAGGCGGGCCATCAATCCGGAAATCTGTATATGTATGCATTACCTCATCACATCAGCTCTCTAGATGATGAGACGAAGAAGCGCGTGCAACCGCTACGTTTACAGGCCCTCACAAAGGGGAAGGCTACCATGATCAAAGGTGCTCGGTGGACAATGGTGGAGCATGGCATGCCTGTAAACATGGGTTTCGCTCCGTGGGATTCAAAAGCGGGCAGTATGAACAAGCTATCAGACCATGCAAAGAGTACTATCCGAGCGGCTGCTAAAAAGGAACTCTCGCAGAATATGGTTGCACAATCCGATCTTGACTCGATGTATTTCAGCGGAAAGGTAAGTGATGAACTCTGTGAGAAGATGTGAAGAAACCAAAAAAAAAGAAACTGACGACCTATTCCAAAGGCCCTGGCCAAATTTGCTACAATACTTTATGTGGTCAAGGACATGGTGGGAGATCATGCACTGGCACAGACGGGGTTAGGACAATTGAAGGCTGCTTTTGCGACTTTTGCTGCCAACAAGCAAAAGTTTCCTCTTGTTCATGAAAGTAAGTGATTTACATTCTTTTGCATTTTTTCATGATCCTCAGTCTTGCTCATCATATTACCACCAGCCGCTTGGGGTGGAATCGTTTCATCTGCAAGCTACAAAACCGGAGACGCTGGTGTTGACTTTGGTAACACATACTACAATGACCATCACTTCCACTATGGTTACCATATTCTTGCTGCTGCCATCATCGGACATCTCGATCCATCCTGGGTACACGCCAACAAGGACTATGTCAACTCGCTTGTGCGAGATATCGCCAATCCAAGCGACAAGGACCCCATCTTCCCCCAGTGGCGAAATTTTGATTGGTATCACGGTCACAGCTGGGCTCATGGTCTCTACGCATCAATGGATGGAAAGGTAGGTGGTTCATGGCCTTTTGGAAGGCGCACTTGATGCTGATAGCGCAATAGAATCAAGAGTCTAGCTCGGAAGATATGATGCATACATATGCCATCAAGATGTGGGGAAAGGTTAGCGGCGATTCACAGATGGAGGCCAGGTATTTTAGGAGGTTCCTTATGGATTGATCTAAACATTGAGCTAATCTTTGAACAGGGGCACACTGCAACTCTCTATCCTCGCTCGCAGCCTGCAGCACTACTATCTGTATAGGAACAACAATGAGGTGCAGCCCAAAAAGTTTATCCACAACAAGGTGGCTGGGATCCTATTTGAGAACAAGGTTGATCACACCACATTCTTTGATGGCCATATCGAGGCTATCCAAGGCATCCATATGATCCCTATTCTACCCCCGACCAATTTTGTACGTGTCAAGGAATTCGTCCAGGAGGAGTGGGATACCTACTTCAGCAATGGACGCGTTGATAAGATTGACAACTTTTGGAAAGGAATCATCTACGCCAACTATGCTACGGTTAATCCAAAAAAAGCATGGGATTTTTTCTCATCGCAAACCTTTAATCCCATGTGGATTGACGGCGGTGCTTCGCTGACGTGGTTCCTGGCTTATGCTGCCGGTAAGTTGTTTAATACCCCTTCACGGCGGCGATATTGTCCTGCTCGCTTTTCTTTGGCGGGATAGAGGAATTAAGAGGAACACTGCTAACAATAGGATGGCATAGCTCTTGGACGAATTTGATGACAAATGCAAATGATGATGGACTAATGAAGATACCTACATAATGCGCTGAAAGCTATTGAAGATTAATGAAGGCAGGCTGATGGAGGGCGTCGGTTTGGGCGGCTTTGTGTTTTTGATATCCCCCCCTGTTTTGTTTTATTACGTCCTCATGATTAGGACAGTATGAGCTTAATGAGATACGGTTAGATGGCCTCTGGATCAATTATGACCAAGTTTGAAATATATGCATCTATATTGCTGGGATCATGTGTATTCCTGTGTGGTTACCCTGCTGGCAGTGTTGTGAAATCGGTGTGTGTTTTGTAAGCTTATTAGCGGGCGGTTGTCGTTGTTTTGGCGATAGCCTTTGCAGGTGTGTGGGCATGCATGCTTGAGTGCCGAAGGCGAGATTTGGATGGAGCCAGAGAAGAATGACAAAGGCAGCTTGCCGATTTGGCACGTTCAGCTGCCGTGATTTCGTCAACGGTTCGTTCCGAGTCGTTGTTCAAGACGAGGCGGTGCTGCAAAATGTGCTTTCTTACAGATGATTTGGTTGCTGCTGTTGAAGACAGTGGATAAGAATTTGATAAGAATTTGATATGACGCTTCATCCCAGAGGTGCAAAGCACAGACTCCGTAAAGGGGGGTCTTGGCATAGTACGGTAGGCAAAAGAAAGTAGCGCATGGATTATAAGCTTACCCGTTGGTTAGGTACCTGTATGTAATAGCCTATAGGGAAATGCAACAACAAATAAGCTTAATCGGCCGGAGCACGAGCAAGCGCACGTTCTCCTCACTTGTCCTGTAATACTGTACACCTAAGGTACCGTACAACATAGCCCCTTTCTCACTACGTGGTCCGCGGTTCTGGATTGAGCAGAAAAACAACTTCCCGGAGGAGGGGGGACGGGGCTTGGATGTCTTGGAGGTCTTGGAGGTCTTGGCATGGCCTGGTCAACTTTGGACATCGCACTGAGGCTGAGCAGAAAGACGAGGAGGCAGACTGGCGGGCTCTCACTACAGTACTCCCACCAACTCATTGATTACCACCTGCCCACCTCGAGGGAATTTTTAGCGGCAGAAGAACCTTCCAGCTGCCAAGAGAGCCGTAGAAAGGGTGGTAGTGCAAAAGGCGCAGCGAAGTTGGCACGGCGTAAGTTCAGGATAGGGGGATATGCCTGACCTTGGCATCCCGAACCTTTGGTCAGTCGGGACGATTCCCCAGGAAAAGTGGCCCCAGGACAAAGGGGTTGCGGTTGCGTATGGTGACGAGCAAGAAAACAAAAGTGTGGCGCTGTTGATGACGTAAGGTCAACGGATAGGTACCTCGCCATTCAGGCAGATTGCTAGTACTGGGTAAAGTACTAGGTAACTACCCACGTTTCAACTCCCCACTCTGCAAGACGGACAACAAGCTTTCTTGCGTTCCAAAATTAAAAACAAGCATTTTGTTGGAGCCATCCCTGTGTGATTTACAGGGGGAAACATGGCGGCGCTGCGGTGATACGGTTGCACAGCAAGTAAAACGTGTGCATTGCCTGCTATTCCTGCTAATAAAGCTCACTCAAGGACATGAATGAAGTGGCCATTGACAAAAGTACGGAGTCGGCTTATGCAGCAGTTTGAATGACGAAGCCTCCGCCAACACGCTCCACCTTCGTATGCCGCCTACATATAATTGCGACGTTACTGCCTCAGGAGAGTCATCGAGGAACTTGCAGACTGCAGTACACCTACGTACGTCCAGGTGAAGAATTACGATGCTTGGCAGGGATTGCGATGTTGACGGACATTGAAACAACAAACGATGATCCGTCTGCTCCAAACCCCACCAGGGAAGAGCCCACCAGTCCCGATTGAGGCTAGAGCTGGCGCTACATCTGAAGCTTGTTTGTCTGGGTGTCCTGGCACACTCAAAGGAATCCAGGATTGGGGGCTTTGGTTGCAACAAGCTCTAAAGTGTGCACCAACTACACATCCTGCGCCCAGCCACGAGCCGTTCTCCAAGCCCCCCTCTCTCTCTCATTCTCAGTGTTGCTACACAATTAAGCAGTGAGGGGGCTTCTCCCTGCATATTAGTCTGAGAAAAGCTTGTAGTGCCCCTAGTGGATGGAAGTGTGATATGGAACGGGCGGTAAAGATGAAGCAATGGCATGCCAGGTGCGTGAGTTTGACCTGACGTCGGTAACCTCGGGGAGAGAGATCATCGATCTGTGCGACGCACTGTATAAACACGGTATAATGGCCGCGGTGGTGGAGTGCTGTACACAGTGCCACTTAGCACACTTAGTACACCTAAAGTGGAGGCCTCTGAGACGACGATTGGTGCGCCAAGTCGGCTGGGTCGCCTCTGGGTTGTGAAGCTTCTCTCTCTCTCATCATCGTCTTGTGGTCAGTCGAAGCTCACAAGCCGTCCAACCCCCCTGCCATCACCAGTGGCTTTCGCACCTCCTCCTCATCCCATCCGGCCCCCGCCCAGCCTCGACTCGACTCGACACTCAAACCAACTGCAGTACCACCCAACTCCGACTCGCAAAGCTCACGCTCACGCGCCCTGCGACTCTCTTGACAGCCGGCGCTAGCTTTTGTCCTTTCCGGTTGCGACGCTTCCGGGAGCCATCAAAGTTGACTGCTCATTACTCTCTCTCTCTCCCTGTCTCTCTGCCTTTCCCTTCTCCGCTGTCCGCAGTCCGCCAAGTCTTCCGTTCAGTCCGTCTGCTTCCCATCCCATCATGGTCTGGGGCTTCGGTAAGTTTGTTCTCACTAGACCCTCTAAATCTACCTTTGCCTCTGCTTCTGCCTCCACCATCTTGTAAACCAGCCTTTTGCTCCGCATCGGATGCGCCACGCCAGCATACGCTTTCTTCCCCACACCCATTAAAGTGATTTCCAAACACATACTATTGCCTCGATCCTGCTTCCCATCTGTTTGTCTGTTACCCTCCTGTCTGCCTCACTCACTACCTTACCACCTCACCACCGTCCGACCCCCCTCTCTCTGCTTGTAGCTACCACCAGCATCGACACCAGGAGAGATTGTGTGGCCGTGATTACTGCGCGACGCCATCCTGGTTCGGTGTGGCTCCGACCTCCCCTCTCCTCCTTATCTAGAGACAGCCTCTTTGCAGTATTTTTGATTTAGGAGTTGCGAACTGACA
Organism: Zelopaecilomyces penicillatus; assembly: GCA_005765155.1. Taxonomy (NCBI): domain Eukaryota; kingdom Fungi; phylum Ascomycota; class Sordariomycetes; order Hypocreales; family Pseudodiploosporaceae; genus Zelopaecilomyces; species Zelopaecilomyces penicillatus. Next base: position 5,687,507 of record VCCP01000002.1, read on the forward strand.
ACGTCGGCAACGTCGCCGGGTGCGACTGGTACAGCCAATCTAAACTTCTCCCGACAAATTCGGCGCCAAATGAGCTTCAAATCCAATCACGGCGCCACCGAGCGGACGCCGTTGATCAATGGCGAGAGCTCCGATTCCACTCTGACCGAGAGTCAGTTTTTCCAGACCTCCAACTCGAAAACCCGAGATTTCTTCCTTAATTCGAGTTACACCCCGGGCAACGACAGTGACAATACCCTCGTTCGGAGTCTTGCCTACACCTGGCATGTCGCTAAAGTTACTTTGTTGAGCAGTAAGTTTTTCTGACTGAGCAAGCATTGGCATGTTGCATCATCTGACCATTGGTTTTGCGCAATCTAGACTATGTCAACTTTCTGCTTCCCACGGTGCCCGTCGGGATTGCTGCTGGTGCACTTGGGTGGAATTCTACGGCTATTTTCACCATCAACTTCTTCGCCATCATTCCACTTGCGGCTGTTCTGTCATTTGCGACCGAGGAGATCTCTCTTAAGCTTGGTGACGCTATGGGAGGACTTTTGAACGCCACTTTTGGCAATGCTGTTGAGTTGATCGTGAGTTTTCTCGGCATTCTTGACGAAATCTTCTTGCCTCGTTCATTACTGACCCCACGTAGGTTAGTATTGTCGCCTTAAGGGATAATCAGATTGAAGTCGTTCAGTCTTCCATGCTCGGGTCCATTCTGTCCAATCTGTTGCTGGTCATGGGCATGTGCTTCTTTTTCGGTGGTCTTGTCCATCGCGGAGAGAACGGCAACGGCACCGAGCAAACCTTCTCCGCAGCTGTTGCCCAGACAGCATGCTCTTTGATGACACTTTCTTCGGCTTCTCTTGTTATTCCCGCTGCAGTATGTCTTAATCCGCGCTCTTTTTTTTTTTTAGGAGGGGGAGGAGGGGGGAGGAGACTTGATGATTTGAGAGCTCTTGCTGACTTACATAGCTATATGGCGTCCTCGATCAAAGCGGTTCGGATGACAAGAATAAGAGCATTCTCGTCCTGTCTCGCGGCACAGCCGTCATCCTCCTCATCTTATATATACTCTATTTGGTCTTCCAACTGCGCACACACAGCAACTTATTCGATCCCGAGCAAGCGGAAGGCGCTGAACCACACGAGGCGGAGGAAGCGACTCTTGGACCCTTTGCTGCCGGAGCGGTATTGATCGTCGTCACAATCTTAGTCGCTATCTGCGCCGATTATTTGGTCGGAAGTATCGATGACATTGTTGAGAGTATGCATATTAGCAAAGCCTTTATTGGTCTCATTCTTATTCCCATTGTTGGCAACGCGGCGGAGCATGTCACAGCCGTAGTAGTCGCCATCCGCAACAAGATGGATCTCGCTATGGGTGTTGCCATTGGCTCTAGCATTCAGATTGCTCTTGGCGTAACACCTTTTCTTGTCATCGTTGGTTGGATCATCGGCCGTGATATGTCTCTTCACTTTGAGACCTGTAAGCTCCCCCCCTGTTGGCACCCTCTATGAAAATGCTCTAACAAATTTACTAGTCCAAACTGTTGCCTTCGCAGTGTCGGTCCTGGTTGTTACTTACACCGTCCAGGATGGGAAGTCCAACTACCTCGAGGGTGCTATGCTTCTCGGTCTTTATACTATCATTGCGGTTGCTTTCTATGCCACTCCTAGCGATGTTCTTGACAAAGCCACCGGGCTTCTCAGCGGTTAAAACGAATGAGCGCGTCACAGTCTTTCATTTTACTCGGTTCCAATTTTCAACTTTCCTTGGGTTAACATCATAAAACACACCATTACCAAATGCTACGGCTGCGACACATTGAGCATGGCCGCGCTTAACGGTACAAAAAAAAAAGATGTCGAGTAAGATACTGCGACACAAGGGCGACTTTGTAAAATATCCGATCACTATTGACGTCGCTCAGGCTGAGTGGATGCTCAATTTTCCGCGTCCGATGTGTCGTTATACACATCTTGGATTAACCTCACAAGCTATGGACTAATGGGGGTTTGGGGTGTGTATTGAAGACATCAAGTCTTTGCATGGGCAAAGATTGGCTCCTATTGAGATAATGTTTTATTGTAAGTATCAAATGCATGTTTTGTTTTTCGGCCCTTGGTCAGTCTACAACATTAAGGGGAAGGGGTGTCTGTGGAACAGATTGGAGTCTCGGAGAAATTAAGAAAAGTTTATTTCAGCACGTGCTCATGTCCTTGATGTGATGAGATGTGTCCACGATCCAGCCCAACTCCTAGTAAACATGAATGGTTATTTGGGGGGAGGGGTTCAACTCCTTCCATAAAACACGCAACACAAGTGCTAAAATTATATGATAAATCTTTCTGGTATGGCAAGCTCTCTGCCGTTGTTCCTCTAATTTTTTGGTCTTGATTTGGTTATATTATGTTGGTAAGCAAATAGATGATGGATTATATGTGTCCATCATCCAATTCAACTCCTAGCAAAAACGAATGGTGACCTGGGTGGGTAGGGGGGTTCAACTCCGTTCTCAAAACACCCAACACAAGTGCTAAAACTATATGATAAGTCTTTTTGATATCGCAAGCTCTTTACCATTGTTCTCCTTTTTTTTCTGGTCTTGAGTGTTTGTAATGTTATATTGGTAAAACAAAGGGGTGTGTGTGTATTTGAGAGTATGGATAGTTCAAGTCTGACCAAAAAGTACTTCTGAGTGGCAAAATAGTCAGACATATAGCATATAAATAGCAGATAATTAGCAGATATATAGCAAATAAATAGCAAATAAATAGCAAATAAATAGCAAATAAATAGCAAATAAATAGCAAATAAATAGCAAATAAATGGCAGATAAATGGCATAGTAGATTTACTTCTCAGATCATCCTAGTCTATCCACAGTTCGCAAACTGTTCATCGCCCATGGTGTGTCAAAGTTGTATCGCCCTATATATTTCAATTTTTCGGACCTCGCCCGTCGCCGTGTATGTGTCAAAGTCTCATCGCCCTATATATTCCAATTTTTCGGACCTCGTTTGTCGTCGTAGATGTGTCGTGGTGGGTGTGTCAGAATTATGGCATCCTATATATTCCAATTTTTCGGACCAGTTTTGACACACCCACGATGATCTCCGACCCACACGATGATAGAGTTATGGCGCCCTTTGATATTCACAATTTTCGGACCAGTTTGTCATCGTGTGGGTCGGAGGTCGTCGTCGGTCGTTCGTCTTGACCGTTGCGTAACTTGCGACTTCCTCCATACGCTTCCCCAAGGTACCTAAGACCTAAGCTAGGTTATATGGCTCTCTTCAGTTGGCAGTGCTCTGCCTAATAGAGTTTGAAAATGGGTCAAGAAATGAGGGGCAGTGGGATGAGTAAGAGAGACGGACAGATAAAAGGATAAGGAGAGAGGGGGGAGAGATGGCAAAGTGAATGACATCTGAGGCGAGGTGGTAAGCCAAGCTGCTTAGAACGTTGAAAAGCTGGGTGCAAGAAACGGAGTAAAGTATTGTATTTTCGTATCAACAAGTATTCTATATAGTAGGTTTCGAGATGGGGGTAATGATACCCTGTTTGATTAGTACACGCGGCTTTGTGCTGGACTGGAACGTTTCCTTGGTCATCCATTCAGGACCGACAGGTAGGCGCAACGAACGCTCGTACTGTTCTCTAGACTCGAACGGATAAGGCAGCTGTGTGGCAAGAAAGCGGTCGTTCTGCAAAAGGCGCGAGCAGTTAGTAAAGGAGGAAAGAGGGCAAGAATGACGATGTAAATGGAAGTAGTGGAGAGATAGATGATGTAATATCACCGTAATGAGTCTTTCTTACCTTCTTGATTCGCTTCTCGTTGATGATAACCTTTTCCAGCTTGGCATCTTTTCGGTCCTTCTTTTTGATGCCTTTGACCTTGGTTAAGAACCGGCCTTCGTGCCTCTTCTTCTCCCTGTTGCTAACTCCATCGCCGACCCAGGAGCCCCAACCAGGAAGAGTGTTGTCGATGACCTTGTCGTCGTCCCCTTCAGCAATCTCCTCCTTTTCACGCTCAAACTCGCCCACTACGTCCTCACCAGCAAAGGCTCGTGCAACCATCTCCTGATCGCGGATGGCCAATGGCAAGTGATGACGCTCTGTGTCCGACTCAGAGTCGCTATCACCGTCGCCTTCGCCGTCACCACTCCTCTGTGCTTGAGAAGCTTTGCTGCTGTGTTTTGCTGACTTTGCCTTGGAGGGTTGGGAAGCGACGAGGACGTTGGCGTTGAGGTCCAGGTCCTCGGCGCGGATGCTAGCTGATACTTTTTTGCGCCTGGTTTCCCCGCGAGACCATGCTCCTGCCGCGGAGGGCTCTGATTCCGCCGGTGTAGACCAGGCCGCGTTGGTGGATTTGCGAGCGCTTGTCCCATTTGTGGTAATGATGGTAACTTCCGTGTCATCGTCGTCCGAGCGCTTCTTCTTCGCAGCTCGAGATGCCGAGGAGGCGTCCTTTGCAGCAACAAACGGGTTGTCACCAGGAGCAGAATTGCCATACTGCTTGCGACCCACTTCATCTACCTCCTCCTCCTCAGACCCTTCAGCACTCTCCCCATCAAGATCCCTGCGAATTTGCTTGATCAGATCACTATTTGCCTTTTTCTTCGCCGCCTCCGCTTTCTGCATGAACTTCATACTCATCAGCCCTGTTTGAGGCACATCATCATCCTGCTCAAACTCATCAAGCTCTCGCCGGAGTGCGGTATCTGAGTCTGAGTCGCCAGAGCTGCTTGTTGCATCCGAATCATCAGGATCAGCCCTGATACCTTTACCCTCTTTCCTTCGGCGGAGCTCCTCATCCTTGCGTGCCATTTCTGTCAAGCCCGCCCTGAAATTATCATCCCAAACCGCCCGTTTCGTCTTGGATCCGATTTTAGCCCATTTGCTATCTTTGTGTCGTTGCCCAACACGCTCCAGGGCGCGACGGCGATCTTGAGCTTCCCGCTCTTCCTCCGAATCGATCTCCCCGGCCTCTACCATTGCCTCCCTCGTGGCCATCTCATCGCGCTCGCGCTGTTTTCGGTGTACGCGATGGTAGGCCTTGCTTTTGATCTTCTTGATTCGCTTGGCTTGCTTTAGCTCTCTAGCAGCCAACTCTCGCTCCATACGCTTTCGAATCACGACTTCTTTGCGTGTAAGCACATTACCATCATCATCGAACTCTTCCTTCTTGGGTTTCTTTTCCTTGTCCATCGATAAACCACTCTGCTCCATAATAGACATGATCGTTGATTCTAATTCATTGGCCGCCGTTTGAACCGTCAGGGGCTGGAGCTCGGTTCGATCCACACCGGCTGAAGCTGAGTTTTGTGGTAACGGAAACATAAGATGGTCGGCTCTGCGGTTTTGCTTGACGGTCTCCGTCCACCGATTTAAAGTCTCGTTGGTCTTTTCGTAGGCCGCACTGCGGTCAACTCTGCCTTGCTCTCTCCTTGATAATGGAACCTCAAGCTTCTTGGTTGTGCCAGGGCGATTATCTTTTTCCTCCTTGTTTATCAGTTTGACTGATTTCCGCATGAAAGGATCATTCAAACCGGACAAACCCAGATCACTGAGGTCGACTTTCTGTTTAGGGGCGGCTTTGTGTTTGTCATCATTTTCTTCCTCGCCTCCAAATCCGGATACCAGTCCCTGGAGTGCCTCGAGGCGTACAGCGTCAACTTCTTCTGCATCTTCGTCGTCGTCGTCATCCGAATCAGATTCGAATTCGTCAGAGTCGTCCTCACCTGACTCTTCGGATCCTGACTCGGCGTCGCCTTCAGGCTCATCATCTGACTCTTCAAATTGATCGAGAGCAGTTGCGAGATCTATAGCTTCCTCGCCCAGCGTTTGGCCCTCGTCATCATTTCCATCGTCAGAGTCATCTGATTCGTCCTGTACTTTGGTTAGAAAGGGCAATAGTTCACTTCTCAGAGACAGACCAACCTGGCGTTTTGAGACTTTGGAACCACGAAATGAGTACCCCTGAAATTGTTCATTGTCGCTTTCTCCAAATGCTTCATCACTCTCAATCTCAGAGTCCTCATCGTCCTCGGCTAATCCACCAAGCTGCCACTCATTTCCTTCGCTGTCGCTGCCGTATTCCGCATCTTCCGTAGGTCGTCCGGATCCCTTCGCCTTTTTCCTCTTGGGTCCCTCATCTTCTTCGTCCTCCTCGTCCTCATCCTCACCATCTCCCTCATCTCTCCCATGCTTTCTCTCAATCTCGGCATCTAGTTCTCGAACTCGAGGAGTCTTTTTCAGCTTGGCTGGAAAATTCTCTTGGGCGATGCCAAATGCATTCAATGCATTCTTTTGCGATCTCGATTTGGATTTTTTTGGTGCGTTGGCCTTCGCCTTCGGAGCAGCTAGAAGCGATCGCCCATGCGCCTGTCGCCCAGGCATTTTGGCGAACGGGTGAAGCTTGCGGATCGATGGGACGGCTTTCAGAGTCTTTCCACTATTGAAGCTGGTGTGTCGCAGCCTTCATCGGTTTCTGCCGTTGAAAAAGGTTTGGCGGTGAGCCATGGCAGTGGCGGGGACCCCTGTAGGCGTCCCACCCTATCAGCACACCTTTATTCTGGTTTCACGGTTCGCTCGGCCCTATATCCGAGAAACGTTCGCGCCGCGAACTTCCCAGAGCTTGAAATACCCATATATTGGCCATATTTCCCCTTCACCATCATCGCAACGCAACGCCTCTCCATGGCAATGTTCGCCCCCGGATTACGAAGGATGGCCCTCCGGGCCTCATCCAGATTCTTTGTTTGCAATCAATGTCTGCGACAAGCACCACGAGCTGCGCCATCGCGAATTCTTAACACCATACGATCGCGAGGGTATGCCGATGCAAAGACATTGGGGAGCATAGCAGATCAAATGGCCTCAGGAGCGTCATCGCAAATACAAAAACAAGCACTAAAAGAGTTCCCCAAGACGACGTCAAAAGTTGTTGCGTACTGGCTTTTGGGCAGCGCTGTCAGTTGTGTTGGTATTGTCGTATTGGGCGGATTGACCAGGCTGACTGAGTCCGGGTATGCATAAAGAACCAACGAGCCAATGAAATGTATGAACTTTACTGACGACTGTGCTATTAGCCTGAGCATAACAGAATGGAGACCAGTTACAGGCTCGTTGCCTCCAATGTCAACTGCTGATTGGGACTCTGAATTTGAAAAGTACCGAGCTTCGCCGGAATTTAAGCTCCTCAACCCAAATATGACCCTGGACGAGTTCAAGAAGATTTACTTCATGGAGTGGACTCATCGTCTCTGGGGTCGTTTTATTGGTCTCTCATTTGTGTTGCCGACGCTCTACTTCATCGCTCGCCGAAAGGTCACACCTAGGATGGCCGTTAATTTGCTTGGCGTTTCGACGTTGATTGGCTTTCAAGGAGTCATCGGCTGGTGGATGGTGAAATCTGGTCTTAAAGATGACCTTTTTGCGCCTGGATCTCACCCGCGTGTTTCTCAGTATCGTCTGACTGCCCATCTTGGTACCGCCTTCATCTGCTACTCCTGGATGCTTCTCACTGCTATATCCATCCTGCGCACGCGTCGTATGCTAGCAGACCCGCAAGCTGCCATAAGTGCCATCAACGCCATTAAGAGCCCCGCCCTTAATGTCTTTCGACGGTCAGCGTTCGGCATTGCAGGACTCGTCTTCTTAACTGCAATGTCTGGTGGCTTGGTAGCCGGCCTCGATGCTGGCCTCATCTACAACGAGTTCCCCAAGATGGGTCTCGGGCTTACTCCCCCCAAGTCTGAACTTTGGAGCGAGTTCTATTCGCGTAAAGAGGACCGTTCTGATCTCTGGTGGCGCAACATGTTGGAAAATCCCAGCACAGTTCAGCTGGACCATAGAATTATGGCTGTCACAACCTTTTGCACTATTCTGGCACTGTTTGCTTACTCACGTACTGGCCGAGTTGCGACCGCATTACCGAAGAATGCCAAGAAGGGCGCCATTGGTCTTGTGCACCTGGTTAGTCTGCAAGCCGCTTTGGGCATTTCTACTCTGATTTACATGGTCCCCATTCCTCTTGCGGCTGCTCATCAAGCCGGCAGTTTGGCTGTTTTGACTGGTGCCCTTGTACTGGCCCATAGGCTTCACGTGCCGAAATCAACCGTTCGTGCTGTTGAACAACGGTTGAAGCAACTCAACAAGTAAAAGGTCCTATCATTCTCGTATTTCGCATTTACATAAATGTATGATATGTAAAATCAACCTGTACGATGTCAATAATACATAGCTTTTGCTTGCATCTCATAGCATCAACAGAGATGACGACTCTACTCATATTGCAGTTAATATTTGGCACAGATGCATAAGGATTGAAAGACAAATACAACCACAGTCCTTGAATTACTGCAGCTATTGATTACAGGCTATTATGTCAAATTCTTAAATCCAATGACTATGGTTGCTAGAAAGAAAATACCCAGAAGAGGACGACCAAGAGGGTTACCCAATATGATAGAATTGCCATAGCCAATTTCCGGCAGTCTCATGCGGTTCATATTAACACTTCATGAAAAAAAAAAATACACTATGCCGATAGTCCTTTCAATCGTTACATAGATCGCCTGTCGCTTCAAACAAGACATTATGGTGTTCCCTATTTTTTCTACCGCAGTATTACTGCAAGATCCTCGATTTCACATACTCTGTTATGCGTTTTTCCTCCCCCCCCCCTAGGTGACCTTTCAGCCGTTCAAAACCTTTCGATATTACCCCATGTACATGCCCATATCAGCATCTTGCATTGGGTTGCCCTGCATTGCTGCCATATTAATGTTTGGCATCGACCTGCTCATGGCCATGGTAGATCTTCCTATAGGGCTCCCAGTGCCATTTTGCATCATGAAACGCATATCTGCTGCAGCTCGTGCCTGAGCTGGGCCACGAGTTCGTGGCACTTCTAGTGTGGCTTGCTGTTGCATTGGGGGATGAGCCGTCTTGACCGGCGACACGGCAAAGCTGTCATCGTCTTCCATCTCGGCATCAGCATCCTGGTCGCTAACTTCGTCAACAGATGGGGGGCCTGTATTGGTCGCAGAAGACATTGTTTGCTCGCTATTGGCGCAGTTTGTGCTGGCAGTGGATAATCGTTTGACGTGTTGCTGTGGTTGAGACTGGGGTTGCCGATGAGCCAGCTGCGGTGTTTGGGCAGAGCTGGATTGTTGTGACTGCGAAGGACTGGGGACACTGGCTGCAGGGGCATTCTGATTTCCTTGATCCAACGACCGCTGAGCAACCATCCCACCGGATGTGACACGCGTTGATGTGATGACATTTTTCCATCGCTCGATTGACTTGGAAACGACAGCACTCAAGTCCAGGTGACGATCATCCAGATCAAACCCAACACCCTTTGCCCCTTTCACGCCTTGCTCGTAGGCATATGCGATGACATCCTTATCGAGCGGAATAGTGGTTGGAGAGAGCATCTTGAACTCCCTTGGCTGCTGAAGCCGGTTCAGTTGGTCGATTCGCAGCTTGAGATTAGCGTTTTCTTGCTTTAGTAGATGTTGCTGCTGCTTTATTTTGTCCAAGTCCTTGTTTTTTCTTCCCACACCACGCGCTAGCTCTAGAACCCAGAGCTCATTCCGACGCTGAGGTTGTAGAGACTCCCAGGCTGTATAAGCAGACTGTAGATGCTCATTGACGTGCTTCTCTAGCGTCTCTGCTGACTTCTCTGCTTTTCTGACAGCTTCGCGTGCATCCCGGAATAGTCCACTGGAAGGCGGGTATACAATCTCTTCCACGGCTGCAGTTGTAGCGGAAGCACATGCTATCTTCCAAACACGGAATTCTTCTTGAAAGTATGCTTGAAGGGCGCCAAACTCGCGCTGACTAGGTGATTGTACAGACCAGGAGGTCGATGTCGGATGTTGGGTGGAAGAAAATAAAGTCGGCGGGGGCTGCAAGCATTGGAGAGTGAGGGCCGGAAAGTCGAGAGAAAGAGGGTCAAAGTCGAATGGCATTGAGCTGCTGTTGATCTGCTGTCTGGCCCTGAATTAGCTCACCAACACATGAACATATTTGAGAGATAGGGACTCACTTTGCTGCCCGCCAGGACCCCACAAGCTCTCTAAGTGCAAGCTCTGCTGCGCGAGCCGTATCCATGGCGTCTGCAAGCTTTTGTTTTACATCGAATTGGGCTTTATGTGCGACTTGCTTGCTGACGTTTCTCTGCATTCCCGGACGCTTGTTGCCATCTGGGACTGAGCTGCTCTCCCAAGTATTCTTGTTTGGTATATCATTGATAACGCCTGTTGCCTCCCATCGAGGAGCAAAGGGAAACTTGCTGAGTGTGGAGTCAACGGCATACTGACCGTCCTTGGGTATCGTAGAGGAACGATAGCCTTCGGTGCTCTCCTGGACCGAAGAGTCCCTCCTGACGGACTGTCTCGGTGTTCCCACAGACGAAGAATCTTCTCGTCGACCTCCTAATGAGCCACGAGCCTGGCGTCTAGTTATATTGCCCCGAAGCTTTTTTATCGCTTCGACATCATGGAGGCCGTCGGCAGGCTTCGGGTTTTTCTCCTTGATGTACAGATCAAGATGCCGGCCGAGTGAGGAAGAAGTAAAAGCCTGGCCGCAGTAGGGGCATTTCTTGTCCTTGGAAGCACTGACTTTGGGAGTATTCGACTCGGCGTCCTGGGCTGCAGATTCGGACATTGTGACTGGCTGGCAAGGAAAGTATTCGAGGTGTGGTTGCAGTTGCGGGTAAGGGGACGAAATAGGTTGGTTAGATCGAAAGCCTCGAGGCTACGAAAGGAATAGGTAACGACAGTTAGGAGTAAGGGAAGAGTGCGTACAGCTCCTCCTATGGAACAGCTAGAAAGATCATAAGGAGTGAGTGGATGTAGTCAGGTTGAGGTCAGGAAACGAATGTGTTGAGCCAAGGTCCTCCCAAGGTTCGCCAGAATGGTAATGGGGGAGAGTGTCGCTGCTAGCACAAGCCTGCGAGCATCGAATGGGTAAGGACAGAGACTAGGAGTAAGGTGAAGGCAAAGAAAGAAGATGATCTAGACAAAGACGGCGGCGATGATGATGACGGCCGGCCTTCTCGCCAATCCCCCTCGAAACAGAGAATTAGGAGAGAGACCGTGGAAGCTTGTAATTATTTTTTCCTTCCAAGTACTATTGGAGTGAGTCCGGCTCAGGGGTGGAACCTGACGGGACGGGGGATGCATCCACGAAAAAAGAACCCCCTCCCCGCCTAAAGCGTAGGTAGGACCTAATAACTATTTGCCCGGGATCGGCTTAGGGGGAGCTTAGGGGGTGTGCACCACTGTACGCGACGCCCTACAAAGGTCCAATGCTAGCTAGGTGAAGTACCCACCTTGGCTGTTGGAGCACACTCTCTGTGGACTGGACTAACATTACCTTAGGTAGATAGGTGCCTGGCCTACCTACGTACTGTGAAGAGGCGCGCTACTTTACATCAATTGCCTTCAATCAATACTGCTACGCAGAAAGCTTCTATAAAGTAGTACATGGAACTGCAAGAGAGGGTAGATTCCGACTTGCCTGAAAATCCAATGGCTAATATTGATCCTCAGCAAGGGCTGCTACCTACCTACCTACTTAGGTACCTCAGCTTGTTTGCTTGCCTGCAAGTACGAAGTACCATGTATTGCATGCCATTGTTAGTGGCTTTCGAGGTTCGTATGTAGGCGTGCGCCATTGCCACAGGGAGGAAGGAAGCCAGCCAATGAGTGACTCGAAATCAGCATATGCACCACTGTACCTCATCACTGTGAAATCGTAATGTGGTACCTAACCAGGCACCTAATGCTACGGTACGCACCGTAGCTCTCGGGGCTCTCACAGCAGGAGGTTTACCTGGAATGATTTCGTCCTCATTGACTGACCATCGATTGGCTCTCCTTTTCATTCCGCTGCCCCCCAAGCTTCAACTTTGCATCAGAGTCTCGCACCAGACACATCGGACGGGCCTGTCTCGTAGGCCCCTTATCCTATTGTTGCCACGACCGTATTAGCCTACGGGCACATTGCCTGATGCTGCGTACACGCGACCTGGCTGACCAGCTGGCCGACCAGGTTGCAAACGACCCAAGCAGCACCCTTGGTGATAGGCCCAAGCCTCACTCCCCACCCAACCGACTCAACCGATGAATCCTTTTAGCGCGTCCTTCTGTCTTGGAACACTTCTTATTTCAGTGCCATCGGCTGTCAAGCGCTGTGAGGAAGGAAGGACAGGTTAGAGGTTGTTAGCCCAAACGTTACGTCTGGATGCACATGGAGTATCCGTCTTCGCAGGTGCAGCCTAGCCCTGGCTAGGAGACTTTCGACGTAACATTGCTGCGGTTGATTGACAGCTGAGATCCAAAAGATCCGAGGTTCAAGGGTGTGTGGTCATACTAACGGGAGATCTCCCAGAACCCTTCAGGGGGTGCTGCTAGGCGAGCAAGTCAAGAGGAGCCTGCCCCTTTCGCTGCGTGTCAAGCTTCCATCATACAACTACACCTACAGTTATAGAGGCAGGAGTGCTAGAACTGCCTGTAGGGTCAAGGCTGTGTTCGGGGGATTCAACCTTGGCATTTCCTCGGACACCCTGGATCGTCCCGGAACCTGTCATGGTACTTCCGCGACGCCGCCGCCGCCTCCCGCTTCGACAACGTCTAATTAATTGGCATTAGCCCTGATTGATTGATTCGTTCGCAGAAACAACAACGGCTTCCGGAGAAAGTATTACACGCTACATAGTGTAATCATATCTACTCCATTCTGTCCATTCTCGCTCTTGCATCCGCCTCCAGCCACCATTGAGTCAAGATAAAAAGGCAAGCCGCGGAACCAGGGACAAGCTTTCCCAAGGCTCACCCCCTTTGCCCCTGTCAAGACACTAGCCAGCTGTATATTCCTCACTCAATGAAGGTACATATCCGTACAAGCCCCGAGTACACACATATTTCAATGGCACCACTGAATACTGAATACTACCATGCACCTTATCATGATGTGCATTCGCAGACAGTCGAGTCATGATGGGCAGGACGTTACCTGTGATGCTGCTAGAAGCACGCCTGTTGTCGGCTCGCTAATTAACGTCCCAAGCGTCCCTCCAGGACTCTAGCATGGTTGACCAATTCTCGGGAATGGGGTTAGACACCCCGAGAGTTTGCGCCCGGACCAAGACCAAGGTGAGCGAGGGCCTGCATACCCCTTAACCTGTGCAGAAGTTCTGCCGCGCTTGGCTCGGACCATGTGTAGCTTGAAATGCCTCATGAAATCACATTCCGGGGTTGAATGGTTGACTCTAGCTGCTCATGGTTGTGAGATGTTGTCGATCTACTATGTTATCACGTCACAAAATTGGCGAGAGGAAGATTATGGAAAGACTACTCCGGGCAAACTCATGCAATGCAGACATGAGTGTGCGATGAACACAATGCAACGAACTACCACCACCACCGATCGATGATGATCATTGGGTTTGCTATAATTATATGGGCACCCCTGACTGTGCTAGAAGGGCCCACACTCTCAGTCTCGCCGAGCGGGCGCTGTTGAACAGGCCTGAACTATGACCGGTCATCGACTGTATGTCCACTCTTCAAGTAGCACAAAATAATACTTGAGGTTTTAACAAGGTATTGCCATTATCTTCATTATGGTTTCTAGCAGTATTTGTTTCCAGAGGACAACCTAACTATCACCGTGATTGTTATTTTCTTTGTTATGTTGCTGTGTGATACGTTTCCAGTGGCCTGCTCTCATCTTCAGAAGTCAGCGGGGGAGTATCCATGTCTTCTCATTATTCGTTCGAGACAATTGCAATTGGTACTTCCGAATTGCCGGTAATTATTGACGCTCTCTAGTCTCTACTATGTAGGGTTTCCATCATAGGCATAAACGGAAAAAGAAAAGAGGGGGGGGAGGGGGGTAATAGGAAAAAAGCACAGGCTTTGATCGCAGCCATCTCGGCAAATGTTGATGCATTAAGCCAGTGTTCGGGCATCGTAGATGATAAAAATACACCAATAGCATCATAAGAACTTCCTCCATCTTTCCGCGGCAGCATTGTGTGCCAGGGCTAGGGTACAGCCTGATGGACCATTGAATCATGGCAGATTTCACATCTTTGATTAGCCATCTACTGAGCAGGTTTAGTTCATAAGCTTGTGCATTAACTAGAGGTGTTAAAAAGCCTCTCCGAAATGGGTATGGGTACCGTTCGAACATCACGTGGCTGATAGACAACTGAAATATATCGCGGGATAGGCGTCAAGTATTTAAACAAACAAGGTGATTGTCAACAATATAAATGTCGTGTGCAGACCCTCATCCAGACGATTTATTTGCAGCTAGAAGGCAAGGCAGCGCAGGACATCGGATCTCTTTCTAGAACGAGACAAAATGCAGGTAGTATAGAGTTTGGACTGATCTCATCAGAGGACAATACAACACTGGCAGTATATTCATCAGCTTATTCCGAAACTGGTCGTTTTTAGCATGTCAAAGGTTGTTATCACGAAATGTCCTCCGACGTTAATCAGGCATGGACGAATCTTTGGAATTTTTCCGGACCAATTGTGACCAAGAAACTAGCATATAATGTGAAGCGACTATATTTTTGAGACGAGATTCTCATTCGACTTTCTATTCAGACGTTAGTGAATATTTTTATATTTGTTGGCATGTTCATAGTGAAAGTGAAATTCTGACTTGAAGTAATTCGATGTGCAGATCAAGATCAAACGAGCATCTCTAGAGTTGGAAGAAACGTGATGAGTCACGTGCGACTCTCTTACGTAGTGGTGGTGGGCTTTGTCGGATCGCGCGCAAGCAGCGCGTCGAGCCACCACCAACTTGACTACACTTTGCGACTTTGCGCGCATGCTGAATCACTGTGCGGTCTGGTTCAATTCGACAGCGGCAAAGAATTCGAAAGCCTACAAACATGCCTCCAGGTACGTTGTTTTGCTCCTGTACCGCCCCCCGCTCTCTCCATCTCCACGCCAGCTGCGGGCGGCTGCCAGCCACCGCAGCGACCTGCAACTTGGCGCCGCATTCCGACTTCAGCACATTGTATCTTGACCATTTGACCTTTTCCAAACGCGCATAATTCACCTATTTGACCTGATCCATACCCGAACGTGATTATGGCTCTTAGACGCACCAGATTTGCTAAACAGAAAGCAGCACTGAGCGACGATGAAGCTTCCGACGTCGAAAGCGCACTTCCCGTTCGTCTAATGGCTACACCACCGCCCATCGAGCAAGGAGATGATATTGTGCTGGGCGAAGATTTAGCTGGCGATAACGGCGTGGAAGATGGCCAGCAGTTGGACGAGGATGACGAGGAGGAGGGAGAAGAACTGGACGAAGACGAGTAGGTTCGATCGAAAGCTCCATGACGTATCAAGGGTATTAACAGCATTGCAGATTTGTTGTGGAGTCAATCAAGAAACACATGGTCGATGAAGACGTACGTGGGGTTCTAAAGGACATTGGTAATGGGATCGGCTAACTCCTACTAGGGTTCTATAAAATTCCACGTTAAATGGGAAGGATATGAAAAAAAGTCAGATATGACTTGGGAGCCCGAAGATAACTTGAAGTATGTGCATCTCTCCTCCAGAATTTGTCGAGGTGACTTTATTAAAGAGCTGGCGTATTTTAGAGAGTCAGCAAGTGTTGTTCTCACAGCGTATCTATCATCGATCGGTGGTCGTGAAGCCATATTCCAAGAGTCCCAGGCGGCCGCCAGCACCAAGAAACGATCAAGAACATCAAGCGCTGCGCCAAGCACAGCAACAAAGCGGTCAAGGAAGAACGGTGTTCATCCAGGCGCATCAACACCCCCCGCAACAGCAAAAAGCTGGAGCCCACCGGCTGGATCGTGGGAGGACGATATTGAGTCTATTGATGCATGTGAGGACGAAGGCAGCGGCAAACTTGTCGTCTACCTCGTTTGGAGGAATGGAAAGAAGACCAAGCACACTACGGATGTCATTTATAAGAAGTGTCCGCAAAAGGTAAAGCCGCATTTTTTATTTTTTTTTGGCCCATTTCAAACTGGCGCGTGAAAGCTAACATGAATGGCGACGAAAGATGCTCCAATTCTACGAAAGACATGTTAAGATTATCCGGGACGAGAATAGGGCGATGGTAGACGTAATGGAGAGTTGAACAGTTACGAATCTCCAAAGTAAGCGGGATGGGCAACAGGCTCGAGAGGGGTTGAGGGCCAAAGAAATTCACGGATTATGCTTTTTTCTTTGCCGTCTTTGTGAAGCAACTTTTTTCTTATTTTGACTGTGTTATGGAGCTAGCGCAGTTGAGTTGTGTGCTCATGTTGCTCCATTAAGAAGCGCAGAGAGGTCTGGTTGTTTTTTGTTTTTTTTATGCCTTGTTGGTTTTGGCTTGGCTTCTAGTTTTGATTCGCCGTTGGCATACATGCTTGGTATGCCTGGAGCATTGCAGCAAGTCGGTGGCATCTACGAAATCATCTAGGAGTTAGCGTCTGAGAGGAAACTTACCAAAAGGCGCTGGTTCCTCCCAGAAACCGAATTAAGGTGACGGTGAGGTGTTGAAAGTCAGATGTCTTTTAAAGCTGAATCACAGAGTACATGGATTTGCGAAACACAACCTCACTGCCACGTCACTGCTGGTCGAAGTTGCCAGAGCTTGTGACTACCGTGGCATAGTTTTCTTCCATTTATTTGGTACGAGGGAGTTCATGGCAGTGACACAGAGGCACTAGAACTGAGCGGGTTGGTTTGTTTGACAGGTAAGCCTGTGGATTGGGCATACATGGTCCTATTGCGGAAGGATTGACAGGCAAACACTCTACCTGAGGTTTGAGTGGATCAATGCTGTGGGCGAGGTTGGGAGAAGGCTTCGTACCTAGCCTAGCTAGCAGCGGCCCCACTCCGTCAACCGAGCCGGAGATCACTGACTGGTGGGGTGCCGTACAGTGAGTGGAACTGTGGAAGGATGGGCCGGGTTGTGAGGCGGGCGGCTTCAGCGCTGTCGTTTCAGTGGTTGAGTGGCTGCTTGGCGGGCCGTTTCTCACTTCCGCTAGACGGCCACAAATCCACTAGCGCCTCCAGGCACACACCAGCCACCGGTTTCTCCAGCCACCAGCCTTTCTCTTTTCTTGCTGGGCAACAATGCAGGTGGCGGGGGGAAACCACGTCCTTTATCATGGCTCCTTTCGCAGCAAGCTCGCCCACCATTATCCTGTATCTCTCTCCCACTCTTCCAAGTTCTCTTTGCTCATCCTTACACACAATTTCTGATCTCCGAGCAACAAACAAGCTTGAGATATTGTCAGGTGCTGCCCATCAACTCAAATCAACTATCGCTTCACTATACGGGCATAGTTTTCGCTCCTACCGCCGTTGCCTAGACAACGCAACTGAGGCTTGACTTGTCTACTCGGCTATCTACCGACTTTTTGCCACATTACAACCCAATTTGAGAGGTATCCAAGCCAGAGTTTGCTCTCAGAAATCAAATCAAAAGAAGCTTCACTTTGCTGAGCTTTTCCTACCGGGTTTTCGAACATCAATCACCAACACAAAACACATCCTCGCAACTCTCCCCTTTCGCCGTGAGACGGCGCTCACAACGCCATCATGGTTCAACGCAACTATGTCATCGCAATCATCATCATCGTTCTCTTCGTCATCCTGGCTCTAATCTCTTTTGGCATCTGGAAGCTCGTCCACACCGCGAGAAGGGACATGACTGTCACCTCCGAATCCAGCAGCAGCGGCTCGAGTGGATTGGCGGACAATTGACGGGACGCCCCGAAGGGATACCCAAAGCACGGCCCTCCGAAATGAGAGCCTTTTAAGTTGCTTTGCTGGTATCCTCGGGGACAAACCATTTACGAGCTATTGCGCATCTGGACATCGTTTTTTCAGTTTTATTTCATCAATGAGTCTGCGAACTCATTCGACAGCATTGGGTATAGGTCATTGTTCTTTTGGGATTGTTATTTTGCTTGGGATGTAGTGATATTTTATGGCCGTGTGGCTTTGACGGCATGAGTGCGGATGTACGGATATGAGGAACGAGAATGAAGACTTAATGGGTATGGGTCTTGGGAATTTGATTTGGCGCAAGCGGGCTGTTATTGTTTTAATCATCATGGCTACCCGGGAAGGGACCCTGGGAAAAGATTTATGCATTTTAGATAGATGACCGAAGAATTCGAGAATTTATGTATCCATTTACCACACAGACTCTTACTGGGAATTTGAAGCCATTAGATTCCCCTTACTTCAGTTAACCATTTCTCTGTTTGATTCCGCTTGTGACCAAAGTGTTTGTGTGTTTGGTTGTGTATTGCCTATACCATCTGGTTGACAGCTGGTACTCCCCGACCATTGAGTGAACAAATCATTATTTGACAACGTCGAGGTTTGTGAAACAAAGCAGTGCCATATATTCTGTTTGCCCATTTTACAGCTAGTTTAGGCTAATCAGTGTTCCCAGAATATGCGCAGATGGCTGTTGTCCTCGTCTGGTTCTCTCCTCTATTCGCGACGGTACTCTGTACTGAATCACTGCTTGCTATTACGAAACCCTCATATGACAAGGAGAATCATAGGTTACATATAAGAATAACACTGGTCCTACCCACCATGGAGATTGAGCTAGGCTATGGTCACCTTTCGTTTCTGCTTCCCGCACTGACTGACTTGTCTCTTGTTTCCCACCGCCCGTTGTCCAAAGTCATCTTCTCCGACAGGCCTACGAATTTAACATCGGTAACATATTCATCTACAGCTTGATATCGATACGACACATTCAAAGTGGTCAAAAGCAGGTAAAAAGGAACACGGGAAAAGAAATGAGATTCTTATCCAGCCAGTTTCCCAGCAGACAGTATCCAAACATGGCGAGGCACAACCCATTTATCTTTGGAGGTGATTACGAAGAGGAAACAGAAAGTGCGTTCATGTTTACTCCGCGACTTACGCCCACTGATTACGATATGGAAGACGACGGGCGGAATGAAGTGCCTCCAGAGTATCTCATGGAGACAACCTCTCAGCACCACACCCATACGGCCTCCCCCTTGCCTCATGCCTCGAGGCACATGTCTTCCCACCAGCAGCGCCTCTCGGCCTGCCTGGATGCGTTGAGATACCACCACCGCACACTGCGCATTCGCCACCTCGAGGCAGAGCAACAACTAGCTGAGATGTCCCGGCTCATTGCTCGGCGGTGCTGGGACCTGTATTTTCAGAGCCCTCGGCTTTTCTTTATCGAGGAGCTGGGCCGGATTCCACCGGGTGTCATTGAGCGGATGTTGCCGCACCCGCAATACAACAGCGTGAGAGGGATCCATTGGGATGCTGTTAATATCTCTGCTGCTAGATCAGGCGGTGGTAATAGCGACACTGACGTTAACGATGATGGCGAGTGGCTGCACAGGCTCAGGGCCGTGGGTGCTCTAGTTGATGAGGAGTATCTCGCAAAGGAGCGAGTTGGCCGGCTGGAGAAGCGGATCCGAAGAGTAGCAGCTATGATGCAGGAAGGACTGCGTGAGCAGGATGCTATTCTTCGAGGAGGTGGGCATTGGGATTGGGCAGAGCAGCAGCGCGAAGCTCATCATGACAAGGCTAGAAGTGCTGGTCAGAACATGGCGGGCATCTTTGCAGCAACGCAGACGCAGACGCAGAATCCAACTAACCCAAACGTCCATACCTTTCAGCCACCGGTTTCCGCTCCCGGATACTTCTTCCACGGCGCTGCAAAAGCTGCAACACCCCCTTCGCTCCCATCGACGAGCCGTTTCTCCAACTGGCCTAGCCCGGCAACATGCGAGACCTGCCACAGCGCGGATGACGAGTATGAGGATGAGTCCGTTGCAAAGCGAGGGGAGGAAGAAGTAGAGGAGAAAGATGCAGCAGCGGCATCAAATGAAATCGAACAACAGCCACCGCTATTCTACTCCCAACACTGTCATCTGGAACCTGTGCCAGCGGCTATAACCACCGCCGAGGAAGAGGAAATACCAACACCAACACCAACACCATCATCAACAGCAGCAGAAGCGAAAGTGGAAGCAAAAGTGGAATCAGCAACAGATGGCTTTGGCTGCTCAAAGGTTCAGAGTCTGGCGGAAGCTTTGGAGGCACTGAGCCCGCAACAGCTGCTGGAGGTTCTGCGCTTGGTTACGATTCCGCGGTGCTGAAGCTTTCTATCGATGAACTTTTATCATCAAAGAGAGACAGAGAGGTATCAACCATCGTCCCAGTGAGGGAAAAATGGAGTGGAGAAGAGGGGAATGGAATATACCGGCAGCCGTGGGAGGAGCTTTCTTTTGTCCTAAAACGGGTTTAGATCCTATGATTTGGTGTGCCTCCTGTTCCTTTTACGGTCGAACGGCCCCCAAAGATGTTTCCCTTTCAAGTGAGTTTCAGCAAATCATACATTCGTGACATTAGGTCGCTATTTCTTTTGTAGTGTGAAAACGGTCTCTAGTTAAAAAGCTTTGTTGTATGTATGCCTTCTAGTGTCCCTTTGCAGCTATGAAATAAATATGAAACATGAACGAACAACCCTCGTGACTTTTATATATGTCATTACCAACTGAATAAGCCCCTACTCCTGTCAAAGCCTCCTCTTAACTGCTTTTCTGGCTTAACAACCTTGCCCTTTAAGATGGTATATCTCACCAAGTTCTCGCAGTCCTCAGGTCGCACCCTGCCCAACCATATACATTGTGCAGCACCGACATCATCATTGGCACCGGTCTTGAGCCCATTCGTTGAGTTACCGTTGGTGGCACCATTAGAACCATTCGTAGAGCTGCCGTTGTGCCCGTTCTTCTGCTCCTCTGTGGCTGGCGCTGCTGCCTTCTCTTCAACCCCGGCTGGGAGTGGCTCATCATCTTGGCCAAAGGCGTTTGGCCGACGGTATATCATGACGTTGGCCGAGTACTTGTGGCCACCAACGTGACTGATAAAGTAGATTCCCACGCCTCCAGGACGCTCATCATGCATGTCGCGGTGCAAACCTAGAGGTCGTAGATGTCGCTCCAGCTCCTTACGCAGCAATGGCGCGCTCTGGCCGCAACGAACGTCTCGCGTACGCTGGCTACACATGAGAATAACGGCGCTGTGCGGACAGGCTGCGGTGAGAAGCGCCGGGACGGCAGCTGGGTCGGCGTTGTCTTCTGGGCCAGGACTGGGAAGGGAGGCTGGCAGAGTGGTCCAGGGTCGTAACGGTGATGTGTTTGTGGGCGCGTGGTTGACGAGGTCGCGGATGAGGACCGGCACGTTACGCGGGTGAACGTTGTGGATGAGAGTGAAAGCCGGTAGAAGGAGAACGGTGGTTGGTTCTGAATAGTCTGTTGTATCGTGTGGTGTGGGGATGTTGGATGCAGAGAGCATGAGTTTCTGGGTAGTAGGGGTGAAATGGTTAGTCGTTGAAGGTTTTGAGTTTTGTTACTCACTCAGTATGAGTATGATTTGGTGTTGTAAGAAGGGGCAAGGGGGATAAGTTTGGATGTTGTGGAAGAGGATTGGATTTACGAAGCATCGCAGAGTAGGGCATACATGATGGAGGATGGATGGTGGTGACGAGTGAGTGAGAGCGGGTACCAACAACGCCAGTGTAGACAGAACAATAACAAACATATACCAATCACAAGGCATCAGGCAAGCCAGAAGCATTCATAGAGTAAAGAAAAGAAGCCCCACTCACCCCATTAGTTGGTGCATCGGCCTTCTTGATGGCCTCCATTACACTCCCCTTCTCATCTGCGACATCCCGCACCCAGTCCGCCTTGCCCGTCGCCACCAGCGCATGCGTGCTCCACGCCGTGACATGCCCGTACAGGAGATCATCTTCGTCGACCTTCCAGTTGCGAGGGTACCGCACCGCACAGCCGTCACAGTCCCGCAAGCAGTCATCGCCGTCCGTTGCCGGGTCCGTCTTGGCGAAGAGTTCCTCCATTCGCGCCGGGCCGGCGGCACCAGCACCGCCGTCGCCGCCACCACCAGCGGCGGAGGAAGACGATGTGGAGGAAGGCCCCTCTACCCTGCTGCCGGGCACCGCCGAAAGGACCGTGGTCATGAGCGACTTGAGTGATAGTGCCATTTTCTGCTTCACCGGCATGCGCGGCTGGTAAGGGGTGGGAAAGGAAGATGAAGAGCCAGCGGCTGGAGGTGGCATTATAAAAGAAGAAGATGGAGAAAAAGAAGAAGGAAGGAAAAGCAGAACAACAAAGCGGAAAAGAGAGTCGGCAAAGAGCGGTCTTGGTGGGGGCCTCCGGGAAGGGGGGGTGTGTGTGGGTGAGTGAGTTGAGTGAGCCGATCCGGATGTGGTGGTTAAATCCGCGGTGTCAGCGCCGAGAAAATAAAAGAAACGACCAAAAACAATCAAATCAAAGTAAATCCTCTGTAATCCAAACAAACAAATAGGCTATTAAACACCCCCCCGGAGTGTCGTGCGGGCGGTGTTAAGAACCCCAAAAAAAGGGTCGGTCCCACGCGCCCCAGACTTTTTTTTTCCCTTGCCACAAGAAAGTCGGCAATCGGGTGTCGGTCGGCGGACCCAAGAAACTCCCAAAGAGGAAAAAAGGTCTCGTGATTGGTCACCTCTGCTGAATAAGGCGGGCGGAAACCCGTTATCAGATCCGTGCTGAGAAACAGCAAAAAAAAACCGTGCGATTGATAAGGCGAGTCGTCGGGTGGTGGTGGTGGGGGACCGAGAGAGAGCGAAGCAGAAATGAGGATGGGAGTGTGCGCCATGGAGATAAATCATGGGCCAATCCTCTCTTATAGGTTTCTCATCCATTTCATGCATTACATATCAAAAACATAATTATCCACACCCCGCATCAAATCTATCCGCAATTTTTCTTTTTGGAAACGGGATATCTCTCTCTGTTGCATGCACCCCAAGAACCAGACAGCCCATGGATCACCGACTATCTCCGAGCCCTGGGTGCCTCAACCGTCACACTCCAAACTCCAAAGCACCAGATTGTTGCCTGTAATACGCGTATTTTCCATCAATCGTAATCGTAAAACCACCATCCAGACTTCGGTCATTTACGCTGCACACGGCACGGCCTCTGGCTGACAAGCTCGGATTCCGCCCCTTCCCCTCCTCCATCCTTCCATTTTCACCTCCCCCCACATTAACGCTAGGTAGGTAGGTAGGTACTTTGTCGTAATTGACATCCTTCATTATCCATTTTTGTCAACCGCCACGTCAGCCCTTTGAACATCATGTCTTGACAAAGGCCCTGGCTTGAATTAGTCATCCATGTGACCTTAGGTATCCAGACCTTCCTACAGAATACGGATACTACCTAGGTAGTCACGTTGTAAACCTGTCAAAACATGTAGTTCAAACTAACATGGAGACAGCGCGGAAGTAATAACAAAATAACCAAAAATAGGGTCATCATCTTCATTAGAAGTCATCACTACTTCTCCAAACTAAAAAATAAAACCCCCATCACAAATAAAAACCAAAATTCCCTTCAAAATACAAACCCCCCCTTTGATATTTCCCAACCTTCCCATTGCGAAATCCCAGGCCCATCATGTTCTGCCACCTCATATAACCCCCAATTTCTTACATCTTCTTCTTTCTCGCTTCGTTATATTCCTCATCCTCGCTATCCTCGTCATCCTCGTCAGCGCCAGCTTGCATCTTCACCCGCTCCGATTTTTTCCGCCTATCCTTCATCGCCTCTCTAATCTTACGGCTTGCCTCATTGAAGCCCTCTGCCGAGTCCAGAGTCGTAAAGCCGCTGATAGGGAAGCCGCTAGATCCAAACCCACCTCCTGCACTGCTCGACCTGGAACGATTTCGTGACGGTGGCCGTGTTGAGAAAATACCCACTGTTCCAATGTTGCTGAAGGAGTCGTTTCGTGGCAGCGCCCGGCTGGATTGCATCGTGTTGCGGCGTGATAGAGCTGGGGGAGTGTCCGAGCCAGCACCCACGCTCGATTGATCGCTGTCGCGGCGCCTGTGCCGTTCCGGTGAGGATGGCACGCCGCCCGTTTCAACCTTGGACCAGTCCGGAACAAGACGTGTCTTATCAAAGTCAGGGAACATTTCCGGACCAAGCGTGTTGATGAGATCTGTGACCTGCGCACTGAGTTCTTCCCTTCGCAGCTTCAGCTTGTGAATGTTATACGTTGAAGTTGGCACCAGACACAGCATCAATGGCCGGAGCGACTTGAAAATATCCATACCGACCTCACCAAATCGCAAAGCAGACATCGTGACAGCAATAAGGGCAGGCCAGACACACAGGTAAACCAGCCACAACGGCACCCATCCCGGCACCAGACCCCAAAATCGATCATGCCACACTTTGACGACAATCATGATGGAGTATAGATGGTACAGAGATGGTGCTAGACCCAGGGCTACTAGAATTTTCCATGTAGCCATGACATCACGGCCGCGCACCTTGACAGTCGAGCCCGCCAGCGCCGTCTTTGCCTTTTCTCGGCTAATGATCTTTGTGGCAATAAAAACAGGCGAGAACACCACCAGGCCAGGCACAGTACAGGCAAAAAATATAAGCAGTTTGATCGATCGGTAGAACGAAAGGAAGATAACCTTGAAGATGGACATGTGCGCGTATTGGACCTGATGATCTCTAAGATTCAGGTACCGCAGCTGCGAGTTGTACTTCTTGACGGCACTGAAGAGGCTGGTGATCCGCTCATCGTCCTTGTAGCGCTCATAACCCAACGCCAGTCGGCGGTTAAGCTCAACCACGACGGGGAGAGGCAGCTTTCTGCCAGTAGGGTTGTAGAGACGTCGCGCAGCCTGAATCATCATCAACGTGTCATAGTCCGGCGCAGAGACCGTCACAGAGCTCAGGGCTTGGTACACGGTGTCAATTACTTGCCCAATGGCCTCTCTGCGCTGGTTGTTCCGGTACATATCCACCACGTATGACGGGATTTCAAAGGGTGCCCCAAACTCTACGACAGCGCGAGAGCGGAACTTGTGCGCATGGAAGTAGTTCATGCCCACAGGAACAATCTTGAGTCCGCAGTTTGGCGCCTGGGCGAGCGCTCCAAGCGCCATGATGGCAACACCGGCCTTGATAGGAAGCAGATCGGTGCGATCGTGGCTACCGCCTTCGGGGAAGATGCCAACACATCCGCCGTTGAGGAGTCGGGCAAAAACTGCTTCGTAAACCTTGGTCTGATCGGTGTGAGGAGCCAGCTTGTATTTGGTGCCTTGGTAACCTGGTGCTGGTCCCTTCAGGCTTTTATTGGTAAATTGTCCGTCATCATCAATATCATCCCGCCCAGTAAGCTGCTGCATAACCAGCTTTCCTTTGAACGCCCTCTTGATGCGGATCTCTTCAGGACTGATAATCTTTTCAATGTTGACGCTGGCGCCTGCTGTGTCCTTGCCCGGGGGCAGGAAGAGCATGCCTTGGACTTCGCCCTCCCCCTCGCCGAATTTGGTGCCCACACCTCGAATCAGTGTAGGGTCGTTGATGGGATCTGGGAGATAAATCTTGCCCGTGGCCGCCTTGGCAGCATCTTGGGCGCGTCCGACGGGCACGGAGCCGACCTGGCGAGATCCCCAGCCGATGAAGCCGTGGACTGACTTCTGGGCGATGAGCAGCGACACTCGGCGGTTGGCATCCTGTTTCAATGTTCGTTGCAAAACAAGCGCATCGACAAACTGTTGGCCCACGCGGGTCAGTAATCATTTACAGCAGCTTTACGCATTGAGTGAATGGTTTTTGGAACTCACCTGATTCGCATGCGGCGCGGCAACAAACAGCACAGGTCCATCCTGCGGCACTTTCCAAGATCCTCGCGGCACAACTTCTCTGAAAAACAGGTCGACTAGGTTTCCGAGCGCGTAGAGAAACAGGTCGTACTTCCAGTTGACCATAGGATAGAGCTCCTTCTGCGGCGCCGGATCCTCGCCCTGCTGCTTATCCTGAGGATTTGCGCCTGACGCCTCTGTCGCCGCCGCCCTTTCCTTGACACTCTCGCCAGCCATTTTCTTTATTTGTTTGCCTGTGGGCGGGCTGCTGATGTTTCCAACCTGAGGAAGAGGGTTGATGGGTTGTTTTCACCTCCCACCGTCGTGACCCCGCGATGAGGGAGGGGGAGGGGGCTTTTTCGACTCGGTGGGCACGCAAAGTTTGTTTATTGTGATGTCCCTCTGCTGGGTTCGGACCAGAAGCGCAGGACCACGTGAGCCTGCACGGTTGGCGTCGAGAAGCTTTGAGGAATTGAAGTGTGGAGGGTGAAGATAATGGAGGCTGAGGAAGAGGGGCTTTAAGTTGGTCCAAATGTCGACGCTCCCGGAGAAAAGCAATGGATCCAGACTCCAGTCTGTCTCTGATTGCATGTAGACACATACCCTAGTTCAGTGGTGTTTGTACCTATACCTGCACTAATCTGTCTGTATTATCTGGCTTTAGGCTGGGGTTAGTGCTGGAGCGCTGCCGCTGGGGCGGGAACTCTATAGCACTAAAATGCATGGCTACAGTGGCTGTTTAGCTGCTAGCGGCCTGGGCTGGGTGAGCTGGAGCTGTGGTGGTGAGCCTTTTTCTTAGCGCTCTCCACGCCCCCCCCCCCCCCCCCCTTACTCCCCCTGCCATTCCATCATCCTTGAATACTCCATTAAACGGAGTCGTCGTCCATACCGGGTGTTGGGACGAACGGCAGAGGCCCACATGGGACTGCAGGTGGGCGCTGCTCTGCGTTGCGCATCTGACATGTGAGGTCGATAAAAACTCCAGTCGCTGTGCTACGTAGTACTGCTTCTGACAGTACAGTAGACAAGAGCGTTGCGTTCTGGACTGGTCTGCCATTGATGGTGAGTACAGAGGGTGTGGTGTCTGTGCCTGCTGATGCCCTCCTCTGCCATGCAAGGTACGAAGTAATTACTAGATTATTATACAAAACAACCATTACCCTCCCGCTGGGTATACAGTATTTCTTTCATCTACCTCTGATATTAATTAACAACCACGCTCAACTCCCCCATCTTCAAATAGTAAAAAAATCCCTCTACCTCTCTAACAACACCACGACCGTTCATTACCTATAGATCATAGTGGGACCCCAACCGTCCTTTTTGGCCCTTGTTTTGTGTGCAGGAACCAAGATCTAATATCCCACTTCCTCTTAAGCCTTGGCAGTAGTATTGGTTGATTAATACTCTCACCGAGCCTCGGGTCAGAGCCGGCCATGTCCGGGTCGTCTGGGAGGGGGGGGAGGGGAGGGGAGAGAGAAAGCACGCGCGCATTAAAAAGCAGGACAGGAGAATAATAAGCACAAAGAGGCACTCGGCATGCGAGATGCACGCCCGTCGGTCTTTATGGTGTGCGTCTGTGTTCCGAAGCCTTGGGTTGAGAAGCATGGCATATTGGGAGGTCAAGTACAGCATTTCGCCCGTTTTGGCATGTGAAGTGTTGCTGTTATTTGCCGCACACACACGCGAGCATGTCACCCTGCATGCCCGTCACATCCGTCCCTTTTTCCTTTCCCATGCACACAGACAGCTCCACGTATTTTGATACCACCCCAAACTGATCGTCCTCATCAGGTGCCCTAGCTAATCTAGAGGCGCCACGGACATGCAATTCGGAGGCCACGGATGCTACCGAGAAGGGGAGCCCGAGGGAGCGCCAGATTGGGCCCACTATTCGTAGATTCAATTCACAATATTTGCGTTGGAGTAAAGGGTAAACATATGTTAATGCTATACGCTGCAGGTGCACTATTCAAAATCAAGGTATGGTATCTCATCCTCAGTCTGTTTTTGTACACATAATTCGTATGTCC
The DNA here is from genome assembly GCA_005765155.1 of Zelopaecilomyces penicillatus. Classification (NCBI taxonomy): domain Eukaryota; kingdom Fungi; phylum Ascomycota; class Sordariomycetes; order Hypocreales; family Pseudodiploosporaceae; genus Zelopaecilomyces; species Zelopaecilomyces penicillatus. The sequence goes on from VCCP01000002.1 coordinate 5,715,286, forward strand.
CCTGGGTATCAATATCATCATCATCCACTATTTCTTCTTCGTCTTCCGCTTGCCCTTTTTCTCCGGCACACTCACCGTCCCACCTTCGAGCTCTCCCTCTTCCACATGGCCCTCTTTTTCCATTTCCTTGAGTTTCTCCTGTCCGGAAATGAACATACTTAGGTCTCGATTCATTTCCTTGAGTTCTGTATTCTCCATTATCAACTGCTCCAGCTGCTTCCGCATCGTCTCGCTGTCGATACCGACATGTTCGATACGCTTCATTAACCCCTCGTTTAATCGCTTCTCCTCCTGTAGCGATTGTCCTAAGCTACGTGCAAGGTTCTCTCCCTTTTTCGCCTTGTTGCGCTCTCGGTCAAGGTCCCGTTCTAGCTGCGGAATTATCTTCTGGTTGAGCTCCGCATACTTCTTATCCAGATCCTCCGCTTTGCTCATGGCCATATTCAATTGTCCGGCCGCGCTCTCTGACACTGCCGAAGCTTTGCAAGCCTTGTCTACAGCTTTATTGAGCATCTCCTCATAGTAGGCTCGCTGCGATTCCAGCTGACTGGTGATGAGGTGGGTGTATTCCAGGCCAATAGACTCTAGTTTAGCCCTGGGCACCACATCCTCCTCTTGATGCTGGAAATTCTGATTGCTTCTCCCGGGAAGTTCGACGACCTTACCGTCTCCTTTATCACGGATAAGTCGGTGCACCCACATATCGCCTGCATAATCCCACACGTACTGCGTCTCGAGTTCCAGAGCAAAACAGTGTGCTCTATCCTTCCAGTGATCTTTGGCGTGTCCTCCCTTGTACCTACCACAGCCCACATAACCGCATATCAGACATATCCAAAGATCATCTGTACAGTCGCAAATGCTGCATAAGTTGGATGCCGACGATCCAAACGGCTTGTTGTAGGGATTGTTAGGGTTGTCTGCCTCCGAAGGATTTGTAAATCGACAGACTGGGCATCCTGCCCCCTTCCAGTTTTGCAAGCAGCTGCAGTGAAAAACATGAGAGCAGGGAATCGTCATGATGCCGTTCGTTTCGTCCATTCTCTCTAGACAAACTGGACAGGTAGGTAGCTCCACGAGATTCGGCGTCGGGGGCGGGAAAGGCTTGAAACTGCTAGAAACTGCTGTGGAACTAGAGGCATGTGGCTGAACCTGGTTGCTGGAATGTGTTGGCGTTTCAAAAGTTATGCTCCTGACAAACACAATGTGACAAACTTGGGGCTGTGACATGGTTGTCAGTAAGATATTGCCCCGGTTTCTCGAAAACCTATCATAATAGTGCTCACCTCCATAGAGTTAAAAACCTTTCCATCAAATTCTTGTCTCCATCGTTTAGCTTTCTTGTTATTCCGAAATTTGAGCAGAACCAGATATCTGTTCATCTTCGACGTCATTACCATTCGACAATGACTTATGTCGTTTCTCCATCGCTCACCAAGAAACCCCAGAAAGTCCCCAGGTGTCATGTAGGCAGGTACAGCAGGTATGCACAGAGTAGTGTAATCATCTGCTCTGGCTTCGTCGGCCGCTTCGCCGTGTGCGTCCGCTTCCGCTTCCGTTTCCGTTTCCAAAGCATACAGTCCTGGCGTCTCCTCACCTTCTCTATAGAAATGAACCACACCCCATCCTACTTCTGTATGTTTGGATTTCAAAGAGACACACTTGGCCTTTGTTGCCGTACCCGCGCCACCAAAAGAGGGCCCTAGGGGCGGCGCTGCTGAGGCCCCAACTTCTTTGCCCGTCTCGTTGTTCATGGTAGTCTCGAAGGCGGAAGGGTCCAAAGTCTCTATGCTCACTTGACCAAATCTCCAGTCTTTGAACACACTTTGCTGTTGTCGTATTGCGGCGCACAAAGAAGGCTTGGGATAACCTTTCAATCTGTCAAGCCACTGCCGCTCCGATGCGACTTGCGGATTGTGTACCCAATCAAGGGTCTGAGCGGGCAGTTGTGGATTGCTGCAGTCGACTAGGCTTGATTTCAAAGTTGTTGTAGATGCCTTCGATGACGAATAATATTCAGTTCGTTGAGATGGCTCGGGTCGAGAATGCGATGGGAAATCGTCAAAGATGTGCGTTGTCGCCGGAGGCAGCCAAATTTCAGGAGGCTCACTAATGACGGGAGTCTCGTTCTCGACAGCAAGATTAGGTATAGAATAGAGCTCAAACTTCAGGTGGTAGAAATAAGAAGTCATGGCCTGGTCCCAAAGCTCGAAGCCAAAGACCGATGATCGAGAATGCAGTGTGCCGAGTGAGAATAGACAGAGCAACGGCAATTAAAAAGGCGACAAGAGTTCGACATGACGGATCTGGTAAGGAGCAGTCTCGGATTTCATGGCTTTTTCAGGCAAACTAAGAAAGCAGAACGTCGCATGGTGTTAGTGCTACATAGAAGTTCGCTGAGATACTTGTCGTGGGTTTGCAGATCCAAGTGTGCAAGGGTGGGTAGAAATTCGTGGATTGCGTTTATCTTGCGCAATGCTGCTAACAGCATTGCCCCACTACGCTGCTAGCTTCCATCCGTCAGCGTCGAAAACGTGAGTCAGGAAGTGGCAACACACATTTCACTCTATTACAACGTAATCACAGTTCACTAAGAAGAGTTGGGACTTGATGGTAACAAGAAAATTTGGCTCAAATACGCAAGCCTCTTGTATTTGGCGCACCTCAAGCGGGTTGCGCAAACTAAGCTAGATGATTGACCATGGCCAATTCCCAATCCTATATAATAATACCATAAACGCCGTAGTGCTAGTCATCCCAGCATCATCATCATTTCAAAACGCTGTCTATTGACCACCACGAAGACGAAGGACGAGATGCAATGTGCTCTCCTTCTGGATATTGTAGTCGCTTAATGTTCGGCCGTCTTCCAGCTGCTTGCCAGCGAAGATAAGTCGCTGCTGATCGGGAGGAATACCCTCCTTATCTTGAATCTTGGACTTGACGTTGTCAATTGTGTCGCTAGACTCAACTTCCAATGTAATCGTTTTGCCCGTCAACGTCTTCACGAAGATCTGCATACCACCACGGAGACGGAGGACAAGATGTAGGGTTGATTCTTTCTGAATGTTATAGTCGCTCAAGGTTCGGCCGTCCTCAAGTTGCTTGCCCGCAAAAATGAGACGCTGCTGATCAGGAGGGATGCCTTCCTTATCTTGAATCTTTGACTTGACGTTATCAATCGTGTCTGACGACTCGACTTCCAACGTAATCGTCTTTCCCGTGAGGGTCTTGACGAAGATTTGCATACCACCACGCAGGCGGAGCACAAGATGAAGGGTTGATTCTTTCTGAATATTGTAGTCGGACAGAGTGCGGCCATCCTCAAGCTGCTTGCCAGCGAAAATAAGACGCTGCTGATCAGGAGGAATGCCCTCCTTGTCCTGAATCTTCGACTTGACATTGTCGATGGTATCAGAAGACTCAACCTCGAGGGTGATGGTCTTTCCAGTAAGGGTCTTGACAAAGATTTGCATACCACCACGAAGGCGGAGGACGAGGTGGAGAGTGGACTCCTTCTGGATGTTGTAGTCGGAGAGGGTGCGGCCATCTTCGAGCTGCTTTCCAGCGAAGATCAAACGCTGCTGGTCAGGGGGGATGCCCTCCTTGTCCTGAATCTTCGACTTGACATTGTCGATGGTATCAGAAGACTCAACCTCGAGAGTGATGGTCTTGCCCGTGACTGAAGAGAACTAAGTTAGCAAAAAGAGTTTGCAGGGCGAAGAACGAAGCGGTGGAGAGATGACTCACGGGTCTTGACGAAGATCTGCATGGTGTTGATGGAATGTGGATTATTGGGAGGATGTTCTTAGATGGTAACAAGTGGAAGTGATCAAGGTCCCGTGTGTGATTGTTTGGGAAGACAAGCGGAGCAGGAGATGTGTGTGGGAAGGAGAAAGAAAGGCGAGGTTGGTTTCGGGGAAGAGATGTTTAAGTATGTGTAGGCGGCTGTTGGCTGTTGCACAACCAGGTGGCGGCAGCCTGGCGGGCTCAGGCTGGGCAGGGCTGGGCAGTGGGCAGGCAGGAGGCTAGCAGTAGCAAAAGGCGGGGAGGCGCAGTGGATTACGCTGCAGTGGCGCGGCTGCGACGGGGGCAGACGGAGACAAGAGGTGATTCATCAGCCTATCGAGAGTCGGAAGGCTCCAGAACCATCGTGCAAGGGCCCCATAGTTCCCAGTACTGCGGCTGTGTGTGGAACCAAAAGTAGAGTAAACTTTGCGCTGTGGACCTAGTTGCACCTTTTTCAGGGCGTAACTAAGTCCCCAGCAATGTATACAGAACTCGATTGTAGACTATCGAACCCGGGGGTGGGTCGCCCCAAGTGCCAAATACGGTCTAGGCTAGTTGTTTTGTCACCACTGAACCACCGCTGGACCACCACCGAGCACACCACTGCGGCTTTCAGTGAGCGATTCAGCTGTGTCTCCCTTTCAACATCAGTCAATACCTGGAGGGCTGCCTCCGTTGTGGCGACGGGCTCGCCGCAGGAGTCAGAGTCTCACTTTCACCACAGGCAAACAAAGCATGTCCACTCACCTTCTCACAATCAAAGACCTACATACAGTACATGAAGCGTTTGCAAAAGCACCAAGTGCAGTAAACGCAGGGAGCCGCCACCGCAAGTTAATATCGCAGCAGCTGGCCGGGGTGTTTCTGCGCTCGCTCCCAACGCCCAGTGCCCAGTCAGGTGGCCTCTCTTCACACCCACCCTCTACGGTTAAGTGCACAAGGCGCCATGCTGCAACCGCGTGATGTGACCCTGCGTTTAGCGTATCGGACCGCCTAGTTCCTCTCTTCTTCATGATAACATGCTTATCTGGAGCAATAACTCTAGTCTTCTCTAGAGAAAGTGACTTATATTTTATCCTAGTTGAAATGTGTAATCATACTGTACATATGTGTTCTCCAACCAAGATCGCGATCCTAGGAGCACAGCAGACTAGCTTCGTCGTGGCCATTCGGTTATGGCTCCGGAGATTATTTTCCTGCATATCCCAAGAGAGGACTTGATCGACTGGCAGGCGAAAAAAATCGATGATGAACAATTTCACCTCAGATCGACAGGAACATGGTCCATCGCTTTCTGCATTGCTACCCATGTCGAGGTTGGAACGTTCTTCCATCTTGCGAATCAAAGACAGGCCCCCTTGCTGGCAATGACGTCGTTGCTCGATAAGCCGATAAGGGTCCGTCCAAGGTCCGAACTCGGCTTTCGGACATTTGATACCCCTCGGACACCCCGCTATCCATACTGTACAGACATTTGATGGAGCATCATCCAACATGATTCAGAATGCATTAACGTTGATTTTCAAACGCCAAGGTCTGATGTCGATGCCATGAATGGTTTTTCGAGACATGGAGTTCTACCCTCCCTATTTGGGGGATTTCAGCCACCGAAATTCGCTGTGCTCTTCTACCATCCTCACCAGGGTGTTGATGATTGATGCATTTGAGACGTACAATTCTCATGTTGGTTCAGAGCTAAAATTGACTTGTGTGAAGAAACTACGTTCTTGTTGATAAGATAACAAGTTGTGCCAGCACATCTCGCTCGATCCCATTAGGTTACTTCCCCGAATGCGGAGGATGTCCATGCTGAGTGGCTTTTGCTTCAATGACTCGTGTGTCAAGAATAGAAGGTTACCAAGCAGCGACTACATGCAAATCCCGTTGCTAAAAATAGATCACCGTGAATTCATGATTGGCAGAAATAGGGATTTTGCATTTGTCAAGCCTAAAGACATCCATCTCTGCCATGCAGTCAAAGCAAGAGATATGACAACAATAATTGTCATAGATCACTTGTCCACAACTGGCACCATATACGTTTCAACACGTTTCTAACAACCCATGGTGTTCCATATCGTTAGCATTTATAAATTAATCTTCTTCCTTTTTACTAGAGCAAATGTCAGCTACTTCAACCCGTTGATATTGTGAGAAAAGTTGACAGCACTTACAACACTAATCCATCTTGCCATCCATTTATCAACCGCATCTTTCGCCTCATCAACGAGGCCCAGCTCTATCCACGTACGCTGTATCAGTCATGTAATTATACCTCGACCTAGGTCTTCAAGGTTTAGTTTGTTTTTCGATTGCTCCTGAACTCACCGAGTAGCAATTGGACACCTCCACGAATACCCGATTCAAGAGCCGAAGCCATCCATGCGTGTGTGTAGGACGTATGCTCGCCAACAAATATCATCTACGCCAAGGGTAATCAAGATTAGCGTTCAGTCCATATTCAGTATGCGTTTACGCCAGCCAAAGTATCCCAAAGCGTGGATCTGGAAAAAAGCACAATACGTTCGCCCAATACTCCCGTTTATACTTACATGCTTATGCGTCGTAAAAAACTCAGGCAGGTAGAGCTGGTGACTCCCAATCGTCGGCGACGCCCAACCCCCACCCTCAAACTCATCCAACGTCCAGCACCTGCGGTTATACTTGCCCGTATACTCGCGATTCGCGATGTCGCCATGAATCTCCGCCATGGCGTCAATGGTGTACTGTACATGCTGCTCCTCGGAAACGGCGGCCCAGTCAACGCCAAGGGGCGGGCCTGGCTGGAAGGAGGCGAGCACCGAAGCCGGTCCGGAGCCGTTGATGTTGTAGGATGGGTAGCAGATTAGGCCGATGCCCGGAATGTCGCTCGTGGTGGAGCAGGAGCCATAGATAGGTTTCTCAAAGTGCTCCCAGAAACGAGATTTGTATTCAAGCGCGACCTTGCAGGCGGACCAATAGGTCAAACTGTTAATGGCGTTTCGCATGGTGGTAGGGAGATCTAAATGGTTTAGATAAACCTCTGTCAGTTATTCCACTCACAGCTAAAAGAGTAAAACAGCCTATACTATGTATTTAAGAGAAAGTACTAGGTGTGAGTGCGTACATACCTGGAAGACGCCATCTCCTTACCACCGTGAAGGGCGCCGCAACGATAGCATAGTCAAACGTCTCCAAACTAAATTTCTTCTCAGTGTAATTCCCGCGCCACTGAATCGTCACCTTTTCTGTCTTCTCATTCCACTGGATCCGCTCCACCTTGGCATTCAAGCACGTCGAGTTATCAACCAGCGGATGGAAGGAGAGGGGCAGTCGGTTTAAGCCTACTCACTCGCAGAAACTGTTAGATGAGTATCTACCAACCGGTTTTCTTCGCTATCTCACGTACCGCCATCAATGGTTTTGAATTCTGTTTTTGGGTTGAATATCAATCTCTCGTAAAGCTATTTTTCATAGTAGCTCATGTCAGCACAAGGTCTTTACAAGGCTACATGTTTCTAAGGAAATAGTAGTAACTCACACGCTCGAGATATCCGGAAGCATCCACTCCCCCGGTGAGAGTGTTTGCATCAGCAAGCGAGGCATTCAGGTAATTAACCATAAAGGCGAATTCCGACCAGCGATCTCCGGGTAGCTTGTCTGGTCCTCCGTTTTCTAGGTTTCTCAATGAGTAACAAGTTCTCGGCACAGTTCATCCAGTTGAATTGTACATGTGAGTATGCAAATACACGCTCCACGCCAGAATATGAAACTGAACTCACTGATATACTCGCTATGAGCCTGAAACATATTTCTTGCCATCTTGATTAAGAAATCCTGTGCGGGCAGTTTTTCCTCAATCTGCTCTGAAAGCCCCTTCACAGACGGCGACATTACTTGCTGTGGTGGGCCAAGCGACGCATTCGCCGCAATTTGCTCCAATGTAGGCGGAAGCCCACTCTCCAGCTTCCGTCCTCCTACGTATACGAGACCGTTCGGACTGTTTTGGATCCAAGGTATGAAATCTACACTGAGATTCCCATCGCCTTTGTTGAGTCTGTTCATCTCCTGTGCCAATTGGAAGACGAGCTGGTGATCAGTGATGTTGTACGTGACATCAGCAAAGACCGTCGTATAGGGGATGCGCATCGGTCCCATCTCCTGGTAAGAATAATTAAAGGGCCCTCCACTGAGGTATTCGGTGTGAACGCGGCCGCCCAATCGCTTGCTCGCTTCGAGAATCTTAACTTTCTTGAGCCCAGCTTGGTGAAGGATGAGATAGGTCATCAGACCGGACAACCCGGCTCCCACAATGGCAACTTCTTTGTTCTTTGCCTCCTTAACGTCTACAGCGGATAGGTTTTTACCCTCGAGTGCCGCCACTCCGTCAAACCACGGGCCCCATACATCAATGCCGGAGCTGCTATTCATGGGGATTCCATCCTTGTGCCGTCTATCCAAGTTTCGTCCAACTCCATCTCGTTTGTTCGGCTCTTTTAGCAGTCCCTCTTGACGGATGGCTTGCCTCTCGCTGCGTCCTACCAACACTCCATCTTGACTCCAAGCAGAAATACAGCCACCAGACTTTGCATCTCTGGGGATGATCCAGACCAACCTATGAGGCTTTCCATGCGCGTTGCGGGCCACTGTGTGATAAGCCTCCCTGTCGCTGTTGGAGTCACAAGAGCCGTATGTATACAGCACATCGCCCTGCAATGCTTCTTTGTATTCGACGTGAATGTTTGCAACTCTAGTATGCAGGGCTGTGCGAGTTTCGAGTATCAAGGGCAGCGCAAAGGTTGAGCCAACCAGGAACCCGAGGCTGCCTGCCGCGAGCCACTTCAACATGTTGATGGTGACCAAGCTGAAGCGTGGTCTCTCAAGATACAACACCGCAGCAAATGTATGTATTCAAGTTGAGTTGGCAGTTTGAGTCGCTAATAAGAAGACAAGAAAAGCATCATTGATACCCCAGGATTTGGGGATGTCAGCCTTGAAATACATAGTTTGCTCCAGCCTAGAAGGATTCTCCAAATGCAAGCCAAGCATCGATCCCGCACATGATTTCCGGATTGAGTCGGTAGTTTGGCCGCGCAAAGCCTTTCCATTTATGTTTTAACTAAGTGCCCTGCAGTGGAACTCGTATTTCGTCTTCAGTCGTGGGCTACACGGAGGAAAGTAGCCGCTCATCATCATCAGCGGCACCGTCGGAAATTTCCAACCTGGCAGGGCCTTTCTCGTCCTTGTTAGGCTCCCAAGGCTGTGTGGATGAAGCTTGCTTGTGTAGCTGGCTTTGTTTATCAAAATTACTAATCAGTCGGGTTGCCCAATTAGACGACATTGTACGGATTGGATTGGCAGCTTTCGCTCATACTACGCCGCTTAGAGCACATGGCCGAGCCGTGATGAATGGCGATCAGCCTTGCTGCAAACGTGGGGTTGGGAATTATGTGGTTACCACTTGGAAACTCGTCAGCACGGCCAATCTCTAACCCCGCAAACTGGAAAGATGCGAACAAACTCATGGTATGTACCAAGTCTTGTCCTCACATTCACCCTTGGAACAAGCATTGACAGCACAGCAAGGTAAAAAACGAGATATCCTCAGTGTAACGATATAATTTTATAAGTTTGCTGTAATTCAAGACGATGTGCAGGCGACTATTTCGCTCACGTCTGCTTCCAACTAATTCCGACCAAGGCACCATGCCAAGCACCACCCGCCCAAGACCAGGCCATCGCCAGTGGTCATAGACGCCCATTCATGCGTGTTCATCTAAGCCGCAAACCCATGCTCATCTGTTGCGTCCACAATGCCACACCATGCAACCTAATCACATAACAACATATCTGAGAGTTACCATGCTCTCTCGCGTGCTGTCCTGTGCCCGCATCATCTGCCCATAAAAGGTCTCCCATGCCAGGGTAATAAAATGGATTCTCTTTCAAATCATACATTCATAGAAGAAAGTCATTTCTCAAAAGTCATAACACATTGTCGTAGTGTCAAATAACGTCGTATTGCTCGCGTGATGGTGAAAGAAAGATGTTTGCCAAGCTTTAGAAGTTGGCTCAAGATTGTCAGAGAGAATCTTGTTCAAAACGCCGTCGCTGGATGACATAGGATGTAGAAATCAAGAAAAAAGTAACAAAGGGAAAAAATGACAAAAAGTAACCCGTTTCCCCGAAGGGCACCGGCGAGGGTATATGTCACATTGGCCATACCACATGGCGATAGCAACCATGAATATGTGGCTAGCGTTGCCACAAAAGGAAGCTAGAGAACGACAAGGGTGAAAGTAAACCGAACCGTTCAGGGCGACGAACCCTCAAATATTAAGGTCCGGCGTTTAATTGGCGCGAATGACAAGTTTCGACAAGAATTTATTGGACAGCGAATCGAAGTCATATCGGTCAAACTTGGTTTCCTTGCGTGTTCGCAGGTATTGTTCTGTGATAGTTGTCAGTATACTTAGTCAAGCAATCAAAGTGTCTGGGCAATGCATACCGTGCTTGATGACATGTTGACGGACTTCAGTCATGGCCTCACAAACGGCGACATTGTTGTGAAGCAGATGGCCATGCTGGCGAGTGTCCCACTCGGTAAAGGCTGGGAGTTTCTGGGAGATGGCGTGAAACAGACCCACAATGACCCCGACAGGGGTCGTCTCCATGTCGCTGCAGAATTTGTTCACCGCCGCTGGATCCGGCACACGGTAGTGGCAATCAAACTGCATCTCCTCCCACACAGCCAACAGAATGGACGCCAACAAGAAAATGGTGGGCCAGTTCTTCATCTTCTCGCCACTGTAGACTCCAGAGTAGAGAGAAGAGAGTTCCTCCAAGATGTCCTTCTGAAGCTCACGCCACATATCAGCGAGAGCACACTTGATCTGGAAATTGATCATAACGGGTGCGACAGTGCGACCATAGAACTTGGAGTCCTCATCGTCGATCTGGCCATCAAGAGGCACCTCGGAGCCCTGGTTCTCGACCATGGTGATATGCATGGTCAAGTTGTAAGCAAGGACAAGCTTGAGGGCCTTTCGGATGACGGGCATCTTCTCCTTGACGTAGTATCGGTGGGCGGTCTTGAGAATCTCAGTGATGAACGGGGTGCCTTCAAAATGATCATCAATGAAGTCTTCAAACGGTCCATCAATGTGCTTGTCGAGATACTCGGCGAGAGCATCGACGCGAACACCTTCAGCACCAACGTCCAGCTTCTCCGTACGGGTTTCAAAGTCAATAGGCTCCTGATCGGTCAAGTATGATTCGACCCACTCAACCGAGAAACAGCTATCATCGGCGACATAGACCTCGCGAACCATGACAGGGAGGGCAAAGCCATAGCCGTGAGTGATCCACATGAGAGTTTCCTTCTGAGCGAAACCCTTGACATTGTAGACGGAGACACCTCGGTCCATGTGCCTCTCGTAATCCGCCTTCCAATCCTTCATAAAGTAGCCGATATCCTTGATATCAATTCTGGTGCAAGGAACTTGCCACAATCTGGCGTGCGATGGCTGACATCCGGCACAGGGCTCTCCCTTGTCACATGTCTTCTTGAGGAATTTGCATCGCAAGCAGGCTCTCAGCTTTCTTATTTCCGAAGCTTGCTTGCGTTGCTCTGGCAGAAGAGGACCCTTTCTGCGGCCAACCTTCTTCTCAACTGTACCGTCCTTCTTACCGTTGGAAATGCGTCGAACAACAGTCTTGGGTGCTTTGGCAATTGGGCTCTTGCGGGGTCCCGAGTTTCGGCGAGAGTTGCTAGTGGAGGGGGGAGAAGTTGATCCAGCACCACTGCCAGGGCTATGGCGAGTTGCGGGCTCAGCCTTGATGGGAACAGGAGCGACTGCAGCGGCAGGGCTGACTGTCTCATGAACATGATGGTGACCGTCACTGGAATAGCAATTCCTGTGGTTGCTCGAGTCGGCCTGGCCATCCGATTCAGGTGAGAATGGGGAGTAGGGGAAAGGTGCAATCTCTTCAAAGCTGCCAAATTCCAGGGAGCCAGCACCATCGGACGAATCCGAGTTTGTTCTCAGGTGCAGGGTTTGTGAGGGGTTGAAGATGGCTGCGTTCTGGGTCTGGAACTGGTCAAGAGCAGATTGGCCCCAATCAACCATCGCCCAACCATCGCCAGATGAGGAGGGAAGCGAAAGCACCTCGAGATATGTTCCTGTAGGCGAATTGCTGCCCACACTACCCATCCGGGGCAACCCATCCATCTGCAAGGTGTTTTGAAATTCATGCCAGTTCTCCATCCCGGTGTTCCCCCAGTGCATGGCATGGGTAGCCTCTTCCATAGGAGCCATGGTGCCAAATGTCGACTCCAGCAAGTTTGCTTGTAACGCGGCCTGCGTCGTCGGCGGGAGGTAGTCAAGAGGATTGGGCTGGAAGCCCGTAGTGAAGGGGTTGAAACTCATCAACGTAGACTCTTGAATGAACTGTGAAAGATCCGAAGCAGCCAGTTGTTGCTGCTGGGCTGCTGCGGCCGCGGCCGCCTGCTGCTGTTGGTGATGATGATGGTGCAAAGCCCAGTCCGTCAAGGGATTCGTTGCTGTCTGGAACGGAGAGTGGTGCAGCGGCGAGTGCTGGCTGTGAGGGCTGGATGTATGGGACAAGGGCGAGGTGGCCTGGTGTTCCTCGGGGGAACTCGAGCCAGTGCCCTGCGAACCTCCGGCGTTATTCATGTCGAGCGGTAATGGCCAGGAGCGGGCTGTTTGCATGAGGCTGTGTACAGACACCGGACTTGAGTGTACAGGAGTCGTTGTGTAGGAGTAAGCAGCTCGGTCCCGCTGATGCTGTTCGAAAGTCAAGTCGAGTAACGCATCGCCCCCGCCGTTAACATTAAAGTCGAGGGTCATTCTGCGGGAAAGAGGGAAAAGAGAATCGATCGAGCGGTGGGCTAGAAGCGAGTAATGGCGGTATTGTATGAAACGAAAGCGGGAGACACCGCTCTTTCGTGAAGTTCCCTGGAACAGAGGAATACTCCGTATATGTTAGGGAGTAAGTTTAATGGTCGGGGTATAGCGGGGAGAAGGAGGAGGAGTCTGGAGGAGAGAGAGTAGGTAAGGCAGGAGAAGAGAAAGGTCCGGGGTGCAAGCGACGGTGCAGGCCAGCTGGAAACTGCGCTTGGTTTTGGGGGCTGGCGAACAGTGGGAGTGGTGGGTGAATGGGCGCTGCGTGTGCTGTGACGCCGGTGCTTCAGTCTGCTGCACACTATCAAAGTACAGGGACTGCCCGCTACGCAGGCGTGCAGGTGTGCTTGGTGCGCTGTGTCTCTCCCGGACGCTGTGTGGTGGGCTATCTAGGCTAGGGGGGGGGCAGCAGGCTTCTGTGATGTGCTGTTGTCAGTGCCAAAGTTGCCCTCGGCACGGCACTGTTGGGTGGTGTTGGTGGGTGGTGTTGGGTAGGTACAGCAGGTACCCTTGGTGTTGGGTTGCTGGCTGTGCTGGGGGAAACGCTGGAGGAGATGGGGAATCCCCCGGGGACCATGGGATCATGAGAGGGGCAGAAGAGGCGGTGAGCTTTGCGGTTCAGCCCCGGGCCGGGACTTGCAGCCAATGGGGGATGCCAAGCTGCATCTGCAGCTGCACGTCGGTGGAGTCCCCGGCTGGCGATCCAGTGAGGGCGACAAAGCCGCCAGAGCAGCCAACCTGAATACATACATAATAATGAGGGCCTTTGCCATCCCAGCGAGTGAGGTCCAGCGAGTCTAGCGAGTCCAAAACCAGTTCAGTCCAGCAGTCGCCGGCCTGCAGTACAGTGCGGCGCCGGGTCTCCGAGTCTGTGACGGGCGGGGCGGGCCTCACTGCCTTCCATGTCTCTTGTCTCTCCTGTGCTCCGTTGTAGTGCAGCGGCGGTGCTCGACAACGAAAAACCCACGACGACCAAAAAGTCGCTCACGCAACTTCTTTTCGCTCTGAACAGGCTAGGGCAGCAGGGAGAATCTCCGTAGAGGGACTAGACCACCTGCAAGGTACTCTCAAGAAATACGGACAGCATCTCCTTTCTTCGATCCTGCATGTCGACTCCGTACAATACGTACCTACCCAACATACGATATCCACCTATCAATGAATCACGAAACTGCAAAGCACTCATAGCCCTCCATCACAGCAACGCTGAAAAAGGTGGAAAAGGAGAAACCCAATGCTTGCTTCTCTCTAATTAGCAATCCCGCGTCTCCAACGGCTTTACCCGTCCTGCAACACTTTCCAACCTCTTTTTCTTTGTCCCGTGTAGTTTTTGCTTCTGCCGCACCGAGATCCAAGCACAAACTTCGTGCGTGCCACTCGGCGGTTCCCAGGCAGCGGCTTTTGCAACTACAAACACGTTCAAACGAGCACTCCATGGCAAACGCCTAGTAGACGCTCGCCATTCTTTTAGCCCGCGCCACCCAAGGTCACCCCCACCCGCCCTCGCCTGGCGCCATCCGTGATTTAAGCAAGAAGCCATAAAAAGGGCCACCTCGTCCATGCTATAATAGCGACTAGCTGGAGGTACCATTTACTGTATAAAGTAAGCTGAGAGACACATGTGCTCGGCTCAATGTACACTTGCCTGGTACAGTAGGGATTCGCTCTCACGGTTCACTGTACGGATATGCCATTTTCAGAGCCTGCAGGATCTCGGGATGCTCCCTTTGCCCACAAGAACTTGGCCTGCATTGCTTCATACAGTAATAGATGCAGTCCGGGGCAATGGCCTGGTTTTAGCCAAACGGGCTGACCCCCTTGATTTGACGCCGGCAGCAGACCTGTATCTGTAATGCCTACAGCTTATCCAGGTATTGCCTGACCTGAAGTAGTAGCATCTGGATGTGCAGTCGTCGGACATGGGATTCCGTGACCTGTCAGTTAGGTTTGCCGCTTGCTGCACCTTGGCCTGCCAGTCGAACTGCGGCCATGAAAAAAACGAATGCGCTGTCACTTGTGGCGCTGCCGCCAACCAGCAGCCTAAGCTTGCCTTGGACCCCTAGTTTGTCTTATCACCGATCTAGGATCGTCACCTGCTGTGCAACGTGTACGAGTCTCTGTCACTGGCCAAGAGGTACAGTCCGGAGTACGTACTCATCCATCCATCGTCTCATCATCTTTGTCAACCTCCTCAACTTCTCCAGTGTCCCAGCCCACCACACCAGCCAACTTCTTTGGCAGGGTCCGCGTTCAAGGTAGATCCGTGTAGATCCTGACCCTGGTGGGGGCACAGGACCAACAACCACTCTGGTCCAACTTGCCGACGGATCTCGTCAGTCTGCCCAGTCCGGGTATCCGATAATTACCTGCCAGCCAACGTATCCAACGCCAGGCCGGCCATTATCTTTGGGCATTAGTTCGTAGGTGAGGGTCTATATTAAAGGCATCGACCGGAAGCTACTGCTGCCGCCAGCATTGATGATGTGCACGACGCAACATTGGCGGCAGCATCGTGCAGTAGAAGCGTCAAATTCTCGACAAATATCCATCAATGGGCCTTGTCTCATACCGTATCCTCATTTGCCCGCTTGCCATGTTTTGTTTTCCTTCTCGGAGTTATACATTTGCCATTGGAAGTTGGAATAGTCCATGGAATATTACCAGTAATGGACCATAAGCTCAACGGACAATGCCGGCCTGCAGATTCCCTCGCTTGCTCCGCCATGGCAAGATATCGTAGCCGTACCTCGGCGAACCATTGCCCGTGCCTTGTCAATTCTGTCATATTCCGTCCAAATACTGTGCAATATCAGTATCGTTAGTCCAGTGAAGTGCCCGCCGCCACAGGACCAAAGGCCCGTATATACTGTATGCGAGGGCTTGGTAGCACGAGAATATCCAAACACGTGCCATCAATGTGGCTTTGAGCGCCGCAAAAAGAGCCCAGTTCTCAACGCTTTGTGGCGGCGCCAGCGTTTTGTAGATTCGGGTCGTCTTCTCGATCAGCACCTCCAGCAATCATGGATGCCCCTTGCATCTCCTCCACGCCATCTTTGGATCAAAGAAAGCGCGGTCCGCCTTGCTACGCACCCATGGCTTTGCTCACCAGAGATCGATGGTCCAATGCCAATGACTCAAGATGAGATGCCAGGTGGGAGACCTGCCATCAGTTACGGAGTACAATGCTCTTGTTTTGTTTGAACAAGTCGCATGCCGCAGCATTGTCCTCAATGAAAAGCCCCCTTAATTACTACCTAGGTAGCTAGTTACCAGGTTCGTCTGCATGTTCTCCATCTCACTACGGGATCAAATTTTCGTTTGCATCGAATTTTGGCCGCGCCCGCAGTTGTGCCCAGCCCCCAATAAGCTCCCCCTTCTCGCTAAGCCGCATAAATAGACATCCAGGACCCATGGTTGCGATCCGCCGCTTGCTAGGTTCCTTGCTTTAAATTCTTAGTCGAGAGCTTAGCTCGGCCGGGCTTCTCGAGCCACCAGATCTCAACTGGATGGTTCTGCGTCTGGGGGTACTCGAGCATGTATTTTGTACAGTAGGTACGTACTGGTGCTTCGTACTGCAGCGGCGTCTTTCCGAGCATGCTAAGGTAATCTGCCTCAAGGCTCAAGCTTACGATCTCAAGATCGATCCCTCACAAGCACTTCCTTTATCAGTAGAGAAGTACATCCCCAATAGGTGCTGTCTGCTAAGCAACTGGGGTCGCCATCTCGTGCTACATACACCACACTTACCTTCAAGAGGCACCTGGAAGTAGCATGTCATAGTGCCCAAAAATAGGTAGGCTGGACAGTCTCTCAATGTACCTACCTATCTACCGTACGGCGTTCAATACCAGCCACCGCCTGCATGCGCGCCAACCTCCAGTCTTAGGCCAAGCAAAAATCTGAGACACCTTCGCTGGCCACAGTGTCAAACGGTCTCGCCGCCCAACCACAACAGTCCGTCCACCACCACCAGCACCACCTGTCCTACGATGATCCAATGATTGATATCATGGTACATACTTCAACCCTTGAATCATATTACGACTGCAAGTACCTCTACGTAGCCAGCCATCTAGCCCGCTAGTAGCGCACGGTTGGGCCGTCCTCCTCGGTTGTCTTAGACAATGCCGCCATGGCGCACCCGCCAGAGAGCGCAACGACCCATCATTCAGCATTATATGACATTATTCTCTGATGATGGGCGAGACAACGTCTTGTTTTCCTACGCACTATTAGCTGAGTTCAGCCAAACGCCCATTGGCTAGTGCCCGTTGAAACTTGAGGCACATCAAGCGGCATGTGGAATAGCCAGTAACAAAACAGTGGCCGCAACACAAACAGCACATGTGACCTCCTAGATCAAAGCACAAAGTTTAATGATTGTAGAACATGGTTCCACGTGTACGCCTGCTTGGTCCCTGGATTTCCGTCGCCGCATCGACCACCACGCTGCCGCTACGAGATAGGTAGTTTGTACAGGTATGACAGTACGACTGACAATACGAGGGCTTTATACACGGCGGTGCCGGGCGATTCGCACAATGGAGAGATAGATGGTGAATAAAGTACCTTATTGCTATAGATTAAGTGTGTATTGTTGTTGTATATGTTGTCGTAGATGTGTGTAAAAATGACCAACCACATTATTGATAGATCCACATGCTTAGCTACCCTATAGACTTGACCAAGCATATCGAGAACATAGTGTAGCCCCTCATTGACTCAAATCACTCTATCCATCTACACAAGAAAAAATGTTGTTTCTGTCTTGCCATTGTATCACGAGGAAGGCAATGGAAGAACAAGGTTTAAGCTCATTGTGTTCCACTGGCCTGGAGACTCTTGGTGTTCCGCAATGCCGCCGAACACCACCGTGGCATGTGTAACAGATAGTATTGAATCAGTAGTTCTGCCAATGCAGCACATGTATGGTTGGCTAACGGGAGGTTTCCCACAATTTCATCTCCATACTATTTGGCATATCTCTCTAGATACCCTTTCCCGATGAGACAGATTTGTGTAATCGCGCCATTGCACTAATCGTCCACTCCCGTCTATATACCAGTAAGTATACATACAATGATGATTTGATCTCCGTGCACCGTTACCAAGGTTCAAGGTTCAATCGATCAATCCACCATCCATGCTTGCTTCATCCGAGCCGCCAGAAGCAAAAACACAAATTTTAATTTACTGCAGGAAACCGGGCGAAACCTCCCCAAGGTTTGTTTTCACGCTGGCGAATGGCACAGCCATCAGCAGCATGGCAAACGCAGTGTCTGATCCTGTTTTTTTTTTTCTCTCCCACACATTGAGACATGAAGCGCAGGACGCTCACCGCCCATATCAGACTGCATGGCTATTAAGACGTACGACACACAAGGGTTGAAACGAACCTGCAGTCCTTGCATATTACGTGAAAACCTGTCGATGCTAGTGAGTTGCCTTTCATGCTCAAACAAACCAAGAGTTACAAGGCAACTCTAGGCGCGTCCTAACTCCCCGTGTCCGTCTGTGGCGAACGGACAGGTCTTCTCACATTTGTGTACAGTACTGGTAAAATCACATCTACTCCAATGCCCGTGATATACGTCATATTGCCTAGAGTGGTGGCAAGGCACTCTTACGACGGTGTAGAGCCTCGTCTTTTGTTTCACATCGCCAGTTCTGTATGGCGTTCAGTGCACAATACACTTTGGTACCGAACATGCCCAGTTGCCTCCAGCTTGTCGAGTTTCTCATAGCCCACCTCGTGATTCTCCAAGCAAATTACTTTTTAAACCGAGTTTGACAGTTCGTTCTCCATGTATATAAATATCTGCCTTTACTCATTCAATTACTAGTCATGTTAGTGATGTTGCGAGCATGGTGTTGATAGGTTGCATCACGCATTATGATACGTCAACAGCTTTTTATATGCCACCCCATCAACAACTGCATCCAACTACATAGAAGTAGAAAGAAAAGTTTCGATTGTTATTTCTACGTCGTTTTCTCTGGGGTGAGAGAGGACGATGACTGCTTGATAACTATTCTACTTTACATTGTGGCGACATGGGACTTTCCAGAGATGTATCATTCTGATAACTGAAAGAAACCGAGTATCATATGATATGGAATATATCAATGTATTCTCTGTTTGATATATAAATGTAATTTCTTCTTTCATCAATGAATTTGGCGAGTATTCTCGATCTCTACTCACCACCGTCAACATCGTGATATCAATATTGACTTACCCTATACTTTTGGCCATTCTTTCAAGTGGTTCGATATCAACGTTTCGACTTTTCTGTTTCGCAGCCTTGTGTCTGTCAAATCTAAACGCTGGAATTTTCTTAATAGATATGTTGGAAGATTTGGCATCCTGGGCTACTGAGGGGGTATTTGCTTGCGGTTGGGTTGAATTTTGTGTTTCTTTGCCCCTTCTTTGGTGTGAGTGGCAAGTTTCAAGATATTGATAACCCAGAGGACATCAAAAGGATCGCAATAAAATGATAAGACTATTTACGTCACGAAGTTGGAATCTAGTTAAATATGCTCGGGAAAGAGGATGGAAGCAATCAACAACCGATGCTTAACGGTGCCTACGAGTGGCGACCAACGCAACTACTACGAAACTTGGTGTTGAGACTTGGAACATCTTCATCTGATCATCCGCATTCAGCGAGCATCACTGTACGCGATTCATATGTATGTATAACACCAATGTTCTGCGCCAAGACCTGAGTTCGTCTGGCGTGTCAACTCACCCGAGTTTTGTGTAGCTCAACTTCTAGGAGAGACAGACATATGACATGAGAATCAATGTGCACGCGCAGTAGACATCATGCGCCATGTAAGATGCAGCACCGAATAATGCTGGTATTCGATTTGGATCTGGACAGCTTGCAGAAATGCGTGTCTCGCCATTGGGCTCTGACGAGGGTCGAGAAAGTGTGCATCATGTAACGGTGCCTATCCCGTTGTGGTGGGTTTTTCGTAGGGCACAAATTGATATCCGACTAATATCCGAAGAACTGGGCCTCCACAGACCACCCAGTCGTTCCTATTGTTCTGTGCAGCCCAGACCACCTGGCTCTAGATTAGGCTTCGTATTGTCTGTTTGAAGAAGCTGGAAGAAGTACTTGCTGGCAGGGCAGTGAAGAGAGGATTTGTGTTTTTTTTCCCCCTTGCCATCTGCGTTGAATAAGTACGATGGGCAGCCCGTCAGCTCAGCGATGAGATCTCGAGCACGACACAACCGAACACGTCCTCGAGTTATCTTCAGACACCATACCAAGAACATGGCTGCAGTTGTGGGAGACCAGTTGCGCTCTACAGACCCGCCGGAAGTGCATGAAGCACACAGAGGGGGATCTGTTTCTAATGCACCAACCTCTTTCGCCTCAACTGCTGCGATCCGCGACACACTCGAGACAGATTCATCAGCCCTTCAGGACCAGACCATTGATGAGTGTCTGCCTTTCTTAAGGGGCCAAGAACACAGCTATGTCAACGTCCATGGGATTCCGCATTTAGATCGCGAGCGCCATGTAAGATTCTTGCGCAAGCAGCTCGGCAACCTGCCCGGCGTTTTCACGGCAGCCGACCCGAGCCGGCCATGGATCTTCTACTGGTGCCTTGCTGGTCTGTCACTTCTCGGTGAAGATGTCGCAATCTATCGCACGAGGCTCGTCGAAACGCTTCGCCCCATGCAGAACGCAACTGGCGGGTTTGCGGGGGGGTTCGGGCAGACTTCCCACCTTGCCTGTACTTATGCTGCCGTTCTCTCGCTTGCGCTGGTAGGTGGGGAAGAGGCCTATGGGTTGATCGATAGAAGGAGCATGTGGAGATGGCTGTGTGCACTCAAGCAGCGAGATGGAGGGTTCCAGATGGCGCTTGGTGGCGAAGAAGACGTGAGGTTTGTCACTCTAAAGCCTCTCGATGTTGTGCTACCATCGTTGATCTGACTTTGCTTCTTGAAAAGGGGCGCCTACTGCGCAGCTGTCTTGATCTCGCTTCTGAATTTGCCTCTTGAACTGTCACCCGACTCGCCCGCATATGCTGCCGGCCATACCGGGCTATTTAGCGGCCTGGGGGACTGGGTAGGCCAGTGTAAGTGCTATCCAACCTGGTATATCTCATCAATCTGCTAATCGCCACCCCTCATATTCAGGCCAGACGTACGAAGGAGGCGTGTCGGCAAAGCCTGGCATCGAGGCGCATGGTGCATACGCCTTCTGTGCTCTAGGATGTCTCTCGATCATTGATTCCCCACATCGAAGCGTTAGACGGTAGGTTGCTCAACCCGAGATGTTGTCCACTGACGGTTTGACGAGACCTTGGCATGCTGACCCTTTTTTTTTTTTTCATTAGGTACATGGATGTCTCACGGCTTATCTCTTGGCTGTCGTCTCGACAGTATGCACCTGAGGGTGGCTTTTCGGGCCGCACCAACAAACTTGTTGACGGCTGTTATAGTCACTGGGTCGGAGGATGCTGGCCCTTGATCAAGGCCGCCCTCAACGGCCCCGAAGGGCCGACAAGTACTTTTGATGCTCGCCCCACAGAGAATACAGACTCTGAAGGTAGTCTCTTCAATCGAAATGCACTGATCCAATACATTCTCTGCTGTTGCCAGGACATGTCTAAGAGAGGCGGTATGAGAGACAAGCCGAGCAAGTAGGTGTAGCCTCGTCATCATTTGTGCCACTGAATCAGCAGTATTGACAATTTTATAGGTACTCGGATGCATACCATACCTGCTATGTTTTGTCAGGCCTCAGCTCTGCCCAACATAAGTGGCAGTTGAACACGGCTCGTGCTGACGAGGCTATTCTGGATGGTGACTGCTGGACTGTATCGCCGTACCTAAAAGAAGAACAGATATTTGACGAGGAGGATCGAGTTGGCTCAACACACCCTGTCTATGTTATCCCACAACAGAAAGTGGGTGATATTCATAGGTACTTTGGCTCAAAGCAGGGCTTCTAGTTAATGTTGAAACCAACTTATCTGATAGCCCCAGACAGAAAGCCTCCACAGGAGAAGACTCTGCCCCCGTGGTTGGTATCAATTAACATTTGATACTGAAGGTGAAGCAACTACAGCACGTGCGATATCAAGAAAGGGCTTCATGTGAGCATTCTGAAATTCTATTAGGAAAGTATGGGGATACAGCATTACAAAAAAAGATGAACACAGTCACCAGCATGCCTGATATTTCGACACTGAATGATGACAGCCTCGAATGGGCATTGCTTTGTATACTGAGCCTGCATGATCTGAAATAATGACAAACACCTACCCCCTCTTAGTTACATATTGGACAGCTCAGCACGGCATTGCAGCAAAGGAGCAGCTAGAACGCCTAGATGGAGGCCATTGCAGGTGCCGCTAGCCTAATATGAATAGGAGGACAGCATTCCCATGCAGGCGACAAAGGGAAGCGATACTAACTGGGCCGTCCGCGGCCGGGCAAGCGTTCTGGCGCATCTGGCTCACTGAGCATGTATTCGTTTTATCCGGGACCAGTTCAGCCGACGACTGTGGAGGTGTTTCTGATCAGCGTGGCTTTGATGTGGTCAATCCCCGCTGATAGTCTCATATGTGTGTTGCCAGGTCTTGGAAGGGGGTAGGCTTGGCGCGGTTATCCGACCATGAAGGCGTATTATCTGACGGCATGTTCTCAAGGACGGGAGGGGGGTCTCTTGCGCGATACCGCATTTGCAGGGTCTGTACATCATCTCAAGAGGAGCCAAGCCTGGTTGAGATAGCCAGAAATTCTTGACACCAGCCAGACCAGATACGTACATTCGCACAACAATGCGATATCCCCGACGCATGTCTCAACATGTCTCATTATTCCGCATTGATGAGGTTTTGAGTCTTGGCTCAAGATCCCCAAGACCTTCAAAATAAGAGTCATCATCACGTCACGCCGTGATGGAGAGAGACGCGACTAGGTTGCAGAACTGGCCCAGCCTGCCGCTGGCCTCGTTTCTGTACTCTCAACCGATCACTGGCTAAGAAGCAGTATTGGACTTGGGCCCGAGGCCTCGAATAGCTGATCCCGACAGCGTTGGAAATATTCCATTGCATTTGGCGGATGAAAGGCGCACACGCCCCTTAGTTGGAATTGTGGCCGCATGAGAAGCGGCCATCATGCTGCATCCGTGTATGTACTAAGACAAGCACAAGACCATGCGTCCTTTACAGCTTTGGCATAATTTAGCAATGCCTACGTACTAGTATGTAAGGAGAAAGAAATCGAGAGCAAGCGTGGCGGTGGCGAGGAGGCTGATCTATCGTTCCCCTTTCTCCGGCCCGCGAATCGATCTGCTGGTAGATGGTGAGTTGAAGTAAAGCTACTTCCACTGTCAAGACATGGATAGAGCCAAAATTCCATCACCATTTCTGGTGAGGGGCTTGAAAACCTTACATATTTTTATATTACTGTACTTTGACTGGCGATGGTTCGGCGCTCGGAGGGAAGCGGGAAGAGGGTTGTGTGGGAGCAGAGCTGTTGCATCGGGTGGATCATTCCATGATGGTCTTACCACGGAGCGTCCGCGCCAATTTTGAGTTGATATGCGTACAACCCCACATACAAGCTGGCGTCAAGAAGCGTGCAGCGTTTGTAATAATAGAGGGCCTATTGTTGCATTGCTTTTGGAGGCAAGAGCCGATTCAGCTTTTTCGTTTGTGTCTTCTGTTTATGCTCGGGAGCACGCACCCAACACTAGCCATTGGCGGAGGAGGCTGCCCCTGTTACTTTTACAAAATATTTGGCAATGATTGATGTGGATATCTATGCAATCTGACTGCCTATCATGAAAGCGTCATCATTTCAGTCGCCAGGGTTACAGCATGAGGGCAGTTGGCACGGAGCTTTCGGAGGACAAGTCGAGCTCTCTGGCCGACAGAGTGTTTAATATATCGTCAAGACAGGTGTTATGTATACTATATGCTGCATTATAAGGAAAGTCCGACAAGGAAGTTGGTTGGCACAAGGCAATCAGTGCAAGAAAGGTAGTAGCCATGCATACCTTGCACGAGCTGTGGCTTCCTTTTTCAACTTCACTGTGAGCTGTCTGGGGCCTTCCTTCCCAACTTACCATATAAGTAGACATGTGCATTGTGCTTCATTCGGCAACCACGTAAATTATCAACATTTCATATCATTGCGCTTCGGCAAAAGGTTCATCATCAACCACTACCTACTTGTGTTAGAGGTGACAGGAATTCACGTATGGGGGCATTAATAATAACGTGTATCATCGTTTTGTATGAATATCCGTATGAGGTATTGAAAACTCAACGCGACCCCGCGCCATTTCCTGCAACACACACCATACACACCATCTATACACATGAATTCATACACACCATACTACGTACGTCGTTCCTTGTCAGTCGCACACACCACACCCTCCCACACACACAGATGGCCCAACAGACGCACTCACGAATCCACAGCATACAGTACCTATCGAACAATTTGCAGGCTAGCCCACAGCCACACACCCTCCACTTCCCTCATCGGCACGCACTGCCAGCCTTCCTGCAACCCTGTGCGCCGAAAAAGGCAAATTCGAGGAACTTGGGGAATCAACGCGTCTAAACATAACCACAGAGCAACATCAATGACATTATCTCGGGCGATTCGCTTCAGGTTGCTATTCGAGTCTTGAACCAGCGTTTACTGGACATGGGTGGCCGCACAGCCAAGCGCTCACTAACGGACATAGTATGTGTGTCGGCGGCAATCGCTGGAGGCAAACCCCGCCTCTCCTCTCGCCAACGGCCTGGTGGGCGAGACGCTTCCGTCCACAATCGCCCGCTGAAGGAACGCTTACAAGTGCTTGTGCTGGTTCTTCCAGTGGGTTCTGCTGCAGACGGCCAAGCAGCAATATCAAGAGCCCCGAAGCAAACCCCCCTCCATACACGGTTCGGTGGGCTCCATCTTCAGGTGCAGGCTTGTGGCTCCATTTCATGGCCGCTGCACCAGGCCACTGGGACCAACGTCGACTTCCGATTCGGCAAACAGGGCGGTCGGCAGGTGTCATGGACTTCACAAACAGCAATCAGACCATTCGACATGTAACCTTGCGTAAGGAGAATGGCCTACCTTGGGACTAAGGCCTACAGTAGCCTTGGATTGGCGTCACGTCAGCGTACGACTAGCGGACCCTGCGCTGGTGTTAACTGGTGAGCTGGGGGGTTGTGTTTTTCCTTCTGGTCCAGCAACTTTTCCAATTGTCGAATGGGCGAGTGCTTGGCGGTCCGCCGACCATTCTTCGTGTGAAATTGCGCGCTGCAATCGTTTTTGTTGTGTCGCAATGCCACTTGGACGAGATGGCTAATAACTTGTGTAGTTGTTTGATCTACTGCCAGGTTGACCACCCTAGCCGCAAGTTTCCTGGGACAACTCTATTTTGACTCGGGATAGATACGAGGGATACTTCGTACATATGATATTGTTTCCAATGGAAGGATCCCTTGGAGCGCCGCCGACGTGTCGACCCCTCCCCCATTGTCTCGGTACTACTCCTACATACCGAGTAGCGCAAGCTCGCTGCTGTGTGTGAGCATGTATAAAGCAAAGTAGCTAACGACCTTCTAGATACTGTCTGTGTCAAGTACGAATTCTCCGTACGCAACCAGCCAAAGCGCCCCCCAGCGGTACCCCGAGCCGCAGGTAACAGGGTCCCTGGCTATATGCACGCGGTAGTATCCCCACTACGTTGGTAAAGAGTAGATACGTCTTGCTACTTTGACATTGCGTCGCCCGTGTGTTTGTTTAATATCAAGCGCGGCACTGCCAGCTCATCATTGCATGCGGCTTTAAAGCCCCCCTCAAAAGGGCCAAAGAGCCAGTGGCCAGCCTACGCTTGCCTGGCGGTCTTGCGAGCCCCTCTCTCTCGTGTCATCAGCCAATCAGTTGGGCTATACACACCGTTCTTGTCCGTCCTTCATACTTACATTCATGGCATCTCAACAGCTTTACATAGCTCTCACGGCCAGTTGTGAACGCCATGCGCCCCCACAAACCCCCCTCCTCGCCCGCTTTGTGTTGTGCAGAGTGCCTGTACATATGTACTTGCAAACAAGTGGCATGTATTTGAACAGATAGAGATCGAAACCCAAATATCGAGAATCCTATGCAAATTTGTCGCCTAGAGGAAGCGAAAAATAAAGGGGGGGGGGGAGGGCGGTTCGAATGTGTATTATAGCGCGATCCACCACCAGCGGCCCAGCCATTGGACTTACCCTGTGCATACCCCCTTCGAAGTACAAACCTAAGGAAGAAATTTGTGGCCCTGGTCTGCGCCAGGCCAGGTTCATGTTCATGCACCTGTGTGTGTACTGTACCTATTCACGCTCTTCACCGACGTTCATGGAAATGTCTCTCCCCGCCTCCATCGCCATTCGTCAGTCGTTCTTCTCATCCGCCGCCGGCTTGACTAACTAAGTAGGGAGGCAAATCTTGAAAGTTAGCCGCCTGCGGCAAGCGCCAAGCAGAATCCTATCAACCGCCCTCTGTTGACCTGAAGAGAAAATTCTTGTGACAAAAGCTGTCTGAATTAGCGTTGATGGAACTCTATGAATTGGGAAGATGGGTGCTATGGCGAATCGCCCATGATCCCGGCCATTTGGAACAAGGACGTGGGCCTTTTCAGTGGGCGAAAAGAACTCTCCTTCTATCTCTTGCCTCCCCCGCTCTCTCGGTACTTCGTGCTAGTAGCCTACATATGTGTGGCATGTATTAGCTCACAACGGCTCGACAACTACAAATCCTGGAGCAATCTACGGTAACATGGTCAATTCTGGGCCTGGTACGTTGTAGTATTGTATACAGGTTCTGCTGGTCAGAATAGATGGACGACGAGAAACGTTGCTTAATTTTCATCGGTAGCTACTCCGTACTTCCCCTATTTGTCAGTTGCAGGCATTAGCTGTGGTGCTGCTGCAGCTCATGTCCAATGTCCAGGACCCTGTCTCTATACCCACGCAGTACCTCCGGCGCTGCTGTGCATTAGTGGCCGCCTGATAAGAGATCTTGGGGGACCGTTGAGTGCAGCCAACCAGGCACATCCTCATGTTGCACATTCTTTGAGGGTAGAGGGAGGGGGGTCGCCCGGCCACTCCTCGCGTGGCCCAAAGCATCGAGATGTTTACGGAATATCAGACTTACGCACCATGTTATGCTTCCTCGGCCTTTCTATGTCCCACGCTCCCTGCTGGGCCTGTTTTGCCACCCTCATTAATTGCAGTGTTTTTTTTTGTCGCCCGCTGCTGGACTTTGCATGAGGCGGCCCATCTAGCTCCGGCCGGCGAATGTGTTGTGGCAAAGCAAGCGTCTTAACGGCCAACAGCGGATCAATGACATGCAAGCGGGACTGCAGCAAGGCCGACAGAAAAACAAAACAATAACAAAACCGCAACGATAGAGACTAATAGCTTGTATTTAGCTACTAGGTAACTGCCTACAGTAGACGCCTGCAAGAGACATGCTGACCCACGGCTGATAGGCAGCTCTTGACAAGCTAATGAGCCGGTGCTTCGCCTTGATGGGGGCGCGTAGGCTCGTCTTGAAAAGTATGTACATACAATAGTATGGGCGTACGTATGGACAGACTAGTACTTTCACAAGTACGACTAGAAGACCGGCAAGGCAATTACATGATACGTGCGGTCCGTACTCCGTACTCCGAGTGGAAACCTGGACAAGAGCTGGACGTTTACAGTAATAGTTAGACGCTGCGTCTCCCATGCGTCTTGGTGGAGCGGCCTAGTCCCCAGCGGTTTTTTAATCAACTGGCAACGAGGCACGCCAACACATCAAGATGGGTCACACTCTTTTCTGAGAGCCGCATCCCGTTCCTCGCATCTGCCTCTATTCGCGCGTCTCGCCATCTCCAGACACGCCCCCCGGGATCCCCGCTAACAAAAACCCGTTTGCAATAAAGCACACTTGCCTCGCCTTTGGATGGGCCTGCTCATCCTGCACCAAGGGCCTGGCTTGGAAAGTACGTACAGGAAACTCGTAGGCGTACATACACCTACATGCAACATACATCAACTCCTCCCAGTCCTGTCGTCGTCCAGGAAGACTCCTCCAACCGGCCAGACACCTGCGACCTCACTCCTCGCTCGCGCCCTTCTCCCACCCCCGTATCCTTCTCCTCCACCTCAGACTCGATCATTGTGGCCTTGTTCTTGGTTTCAATTCCCCCTCCACTTATTTTATACAATCTCATCCTCTCCCATTGAGAAATGAGAGTGTAGCTGAGCGACCGGTCTGAATTCCTGCCTCGGCCCATTCTCCTCACTCTCTGTCTCTCGGTCTCCATTGTCTATTCTTCTTCATCTTCTTCAACCCTCTCACACCCACCACACACACAGTTATTTCCCTAATTGCCTCCACTACCTCTCATCTTATAAACACCCGCCTTCACACAAAACGGTGACGTGCTCTGGTTTTTTATTTTTTTTCCCCCTCTCCTCTTTATCCTCGTTCCCATTGCGGCCAACATCCTCATTCCATCATCGGCAAACCGCACAACTACACCTTTACCAACATGGGTGGCTTCTACATGCAATATCTGGAAAGTAAGTCTATCAATTACATCAATTGTACATTTCCCTACCCAATTGGCCCAATGCTCGACGAATTGCATAAACTTGTTGCAAGATCTGGTGCCACAATCGAACCGTACCTGTCCTTCTACGGAGTGGCAACATGGCCTCGTTGATGTTCATACGCGCTTCATCGCTCGCGGTGGACCCAGCCCACGTACCAATTGATAGAGTGCTCTTGCATTCTTGATCCTCCATGGGCCCTGTTCCATGCAAGGACCCATTCTAAGGACAAAGCCGATTGGGTTGGGTCTCAATGCAGATTGCCGTGCCTGGCCGATGTGCTTGCTTGCAGCAAGCCATGCCAGAGCGGTGTCGATGTTAATATTGAACTGATAGCTTTAAAAGATCCCAAGGCTAACCAATGGCTGCTTTTTACAGGTCTTTGCCGTCGTCGAGGATGGACAGACCCCTCGTATGCGTGCTACCATGATCTCAATGGGTTCACCTGTCTAGTCCTGGTTAACGGCCGCGAGTACCAGACCGATTTGGCCTATGAATCGGATGTCCTGGCGCAAGAGAACGCCGCTATGCGTGCCTTTATGGTCTGCCGTAACTTCTCAGTCAATGGTGGCATGCTGGCTCGGAATGGAATTGTGCAGGGTCTTCCTGCTGCTGCGGAGACAGGCCGCCGTCGCAAGAGTAGTCGTCACACGTCTTCTCGAGATGGCAGCGAACGCCACGGTCATCGATCCGGAAACCACTCCAGTAGCAGCTCAACTGCTTCTTTCGATTAAAAGAAATATTCCTCATTGAAGCCGTTTCTTAGAGTATGAGATGCGGTCCCTGGGACACTAGCAGTCTCAATTTCTACCCGCCGGCTGTTCAGGGAATCAGAGGTTTCGAGGCGCTCGTACTTGATTTAAATGTGGTTGAAAAGCTTCACAGCAATCTCCTCGAGGAGATGATCCGCAAACACTACCAGTCTTGAGAGATTACCTCATGGATCAAAGAGTATGAGGAGATGAGGAGAGAAACAAAGAAAGAGGGGGCAAAACAAAAGTGACACTTATCATGATTATGCTGCAACGACTTGACGACGACACGAAATGACTTTTAGACACGTCTTTTCAAATACTTTATTTCCTTAACGATCATTACTTTCGAACCTTTCGTTTTCCTACTTTACAAAACAGGATTCTCCAACCATTTTCTTAGCTCGACAATTGATCTCTGTTTATTTCGACCTTTTCATTCTGCGGGCTTTTATCTTATTTGAAGTCATGTTGTCAACCCATTTCACTGGCTAGGCTTTCAGAGTGTCGACATTTGTTGCCATTGATCTGGAGCTTGCATAAAATTCTCTTGGAACAAAGGCAAGGGACTCTTGTCTATATGTGGGTATCAATCACGCAAGCTGCGCTGCTTCATATATACGGGTTCAGACAAACTACCACAATACGATGTCCAGACCTTTGGAGCGTTGATTCACTGGACCTTGACTACAATAATCTTTATGAAAAGAGAATTGCTTCACCCTTTTACAGTACAGGTGGATAGATTGTCATTTTCTTTTGACCTTCATGTTGAGGTCTACAGTACTTCGAACCCTGTTCCTATGAAACAACGCGGCGGCTGTCTCTTTTACATGGGGCGGTGAATTTCTGAATGCAGCATTGCGCAGCGAGCGAAGCAAGCAAGTGATTGATTCTTGGATGTTCACTTCCTTTCGTTTTATTACTTCATCTTTAGCGTTCTCTTTGTCAAGTGTTCATGAAGATTTCGCTGTGCAGCTGGGTCGACTGAGAGAAACATAGCAAACCTTCACCAAGAACCAGTACGGGAATGAGAATGGACACCATGAAAATTTGAGCGCAAAACTTGTTGAAATCTCGGGATTGGGGAAATGAAAGAGGAGGATGAGGCGAAAATCCGATGATGGCAGAACGAGAACGATAGGCGGATTCTATGGTGATGATAACTGATGGGTGACGATTATGAAGATTTCAAGATTTTATGATAATGATTACGAATTTGAGACTTACACATTCTATGTGGCTGTTTTATTCCAATCCTCACAAGCGGGCTGAGTGGTTTTGATTGTGTTTCTGGTGACAAGTGCCATGCCATGCGTTAGCACAAATTATATAGGTAGATTTCAATCCCTACTTGACTCCAGCATGCGACACGTGCAAATCTGGATACGTGAGTCTTCTTGGTACGAGTACAGACTCTTACCACAATTGTATAGTAGGTTTTCAGAGTGCAATTTAGGCTCATGCCTCATTTGACAAGCATTTCATTTCATGTCTTGGTCAAACTGATTTCAAGAAACAAATGGAAATACTACATAACAAAGTCTTCAGGCATTCACTATATTACTTGTACCTCTTACAGGAGCTGCGATAATGATTATACAGGCGTGGTGTCCGTTCTGTTCAGAAGTCAAGATTGGGTTGCATGTTGTCGACTAGAACAATCCGAAATAAGTGGATCTGACGAATAACAGAGAGTAACACCAACTGAGTATCCTTTCGACCTTGCATATAGCTATTTAGGATTGGCTCTAGTTGTAGCAATGATCCGTGTTTCTTGGAGTGAGGGTGTTGTGGTTAATATAGTTAAAGCTTGTTAGTTGTGTTCCTGTCACTATTTTGGCTTTGTAAGTAAATTCTTGCATGCGTATTCTAGAAGTGTTTTTATGTCTTGTTTATTCATAAACAAATCCCTTGCGTGAATATCACGCTTCGGGTTTGCCAGCGACTATTTAGCAAAAAATGTCAATTTGAGGGTTATACAGAGAGCTGTGGCTTCCCAGGTTACCTTATCCAGCATGACGGATAATCCTCCAATCTAGATATGTCGATCATCGTATCCTATTGAAGTTATCGAATCTGAAGAGATTTAATAATATTTGTTGACACAACCACAACTCCCGCCATTACCTTATTTATGGCTGGCAGTCTGGCACTCTTGCACTTTGGGTCTCTTTGACTCGGCTGCAGTTAGGTATAGATTTAGTGTGTCGGCAATATAATTTAAACACCCAATGAGAGCTCATTCGCCTTAGCCGCCGGACTACAAAACTGACGCGGCTCTGCCAATATATCTGAAAACTGACGTATTTGCCACAAAAACCGGTCAAGTGATACACATCTCCTCTACATCTATACTCAGTATCAGTCGAAGCTGGTTGCTGTTTGCTGCTCGCCTCAGTACCTGTACTAGTGTATAGCGTCTTATGATCTGAAAGATCAGTATAGGACAAGTTTTCCATCGGGTTCCCAAGATCTGGTCTGCTGGCCATTGTGATACAACAGTGGATGCTGTACATACTACACTTTTAAGTACTAAGTAGGAAGTACTGAATTAGGGTACGGGTGCTAATGAAGGTGGGGGTTTTGGAGGAGAGGGTCCTTGTCCCAAATAATACTGCCGAAAAGGGGCAAGACAGATTGACAGGAATAAGGAGGGGGGGAGAACCGAACTTCGCTTTCTTCAACCTCAGTTCTGGTCAGGCGGTGCTTTCCGAAACATGTACCCCTGCTTTGGTGGATTAAATTCAGAATTCCCCAGGATCCGATTATGAATTGGGGAAGCAGGAATCAAGAATGGAGATGCAAGATGCAAGACGCAAGATAATTCTCGACATCTTCCTCACAAAGGTTTCCCCCCTCGCCAGATATCGAGAACCACATGATTTGTGCACGGTTGATACTGACGATAATGGCTCGTGTTTATTTATATCTTTCCTGCGTACTCCATACAGAGTACCGAGTAGTAATACCTAGGTACTATTGATTGCGCTACCAACGTTGTGCCCTTTCCCAGCAATCCCGTACCTCTCCAGACTTCGTAATCCCCTGCACCCGTTGGCCGCATAATTTCGCCTTGGGAAATTTTTGTGCCTGGTATCGAGCCACATCGACAACGCCTTGCTCCGTGATTGGCCCAGCTATAAGCCCCCCCTTGTCACCCCCTCTCCTCCTTCACAGGTCAGTACAGTACAGTGGTGTAGTTCTGCGCTGGTGATCATCTCGAGCTCAGAATGCCTTTGCTGAAAGATATCATGTAACTGCCTACTGCAGGTATTACAGGCAGGCAAGGCGTAGTGGAGGCCAAGCTGACAGCGTTATTATTAGAAGGTATGGGGTGCAGGAGCTGCTGGGGCAGATCAGGTTCCATGTCAGTGATAATCAACTACCCAACTACGGAGTAGTTAGTGCCTGTAATGGCCATCCATGGTGGTTTGGGTGGGCATCCACACACCCCCGGGACAGTATAGGGGGCAGCCGCACGCTTCTGTACCTTCTGTACACCCACCCTGACCCCGTTCTGCAACCTTCGTAGGCACATCGACTCGCAATAAACTTCGCAGCTGGCCAGCCAGATCTACAATTCTCTTGAACCTTGGACACACACTCTCTCACAGTCACACCACCTTCTCCTCTTCTCTCCTCACTTCGTGGCCAGCTTTCCCGCAGGCCTCTACTCTTCTCTTAACTAATCCTACTTTTCTTCCCCCCGCCCTTTGTCCAAAGCTCGCATCGTCGCTCGTTCTTGTTGCATTCGCCACATCTCCTCCCACCTTTACCCCTTACGATACAAATCTGCAATCATGAAAGGTACGATGCGCCGCAGCTCCCTCGCCCAATCGCCCGTGCCATCGCATTGGAGCCTCACAGCGAAAGCTAACTTGTCAATGCAGGGCTAATTCTCGTCGGCGGCTTTGGCACTCGCCTTCGCCCTCTCGTGCGTTTTCCCAACCCGCACGCCCGCTCTAAATACCATGACTCCAGGAGTAGATTTGGGGACACGGGGCATCTTCTGGTTCTACGTTACTGACAGCTGTGCCACACCACGCAGACCCTTACCCTCCCGAAGCCCCTCGTCGAGTTCGGCAACAAGCCCATGATTGTGCACCAGATCGAAGCCCTCGTCGCTGCTGGAGTCAAAGATATCGTTCTTGCCGTGAACTACCGACCTGAGATCATGGAGAAATTCCTCGCAGAGGTGAGCTCAGAGCTGCCCCTCACCGCCACCCCCCCTCCCATATTGCCCCTTTCCCCTTGTGTAACCACCATGATTCTTCTGCAATGCAGCCTGACTATTCCACAAATTTCCCCACGCTAATGCAAGTGATGCTCAGTATGAGGAAAAATATAACATCAACATCGAATTTTCGGTCGAGTCAGAGCCTCTCGACACCGGCGGCCCTCTCAAACTCGCTGAGAAGATTTTGGGCAAGGACGATTCCCCCTTCTTTGTTCTCAATTCCGATGTCATTTGTGATTATCCCTTCCGGGATCTCTTGGCCTTCCACAAGAGCCACGGTGACGAGGGTACCATTGTTGTGACCAAGGTTGAGGAGCCTTCCAAGTATGGTGTTGTCGTTCACAAGCCTAACCACCCCTCTCGTATTGAGCGCTTCGTTGAGAAGCCTGTCGAATTCGTCGGCAACCGTATCAATGCTGGTCTGTACATCTTCAATACCTCGGTTCTCAAGCGCATCGAATTGCGTCCCACATCGATCGAGAAGGAGACATTCCCTTCTATGGTAGCCGATAATCAACTGCACTCCTTTGACCTGGACGGATTCTGGATGGATGTCGGCCAACCCAAGGATTTCCTCAGCGGAACTTGCCTGTACCTTTCTTCTCTCACCAAGAAGGGCAGCAAAGATCTCACACCCCCCACCGAGCCTTATGTTCATGGCGGGAACGTTCTTATCCACCCCTCTGCCAAGATTGGCAAGAACTGCAGGATAGGACCCAATGTCACCATTGGCCCCGATGTTGTTGTTGGTGATGGCGTCCGCCTGCAACGCTGCGTCCTGTTGCGTGCCTCCAAGGTCAAGGACCATGCCTGGGTCAAGTCTACCATTGTTGGCTGGAACAGCACTGTAGGTCGATGGGCGCGACTGGAGAATGTGACCGTTCTCGGTGACGATGTCACAATCGGAGATGAGATTTACGTCAACGGCGGCAGCGTTCTGCCCCACAAGTCCATCAAGACGAACGTTGACGTTCCTGCCATCATTATGTGATTTTTCTATTACAACTTTACGAAACTTGGGGCGGGCAACAAAAGTACCCCCCCCCCCCCCCTCAGAAAAGAATCACCACTCCTACATCTGCCCAAAGCGGGCGAAATCATATTATTAATAGTCCCAGTGTCCTTCGAAGATGCTTCTTGTTGTGTTGATCTCGCTTAATCATTTGGCGTCAGGGAGGGGATGGGAAGGCAGGCAACAGTTTTTGTACGGAAGGTCGGGGTGAACGAGCAATTGCCATGTGGATTCAAAACACAAAAATGTACGGAGCTTATTACGATAGCGAATGAACGAGATTCAACAAGGTCATGCAGATCACAAAAAGCTGTTTGTACGCGTTCATACCATCATGACGCTGAACAATTAACGTCTATCCAGAAATGCAAATTTTTAAGCTACGAATTCTTCGTTGTAGGAATATCTTTCACCCAGCCTTTACTCATGTTAACCGCCTGCTCCCACTGACTCCTCATAGCATCCCTCTCCTCCTTGGAAATCTGGGGTTCGAAGACAGTTCTCCCCTCAGCATTGATGTTTGCAAGGTCCTCGATGCTGGCCCAGACACCGGTAGCGAGACCTGCGGCGATGGCGGCCCCAAGCGAGGTTGTCTCGCGCATGGCAGGGCGATCGACATGGATGCCTGTGAGGTCGGCCTGAGTTTGCATGCAGAGGTCCGAGTTGGAAAGACCGCCATCAACAGCAAGTGATTCGAGATTGTGGCCTGAATCGGCTGCCATGGCATCGAGGATAGCGGCGGTTTGGTAGCAAGTTGCCTCGAGAGTGGCGCGAGCGATGTGGCCTTTTTGTGTATGTTGAGTGATGCCGACTTTGAGTAGTTTGTTGGTTAGTTGCTTCAACGCTGGCTCAAGTATAAATTGGAGAGAGTAAGGGGCGAGGATGAAGAGCGGGGCGTTGGGAACTCTTACAAAGAGTGCCTTTGGCATCGTCAATCCAATAAGGGGCAAAGAGGCCACTGAAAGCGGTCACAAAATATACTCCGCCGTTGTCAGGGACAGAGCTGGCAACCTCATCGAGGTGCTTAGAGCTCTCAATGAGGTTCAAGTTGTTGATTAGGAAATTGACGCCGGAACCGGCCACTGCGATACTCCCCTCCAAGGCATACACAGGCTTGCGGTCTTTGCTGAAGTCATAGGCAATGGTGGCCAGCAGGCCAGACTGAGAGATGACAGGCTCCTTTCCAACGTTGTAGAGCAGGAAGCAGCCAGTGCCATACGTGTTTTTGGCTTGGCCGGGCTTGAAACCGTTCTGGCCGACCAGCGCAGCGGACTGGTCACCGAGACAGCCAGCGATTGGGATCCCCTTGAGGGGACCGCGACCGAGGGCGCCGAACGCGGTGGGGTGGGAGGAAGGAACGATTTCGGGTAGGCTCAGCTTAGAGCGGTCGAGCTCGAAGAAAGAGAGAAGATCTTCGTCATATTCAAGAGTGCGAAGGTTCATGAACATGGTGCGACTGGCATTGGTAGGATCGGTCACATAAACAGGGCCACCCTCGCGTTGCTGGCCACCATTGAGTCGGTAGATAAGCCATGAATCTACCGTGCCGAAAGCAAGGTTACCCTCTTCATAGGCCTTTTTGACAGCATCTACATGGCGAAGGAGCCATAGTAGCTTGACGCTCGAAGGGTACGTAGACAGAGGCAAGCCGCACAGGTTCAAAAGCCGGTCAGCTCCTACCCGAGCCTTCAATTCGCG
This sequence comes from Zelopaecilomyces penicillatus, assembly GCA_005765155.1. Classification (NCBI taxonomy): domain Eukaryota; kingdom Fungi; phylum Ascomycota; class Sordariomycetes; order Hypocreales; family Pseudodiploosporaceae; genus Zelopaecilomyces; species Zelopaecilomyces penicillatus. The sequence goes on from VCCP01000002.1 coordinate 5,751,307, forward strand.
CACAATGGAACCTGTTCGGGTGTCAGCCCAAACGAGGGCGTTATATAGCGGCTCGCCTGTCCTGCGATCCCAGAGAACCGTAGTCTCGCGCTGGTTGGTGATTCCAATGGCGCGGATGCTTGTCACAGAGTGGCCGAGAGCGCTGAATTTCTCCACTGCCCCTTCAATACACTTTTCAGCTGTTTGGAACAGCTGGAGAGGGTCATGCTCGTGCCATCTACATGCGTAACCAACAAGATCAAGTTGAGTATCATCAGCGGTGCAAATCTTTATAGTTGGGGGGGGGAACGAGCTTGCGTACCCTGACTGTGGGTATTTCTGTACCAGCTCGACTTGATGGCTAGCGACTGGTTCGCCTGCAGTGTTGAAGATGATGAAGCGGGTTGAGGTAGTGCCCTGATCGAGACTGCCAACGAAGTCACCCGTTCGCAACCGCTTCGTTTCGCGGTTGTCCTCGCTCATGGTCCTTTTGTGCCTGTTTCGTGTCGATGTTTTCTAGCTTCTGCGCAACGAGGAGAAGCCCTGAAAGAAAACCGTCTGGGCAAGATATGACGTTGAATGAAGAAACGTCTAAGTAGAACCCAAGTGAGGGCCGAGGTGGATCGGATGAGTGAGATTTTTAACGAACGGGCCGGGGGCAGGCTAGTGATAGATAGGATTTAGGGTGGAACGGCAAAGATGCTCGCTGGCAACTCATGGTCAGTTGAGCAGTCTTGAGACAACATGGTCTCTGCTGGCTCATATCCATGCGACCGGTCGTCTTGGATTGCCTTGATGGCTTTTAGCCGCGGCACTTCGAGAGCTGGCCGAATTTGGCTCTATGGCCATCGTGTATGCTGTTGATGAGCAACGCGCAAGGCGCAGAAATTATCACAGGCCAGGGACTGGGGGGTGGAGTAACTCGACTTGCACACGGAAGGACGACTTCGTCATTCTGCAGCTGATGGATGTGCCCTTACTAGTACTTTGTACTAGAAAGGTAGTTGCCTAGCGCTTTCTCGGCACTGAAACGGAGGTTTTAGAGACGTCAGTCAGCTCTCCGATATTGAACCCGGAGAGTCCAGAACTGTGGAGGGGCACAGCAGGGCTCAGTGGCTGCTCTAGCTATATACTAGCGCATCATTTCAGCGGAACGTCACCTGTTTAAGAACCAAAGCCTCGGGATTCCATCGGAGCCTAAGATGATGCTCCCTACTCATTACGGAAGGAACAAACTGTTTGCATCTTTGGGCGAGGCAGGCGCAACAGGACTGAAAGCAACAGCCAAGGAAAGAGACTTCCACACAAATATGCAAGCCTTCTATGCCATCGTTGATTACTGCGATCTAATGAAATGCGGGTGACGAAAGAGAAGCGAGCTTTGTTTCCCTTCTTTGTTTCCATCTCCGACAAATCGAACATTGTCGTGGCCATATTCGCGAAATATGTTCGTATATATCGACTGAGTTAGATAATCCACTGTATTCTCCCTAGTTCTGTTCTCATAACTGATCTATCGACCTTACTCTCTATACTCACGGCAGCAAAGTTGTTTCCATCATCAAGACCATGTCAGCTCCACCAGCACCGCGCCGGAGTCGACGTTCATCAGGCTCTTCAACTCAAACTATCGGTAACCCAATTTACAGGTGATTCTAAACATGTGCAAAATCTTGCTTCAATCTATTTGTTTTGCAACTAATTGTAGAACTAGGGCACCTGCTTCTTTGTGCACGTTTACACCAGTCAACATGGCTGAGAGCCTAGTCGAACTTGATTCTTTGGCTGCTGGGGCATCATCAGTGCCTCAATGGCATCTGAAACGTGCAAGGCATCGCCCAAAAACATGCGTCTCTGAAAGTGGGGACATCGATACTCCATGTATAAAGCGTCTCCGGTACTATGATGACAACAATATCGAATGTCCATCGAGCCATGGTTTGCCGGCTTCCCAGGAACAGCTTCGGAAGTTCAACGCAGAGATGCAAAGCACATCCGAAAGTTACGGTATTGAAGAAGACATATTCCTTCATTCTACGCTTGTGTCTAGTATGGGAGATACTCAATTACTACCACCTAGCCGAGAAGCTAGTCAGGCCTACACTCGAGAATGTAGCGACTTTGATTTTAGTGTAATCCTCACTTCTGACAAGGCTGAAACCTCCGAATTTGAGGAGTTGTTCAGGGTTCTGGAAAGCGAGAATTCTCGTACAAACCCGCAGATGATGAGTGAGACACTTGTCAATACCCCTTCAACAGAAGGAGATATCTATGCAGAGGACGATACGTCCTACTTCAGAGCTTCCGATGATGAAGCCATGGAAGAATTACTGAAAGACAAACTTTCTGAGCCACGATGTCAGCCACCCTCAAGTGTTTTGAAAGTCCATGACAGGGATTCTAGATCCGAAGAAGAATTTGACCCAAACTTGCGACACTCCTCCCCGTGGGATAAATCTTCCCTCACTGAAGCAAATGAACCAGTACTGGAGGAAGACGTGGACTGGGAGCCTGTGCGGGAGCACACCAATTTACTTGCGAATGATGATTCAAAGAGTGTAGTTCAAGAAAAATATCCGCAGAAATGCCCAAGTGGATCTGGCACGCCAGGCTCGACTCCAGTGGTGTCATGCACTGGGGCAGTGAAGAAGTGCGAAACCCCTTTGCAACAGTTAGAATCACAGATTCAGGGTGCTGTTAAAGAAACTTTCTTTCATGTGGAAGAGATGCTGCAAACTAAAGAAAGACATCACAAAAGCTACCCCGATGCCATATTTCTGATATTCGCTCGAGTCATCTATTCAAGCCGAGAAAACTTTTATCGCAGACAGTATTTTCAGTTTCGAGATCTCTTCAAGGAGACACCACCTTACTTGACAGGCGCCCTTCTAAACTAGGAGATAGGAGGCGAAATTGAGTCTGCGGCGCGTGAGTTTTTGAGGCCAACTCAGGCTGGAGCAAAATGCCGTTGTATCTGCAAGATGCGGCCTGATGCGAGATCCCTGCTTGGATGGTCTATGATCGTCTTAGAAATTCAACCAGCAACATGGAAAGATATACAAGAGGAGTTACTCATACTGGGCAGAAATGATTTGGAGGACGCATCGCTTTGCTCAATCAACTGACCGTTATGCAAGATAGCCATGGGGCTTTTTGGTCATTATTGTGGTAAATTCTTTGCAATTTCTAGTGGCCCAAGACACAATCCATGCCTCGTGAAGCAAACTTTATTGCTCTCTAATTGATATCTGTCTTTCTTTCTCTATGTCTAAATCAAGAATTTGTCTATACAAAAGTACGATTTTCAATCAGTACCGTAAAGTACTAGATAGCGAGCGGATCAAACACTCTTGATAAAGATCCTATGCCTGTACTTTAAAGAAAGGAGAGAGCTCCCTTTGCATCATTTCTCGCAGCTCCTGTTGCTGTTCTGGAGTTGGTGGAATCGCGCCACCTTGACGCCGACGCCAGCTAGCCTCGGTTTCACGAAGGAGAGCGTCTCCATCTGCGCCTGTGGGATCGACAAACTGATAAGAGCGGTACTCGCAGTTCTTCCAGCTTGTAGCTATGTCAAAGGGGTTGGCGAGAAAGAAGCCCCTGTAGTCAGCATAGGCAGCAGTTCAAATTCAGGGGTAAATGGTTGTGTGAGTTAGGGGTAAGGAAGATGTGAGAGAAGGGGGGATGAGGAATAAAAATCAGCTCATGATGATTATCTCTTACGGTATGTATTGGTAATGCCGTGCCAATCCTCGGTGAGGAAGTGAAGGAAGGCTCCGTGAGAAACAACAGCAATGTGTTCGTCTCCCCCGCCAGCAATCTCGCGTAGCGTCTTTCTCGCCTCCCTCGCCCGAACAGCCAACTTATCCAGCGTCGGCTCAAAGGGGCTTCCCTCACCCTTGTCGGTCCACCCAGCCCGCACGCGGCTCAGGTCAACCACATCGGAGCCGAACTCGCCGGCGAGCTTCTCTGCCGATGAACCTGTGTCGCTGGGCGCATCCGACACCTCTTGAAGAGTATCGAGGGCAATGATGGGGTAAATGTCACCAGCACCGGTGCCATCTTCTCCTGCTTCACTCTCGGGGCGGCCAAACGACTTGATGCATGTGTAGAGGGTGCGGCGCATGGACGAAGCCACCAGCGCGGTCAGCTGGGCGTGGTGGGGGAACGAGGCTCGCAGGCTGGCACATTGCCGGATACCAAGCGGGGTGAGGTCCGGGTCGCGGATCGCCTCGTTCTCGACGCAGAGGTTGTGCAGGCCTTGGGCGTGGCGGACGAGATGGATGGTGGGTGCCATGGTTTTTCTTCTTTTTCTGTTCTGTTTTCGTTTCTAACCTTCTTTTTTTTGTGGCTTAGAGGATGGTTCAATGAAAATGAAGGCTGCTTTGTTTAAAAGTGATGCTAGGTGTTGCAGCTCTTTAAGTAGGACTTCGTTTGGCATGGTGCCGATGGGAGGGTTGGGAAGTCAACAGGGTGCAAAAAATCACAACCGGGGCCACCCCAAGGGCCTTCATCTGACAAATGTACTGACATCTACGGAGTAGAAACCTCTGTAAATCCCTAGAGATCTCTGAGAATATCCAGAGATACATAGAAATCGCTAGCTATACTCTGAATCTCTAGCGATATATACAAATATATAGCAATCTCAGTCAGGTAAACCAAGTACCTATCTAGTACCAGGTATCTTGGGTATTCAGACACTATTGTATCGGTGGTGTGTTTTTTGCACCCTGTTGGGAAGTCAATCTGGTGGATAACCAACGCCCACGTGGAGACCAAAGTTCTAACATCTGACGCCTTGATTTCCATGATTTAGGCCGCAGTTCGGCGAGCGTGCAGGGGAGTTTAAACGCTGATGTAGATTGGTAATGTCGATGACTCAGGGCGGGCCCTCACATCCTTCCCCCCGTGTGGAACATCGGTGAGAGGGGGGGACGCCGCTGCCAACGCCTCCGGCTCCAGCTCCGATAGCCGGCCCGATCGACCCCATCCGAGTTGCGGAACTGCCCTCCTGAGCCATGTATGGCTGTGCAAGAAATGGAAACAACGTTACAGCAGCATGGCTTACTCACAACAAGAAGGATTGTTATGAATTGAAATGCAGCATAGCATTAGAGTCAACTTAGTATATAATGAGTCTTTTGGTGGTGATGTATCTTCGAAACAAGAAGACAAGAGCAACCCTCGGTCCTTCCAAACTAGACCTGGATTGGTTTTAAAGAACGAGGCGGTATCGTCATTTGAACTATAACTAATTAGATAACTTCCACGGGGTTTTGAACGTCCAAGGCATGGACAGCATATGAAACAGAACCATCCAGGTAAGCCGGACACATGATATTTTATCAGCCATCCCCACCAATGAACGCCTCTTCTGAAAACGATTGAATCCCCTGTCAACGCATCGTATCCTATTTTACTAAAAGAAGTAACCCGGTTCAGTTGGCTAATCAGAACTCAATTAAAGCCTCCTCCTGGGCTGGCTGTTTCACCGGCTCATGCTGAGGAACTGAGGGCAAAGAATCCTGCGTGTATCCCGAGTAGCCCCAGGCAGGAGGCGCAGCAACAGCTGAAGGCTGTTGCTGGTGTTGGTGCTGGTGTTGATGCGGCATCGACGGTTGCCAGTAAGGTGGCTGTTGCAATTGCTGCGACGCAGCCTGCTGGGGCGTTGGTTGAGGGGGTTGTGAGGGCGGTGCTGCGGGCTGAATGTGAGCTTGAACTGGTGTTGCTTGTGACGATACAGAAACTGAGCCGCGTTGATACGGTACTGTCTGTGGTGCTGCTTGCGGCAAGTTAGGGTAAGGTGACGGGGCAGCCTCGGGCGCGGGACCTGGTGCTGATGGTCCTGAGGGAGTCTGCAAGGGCGGCTGGGGAGTGTAGTAGTAGGAGGTATGGCGCTCTGCCGTTGGAGACCCAGCTGGCTGAGGTGGCTGAATCTGTGGTGCTGCGGAATCCTGCGGTGGTGGTTGATGCTGGTGCTGCTGGTGCTGCTGGTGCTGCTGATAGTGTTCTTGAGGGACGGATGGCGCCCTGTTCTGCCAGCTATCGGTTCTTTGGATCTGCTGCTGATTTGGTGGATACTCGATGGGAGGAGCCTCAGGCCCTGGCCTGCCACCGTACGAGGCATACTGCGGCTGCGGTGTTGGCTGCTGTTGCAGCGGAGGTTGGTGTTGTTGATAATGACCTGGAAACGGTCCTGGGGGAGGGTAGCTCGGCTGCTGCTGCCCGGTATAGAAGCTTTCCGCACCGGAAGGAGTGATAGGAGCGTGTGAGTGGATTGAAGGATAGGGTCCAGAGGGCTGTCGTGGTGGTGGCAAATTGTAACCACCCAGATTTTGTTGACTGTAAGCTTTTGATAGACGTTCTTCTAACATCCGATCGTAGTAACGCACAACCGTTGAGAGCTTGGCATGGAGGTCAAGTAAAGTATCTGTATAATTGGTCAGGAGTGGCTCGACAATTTAGAAGCTGTACGTGTTATTGGAGATAACTTACCATGCTTGCTCATAGTCTCTCCATATGTCCGCGCCAGCTTAGGACGTAGTGTTCCTATGCTGTCATATAACTCCTGGATCTGAGGCTCCCGCAGTATCGTTCCCGGCGGCTGTGTCTGAAGTCGGTCGACCAAAGTAGCAAACAAATTGATATTCTCGGCTTCTACTGGCGTCAGTTCGTAGTCGTTCTTTGGCAGGACAAAGTTGGTTGGTGTCGATCCCGCAGAAACTCCGGACGTCTGCGCCTTTAGTACGGCAGCGTGCTGTTTCTTTTGTTCTTCCATGTCTGCCAGGGAGGCCGCAATAGCAGCCTTCAGATCATCGTCGTCCTCTTCTGCCTGCTTCGCAACTTTAGAGTCGCCTCCATTCGTTCTATGCCCATTCATCATTGGCTCAGCCCTGCCACGAGAAGCGCTCGTTACTTCCTCAAGACTCATCGCTAACGCTCGCTTCAAGTCATCATCAAATCCGTCATCTACACGTGCATTGCGAGGCTGCATAGCAGATGTGCTTCTGGTTTTATGTGGATACGTAGGTGTCCGATCCAAAGAGGGGATTGGTTCTTTGAAACCTTTGGACGTAAGTTTGGTGTAGCAACCGTCGTCTACCCGGACGGGTGTAAGAATGCCTAGATGCGGTAGTGCAACAGTCTTGGCCGAGCATTGCTGATCGAAGCAGTTTCCACAGTTCCGACAATGATGCTTTCTATTTGTAAAACTAAATGGCGTTCGACAGCGCATACAAACGTCTGAATCAACCCATTCAGGGGGCTGTGGTAGTCGTTAGCAACCAGCTCATAGGCGAGACCCTACGAACGAGGGATCAACCCGATTGTGGGGAACTTACTGCGCTGCTATCAATCATGCTGCTTGCAACCGTCACGCGGGGTGGAAATTGATATCCTTCCCTCTGTAGTTTCTTATACACCTCGCCGATGTAGGCGAGCTCATAGCGTCCTTCTGTTGCTCCAGCCCATGTTTGTATGAGTTCGAGTATCTTCGTCTTGACTTCTGAGTTGACGGCGGCTGCGCCGACGGCCTGTAGGAGGGATGTCATGTTATCCATAAACTCGCGTGAGGCGATCTCGTTGAGGAAATGGGACCCGCCATTCTTGACGCAGGTATCGGTGAGCTGTGTGGATGTCAGGGTCAGCAAGATGGACGAGATGCAAAATGGCCGGAGCCTGAAGTGCGAAAGGCCATCGTACGTTAAGAGCGCTGAGCTGTGTGTTGGGGTTCTTGTTACCGATGCGCCGTTTCAGCGATCGCATGGCCTCCTTGGGCGCCACAGTCTTGGACCTGATAACATCGGATATCTCCAGGTTGAGCGCAATATCTTCCCTACAGCCTTTATGTTAGTCTCTCGCGGCCGAGCAGGCATGATGGCGAAGGAGATAGAGGCCCCCTTACAAGCTACTGCCAGTCGCCCTTTCAATTTGCTCGTCCAGGGCCGTGTTGGCCGAGGACGACCACCAGCTCATCATGTTGAGGAACGGTTCACGTATCAGTCGAGAGGGGGAAACGAACAGTCGATGACTAGAAAAGGTCTGCAGCAAGAAAAAGAGGCTCGCAAACAGCTGGAAGGCTGGAAGGATGGAAGTCGTGCAGCAGCGTATGCGGACGGGATGCAGACAGATGCAGCTCCGGGCTGCTACTAGTTATCCAGCGTGGAGCGTGGAAGCCTTGCTCGAATGGTGCGAATAGTACAAGGCTGGCGGCCAAGCTTCACACTGCCTGAGACCTGGGAGGAAACGTCGACAGTTGCGTCACCACAAGGAGGCGGCTGAAAGGTTTCTCCGCTGGAACGACGTGCTAGCTAGAATTAATACAGGCCACCCGGCTGTTTGTGCCTACAATCATGCGCTGTATTTGCCTTCTGGACCGCCACAGTCCAGGGCACAGGCACTCCTAGCACAGCGGGGTGGGTGGCCTCTGAGCAAGTCAACCCAGGGTTCTCGTGACGTGGCTCAGCCCCTCACCACCTTCCCCAAGGGAGAGGAGCCGCCACACTTGCGAGTAGTCATTCAGACTGGCTTGGCTTCACCTTCGCTTTGCCTTTGATATCACTACTCACACTTTAAGCCTAAAGTTTGAATCTACGCGTCAGCCTTGTCGAAGATCTAGCGTAAAGATCAGGCCATCAGCTATCTTTTTATTCCCATTTCCACCTTGCTTCTACCCCCGTCTACAGTCTCGACCCCTGTCCCGTTATTCCGGCATATCTATGCTAAGCCCACGATGACCCAGGCTCAGCAACCAAGCTCGTTCCAGCAGCTGGAGAAGGTCTGTTTGTGGACCTTGATCAATTTATGATCGCTACGCTGCTCCTTTGACCATGAGCTAACACGAATGCTCTTTGGCAGCTTGGCGAAGGAACCTATGCTACTGTACGGTTGACCCTCCTCGCTATCTTCATTGACATTTTGTTCATCAAGCCTCAGCTTCCGTCTTCGGACTTTCATGGCTATACCGTCACAGCTCGTCTTTGCTCTCCCTTTTCCTTTCATCATGCGCTCTTCACTGACTGAAAACGCACAAGGTTTTCAAAGGACGCAACCGGCACACTGGCGAGCTGGTTGCTATGAAAGAAATCCGCCTCGATGCTGAGGAAGGGGCACCATCAACAGCAATTCGCGAAATATCACTCATGAAGGAACTTGATCATGAGAATATTCTTTCGCTGCGTGATGTCATCCATACTGAGAACAAGCTGATTCTTGTGTCTGAGTATATGGATGGAGACCTTAAGAAATACATGGATACTCATAGGAGAAGCCAAGGCGGCCTTGATCCTATTACCGTGAAGTCATTCGTGTACCAGATTCTTCGCGGCATTGCTTATTGTCATGAAAAGCGTATCCTTCACCGCGACCTCAAGCCGCAGAACCTGCTCATTAATAGCAAGGGTCAGTTGAAACTTGCCGATTTTGGATTGGCAAGAGCTTTTGGTATCCCCGTCAACACTTTTTCCAACGAAGTTGTCACGCTTTGGTACCGGGCTCCTGATGTGTTGCTCGGCAGCCGTTCATACAGCACCAGCATTGATATTTGGTCTATTGGCTGCATCATGGCCGAGATGTTCACAGGCCGGCCGCTATTCCCAGGTGCAGCTAATGAGGATCAATTGCGAAGGATCTTCCGTCTTCTTGGAACCCCCTCGGAACGATCTTGGCCTGGAATTTCGCAGCTCCCCGAATACAAACCGAACCTTTACTCACAGGTCTATGCCTCACAGGACCTGCAACAAGTTCTCCCTCAGATCGACTCTATGGGCGTAGATTTGCTCAAAAGCATGCTGCAGATGCGACCAGAAATGCGTATCAGCGCAGCAGACGCACTCGCACATCCCTGGTTCTACAATATCCCCATGGCACGTCCACAAGGCACGCAGCAGATGGGTGGAGCGAGCTACTGATTTCGGCACTACGTAGACGCAATGTCTTTATTCGAGGTCGAATGACTTTGAATTTCTTCTGGAGACCGGCGATGGGCGCCATCGTTGTGGTTGCTATTCGTGGTTCTCGGTAATCGGGATGTTGGTGGTATCTGGATATACAGCGAGATAGATGGCAAGGGGAAGGGGGTGGGAGAAGACTTCCAATCAACATTGGCAAAAGCGTTTGCTGTTATCACCAGCGCAAATTCAAAGCTGCTTAAGAGTAATCTCTACTGAATTCATACCGCCATTGATTCTAATGGCCCCTTTTGCCGATATTGCTGCCTCATAAACGAATGTTTGCTCTTGGAATCCACAATCCACAACATAAAGAACCTCGGGGCAGCTTCTCGTTACATCCAACTATACCTTCCATTCCATCTTCTCCGGTAGCACAAAATTCGGCAGTACTTTTGTAAAACAGAACACAGACCATGTAAAGTAGAAAGGGGGTATACTAGTCTTCTAGATTATAATTCGCAAAGGGTTAAGAATTGTTCCAGACAGTTTTTGACTCTTCGACTCAGTGTGTTTCGCCACCCCGCAAATGAAGATTTAGCTTCCATAGCAGCCCGTAATACACCATTTCAAGCCTGTCACGGTTATGGGCCTGTTGTCCCGTCGTCTTGCTGTCCCAGCAAACCCTTTGCTCAACGCTGTACATGTGCTGAAGACGCCAAATCTCCAACGCCTTTAGCGCACCCTTGGATACCTTGACAGCCTATGTTTTAGGTGTCCACATTTACTAGTAGGTAGGTGTCTGGGCATAATTAGTGGGGAGCTGCTGACGTGCAATCGCGCGCTTCCATAAGCCTCAACACATACGTAATTTCCATACACTCTTCACCATCATCACCAGCTCACCTCGGCTTTGTGTTTGCCGCATTCTGCCTTCGGCAACTGGCCAAATCCACGCACGCGAGCCGCACATAGAACCCTCTGCAACACGCCGCACTGCATCCCAGAGACGCTTTGCCTGAAGGCCCTGCTCCGTATTCCAACGACCCCTCGCTAGGGACGCCAGTTGTACCCAAACATACCCGCTCATGATCGTTCCCCCACGGCCGAGACGAGGCCCCTCAAGCCGCTGTGCACCGACCACAGCGGCCTCGACCACCTCTGACCCTCTTGTCGTGTCTGTCTGGGTGTGTGTGTAGCCGCAAGTGGTTCCAACCAGCGTTTTGAGAGTGACATCTGGCGCCCAGGCGAAGGATATCAAGACACGAAGACATGCGCTGCCGCCCCGCCACCACCTCACATCACCAACTCTCATGACCACCGCAGGTCCTGTCGACGGCGGGAGGCACCACGGCATGGCTGCCAACTCCAGACATAGCATGCCACCTCCGGCAGATCGCGGCAGCCGAAACGGAGGCTCTGGGCCTGCTGGGGCGGCGGGCCCGATTCCCCACATCGACGACGTGATTGCTGTGCCCAAAGATATCGACCCGAGGGAACCGATAAAGCGCTTGCTGAATATGGCCGAGGCGTCACTGACCAACTCTGAGATATGCCGCGACTTTGGCAGGCCCTCTCTTGCGTTGCAGGATTTCATCAGGGCATCCATCATTGTCGTACAAACGATCCCAAATCATGCCGATTATCTGGAGATGAAGGCCTCGCGCCGAGATGGGGCCCAGCGACACGCAGCCCTGCTCAAAAAGATATCACAGCAAAGCGAAGCATATGAGAGGATCAAGCGCGAAATCATACAGGACAATAGGATTACGGGTGTGCAGCCGACTGGTCGTCGCCCCTCACCAGCTTCCGCTGTTGGAAACGAGAGGCTCTCTACATCCTCCTCTTCATCCTCTTCGATAACGGCGACCTCTGTCCCAAAAAAACAACCACCTATTAATGGCAATTCTCGGCCCCAGGTGAATGGTTCATCTGGAAAGACAAAGCCCATTGTGCATCCAAAACCCCAGTCCCTGCACGGCAAAGCCATTAAGCCAGGACATGTCCGTGCTGCTTCAACGGCGTCGGCCAGCCAAGCCACGTTGGACCTGGCGGCCCGGTTTGCTAATCTGAGGGGCCCGCAGTCGTCCCCGGGCCAAGACCCTCGTATTAAGACTCATCAGATCATTCCTCCGAAACCTGCTGGTCCCAGAGAGATGCCCCCCAGTCATCGCGCCCCTAGACTCGCAGTGGACAGTTCGATCCCAACTTTACCAAAGATACCAGATGCTATCTACAGTCCTGCCCGAGGAAGTATTTCTGGAGAGACAACAAGGTTGCCCACAAGTGCGTCTAGAGGGCTCTCTAGTCGAACTGGATCATCAGTCTCCATCAATAGCACGTTAAGCATATCTACTCATCAGCACAATAACAATCATTCATCCTCCCAATCTCAAACTGCTTCAGAGGCTAGTTATATCGGGCCGTTTAGTATGTCTGACATTCCCATTACCATCCCAGCTGGAAATGGAATCAGCCCTAAGGAGCTGTACGATGCGATGAGGGCGAAGGGAACCATATTGATCATTGACATTCGGACACGAGAGAAGTTCGATGAGGGACACATCATGTCATCGTCGACAATCTGTATTGAGCCCAGCATTCTCTCCAGAGACGAAATTTCTGCGGATGATATTGCAGAAGGCCTTGTTCTATCACCTAACCAAGAGCAGATTCTTTTCGAAGGGCGCACGAGTTATGACCTCGTGGTTATCTACGACCAATACTCAACTGATATAAACTATCCTCCCCGAAGTGCTAGCGACACTATTTTGGCTTCATTATATCGTGCTTTAGTGGACTTAAGCTATGGGCAGGAGCTCAAAAACCCCCCCAAGGTTCTCAGTGGCGGGCTTGATGCTTGGATAGGGCTCATGGGTCAAGCATCACTACAGATTAATACCGCACCGAACCCAAGACGACTGCTTCCAGGTCACAGTTTTACAAACCCTCTCCAACGCAGAGAATCGAAGTATATCGGAAAGCCATTGAAGCCTTCGGATGTAAAGGCATGGCAAGCAGCTGTGGAGAATGAGGAAAAGGAAGCAGAAACAGCTACTGACCAGACCTTCCATCGGTCCACAGAGGCATTTCTCCGCAGATACCCCACAATATCTGAGCAAGAGTCAATGGTTTCGACACTGCCAGGTCAAGCTGAGCAGAAACTGGAGCCATACGGAACTTCTCACAAAGTCGATCTATACACTGACTTACCTTCGCCCCCTGTGCGACCGCCCCCGGCTTTACCTCGACCCAGTTACAGTGGTTTGTCCCAAGAAGTTGGCGATGATGGCGACGATGCTGACCCAGCAGTGCCGGCCCAAAGGACAGGAGGTCGTGCGAATAAGCCTGTAGATCAGTCATCGTCTGGCAATTCCCCAAACATATATACAGGGCTCAACAATCCCCACAACTGGTGCTATGCCAACAGTACTCTCCAATCACTTTTGGCGTCCCCTGACTTCGGTGCAGAAATCAGTAATGCCGAGAGGATGAAGTTGTACAAGGTCCCGAAAATGAAGGACGAAAAGATGGAACATCCTCAACTCATGATACGAATATTATCCAACCTGTTTCATTGGATGGCCACACGCCATTTCAAAGTGATGAAAGCTCAAACTCTAATGGTGAGTTTCTCGAAAGATACCGTCCCAGTCGTCAGACTTTGTTTCTCCTCGTGCTAACCCTTTTGGTTCTAACAGGACTATTCTCGACACCTCTGTCTTGACAACTCATCGGAAGCCAAATTTGGCGGTTCGCAACAGCAAGATGCTCAGGAATTTATGTCCTTTCTCATGGAACACCTCCATGATGAGACTAACACCCGGCGTGACCGCATGGGCATTGTCCCTCAGCCCGATACAAAAGGACAGTCGCTTCTTAGAGCTGCGAGGGACTACTGGAGGAGCCATGAAGAGGGCAACATGTCCATAGTTGACAAGTACTGGAGGGGCCTGGAACTCTCAACAGTAGAGTGCCAGCAATGTCACACCAAGACATTTACCTTTATGCCGTTTGAATGGATCTCTGCTTCTGTTGGCAAGCGACCAATGACCTTGGAACAGTCTCTCAATGACCATATTTCAGGGAACATTTTGGAGGACTTCACATGCGATCATTGCAAGCGCAAAACCCGTGCTCTACAGTCCCTCTCCTTTGCGCGGATGCCGGCGTTACTCTGCGTATGCTTCCGCCGATTTGAATATGACAGCAACACCTGCAATATCAAGAAGTCGACAGCAACCATTACGTGGGACTTCAATAATGTTGACTTCTCACCTTATTTCATGAACACTACGCCTGCAGACCGCAACGCAAATCTGGTTCAAGATAGAGCACTTAGAGGGCCGTTCCGGTACGAGTGCTATGCCGTCGTCGTCCATGACGGCAGGAGCACGGATACTGGCCATTATCTGGCATATGTCCGAGACTCAACCTCCCACGATCCATATGCCTGGTTTTGCTGCAATGACAGCACCGTCACAAATGTGCGCATTGGCAGCGGCGAGCCAAAGGACATACAAAAGGAGGTGTTTAAGTCGGGCTCTGATCGCGTTCCCTATCTGGTGTTCTTCCGAAGGAAACCCTAGTGTGCCGAGATGATGTTATTTTGGCTTATAATGAGGGTGGTTGTTTATTTCCCCCCCCCCCCCTGAGATGTAAAAATAAACTTGGAAAGGAAGGGGGGTTGTTCTGGTAATGGATTTTCAAAGCTCCAGAAGGGAGAAAGAGGAAGACACTGCTCTTTAGAACCTTTGTAGTTTTTTTTTTCTCTTTTTGATGATTTATTTTCAAAGCCTTTTCTTTTGTTTCGTCTTTCACGACTGTTTGTTTGTTTTTGGGTCTTTTTGTGCTGTTACTTTCGGTCTCTTGGGTACACCTTCTTTCGCGCGCCATGATAAATGTCAAATAGGGCCAGGGACCTGGAATGCTTCTGTTTCAGATAAATGAGGGAAAGAGAAAGCATAGCATAAGAGCATCAAGCATGGCACGGAGTTACACGGCGCTGACAGTAATGAGGGCGGGGAGTCTGGGTGAAGCCAAGCCTTTCGCAGCAACGGTTACTGCGGAAAGCGAGGGGGGCATAGGAACCATAGTGATTATATCAGCGTAGTCAGATATGAAAGCTACTATTATGTATCACGTATCTTTACTTTGTCACATGTCTCACGTCAAATACACATTGAATCCTAAATCCAATATCAATGAAAGTTGTTTCACCAAATCCAACGCCTACATAGTTACATTGCACAACATTAACAATAGACACCGTGCTTAGATACAAAGCACGGCGGCGGTATCATCGGGTCCCCATCATGGCGCTTTCGTATCACCGGTCTTATCAAGTCTCTAACCAAACATCTCCATGACCATTACATCGTATTGTGTCTTTAAGGGCTGTGCTTGAGGCACTCGTCAATCTGTGTCTTCAAAGTCTCGCGAATGAACTTGCGATTCAGCTTTTGGGTAGCAGTGACCAAGTTCTAGAAAAAAGTCGTCAAGTTAGTATGAGTAGCTTAGGGAGTTTGTTCGAAAGACGGGGCGGTATCTTACGTTATCAGGTGTCCATTCCTCTTCAGTGATGACTACACCACCAACAATCTCGATTCCTGTAAGGCCGGAGCGTTTTCCGAGGGCCTGGAGCTCTTTCAGGACAGCATCGCGAACCTTGGCGTCGTTATGCATACTGTGCTCGCTCACACCCAGTTCCTTGGCCTTCTCAAGGAGGATCTTCTCATTTGGCATGATGACAGCAATAGGGCGAGTGTGCTCGGGATCGGCGTGGACCATGACATTCTGAACGGATTGTGCTCCACGATAAACAGATTCGAGTTTCTCGAGGGCAATATATTCACCACCCTGCATCTTGACCAGATTCTTGACGCGGTCGATGACTCGAAGATGACCATCATCATCAAACTCTCCAATATCACCTGTCTTGAACCAACCTTCCGGAGTAATAGCCTTGGCAGTCTCTTCAGGGTTGTTGTAGTACTCCTTCATAACGGCGAGACCCTTGATCCAAATCTCACCCTGGGGCACCTTGGCGTCTGTGGAGTATCCTATTTCTGGGATGGACACCAACTTGACATCAACACCGGCAGGCACAGGGCCGATGGAGTTGGCTGAGTACTCAAGCGGGCTACCCAGTGCGCCATTGGCGCAGGTTTCAGTGAGACCGTATCCAGTAAGCATAGGCGCGAGGACCAAGGACAAGAAGTGCTTCGTGCTATCGGCGATACCACTAGCGCCATTCATAGTGAATCGCAGGCGGCCGCCTGTGAGCTCGCGGACCTTGCTAAACACAACATTATCAAACACAGAAGCGCCGGGGAGCTTGTTCTTCGACATGAAGGCCTTGAAGTTGAAGGCAGCCCAGAAAAGTGTCTTAACGACAGGGCTGGAGGTGTCGAGCTTGCCCATGACGCCCTTCTTGACAGTCTCCCAAATCTGAGGAACACCAACCATAACAGTTGGGCGCAACTCTCGCATATCGCCAGCGCAGTTTTTTACTGAGGAGTCGGCGAGAGTCCTGGGGTTGCCGTAACCAAGAGTGCCACCAATGAACAGAACAAGGTTCTCCAGAGACATCTCGAAAATATGTGCAAGCGGCAGGTAAGCAAGAATGACCTCCTTGTCGCTGACGCATTCCTCCACACATTTATACAAACCAGTAACTGTGATGAGCAAATCGAGTCAGCTTGTTTGACTTCATTATGAAAGACTGAGTTCTATATAGTGGGATGGTGGGCAGAATGATGGGCAACTTACGTCCTGCGACAAGTCCTTCATGGGTAATGCAGGCACCCTTGGGCAGACCCGTGGAGCCGGAAGTGTACATGACACAGTAGAGATCAGATCCCTTGGCGGGGTTTGGCTCAACCATGTTCTCCTCGCCTAACTTGCGGAGCTCCTCGTAGGTGATGATGGTGACATCGGGATTGGACAGCCTGAAAGCCTCAATCTCGCCGCCAGTAGCAAAAATGCAGTTCTCATTGACAATGACAGTCTTGACACTGGCTCGCTTGATGGCTCCGCTAGCTGTTTTGAGCAAATGAGGGTCGGTGAACATGTAGCTGCATCCGGTTTGGACAAGCGAGTGCTCGACTCCGCTCTCGCCAAGAGTGTCGTAGGCAGTAACAATAGAGATGGATTGAGAGGCACAGGCGTGGGATGTGGAAATCCAGCTCACACTACAGAAAGGCGCCCAATTGTCAGTAATTAGTACTCACATTGAGAGGCATTGCCAAACGACGTCGGCGCTGCGAGAAAAAGGGAGGGGCATGGTGTGAACATACCTGGTAGTGCCAAAGAGATGAAGCTTGTGCTCGGGAGTCATGCCCAGCTTGCGCAGGCCCGATCCCAACTGGAGGACAAGAGTCTCGTAGTCCTTGTAGGTTATAAACTCGAACCCAGTAAGCTCGAAGAACTGCCACGCCTTCTCAACCTCTTGGATCTGACCATCCACGTTCTTCTGGATCTTCTTGGTTTCCTTATGGAGCTTGATGAGCTTGCGGGAGCCGACAGCCTTGTGGTTGGGATAGACGCGAGCGCTTCGGCGGACAATGTCGAAGACTGTGTGCACGTCATCGGCGGGACGAGTGATGAGGCCATCCTTGGACTTGATATGACGGCGGGGGATGGTCTCGCCAGCAACCTTTTCGTAACCAAGAGCTTCGATGGTGAAAGGCGGCTTGTTCACCTGGTGAAGGGGCATCAACCCCACGGTGTGATCCATTCTGGCGGATTGAAGGTGGGGGAGCTGAAGGCAGAGGGCGATTTCAGACGACGGGCGAGGGGAAAAGACAATGGAGGGAGGAGGAGAGGAGATAGAAGACGAGACGGTTAGGATTAGGTTGGGACTGAAGCGGGTTTGGTGGGAGCAGTGATGGGGACGAGGGGAGGTTTATTAAAGAGGGGAAGAGAACAGTGCTGGGATGGGTCCTGGTGGGCTACGCTGCGCGATCCCCCTCCAAAGGGCCAGGCTGGAAGAAGAGGCTGGAGGTGATTTAGCAGGGGGCGTTTGCCTTGGGGGGGGCACGCGAGCTGCTCACAGCTGCTCAAACTGGTGCTCACAAGTCGTCACAGCTGCCCGCTGTACAGGTACTTAGTACAGTGGCCCAGCAGGCTCTGCGGCTGCTGCACGGCTGCTGCACGGCTGCAAGGTAGAGAGGTCTCTTGGGTATGGAGGCATGAACCAGTACAGAAGGTAGGCATGTACTTTGCATGCACGTCCACGTACAGCCTTCAGGCAAGGCATGGGTGAGAGCTTATTGCCCAGCATGCTAAGCCCATCTAGGCGCGACATTGGCTGTCTGTGGGCTTGGCTTGGCTGTTGGACCGCTTGGCTGGCCGCTCAGGTGAGCCACAAGCCAAAAGGGCTCCCCGCCATCAGGGCCGAGCTTCATGCTCGGCACCTAGGCAACTCCAAGATTAGTGGATGAATAACAGCTCCAGCTACCTCCAAGCCAGCCTAGGCTACCTGTACAGTGGTGCACACCTCAGTAACTGTATGTGGTGCTAGACCCAGTGCGCCTGGACCTGGACCCACGGCGGGTCCTGCTGGCGGGCGGCACCAGCAGCTGGAGCAGCGAGCTCCATCCATCAATAGCGGGCGTCGGGTTCCTTGTACAGGTACTCGCTCTGCACTGGTGCCCTCCCGGAGTTCTGGTACGAACAGCCCAAGAGGGAAAGTCACCAGGTTGACAGTTCCGAGAATAATATCCATCAGTGAGGCCATCAGGACGTCGAGTGGCTCCATAAAAGCCAGCATTGAAGCTTGGCAGGCATTATCAGTCTAGTACGTACAATTGAATGGCTGACGCTGACAGGATCCCGTAGTCTTTAGTGACAGCAATCCATTCCATTCGGCAGTACTCCGTACGGAGTAGGCGAGTTTCCCTCCCTGTAGATTGCGGTGGGTACCTCCCCAAACTCCCACGTTGCTCTGATCGATCGGGGTGGGTTCTTCGTCGGGAAGAGGAGCATCAGCTAGACTGGAGGCCGAGAACAAGTTCGGGTAGCAGGCTCTGAGGTTCGAACGGAAAAGTGCGCCTTCACACACATCAAAAGTCCGTGACTGTGCGATAAGCCAACCATCTGAAACAACAGCACTGCCGATCGGAGCTCAACTCTTTTTTTTTCGACTCTTGGTGCAGCTGTCAAACTCCGGTCTGAGGCCATTTTCACCCTGGTACAAAAGTAACCCTAACCGGCTGTCATGATAGCCAAATACTCCGTAGGGTACTGCAGTAATATGAGGTGCTCAGCGTTGCCAGGAATTCAACCGAGTCGATTTTCGGGGAGGCCCCGAGCGCGATGTCTCATATTCTGAATTCGGTTATTGATAAGCCTTGACGCAGAATGCTTGCAAACCGAGTTCTGGAGTTTGCGAAGTTTGCGAATTTCACCGTCATGAGGGATGAGGACTTTAGTTATTCGATACATTTGTAGCAGAATACGTTGAATTCAAGTCAGGTGCGGTGGTGGGAAACACTTCTTCCATCTGTGACCCGTTGAGAAGAGTAAAGGAATACTAAAGGTGCCGCCTGCCTTTCGCTTTGATGTGAAGCCTTTCAGGCAGCTCAAAGATGACAATCACAGCACCTATAGAGATTACACTGTGCGGAAATACATTAAAATAAAATAAAACTAGTTAACATTAGGTAGTATTTTCCCATTTAAACATTAAAATGAGAATAGCAATTAATTATTTAATTTAATTTAAACTAAAAACCTATATATTTAAAATAATAAAAGTATAATATTACAGCGCTACTACTTATTAAATAAGCTATAATATATATTAATAATAAAATATTGCTTATTAATCTATATAGTTAAATAGGGGAGGTCTACCTGCACCCGGCCCAAATAGACAACACATGACTTTGCACCATCCCACGGTGCATCAAGCCTTTTATGCCTATATAAGCAGAAGTGTAGTATATACACATGTTAACAGCCACTTTTAACAGCCACTTTTAACAGCCCGCTTATAACAGCTACCTGTAAGGGCCTCCTTATAGCTTTAAGTACAGCCAGCTTTAGGCCTTCTAGTGTATATAATCAGCAGCTTCAGGCCTTACAGTGTGTATGGTTGGTAGCTTTAGGGGCCATACAGCGTGTGCGGTCGGCAGCTTCAGATATCTTGCAGTCGGGTATGTGTTGTCGGTAGCTTTATGCCTTATAGCGTGTGTGGTCGGTAGCTTTAGGGGTCTTACAGTGTATGTGTTCGACAGCTTCAGGCGCCTTATAGCGTGACTTCTGCTTATATAGGCACAAAAGGCTTAACACCACCGTGGGAGGGTGCAAAGTCATGTGTTGTCTATTTGGGCCGGGAAGGGTGCAGGTAGACCTCCCCAGTTAAATGTTTTCTATTTATACATAGGCTATAAAGAAGTATTAGAAGCTAGTATCAAAAGCATAAACCTGGGTGCACCAGCGTGAATGTGTCAGGGGCATGGCTGCACACGTGACGTGACATAAATTACATAAAAGCATGGCCGCGCCAGTATCGTTACATCAGAAAGAAAGCTTCTCCTTCCACTCTCACAAGGGACACGGCTGATCACATATAGCTCGGGCTCGTGAAATCTTAGTCCTGCTGTGTTGCCATTATATTATGGCATATTCCTCAATTACAAACTTGCTTTCACCAGTTCGATATTCCCAATTTGTCTCCTTTTACGCCTGATGCGGCCACTACAAGAGCTAGCCAACTACCTTCAGATTGTTTCTGCAAAGACCTCTACCTACTTGAGCCAAGTTCATATATCAAACAACAACAACAAGGTAGATTATCGCGAATCCAATGATGATTTAAGTCAACACATTGGACACAGCCGAGAGTATTATTTTCAACTGTTTGTTCATGAGACTGCCTGTTGTGTAGTTATGTAGAAGCTCGTCTCCACCCGTAAGGCTCCATGGGTTTGATGAGAGGCAAATGCAACTCCCGAGTCAGCGGCTGGCCACAGTAGCAAAAGAGGCTTGCTATCCCTCCTGTCTACTTATATATTAGTACATATGTATATCTGCAAGCGTCGCTTCAAGCGGTAGTTGCATCGCGTGTAAAGCGGCAGCGCACCACAGGCAAGCGCGCTTGTATGATGAGCTTTTGTGGGGCAATGTATGTGATGCTGCTACATAGGAACATTATCCCCCCTCTGAAAACGACACATCATCTTCCGAATTCACGTTTGTCAGGATATTGATCGTGGGTTCGTAGCTCAGGCAAATGTCATTCCCTTCCAGGAACTTCCTTTTGGCCTTCTGAAAGCCAAAATCAACCAAGCCAACTGAATAGAAAAAAGCCAAGCCACCGGATCATAACGTCCGCGTCTAACGTCGAGCTGATATGCCCTGGTGCGCTCCACCAAAAGCCAATTGATGTTGATATGGAGCCTAGTTCCGCGAACGGCCTCACCCAAAAAGGAATCCCCTGAAAGCCACCCCTCAGCGTTGAGGCGTTCTTCCTGCATGTGGCCGACGACCTGCCTGTAAAACAAAGTATCGATTATGATTCCATTGTCAAATCTTCTACGATATTCAGCGGTGATTTGCACATTTGATCTCGAATTTGTTAGGCGTATAATGTATAGCTTTGTCATGTTTGAATCCAGTCCCGTATTTGTACGAGCGGGGGCGGGTTCTGAAGAAAGGAGCTCGGACGCATGGACGCCGGCCCGCCGCGCGGCAGCGAAAGAACGGGGGATCGGAGATGCCAAGGCGGATCACCTTGTCAAAAGGCTTAGCGCTTTTGCGCTCACATGCTCACACGAGCCAATCAGAAACAGGGAACCGGGCCTAACAGTGCACAAGGTGGGACATGGTTCCACGAGAAAATGCGTTGTAGTCCATTTAGCGCTTTTGCTAGACCATTTTACTTGCATTATGACTGATTCAAGGCATCAGCTAGATGTGATGGCTTCATCTCATTCTCATACCCCATGCGACGGGTTCAGCTGTACGCAAAACGGGGAACGCCTCATGAAAGAGCATGACTCGTCTGTATGAAGGAGGCGTACACTGGTATAATGGAGTAGAGTCTTGTGCACAGCACATCTAGAGTATAAAGAACTTCAAAAGCTATCAGAGTGCGTGATGATGAGCTATATAAGAGCAGCTTGTTTCGCCTCTCACATATCCAATTCTCAACAGACAACGCAGCATCTTCTCCTCTCCACCATCATCATCCTACTCTTCTCTGACAATACATCCATCCACCATTACGAAACTGCCTACTAAAAGATCTATCACCATGCACTTCTCAGCTACCATCGCTCTTGCCTCTGCTATGCTGGGCTCAGTTGAGGCAGGATATGGGTTCTACTCCACGTGTAAAGACATTGTATGTTTTTTTTTCTCTTCTCCAAACTCAGTGGCTTAAAAGCCATGCCATACTTGGACCTCTTGTCTGACTTGTGAAATTCTTTTTGGACTCTTTACAGAGACTTGCGAGTGCTGGCTCTTCTAGCTTATTGGCAAACTGCAAGAATAGTGCCAATGTCTATGTTGCGGCCTCGATAAACCTAAATGGCTGTCTTGGAAACTCTGGCGGCAACCTCTACTATCCCGGGTATGTTTTTTTTTCTTCCGGTTTTTTTGTTCAATAATGTCAGAGTCTTGGTGTAAAACGAAACTCGGATTGCTAAAAGGGTGGACGTTTACAGAGACTCTTATGTATCCACTTGTCCTGGTTGCAGCTTGGAGGATAGATCGCCCTACGAAGACAGCGTTTTGCAATGCAACTGCTGGACCGGCCAACAGGGGGTAACAAAGTACACGACAAAGGAATTGAGTGAGTTGTCTTGCCTGAATTTTTAATCAAATCCCGCTGCACTGGTCTAACTGTTGGTTGAAACTAGACGTTATTCTTGGAAACATCAACGGTGTCCTGGTTTGCTAACTGGAAGGGGGGAGGATGTTTTGATGTCTCGCTTTATTTGACTATTTTTGTTTTGTTTTTGCATTGGGGGTTTAGTCAAGGATTTGCAGATATAGAATGGGGTCTAGTACAACCAAGTGTGTTGAGGTGGAGAATTGTGCACGCTAGGTTGCACTACCCCAGATCTCACAACATTGAGCCAATACAAACACCCGTTCAAACACTTCTTTACATGAAACTGACATTAGAATTTCTAATTGGCAAGACTCTTCTAGGTCCATAAGCCCCAAGTCTAGAATATTAGAGAGGAAGGCATTTCAATACTTGACATCAAGCTCGTAGAGTAATATACCATCCAAAGACTGTTAGAACGCGAGTCATTCTAGTTTAAATGGGGCAAATCAGGTGGCTCGCTTAACCCCTCTGTTCAGGTTTCCCAAAGGGGCTACTTGTTAGAGATAAGAGATATCAGGATAAGAAACAGATTATATATAATAAATACTATAAAATCTTGCTAAATAATTTATTTATCATATCTATATTGTGTAAACCCTAAGTTTATATAAAAACGAAATTGATTGGTTTATTCATCCAATGCATCATGTTAGATTTCTATAAATCAGATTATATCAGCAGCTTCTATAAATACATAGTACACTATACCTCTACAGGTACCAATTCCCAAAGCAAGTCCCACGACATCCCACTCACTCACTCACACGCTTGCTCGCTCGCCTACCTCCGACAACCGAGATAAACCGCCATTCACATTAGCGCGGTGACAGATAATCCCAGCATCTTACGGATACTTAGTAGGAGGTAGCATTCTATCGACTCCCATGCTTTCATGCAGCCAGCTCTTGTTCTCGCCGTACCCAGCAAGGTAGCATCCAAAGCGCGCATCATCCCAGATGCATTCCGGTGGAGACACGAGCTGCAGGTTTTTTCTCTCTCTCTCTCTCTCTCTTCAACATGCCCCACCTGACGAACATCTCCGTGCTTCCTTGCAACTCCTCTTCTTTTTTTACACCTTTTTTTTTTTCTTTTAACCTCGCCATCCATCTGCAGAAAATCTCCGCGGTTGGCTCTCCACAGAAAGCATGTGAAAGCTAGACTGGCGAGGGGAACCGGCTCGGCTCACGGCACACAGTGACATGTCTTGACAGATGCAGTCCTCTTTCTCCGTGTCGCTTGTTCCGGTACACCGGCGTTTGATTCTGCTTTCATCCAGAACGATTCAAATGCATGATAAACGGGACAAGTAATCATTGAATCACGATGCAAGTAAATAATGAATGACTAATGACTAATAACCTTTCAATAAATGTAGTAAAATAGACATGGTCATAATAATGCCAGCTGTTATTTATTGGTTATTCCATTCATGCCTTTGTGTTGAATACCTGTTCCGCCCCCAAACGCTTGCACCACCACTGCACCCACCCCCCAGCCCAGTGCGCGCCACGTTGAAGAGACACGTTCACCACTCCATCACCACAACATAAGGTAATAAGCTCTTTGGGGCTGAAAAGCCACGCCGCCCACCACCACCACCACTACCACCACCAACCCTTTTTTCCATTAATTGGTAAACAAGGGCAGCCGAGTTCTAGGCCGAGAAGCTGGATGTCAGTCGCTGAACGCCCACAAGTCTTGGCTGTGCAGGTTAGAGCGCAAGAGAAAAACGATGAAAGCTGATGCGATGCGCCTCGCCCTCTTTGCCAAGACGATGTTTTCCCCCCTCCCCAACAAAGAATGAATGTTATAAACGAACAAGCCTCGTGACCCAACACACAAGGCAAGGCAAGGCAGGGCAAGGCAAGGTAATCTTAACTTTGGACTTGCCTGAAACTACAAAAGAACGCGCATAATCAAGCATGAACATGGATCAACGACAAAAAAGACAAACTCCTCTGTAGGTGGTTTGTTCGGTCCCCTCGCAAAATGGCTCAAAAAAACATATACATATGGGTAGCATGCAGGTTAGTCAGAGAAATGTCATGCACGACAAAGCATTCGGTGTTCAACCAACTCTCTCTTCTCTTCTAGCAAAGGAAGATAGAAAGACAGCTACAGGTACGGAAACGTAAGTGTAAAGCAGTTCATCTAAAGTAGAGCACCCGACCTCGTTGCAACTACTAGCTACTTAGGGTACTATCAATTTACTGCTAAACTTTCCCTTCAACGGCTAGGCTAGTCATCTTAGCCCCCCCCCCATCATCGCATCCCACCCCCAGAATGCGTTCGTGCATGCCACACTTTTGCCCCTCTTTTTTCCCCTTCTCTTTCTCGTTTTGCAAGGTTTCCCTTTCGGAGATCTCCATGTGGCTCCCTACACTTTTTTTTTTGCTCCCCTCCCCCACTGTAATTACCCCCCAGAAAGGGCCAAGAAGAGAAGAGAAAAAAAGAACTCCCAATAATTACCTCGGCCGTTGAAACACACACCTCGATTTGCTTGTGTCGAGTGCCGCTCTTTTTTTTTTTGGCTCATGCACACCGAGGAGTAAAAGAGAGAGACAAACAGGGGAAGAAGAAAGGCAATAACCCCCCCCCTCGGGAATGAGTACAGAAATTTCCCTCAGCGGCAGGCAGTAGTCGACTCATGTAACTGTACATTGTGGGTTTCTTGTCATTATTACGCGCATTCGAGATACCTACTCGGCCTCTCCATCTTGGTCAAAGCTCCCAAAACGCCGACGGGACACACATCACTCGGGGTGTGTCGGTCGTCGGCTTGCTGACAGGCTTCTGATTGTGTATGTACATCGAAACATGAATACTACAGATACGGGGATCTCCACAGATCGAGGGGAAGGCGGCTTGTTGGCTTTGGGCTTGGCCAGATCCTATCCATCTCTTGTCCCCATAGTCACATCCAAATATGGTTTTATGCTAAAAAAAAAACACCATAGCAACTCATTGACTTGTAATTATTCTCATTAACTTACCGCAATTGAATCTAACAACCTGATCCGCGGACCTCCCTTCCAACGTCTCAGTCAAAATGCACGCAAAACTTAGCCATCCTGTGAATGCAATCAATCTCATACCCTCTCCGTCCTACAATCCCCTCCATTCCGTACTGCCCGAAAACGCCGTAAGTCCTTCCAAGCATCCAAAGTGGTCTCACCACAACTCTCGCAACCCCATCCACCATTCGCTTGATGCCACAAACTCAAATCAATGGGTAAAACTCTCCAACCAACCCACAAAACACGCATACACTCAACCAAGTGGGAGGAGGGGAGACAATAAACCAAAGCAAGTGTCCTGTCCGTTCTATACACAAAACGCACATGCGACGTGGGCAAAAAAAGAAAACCTGTAGATCCCATTCTTTACACATCATCATTTCCCCATTCATGCTCGTCATAAGACTCTCTCTCTCTCAATCAAGTGAGCCTTCCTCATCATGTGGGATGTGAAGAGGGAGGGGGCTTCATCCCCTTGAGATGGAACTGATCAAACAAACAAACAACAACAACAACAACCAAACGAATACTAGCTGCTGTCTGATATAAAAGACCATGTTCTTGACAGTAGCTTCTAGCCAAGCTGCAGTGGTTCTGGCCTCTCGCAAGTAAAAAGATTGATATGGTAGTCTCCTCGAGCTGCACAGCCCAGAATAGGTTGGTGAGGGTGGAATGCCGTCGCCGATATAGGAGAACTGCGGTTCTGCTGCAGAAAGCTCGAATATGGTTCTACTCGGGAGAGCTCGGCACCAGAAAGGTTGAAGACCTTTACTGCGTGTGCCGATGTGCCACTGCCAAAAGAATGAAATATTAGTTCTACATCCAAGCTTACCCTTACCTTTCAAGCATTGAGAGAGGCGGAGAGGATGGTGAAGGAGAAGGAAATTGTCAAAACTTACACGGCGAATACGGGCAAGTGTTCATGTGTGCTTGCGGTTCGAAGGGTGTCACTTGTCGTTTGGAACGAATGGAGCGCTCTGTCCATTCGGATATCCCATACCTTTACTTTACCATTACGACTGGCGCTCACCAGCTCTCGCTGGCCTCCTCGCTGCATATGAACACTCTTGATCCATTGTCGGTCCGACTCGTCTTTCCATTTGCGAACCATGGAAACCTGCGGCTTGAGTCTAGTATCAAACACTCTCACGGCCCCGTCTCCGAAGCCCGCTACAAACATGTTCCCCGTCATCTGATCCGATGTGAGAGATGTGACACATGAGCCCGATCGAGCAGGAATGTCCATGATGCACGTCTCATAAGCGGCGTACCACACCCGAATAACGCGAACATCGCCTGCAACCAAAACTCTGCCTGTAGCCTGTTGCCAGTCAAACACCATTCCGGAGTTGACGTTGCTGGGCACCATGTGCGTTAGAGCACGCCATGAGGTGGCTAGCTCCGTCTCCCCGTCCGAGTCATAGTTGCGGTACACTCGAATGACGCCGTCTGATGAACCCGTGAGCAGGAAAGCCTTGTCGTCCTCGTTGATAAACTTCATGTCACTGATTTTAGACCCTTCCGGGTTTCCATTGCAAAACTTGTTCAGCCGACCTTGCTTTTTCCAATCCCAGACGTAGACCGTGTTGCCATCATCAGAGACTGCCAAATGGTCTTCAAACTGATGAAAGGTCATCTTAGCGGGCTGGGCGCCGTTGTTAATCATGCCCAACTGGTTATTCCATTTGTGAGTGCCCGCAACGTGTTTGAGGGGCTGTGTTTCTCTCAAAATGTTTTCATTTCGAGCTCTCCTCCATAACCGTTCATTGTATTCAGTACTGCCGGGTTCGTCCGCTTCGCTATTCTTCATCTGCGGCTCCCGGAAATATTCTATTGACCAGTCAAGGAAATTGCTGGGCAAGGGAAGAACCGGGGGTTTTGTCAGATCTCGTTCCTCGTAAGCCCCAGACATAGGTTCTATAGCAACATTGTAGGAAGCTGGCGAGTTGAATTGGTCATTCTGTTCAGGAGGTGCCAGAGCCTGGTCTGGCGCTAGCTTTGAAGATGGTGACTTTGGAGGTCCTTGGCCAGATGGAGTTGTAGGTCTCGATCTGTCCTCACCGCCGATAAAGGACTGGAAGAGGATGCTGGCTGTTCGGCGCAGCAGGCCTGGAGATGGAAGAGGCGGGGCGCTGGGCACACCATTACTCCGCTGGCTAGAGTTCGTAGCATTCCTGCGAACAGCCTTATTGGTCCTTCTCTGAATCTCAGTCATGATGCTCTGAGCCGGTGTACCAATCGTGGAATTAAGCAGCGCATTATGCATGTAATCCACGATGATCGTAGCTTCACGTTGCACTTCGGGGTGGGGGTCAACGCTCAAGATAAGAGCGTGCTTCCAACATGCCATGTAGACAGTGTTGTGAGAGAGGCCATGTGCTGTAGGCTTTATGGTACCATCTTTCTTCCGATTTTCCGGTCTGGCATAATGCAGCCCCATTTTGTGATCCTGTCCGTCATCTTGTGGTGGGTAAACCAGATACTCCTTTTCCTCAAGAAGTTGCTCATAGGCTGCCACCAAGAACTTGCTCTCAAAGCGAACTATGAACCTTGAGAGGAAAACAAGGAACTCTTTGCGAACCATGGGACTGCCGTCTGTACCCATGTCTAGGATTGTCCATGCAATCGACTCTTCGATCCGGGCAACTTCCTCTGTCAAGTCTGGAATTCCTAAAAATGTCGTCATGGCATGAACCATAGCGGCCCGGACCTCGCAGCATGGATCTCGCGTTAGGTAGGCTAACTTGACATACGCATTTTCTCGGATGCCTCGCCACTTGGCTTCAGGAAGGTCCTGCCATAACTGGCTAATACAAAGACATGCCCACTGCCGTAACAAAGGGTTGCCTTCGTTGTGAAGATGGGCCAAACAGTAGGTCATAATGTCGGTCTGGTTGCAGACCATTTGGCCATTCTTGTAGCCCTTGCATAACATCGCCAAAATAAAGGCGCACATGGCCTTGTGTTCATCACAATCAACAACCGGTAGTCCTTCTGACGGCTTGAGGATTTGAGCGAAGTAGCTATATCCACTATCCTTGATAAGATCCTGTTGGCAGGAGATGTCCACGGCAATTAGCCTAGCCCAAATAAACACCATGACCGGCTTCAGCTCTGCGGCTGCGGATTGGAGTAGTTTGAGAACATAAGGGAATATTCCTATGCTCAAGGCTAGCTGAACCGACCAGGGACCTAAATCCAGGAACCGTCCCAGAAGAATAAGCGCGCGCACTCTATGCTGTTGGCTGAGTAGAACTTGAAGGACGACCGGGAGCTGGTCAGGGGGTTTCTGGGCCATTGCATCTCCTCGTGTTAAGTAAACCTCAAAAGCAGTCAACTGCTCGGTAAAAAATGTAGAATTCTGATATTCATAGTCAATACCATCATTCTCCTTCCTCTCCAACATGGGCAATTGTGCCAACGCCATGTCAACTGCCAAATCCCAGGTTTCCCAAAGCGGATGCTGGTGAGTGTCTGGCAGAGCGGGATATGACTGAGGATGACATCCGTAGACGGTCATGACCCTCTGGGCAAGAAGGAAATTCCGGAACAAGGCCGCTACCATGAGGTCCTGGCGGAAAAACTTTCGAAAAAGGTCCCTAGGCAGTGTGGTCCATGCTATACTATCCGTAATGGCAGTGAATATCCAATTAAGCTCTCCGAGTGGTGTCCGTCTCTCCTGCAGCCGTCCAGGCAATTTTTTGGCACGTTCAGGGGTCAGTGCCGTCTTCAGAGGGTTCTGAAGCACAAAAAACCAGAGTGCCATTTCGATAGGAGTAGTGAGACAAGCTGTGAACAAGTCGGCCGGAAGCAAAGGGTTCGTAGGCAAGTTCTCCTTGACTGCACAGGCAGCCAGGTGTATGTACGGTCGGAAGTTCGTCTTTGTGTAATGCGGATCTCTGGCTGCCGCTTCTTCTTCCTCTTCCTCATGCTTCTCGACAAATCGATGATAGTTATTCAGGATGTTGCCGGCTTCTGAGCAATCCCAGACGAAGATGGTCGGAGCTTGAAGCCAGTGTTGTAAATCATACAGAGAGACGGGGATATACTGGGTATAAGTCTTATTAAACACCCATATCTCGCCCGATGCCGTAGGTTTTGGTACACCATGACCATTGTAATGTAATAATACTCTTTCGTCTTTTGCATTCCGGCGCAGTGAGATGCAAAATTTCTTGGTTTCCTCCACCGACGGGTCTAGGTACTGCTTATAACGGGCCCTGATCGCGAGGGTTTCGTACTGTGCCTGAAGAGCTTTACCAATATTCTCGAGCGCCTTTTGAATCGGTGGGACAGACGGGTCTGTCCATGCCTCAAGCTTGGCGCCGGGGTTTGTCTTTAGTTGGTCGGGAGGCTCAACGCCGATATTTAAGCAAACTGCCAATGCGGCTGATACCGTCTTCAACCTGTCCCGTTGCCGCCAGTCCTGTAACTCGTATTGCAAAGCCTTGGGCTTGCCTGTGGTTTCGTGCCGCTTATCTGTGAAGTACATATACCAATTCTATAAATAATGAGAAAATCAGCAACACGGTTTCAACTTGGGTTTCATTACATGAGACATCTCTCAAATCCTATAACTTGTTTCCACTGCTTCCTATGGGAAATTGCAGTGTCCACGTGTAGATATTTGAATTGCATGCCGATGGCTCGTTCAGTGTCAAGTATAATAAGCATCAAACTCGGTAGTCACATCTCCTGCAACCCACCAGCCAAAGGCGCTGGGATAACGGCAAATAGTTACACCGCGAGCAAAAGGAAGGCAGAAGCAGTGATCAGGGTAAGTAGAGAAAAGGCCTAACTCACATTGGCGAGCTGTGAAATAATATGTTCGGATTGATAATGATCCTCAAAGCCATGACGAGCTCCCCACTCTTGACGAATCTCGTCGTCCTCCGAATCCGTGTCTGATGTCTGACGGGGCGCATAGTCGCTCTTGGAACGCTGGAGTGAGGGTTTAACGGGTCTCCTTGGCCGCTCCTCGTCGATACCATGGTCGTCTCTAATCCCCGTCGCGACAAATCCATTCTTGCGGCCCGGGGCGCTGGATGGCCGCTTGTCGCTGGCACCATTGGAGTTGGAGTCGCGGTCAGGACTGCTGCCTAGCTGAGCTCTAAATCTCGATACTTCGCCGCCGTTTGTGGTGGCAGCAGATGTGAGGGAGCCATTCGCGTCAGATCGCAGCGTCATGTCGGCTGCATTTCCAAGGGTCGCTGCTCGCAACTCGTCTAGCCGCGCGTGCGACGACGCTCTGAGAGGCGGCGTCTGCGGCAGCAGATGGCCAGAGCGTGTCGACGACGATTTAGAGGAGCTTTCAGTAGGCTGTTGATGCTGCATGGATTGATGGTGCAAGGGTGGAGGTTGCTGTGTCGGTGCCGTCGAGATGGCGGTCATGTTGTTCTTGGAGTCGGTCCAGCGTTGGTCTCGAAGTCGGTCTCGAAATCGGTCTCGAGGTCGGTCTTGGGTGGAGCACTAGGCCGTCATGTCGAAACGCCCATAATGCACTGCACAATGCTAATGTAGGTATGGATGTAAATTTAGTGCTCCGTACAGGGGTCGTAAACAACTGCCATCCGCCAGAAAGAGGGCACCGGCGAGTGAGTTGACGGATTGGCACGGTGTTGTCTCTGGATTGAGGAGCGCTGGGGTGCAACACTGGAGGCAATGTTGAATGAAATGCCGGTCACAATTAGAGTTTGGATCACGAGTGGCGGCTGACCACGCTGGATGAGTCTTCTGGCAGCAGCAACGTGAGTGAGTGTAATAGTTGGGAACTCGAGGCGTGACGGAGAGCAGAGCCACTGGGGCAGCAGGCAAAGCAGGCAGTGTGCAGCGCAGAGCCGCCTGTAAGCTTTCCCATGTCATCTCCAGCTAGACACCGAAACAAACCATTGAAGCGAGCCACAAGGTGTCGGGTGCTCCGTACTAGCCTACGGGGGCCGCTAACCACACCTGGCAACACCGGATTTTAGGACCAATGGCCCAATTACCAGGCTTGCCACCATCAACAGCTCTCGCATGTGATGGATGTTTGCCTCTGAGAACACCAACCGTGTTGTACAACCTGAAGGTAATCGAATCTTTGACCACTTCTTCGACTTGGATATCGTCATTGATTGGCCGCCTAGAAACTCGTCACATCCGCGGTTTTCCAGTCCGATTATTTGATAGGTATATAGCAACAGCGTACATTATGATTTCAGCTCATCAGACAAACAAAACGACTGGCTAAAATTGCACTGTATTATGTACGGCAACGTGCAATACCTAACCTACCCATGCCAGCTTACCAGAAATGCAGCACAAGCCAACATGTAAATATCTGCTCCGCGTTTCCCAAACGAGTCCAAAAAGATCAAAGCAAAGAAATGGAAACGCTGTCAGCCAACAAACTGGGCAAGGGCTAATCTGATACTGACAAGCACGTCTTGCGCCCTCTGGATTGACATTCTGGTCTGTAAATGCTGCTGCAATTTATCCTACCACAGGGTAGGTGCTGTATGTAACCATATGTCACTGTGCCTTCATTTGACGCCTCGCCCAGCGAGGAGGTGGTAAAGCTGCAGATGTGCTCGCTATGTTGTGTCACGTCCAACGCTATTTGCTCTTCACCGAAACACAAACACCCATAAGCGCATGTAGCTCGATGTTTCTTCCCAACAAGCCGAGATCTTTAGCTCCCGAGCCACTGCAGACTCCAAATTGCCCAACTCAATGTGCTTGGACTCGACGTGCTTTCCCACCACGGTGATCATCCACCGCGTGTTCCATCTATATTGGTGCCAAGATCTACATCCCGAGTGCTCGTCGACACAAGCACACGGGTGGCTTCGAAGGGAGCACTTGGGAATACCCGCAGACACCGAGCGACGCCGCAACGCCATGTCCTGCTAGCTAGCTGTCTGTGGTGATAAAGATCAGATTCGTTATTACCTTGTACGCATGGTAGGACACGATTGTTAGCCCGGTTCCATATCGGACAACGTCGGATTGAGCTTGGTGGTACCTGGCAGTGTGCTCGTCACAACTTCTTCAACCAGGTATTCTGAGGATTACTTATCTGATACCTCTAGAGTAGCATTTAAAATTCCTTTTCGTCCAAGCAAGCTGATCAACTGTAGTATAATACACCACCTAATTAATTACCTGTGTTACCACCCACATTCTCTGTACCGTGCCTGGGTAGCGGTACAAGCAGCAAACGAGGACCACGGTCTGTGCGTCAACGGATGGGACAACATTCACCACATACCTCAGGTTGCGGCGGTGCCCATGATTCATGAGCCAACAGCCTCCAGCTACCTTCCTACATGAAGTACCAAGCTGCTTAATTGAGGTGGTTGGCTGAGGCGAAAGGTGCACAGTGACGGTTGCAGCCATGATACCTCAATCTTCAGAAGTCATGGCTCCCGCTTGCTCGCTCACATGGAAACAAAAAGAGAGAGGCGCAGGAGAACATTTCGCACTGTCGGCGCGCGGGTTTGCTCATCGTCCCATCCTAGCCTGCTTACCTTGCCCTCCATCTGACATGGAGGCGAAAGGAAAAGGAATGCCAAAGCTGCAGTGCGGAGTAAAGATACCATCGACAGGTAATATCGTACAGAACCTGTAGGTATCTGTCGCTGGGTGGGAGCGCAATCCCCCTCTTCAATGTGCATGTATGCGCATAATAGCGTCGTCAACAATCAAAACCTGGGAAGAAGGCACACCGAAGTGCAAATAGAAGCCTTCATTTAGAGACAAGCGCTGCCGACGGTTTATCGAAATTATGACGGACGTCGTCGTCGAGCTGTTCCTTGCATCCGAGGAACAAGGACCAAAGACGGCTGGCATGGGGGCTGGTTTGGCTGGCTAGCGGGTAAGAATTGGCTTAGTTGGGAGGCACCTTACAGGCACAGTACACAAATAGTAGGTAGCTTACAACCTGGACAGGGAAAGGCTCAGGTTCCAGCCAGCATCCCGATTTTTCTGCAAATGCCCCTCCAGCCCCTTGATTTCTGATAGTCTCCACATTGGTGTTGCCGCCCACAGCGCAGCTGGTACCTCAGAAAGACCTAGACAGTGCGGCAAAATCCGTGCAGAAACATGCATTCTGCATGCTCTGCCTCTTGTATTTCGCAAGTCTCTTCTGTTAGGCCCCCCCACAAAGCCATGCTGCAACACGGCTCTGGGTTGGTGCGCAACGCTGAGCCTGCAACCCCTAAAACCATCTGGGCTGGTGGAAACGCAGGCTCTTATTGGCCGGCTGGTCACCCCCGGCACTTACAGGGCGCTGCAACAGGGCACTGCGACAGGAGGCCCCGAAACGAGGCCCAGCAGCTAGTAGAAAGAGTCGCTGCACAATTGTCTTTGTCCTCCCCATCCATCTCATCTGTCCGTCCATCGCCATTCCAGCCCTCACTGTGCCCTTTCTTTTCCCTTCTCACGCCCGTTCTGGTAGCAGCGCGCCGGCAACAGTTTCAAACAACGCTGAGCTATCGCTGAGTCGAAAGGACGCCGTTGAGCATCGCGATTCCCCCTTGAGGCAGCTTCGTCACTGCGCCAGATTCAGCGCCAGACGAGGACAACGAGCCCCCCGTCATATCGCAATCCACTCGCCCTCTCCTGCCTGCCACACACGCTTTGGTACCTGCTCTGGCACTCCCACCCCCCCGAAAAGGACCACCTGGATATTCCGGCGACGACTTCCCTGGCGCCTCCACAGATGCTCGCCCAGCCATCTCCGACCGCGACTATCTCTAACCCCCGACTCCATCTCTGACCTGGCTTTCTGGAATTGCCAAGCCGTTTGTGACTTTGCGCGCGCAAGCGTCGCTTGCTCTAATCTCATCCCCATCATACACTGTCGCCTCTCGATCTGGGCAATCTGGCACCAAACCTGCGACATCTCTCAACGACGACCGCATCGCTAGGTCGGGTCATCGAGCACTACGCCGACAACCATCCGCTGGCGAGCGGTTCGTGATCGATCATGGCTTTCCTTTTCAAGTCGAAAAAGAGCCAGGACCGCGCATTGGCGAGTCGCGATGGCAATGCAGGCTCTCAGGGCTCTATCCAGAGCGCCAGCTCTCGCATGGTGGCTCGAGAGGAAAAGAATTCGCCTCCACAGCGTGCTACACCAACAGGAAGCATGAACTCGGGCGACCACGAGATTGGCCCCAGCAGCCCCGATCAGACACACAGCCGTCGAGGCGGAAGCGTCGACAACCCCTCCCAGCCAAGTGACTTACCAGTAAGTAACGTAACGCCCAACGTTCTTTTGCTCGGAGCAGCTCCATCTTTTTGAGGTGAACAGCACATCTGACAGGAAGAATTGCAGCTTCGCAACGGCCCCCAAGTGACGAATCCCAATGCCTCCTTGTATCCGTGGTCGCAACGACGCCTAACATACACATCATCACATCCGAGCCCATTCCCTCGATATGGCGCTGCCGTCAATTCTAGTTCTTCTAAAGAAGGCGATGTGTACATGATGGGTGGCTTAATAAACAGTTCGACAGTCAAGGGGGATCTTTGGATGATCGAAGCTGGGGGCAACATGGCTTGCTACCCACTGGCCACAACAGCAGAAGGTCCGGGACCACGAGTTGGTCATGCCAGCTTGCTGGTTGGGAATGCCTTCATTGTTTATGGCGGAGACACAAAAATTGATGACAGTGATGTTTTGGACGAGACTTTATATCTGCTCAATACTTGTGAGTCCTCTGGGCAACCCAATTGTCTACCATGTATATGGATACTGACTTTTCCGCCCTTAAGCAACTCGGCATTGGTCGCGTGCTCTACCGGCTGGCCCCCGTCCCTCTGGAAGGTACGGCCATTCGCTCAATATCTTGGGATCCAAGATTTATATATTTGGTGGTCAAGTCGAGGGCTTTTTCATGAATGACCTGGCCGCCTTTGATCTCAACCAACTTCAGATGCCCAACAATCGATGGGAGATGCTTATCAAGGCGGAGGCATCACCCAAAATCCCAGCCGCCCGAACTAATCATACCGTCATTACTTATAATGACAAGATGTACTTGTAAGTGTTTTCACTGTCTGGACTAGAGTTGAGCTTTTCTAACACAGGCTGGCAGATTTGGTGGCACCAATGGCTTCCAGTGGTTTAATGATGTCTGGTGCTATGACCCCTCCATCAACAAGTGGTCGCAACTGGACTGCATTGGATACATACCAGCCCCCCGAGAGGGCCACGCCGCTGGCATTGTAGACGATGTAATGTACGTCTTTGGCGGTCGGACCGAAGAGGGAACGGACTTGGGCGACCTCGCTGCATTCAGGATCTCTTCTAAGAGATGGTATACTTTTCAAAATATGGGACCATCTCCCTCACCTCGATCGGGCCACAGCATGACGACAGTTGGCAAATCAATCGTGGTCCTTGGTGGGGAACCTAGCTCCGCCTCAACCACTATCAACGATTTAGGTATCCTCTACGTGCTTGATACGACTAAGATTCGGTATCCCAACGATGCTCAGCAGGCGGCTGCTCAGAGAGGTCCACAAACAGCTAGAAGGCCGAGTACAACTGAAGGTAGCAATGCTAGCCGGCAGCTTCCTTCTCGCGAGGGTTCCAATGGACCATCGGACTCGCGGAAGCTAATCGGAGTTCCATCAAGCGTTGGCAACCTTACAAACGGACACAGACGATCTCCCAATGGCTCGGATGTCACCAATATGGCGAGCAATGTGGTGCCGGGGTCACCTCCTGGTGCACCTCTAGGGGCTGCAGCTTCTAAACTCCCAAGGGCTGCTCCACCAGCATCTAGCCCTATCGGACCCCCTCCGCAGGGTCCGACACCATCAAAGCCTGTGGTAGATACAGCTAGCATGGGACGTATCCGTGGCGCATCAACAGATCGTGTCGTGGACTCTGCATCACCCCAACATGTGGCCGTCCAGTCGCCTGTTGCTCGCGAGGTGATCCATGAGATAGAGACAGCACCTGCTGCTGTCCCATCAACTATTCCTACTGTTAACGGCCGAAAAACACCTACACAATTGGCAAGATCTGCCTCTAAGCAGGACCAGATGGGCGGGGATGTAGCTAAAAGCAAGATACGAACGGGAAATACCCAAGGTTCTGTTGACAGCGCAACAGAGCCTGCACTCAAAACCGTCATGGTTCGACCGTCTTCTCCGCCACCTCCTACCCGCCAACCTAGCAATCCGCTTTCTAGGCGATCATCTGGTCGCAATTCCCAAACTGTCGCACTTCTTAAAGAGTTGGATTCTGCACGAAACCGAAATGCGTGGTACGCATCGGAATTGGAATTGGCTCGGAAATCAGGTTATGTCCCAAACACCAACCTTGTTCCTGCCCTTGATAGTAAATCTGTCGAGACCTTTGATGACGAAGACCGTCCTTTGATCGAAGCTTTGTTGGCCATGCGCACCGAATTAGCGAACGTACAAAGCGCTGTTGACAAGCAAGCAGTAGTTGCGTCTAGGCAGATAGCAGAAGCCGATAAACAGCGTGACGCCGCTATACAGGAAGCAGTTTATGCCAAGGCTAAATTAGCTGCACATATGGGGGGAAGCGCTTCAAGCACCCCGCAGCTTGGAAGTGAGCGAGACGAGCCCGAGTCAAGGTCAAATGAGATGGGCAAAAAGCTTGCCAGTGCATTGCATGTTCAGAAAAATCTTCATACCCAACTGGAATTGATGAGGTCCGAACTGGAGGCTGAAAAGAGGGCGCGGGCGCTAGCAGATGATACGACCAAAGCAGCCCAGAAACGTATGGCCGATCTTGAAGTATATAGACAGAACACATCAACAGACGTCGAACGCTTAAAAGCCGAGCTTCACCTCGTGCAACGCGAGGCTCGCGAACAGTCTGTTGCTAGTGCAGCCGCAGTTGCATCCTTGGAACTAATCATTGTCGAACGAGACGACTTAAGCTCCAAGTATCAAGAAGCTTTGGGCGATTCGAAAGACCGCAATGAAAGTTTTGATTCACTCCGAACTGCAATCGCGGCGTCCGAGGATGCCAGGACGCACATCGAAATCAAGCTTGAGGAGGAGAGAGCACAGCGGGAGAAAGCGGAGTCCACCTTGAGTAAACTCAAAGTTGAACACGAAGCCCGCACTGCCGAGTTGGTTGCCGTCACTCAAAGATTACGAGATGCAGAAGAACTTGCCGAGAAGCATGCCAATGAGGCACGAACACATCGACAAGCTGTCATCTCTGGCCTTGACAAGATGGCTGCCAAAGAAGTGCCTAAAGCTAACAAGGCAGATGCTGATCGCATCCTTGTGCTTCAAAGTCAAGTCACAGCTGCTAATGCGCTTGTAAAGAAATACCAGCAGGAGGCAGATACCGCAGCTGACAAATTGAGAAGCGCAGAAGAGCGTATCGCTGGATTGGAGCAATATCAGGAGCAGTCGAGTCGGGAAGGTGTTACTATTAGAAGACAGCTCCAATCCGCCCTCAGAGATGCCCAAGGCCATCAGGCTGCAAAGGCGGATCTGCTGAATCGGTTGGCGGCTCAGCAACTCGAAACCAACGCGATGAATGTGCAGCACAACGCCCTCAAAGATATTCTCGGTGAACGTAACATAAGCCCAACTAGCGCGGTCAGAGCCCGTGGCCTCAATAGTTCCCGTACAAATTCGCCTGAGCAGTTCCGCGTGCGAGAGTTGGAGGCACAGCTCGCAAGCGCCACTACCGCGCACGAGGAGACCAAGATGATCTTTGCAAGCCAAACGCAAGATTCCGAAACGGCGTATCGTGAGAAACTCTCACAACTCGAGAGCGATTATCAGTCGGCTGTGCATTACGTCAAGGGAACCGAGAAGATGCTTAAACAGATGAAGGAACAGTTATCGCGTTACAAGACTGATAATGGACGTCTGAAGAATGAACTCATTGATCTTGAGGATCAGCTTCAAGCGGAGAGTCAAAAGTCTGGCTCCTCGCCTTCATGGGAGGCTGAACGTGGTGCCCTTCAAGACAGAATCTCGAGCTTGGAAGGTGAACTTCGGGCCTCAGCATCTCAACTTGAAAGACACCTTGAGAGCCTGAAGCTTGACTTGGCTGATGCCAAGCGACAGCGGAGTGAAGCATTGAAGGGTAGCGAAGAAACCACGCGAAGCTTGGGCGCTTTACGAAAGGATTATGACCACCTACACTCTGAGAATTTGCTTCTTGAGCAACGTGCAACTGATGCCGAGCAAAAGGTCTCCCTTTTGCTGGACCAAGTTGAACATTCCGTTGACAACTATCGACGTCGTAGCCGTCAAGTCCCTAGCATGGGCTCTGAGGGCACAATAGGTGGTACCAACGGTCTTGGTCTAAGTCACAGTCGCCAAGAAAGCTCGGAGAACGAGAGTGAGTTTGATGCGAACGGCCTTGATGCTAGGAACAGCGCAGCATTGGACAACCTCGCCAGCGAGCTGGAGACTTTGCGAAGCCATTGGGAGACTACAAACAAGAATTATCGACTGAGCACTAATTTTGATTTCGAACCAACAACCATGTCCAAGAAAGATGATGACGATACAGTCACAGCCGGTATGGGACTGAGCGAAAGTTTGGCGGATTGGAGAAAAAAGCTCGACACGGAAGAAAACCACACCATTGCAGATAAAACGAAATAAGGTTCCATCTACCCCAGCCAATTCAGGATATCGCTACGTATTCATGACGCTATATACCCGCCGCCTTGTTTTATCACATTTGGACGACACCGCTGGTGTTTTCAATGTCTGTCTGTTTGTTGTATATTTCTATCTATACATTAAAAAAAACACAGCAAATGGAGTTTGGGGGCTTTGCTCATTGTTTTCTATGAGCATGACTGTATACGACATGTCATTGCAATGTCACCTTTTGCTTTTGTTTGGATTTTCCCTAATGTCGACTATTTCTTATCCTCTCCCACCCCCTCGTGATTACTGGTCGAGCACGCATCAGTCATGCATGCATACGATACATACAAAAAGCCTGCCTGGATTTGCAGTTTCCCGAAAGAAACGGAGAGGGGCATGCATTCATTGTTTTGTGACTACGGAAAAATAAGGTTACGGATTTCTTACTTCTTTTTGCCCCTTCTTAACCTCATGTTTTCCCATTGATGGGAGATGTGGATGGGCATGTACGATAAATCCCAAGAGGATGAATCTGTTTGGGAGATGGGCGGGCAGGCGCGTGAAAGCTGGCGGCTTATCTCGTGTTTTGTCTCTGCCTTGTTGTTGTTGTTGTTGCTGTTTGGTGTTGGGATTTTCTTTTCCTTTTTCTCCTTTTTTGGCCTGATGACTACTTTTGACGGCTAGGGCCCCGGCAAAAAATAACCTCTTGTGTTTTGCGGGCATTCTCTTCCATATGAAAGCATGCTGTGGCCTGGTCTTGCCAATGATGAGAGATGAACTGCTCTATTTATGTATCAATGTGTTCTCTTGAAATGAAAAAAGTTGAGGTTTTAATCTATTCTCATCTGCCACTGTGATAAATCTGTCTACATGCGACTGGAAACGAATAACTTGGCTTAAAAGCCTTTTGCAAGAATATGGCGAGTTTGTAACTCGGTTGATTCGGTGCTCTATATTGCTTTGACAATCATTGGGTTGCTTGTCATTGTCACTAAACCCACCCCCATTGAACGCCGTTTTTTTGTGTATACATACGAACCCACGAATCAGAGATCTCATACGCCCATGCCCCATTAACCATTTCCTCTTCCCCTTCTTTTCTACTCAAAACCTCATTAGGGCTTGACCTCGGATTCCCTACGCCGTAGCCGCCAAAGCATTCTTGTGTAGGCGCAGACAACGCGCAAAGTCCACTTTCAAGCCGTCCTTGGGCATGAACTCGCCGCTGGCGATACAGAGAACGCGCATCCGAGGGTCATATCGCAGGCCCGTAAGCAGTTTAGGCGTAATGAGAAAGTACTGGCTTGTGTGTTCGCGGCAGGCGATTTCAACCATGCGTTCGTGGACCATGCGCTCGTTGCGCGGGTCCATACCCTGGTTGATCTCATCGACGACACGGAAAGGCGACTGGGCCATGGATTGGAGCGCCATGAGGTAGAAGATGGTGGAAACGGCGCGTTCGCCGCCGGATTGGCGATGAGCGTTGAGCTGCTGTAGCGTTTCATTTTCACTATATGGAAGCATGTTAGTTAGCCTTTGTTTCCTAATATAGGTCGATAATAGGAAGGTGGTGAGGGGAAGTGTGAGATAAGAAACGGTTGGAAAAGGGGTTTAACTGGAGCCAACATACCGAAATTTGACCATGACATCCAAGGCCCACAGATCAAAGTCCTCGTCCTTATGAATGCGTACTTCGCCAGCGCAGCTGATCTGCTCAAAGTTGTATGCAAACGCATCGCTGATTTTAGACACAAGCTGTTCCAACTGAGGCTCCCACTTGCCCATCAAGTCGTCAATCTCATGGTTCAAGCGCTCCATCTTGTTGCTGGCAGACTCCGTCTTCTTCGTTAGTCTGGCAATTTCTACCGCTCGTTTTTCAAACTCGCGGATCACGTTAGGATTGGCGGCATGAATGAGTTCCAGATTGGCCTCCTCAGCCGACATATCAGCCGCTAGCTCATCTGGGGTTTTCCCTTCAGCCAGCTGGCCGTATGTGTCCTTTCTGGATGGATCATGAGCAATCATCTCTCGAATCTCATCGGATATTTTCCTTCCTAGCTCCCTAGTTCGTAATGCCTCCTCGGTTGCCAGCCTCAAGTTTTCCTTCTCTTCTTCGAGTTTCGCCATGAGTGATGAGTTGCGCTCTTTTAACCCTTCAATGTCCGATTTTGCTTCAGCGCGTCGTATTTTGGCTTCTAAAACGCCATGATGTGCTTTTCGAATTGCCTCGATTGCGTCTTCCAGGCGGAGGACATGCTTGGCCCGCATCACAACTGCGGCATCCCACTCGAACTGCAAGTCGATTATGTTATCTCGAGCCTGACGCATTGCTTTCTCATTGGCTTCTTTGAGACGTTCCTCGGATTCTAATTTGGTCAGCAAAGAGTGCTTGTCTACTGTTGGTTTTGTCAACGGGGGGCGGAACTTACCAATTTTTGCTGGCAGAGATTGCCATTTCTGGTATTCCCTCTGTAACGCATTCTTCTCACTTTTTAGATCACTCTATGCTGGTGTTAGCGTTTGTTTCGATGCGATTACATAACTATACTCACAATCTGCTTGCGCACGTCTTCTTTTCGATCTTCGTAGTCGCTCCGTTTTCTCTCCAATTCGTTCCTCTCATCTTTCAGCATTTGCCACTCGACTTTTACTTCGGCCAATCGGCGATTTAGATCTGCTTTTTCGTGGTTGTCAATCGGCTGTGATGTCCAGAATCTACCCGGTGAGATATGTTTCGTGACGGTAGTCATTGCTTTTGGCCCATATTCTCTGCGGCGGCGAACCATGTACTGTTGTCTGCCTGCTGCCCAGTTTGATACTGTCCCACTGCTAACAAGCTTCTCATACTCAGCATCGGTATGATCTCTTAACGAGATACCGGCTTGATGTAATCTCTTCTCAGCGCAGAGCATAGCCAGGACAGGAGCAGGCCCATCCAGGTAATCTGCAGCATAGCCATCCAATCCTAGAGCTGCAGTCTCGGCAGCACCGAGAGGGGCTCGAAAATCCCCTACTGTCATGGAGCACGTCCGGATCACAACCGACAAACTCAATACCCGATAGAGCTGGTTGGATAATCTTTTGTAATCGTTTTTTGTCTGTGCCGTGAAGCACATATAATCGTCCGTTTGAAGAAGGGATTGTACCTGATCAGAGTAGCGTTCGTCCTTGATTGAGCAACATATCATTGGCGGGCCAAAGACCTCCTTCTCGAACTCATTTTGATTTTCTTGAACCCACTCCCAGCCGGCCGCGACTTCTGGAAAGGCCTTTTTCATATGACTCAATTGCTGGCCTTCGCGGGTGTCGAGAGCAACTAGGTCTTCATTGAATCTTCTCATTTCATGCACTTTGATTTTGCCTTTGTCATGCACAGCTTTCAGGTCCGCCTCAAAATCTCTCCGCTCCAACTCCATTTCTCGTAGCTTATGTTCTTCGGCACGCTGGAAGAGAGTTATTAGAACACAAGTCAATGATATAAAGGTGAATGCTTACAATTTTTTGATTCCATTCGGTGGCATTGAAGTCTGAAGGTTGGCTTCTCATGTCCGCTTGCAAGGAGGTAATCTTTGACCTTGACGCTGCAACTTCTTTCTTCTTCTCATCGAAACCCTTGCGCTCTGCACCTATCTTGTTCTCCAACCCCTGGATATCCTCAGCAGCCTTGCTGATGCCCCTGGTCACGTTTTGCCCAGCTCTTATGGCGTCTTGGTATGATGCTACCTTGCTAGGAATGACTGATTCTATCTTGTCTGCGTAAATCTGTTTCCTATTCACTGCCTCCAAAGAGGGACCACTCTCTTCCTGAAGGCGTCTCAGTGATCTTTCCGCAAGCTTTTTGCGCTCCTTAGCCTCAGAATTGTTTCGTCGTGCTTGCTCGTACTTGGACATCACTAAGGCGCCTCGAAGGTTCTTGACTCGTTCTTGAATTTGCTCGCGTTCGCGGAGTCTATCCACGTCGGCTTGTAATCCTTGCTGCCGATTTTGTAATCTCTGGAGAGTCTCTTCATCTCCACGCGAAGTCTCAGCCAGCTCTCTTCTGTCTTTGTGCTTCTCTTGGAGCTGAATGTGCCATTCCTGCATCTCCTCTGGTGCGGCAGCACGGAGCGTTTCGTGCAACAAGTCCACAGGGGTAGAGGCAGCAAATTCTACGACCCTGTCCTGGGGAAGAAATTGGCAAAGATTGTCTACCTGGATCCTGAGCTGTCGCATTAATGCCTGAATTTTCTTGTGTGTTGTTTCTTTGCCGTTGAGCCACCATTTCTGCTTGTTCTGCTCTCGAAGGATCTGGACTCGTATGACGTTGTTAGCGCGATCCCGAGATTGTTTCTGAAGCTCGATTTCAATAGTCGCCGTATCTTTGCCGTGCTTGACAAACTCTTTCACTGATCCCGCACGGCCAAGATGTTTTGG
This sequence comes from Zelopaecilomyces penicillatus, assembly GCA_005765155.1. Lineage (NCBI taxonomy): Eukaryota > Fungi > Ascomycota > Sordariomycetes > Hypocreales > Pseudodiploosporaceae > Zelopaecilomyces > Zelopaecilomyces penicillatus. The sequence goes on from VCCP01000002.1 coordinate 5,795,040, forward strand.
ACTGTATCCCAACCCCAGACAGATGGCACAGACTAGCGAGCTTTTGCCAGTGCCATTTGGGCCAATGACCATGTTCAGATTTGGGCCGGGAAAGAAGTCGGCTTTTTCATAAGTGACAAAGTTTCGAACGCTGACACGGACGATGGCGCCAGGCTGGAATTCCTCCTGTTCAAGCGCGAGGGCGTTCCCGTTGGAAGATTCTGCATTATTTGGAGACCTGCGACTAGGCCCACCACTCGACTCGTCCACATCGCTGCTCGGCTCGGATCCCGATTCCGATTCCGATTTTGGTTCGACTCCTAGCCGTGGTCGTTTAGAGGGAACGGGCGTGGGGGAAAGGGAGCTGGAAGAGCTCGACTCATTGCCATCCTGCTCTTCCGTTTCTGACCGACGGCGGCGGCGGGAGGACCCCGAATTCATGGCGACTTGACAGCCGTCGCGGCCTGATCTTCATGGAGCGGTAAAACAGCACGACTAGATCCTTTGTTGGAGGTCGAAAATAGAGCGTTGATGCATTTGGGTAGAGGATCAAATGGCGAGGTGCAGACGCGTGAACTAACGCGTCTGCTCTTCCCCCACCAATGCAAGTACCTACTGTCCTCCAAAATTTAAAGTGTTAGGCAGAAGACCATGGACAATGAATGATAATGGCTGACTAACATGGCTTGGTTAGCAGATAGTCAACAGCAAACAAAAGCTTACACACACTCGAATTACGTAGAAGAGTCAACAGGACTAATGAATGCCTGGATTTCTGCGGAAAATATGTTCGACGTAAAAACACAGATGCTAACTACCTAGGTAAGTAAGATGATGAAGGATGTGACTTGCAGGATGCTCTCGCTTCAATGTGACAAACCCCGGTATTCATCTTGTAAGTCCAGCAATTTGGATATCAACCCAAACCGCGGCGATATGTACACGGTCAAGAATGTAATATACTTTGTTTGCACGTAACTTGGTAGGTTTGTGCGTTTACATGATGCTTCGAATCAGTCGTTTTGTGTGGAAAGAAACGGCAAAAAAGCAAATGCGTAATCTGGGAATCGAACCCAGGGCTCCCCGACGTTGCTCGGATGGCAACGGAGAATTTTACCACTAAACCAATTACGCTGGCTAGAATTTGATATCGTTTGCAGTTCATATTTTAATCTATGTATTATACAGCATTTGCTTAAGGATTCTGTTTTCGAGACTACTTGGTTGTGTCCTTTCATGAACCTTGTCAAAATCCTCCACGATCTTCTGCACTCAACTTCCAATTTGGGCACTGCACATGTCGCTGGTACAATTAAGAGAGGCATTTATATGAAGGCGGCCCTCGGACGAACCGATTTTATTTGGGTTCTAGCACGAATTGGCTGGAATAGGAGCGTCAGCAGTCCACCATTTCGGCAAAACCTTGCTATCCATGGTGGCCCCCTGTTGCTCTGAATATTGTGCCGTGGATATCTGCATCAGACCTGTGAAATGAGTCTAGGTAGGAGTAGGGAGTTTTTTGCTAGAACATGTTGCTCAGACGGGTTATACCAGCTGTCTCATACGGCAAGGAGTTGTGGACGTCTCAGCTTAGTCGAAACGCACGACTTTATGACCAATCCGACGCCGATGTTGACTATTGATCTCTCCCTTGAAATACAATCAGACGAAAGCTGCAGCGCTGCCACATGGCTTCCTGGTTCGGATTGGATGTCTTGAAGATCATGTGGTTCACCCACGCAAGCCCCTGATTATGATATGTGCGTCTATGAGTCTACTCTGTATTCTCTGTGTTGACAATTGAACTCAAAACCAGTCACTTTGGATCTGACAGCGCTTGCAGGAGACAGACTGGCACACTTGGCAGTTAGTCTTGGCTGCTCAACCTGCTCCTGCAGCCATAATTTGCTTCAAGGTGCCTATATGCTTGTTACTAGGGGCATTAGTAGAGATAGTTTACCTGTGATTTAGCTGTATACCTCCTGTTCCAGCTGCCTCCCTTGCTGGAGGCCGGCCGATCAGGCGATCAGTCAGTCTGGCTGCCAGCTGCTCACAATTGATGCCAACTTCGAGGCCGGAACAAACATTGCATGACCTGCTCCCGCTCGCTTTCCCAGTTTTCCATCTCAACGTGACGCGTTTGTCTTTCATCTGGCTCGTCGCGTCTCTTCAATCTTCCAACAACCCTGCCGCCGTTCATCATCACGTCGGCGTTGAGCTATCATCCTGCAGCACATACACTCACTTCACCGTATCGACGAGACTTCTGTTGTTCTTGCCTCAATTTAATCCTTCACGCTCTGTCTGCTTCTCAACTGCATTGCCCTCTTTTCTTGCAAATTGCTTTCCAGTATTATGCGCTAACTTCACTATCCCAACGCACACATCATGGCGGAGACACTGAGATGCAACGCTCGGCCGCCGCTTGCTGAAGCTCCTCATCGCCTCAATTCTGCTCGCCCAATCTTGGACCATCAGTACCAGAAGCCACGACATAGCCAGTCGAACGTAACAAAGGGACGTGTTAATGAAGTCCAAAAACTTCAGTCAAAATCCCAATCTACCCCAGGAGCAGTTTGCACCCCGCCTTCGGAGACCCCATCCCCGTCTATTCAGAGAACGCCCCAGCTCGATGACGCCGATAGTTCTCGGCGCCATTCTCAGGCTTCGTATGCCTCTACCTCAAGCAGCCGAAGCAAGAAGAATTACAAAACCCATATTGGTCCATGGCAGCTGGGTAGAACACTTGGCAAAGGTTCTTCGGCTCGTGTACGCCTATGTCGTCACAGTGTAACTAATCAGCTGGCTGCTGTCAAGATTGTCAACCGACGGATGGCATACTTGGTTCAAGACAGCAGTCTGGCGGCTCTCAGCAAGTGGGATTCAAGTCTTCCGGAACAGATAAATGGTGAAATGCGTGTACCAATGGCCATTGAGCGCGAGGTGGCAATCCTCAAGCTTATAGAGCATCCCAATATCATGAAGCTATATGACATTTGGGAAAATCGTTCTGAAATGTCGGTGTCCGATTCACTCCAAAATGAAAAACGATGGCCATGACATTCATGCTGATAATGCTTATAGTTACTTGATTCTCGAATATATTGATCAAGGCGACCTCTTCACCTTCATCAACAATAAAGGGCGACTGTCCGAAGAAGTGGCAATCTACTTTTTTCGGCAAATCATCAGCGCTATTGCCTATTGCCACTCATTCAACGTCTGTCATCGCGATTTGAAACCTGAAAACATTCTGATCACTGCGGACCTTCAAATCAAGATCGCAGACTTTGGCATGGCAGCCCTTCACCAAACAGCTACTCATCAGCTTGCAACAGCTTGCGGCAGCCCTCACTATGCGGCTCCTGAACTCCTCAAGAACCAACAGTACCGCGGAGATAGAGCAGATATTTGGAGCTTGGGAGTCATTTTATATGCTATGCTGTCGGCAACCTTACCATTCGACGATCCAGATCTGCGCGTTATGATGAGCAAAACCAAAAAGGGGCAATATGAGATGCCGAGTGGCCTGAGCCCTGAGGCTGAAGATCTCATTCGCCGAATGCTCCAAATCAACCCCGACAGGCGGATCACATTGAAGGAGATATTACGCCATCCTCTCGTCCAAAAGTACGGTTATCTTGACAAATTCGGTATCAACAATAGTCAACTACCTGACACTCGCAAGGGGTTTCAACACACACCTGTTCCGAGACATGAAATTGACCCGCAGTTGCTGCGTCAATTACGTTCTATGTGGCATATGTTTAGCGAATACGACCTTGTCAGGAAGTTGACGTGTGAACAGTAAGTAGCCTTACAAAACTTTCGACCAAATATCAATCTGACATACGTATAGGACCAACGACCAGAAGGCATTTTACTGGCTACTTCACACCTACCGCAACAAGCAACTGGAGGACTTCAAACCCGAACTGTCACATTCAATGAGTGATTACCATCATCTCAAGCCAGCTGTGTGGAAGAAGCGCATATCAACTTGCCGATTTGCGCAATCTCGACCAAACGGGCATGGCAGATCAGTATCTCGCTTTACAGTCATCTCCAATACTGCCGAGACCGAATCGGAGACTATCAAGAGCTACGACCCTTACAGGAGTAGTCGTGTTTTTAAATCTAGCAACTCTCAAACCAGCCCTGCAAAGATTACCATTCACCATGATCATCAAATCAGCAATGGGCCTTGTACATTGCAGTCAGTAGGAGTCTGCGCCGGCTCTAATGTTGAGCGGCGTGCCCGCCCCAATTCGGTGAGGGTTTCAATCATGAGTAGGCCACACTCATCGAGAGGCTCTTTGTCATCCTTGAAAAGCATTCGGCAGGGCACTTCACACGGACACACCCCTACTCTAAGACACAAGCGTGGCATTGACTTCAGGTACGCTCGTAAAAGATCAAACTCAATGGTTGGTATGCAGAACCCCCAACGCAAAGCGGGCCCAGTTCAAGCTTCTGCCGAGTGCTCTCCCTCTGGTATTGAGCGGCCTCAATCGCCAACACCAGACAATTCGAGGATAATGGAGCAGAGTCCTTCTGAGATTGGACGAAATCGTGGCTCGCAAAAGGTGACAACGCTTCTATTTAATGAAGAGCTGCGAATCTTTAGCAACATCATTGCGAAAGACTGTGATGACGCTTTCAACGGCTCTCTGGCCGAAGACAACTCCACAGTGTGTTCTCTGAATAAAACTGAAACACAACAGCGAGGTTCAGCTCCACTGTCTTTCAATATAGATAGCCCCTGTGTATTGACTGCACAGAGAGAGTTGTCCACGAAGTCTTACAGTGGTCGTCCACTACCCCCACTTCCGTCACAAAGTCCATCACCCACTGTCAGCCGCATCCTGTCACTTTCTACAAGCGAAACAAAAAATGGTAGCGAGAGAATCGCAGTTGAACACGTTAATCGACGAATTATATCAGTCCAGACCTCAAAACAAAGCGAAAGACGCATAGTCTCAGCACCTACGTGCACACAGGGAAGAAGACAGAAGAATGTGTTGCCATCAATTCGTGAGAATGGAGGAGCTTACGCCATGAACAACGACAAAGCTCGTGTCGTCTCTGCGCCACCTCACAACGTTACAAAAAGGGTTGATGATTGCGGTCGTGGCGTAGAATACTTGACCAGTGTTGCTAATTCAATTCGATTAGTAAATTCATCAACATGTTTGAGCCCAGTTAAAATCCCGGAGCCGCTCCGTGTACGAAGGAAAGCTAATAGTGGCGATGATCTGGGGCATACTCAGCAGCTACAGGTTGCACACGGCGCAGAAAAATCGACTAGAGCTAACGATGAACTTTATCACCACGATCCTCAAGGTCTGATGAAAAAGAAGAAATCGTGGTTTCGACGGTCTTTTCGGTCAGACGAAGCTGATACCGAGGCGGTGGTGATAGAGTCCCGGGATGAGACAACAGATGATGTTCCGAACCAGGTCCCACCGCCATTGCCAGGTACTAAGATGGATGGTACTGGGACGAAAAAGAACTTCAGCTTTCCATTTTGGAAGAGCACCCGAAACAGGGAGTCTAAGATGAGCATTGAAGGTAAGTTCTATTATCAAAACAATAGTTTTCTTGGTTGTCATAGCTCTAAGATGTGTTGGAAAGGCCCGGAAAATGCGAATAGGGACGAAAAAAATCTGGACAAGAGAGAAAGAAAGAATCCATCCCACGATTGGCACGATTCTGACTCTGGAAGTAATCGCAATATCGAGATCAAGCAGAACTGGCTTGCAAGACTTTTTCGAGTAAAGCCGGCGACCAGCTACATTTGTATGACGCTGTCGCGCAAGTGTGCCCGACAAGAAGTAGCCATAATCTTGAGAGAATGGCGCAAGTATGGGATCAAGGGTGTTCAAGTGGACAAGCAGAGAGACATTGTCTTTGCGCGAGTAGGAGCTAATAACTGTAAGTCCATTCATCTCATTCAACTTAGTCCCATTGAAGATGGTTGGGTCAAGGAAAGCAAGAGCTAATCTCAAAGTATACAGACCTGGATCTCAAAGAAGTATCATTTGCGGCTGAGGTCATGAGAGTGATTGAACATGGAAAGAAACAACCATTGAGTATTGTCCGTTTGACACAAGAACGTGGCGCTGCGAGCAGCTTCTATCGAGTGGTGGCTACGATGAAAATGGTTTTCGGCAACCGCAACCTGTTGGTTACGGAGCGGAGCAAACAGAAGATGATGATTAAGACGCTGAACGCATGAAGCTTTCTTTTTTCTCTTGATCGGGCTGAGACGATCAGTTACGCAACGACGTTAGACATGATGCTTATGAATAATTACAAGGGAGCAAGATGAGGGCTCAAGGACGAAACCACTGATTCTAGAAATGTTGTTTACGGGGAAAATGCGCCGGGTTTGAAGAGCTAATGAAGTGGGCTTGAATATCGAGGCGAGGATTGTGTCAAGTAAGTAATATTGACTGGTACATTTGGCTTATTACGGGTCTTTCAATCAAAACCCATTCGGGTTAGGAATGGTGGATACTAATACTGTTGGATTAAAAACGACGAGTATGGTTATTTTTTTCTTGTACAAGGCGCTGAACCGACGTTGGATGGATTCGGATATCAACGAGGGAAGGGGGATATGGACCAGTGTCGAAGTACCGAAGCTTGGGGGTGTAATTAATTCGCTGATAGAGCTGTGAAGAAACTTCTGAGGGCATCACGGATATAGCTATTTGAGAGAGTGCCAGAGTTAGTAATGATGCAAGAGAGCTTCGAGCTACTACTATAATTACAACCAACTGCTGTGCCAACTTATGAATTGAAGAAGATGGATGTTTCAGGACGTCAGGGGTTTACCCCAACCATCTTGATCAAGAAGAGCAAGAGATCGGAAAGTCCCGGGTTATTCTGCACGAGTCAACGGGACGAGGGTGACGAACGAAGAGGCCGGAGATTTGAAGCAGCCTCGGTTGCTCGGCTGGGGGGAAGTAATCCGGGCGGGGCCGCGGTGACGGAGGCAGAACGGCAATAGGGAGGCAAAAGAGACAGAGCAAGCTACTTTACAAGCTACTTATTAATACTGCAAGAATGAGTTGAAGATTTCAGTTGCTGCGTCTGCGTAAGGTGTCCGTCCAATGATGAAAGACATGATTATCCTTTGAGGAGCGCTGCTTGAGCCGATGACGCCCGCGGCCGGCCGCTGCGCCAGGATGGCCTGACGGAGGGATCATGGATGGATGTTGTCAGAACCCCGCAGCCGATGACGCTGGGTTGCCAACCATAGCACGAGGTAATAATATGCTATAGCACCTTTTTATAGCACCCCAAGCACCCATTACAGCACATGCTTGCTTCCCCGCCCCCCAGCTATGAGGGGTGGTGGGCTCCCTACAGTCATAGATAGGTAATGGTCCAATCAGATCGCCCAATGGGTATTTGAATGGCCTTTGAGTGGCCAATGGATGTCAATGGCGAGGCCCAGGCCCAGACCCCGTCCCCCCCAGATTCCTGTGCTCGGCACAACGGGAAGGAAGCTTTCGACCAGCTCTCTGTAACTGCGGTAAATGGGGGGAGGTCGTTCAGTGATGGCTGGGAAGGCTCCATCCACCCGAGCTTGACCGATGGCTGCCGAGGGGCGAGACAGCACTTCCTTTATCGGCCTCTTATCAAGGCGGCCCCGGCGTCTTGTCGTCAGTCCTTGCCGTTGAAGCATTATTATTTCCTCTGCTTCTCTCAGAAACACTAATTCCCCATTCTTCCTCTATCAATCCCCCGCCTTGTTGTCCCCGTCATAATCCAATACTATTTTTTATCATTATCTTTATCATCCATCGTTACTGTGACAAGTTTTGTATCCACTTTGGGTGTTCTTAGTCGAGTTTTTGGGCGGTTCCGCTTCCTCGCGAGTTGATCCTATATCGTCATTGACACGTGAAAAGACCGTTTGGCAACCCGCGCACTCAACCGCACGGCTGTGCTCCTGCTCGCGGTTCCGGCAATTGAAAGGGAGCCTTGTTTCATAGCTCACTTCCGAGTTTTTCCATACGCATTTCGCATCCCAACCTCTTCTTCTTCATCCTCCCCTCCTTTGTCCTTCTCCCTCCATAACGCTCCTGGTTTTGGAGCCGCAGTTTATAGACGTTATCCTCCCTTATTATCTCCAAATCACAACCACCAGTACAATGGCCAGCACCGAAGCCATCCTCCAGGGCGTCACTGTCCTTGGCAAGGTCGAAAATGCCCACCGCAAGATTCTTACTCCCCAGGCTCTAGCTTTCCTTGCCTTGCTGCACCGCTCCTTCAACTCCACGCGCAAGCAGCTGCTTGAGCGCCGGAAGCTGCGCCAGGCTGAGCTGGACCGAGGGGTTTTGCCCGACTTCCTGCCCGAGACCAAGCATATTCGCGAGAATGCCACCTGGAAGGGCGCCGCTCCAGCTCCCGGTCTGATCGATCGCCGGGTCGAGATCACTGGTCCTACGGATCGTAAGATGGTTGTAAATGCTCACAATGCCGATGTTTACACTTACATGGCTGATTTCGAGGGTGAGTTCATGTCCACTATCTTCTTCTTGAATACGGCTAACCTCGGTTCACAATATCAGATTCCAGTGCTCCCACGTGGGAAAACATGATCAACGGCCAGGTCAACCTCTATGATGTCAATCGTCGACAGGTTGACTTCAAGCAGGGTGCCAAAGAATACAAGTTGCGAACGGATCGCAAGCTTCCGACTCTCATTGTTCGTCCCCGAGGTTGGCATCTCGAGGAGAAGCACTTCCTTGTTGATGGCGAGCCCATTTCTGGTGGCCTCTTCGACTTTGGCCTCTATTTCTTCCACAATGCCGCCGAGACCCAGCGTCAAGGATTTGGTCCATACTTCTACCTGCCCAAGATGGAGAGCCATCTTGAGGCTCGCCTGTGGAATGACGCCTTCAACCTCGCTCAAGACTACATCGGCATGCCCCGTGGTACCATTCGAGGTACTGTACTGATTGAGACCATTCTTGCCGCTTTTGAGATGGATGAGATCATTTATGAGCTGCGCGATCACAGCTCTGGTCTCAACTGTGGCCGCTGGGATTACATTTTCAGCATCATCAAGAAGTTCCGCAACAACCCTAACTTCGTGCTTCCCGACCGCTCATGCGTGACTATGACAGTCCCATTCATGGATTCCTATGTCAAGCTTCTCATCCAGACCTGTCATAAGCGTGGTGTCCACGCCATGGGTGGTATGGCTGCTCAGATCCCCATCAAGGACGATAAAGAAGCCAATGACAAGGCCATGGAGAATGTGCGCGCCGATAAGCTGCGCGAAGTCCGCGCGGGCCATGACGGCACTTGGGTGGCTCATCCTGCCTTGGCCAGTATCGCCATTGATATATTTAATAAGCATATGCCTACACCCAACCAGCTCTTTATCCGTAGGGAGGAGGTCAAGATTGGTCAGAATGACTTGTTGAACATGAATGTTCCTGGAAGCATTACTGAAGAGGGCATCAAGAAGAATCTCAACATCGGACTGGGCTATATGGAGGCCTGGATTCGCGGCGTTGGCTGCGTGCCCATCAACTACCTCATGTAAGTCGTGCTGCTCATGTTGAACTTACGGTTTTGACTTTGGCCGGACGATGATAGAAGTCTGAAAAGAGTGAGAGAATACAGTGCTAACCTTTTGACAGGGAGGATGCTGCCACTGCCGAAGTTTCCCGTAGCCAGCTTTGGCAATGGGTGAAGCATGGTGTGCTTACCGCAGAGGGCAAAAAGGTTGACAAGGCATATGCTCTGAAGTTGCTCAAGGAATGCGCCGAGGGCCTTAGTGCCAAAGCCCCCAAGGGCAACAAGTTTCATTTGGCGGCGCAGTACTTTGCTGGCCAGGTTACCGGCGAAGACTATGCTGACTTCTTGACTACGTAAGTTTACTTACAGCATATTACTTCCGTGTCACAAGCTTAGTTACTAATTGCGGAAACATTCACAGACTTCTGTATGATGAGATTACCAAGCCTGGTTCTCCCAGCCCTGCGGCGAAGCTGTAAGCAAGGTAAAGGGTGTAATCGAGTGGATATGAGTTAGATTGATGATATGTACGTCACTAATGAAAGTTTGGTTCTTGTATGGGTAGCTACATTGGCAGTGGTCTTGTTGACTGGACACAATGTTTTTGAAGAATAAATTGAATACTTTGACTTCTCCCATATATTGTTCGAGGGAAAATGTGCTTAAAAAAAAATGCTTCGCTGGTTGTAATCACATGGCTATCGTTGTAGACATTTACATGCGATGGTTTGCCGTTGCCATTCTCACGTTCGCTTTGCTACCAATGTGCTCGGTAACGCCTGATCCGTTGCAATTTGACAACAGACACAGCATCGCGCCAGCAAAATTATATCTTGTCAGTCTTTTTCATTGATATTCCGAACCTATCACTTTCTACTGTATAGCTTTGCACGACACACGAGCATAGGTTTTGCTGGACGGTTGCCTAAATAAACGTTATCATGCAGCGTGAGCACCTGATACTTCAAATATGGGACATAAGCAATGATACATATTATCATCCTCATCTTCGTTCTTCATCGTTTTCTTCGTCTCATCTACCTACCCTGTCGTCACGCGTCATCAAGACGATGAAAGTCAAGGCAAGAAAAGGGCATCAGCACTTGGCGCAAGTGGAGCAGACACTCCACTCTTTCACGCTCACCCATCATTCCCATGCCTTTATTATTATTATTTCTCCGTTGAAAACGCCTCCCCCGCGACGCCTCCTTCATCGTCGCTGCTGCAGCCTGAAGAAGAAGATGGCCTACCAGGACCATGATCCATCTTACAGGTATTGTACGTGCATATACATCGTCACATGCAAATTAGGGGCAAGGGTAGGGGTGAGGCGAGGGGCGCTGAGTGGTGGAGGGGAAGAGAGTCATCGGACGAGTTTGTGAAGGGGGGGGGGAACAAACCGTCCAGACCTAGGTCTTGGCGGACACCTTGTCGTTGTGGTTTCTTGGAGTGCTCTCACCTGACCTGTTGCTGTTAATATCTTTATCCTCAATTTCCTATTTCCCATTTGCGAAAGTAGTTTGTAATTTTCTGCATTTGCCTCTCATGTTTTCCCCACTGTTCAGTTTGATGGGCAAGCTGCAGCCCTCGGGATGGCGCCTAACGGAACTAACGATCAAGCTACCTCGTGAATATTAAGTTGTCGTCACATTGGAACCCACCGCAGCGGGAACCGCCCACGAGGAACCCCCCCCCCTTTCTGCTCCACCCCAACTCCAGCTCCCCATCATATTTTACGACGCAAAACAATCCAGGCCATAGCGCGGTGCGCCATCAAATTGTATTTCTCCTCAGAGCGTTATCTTGTCCTTGGAACCAGGGCACCCGCGCAGCCACGCCACCACCCATGACACCCCTTCCATACCGACTCACACACGAACGCACACGACACACAGACATGCCCACGGACGCAGATTGCGTATCATATCGTGCTGTGTAGTATGTACGGGGAACGACGGAACATCTGCCCACAACCCGTAGTGTCATTATCTGAGATGTCCGAAGACCCCGTCGCCTTGGGGCCATGTTAACAGACGCCAGCAGTTTCGCGATTCACTCTCCGCTTGCCCTGCCATTTTCTATTCCACTCCTCCGTACATTCAGACCATACTTCCTCCCGGACCCTGCTGTGTTTGGATTACGTTTCCGCCTGGCACACGCCACCGCCCTGAGGACCGATTTCCTTATTTGTTTGTTCATAGCCCTTGGACCGAAGTACATGCTGTGCGCAGCAATGTTTACTCCCAACTATCATGCCCACACACAAGTGGTGTCACAAGTTCAGATATGCAGGGAGCACTCACATAACGGTCCGTGACCACCTGGGTTGGCGGATTCCATGGATCTGGGTCCGAAATCACGGCTCAGTGGGCCCTGCGCCGTGCACTTAGTACTGTATGCAATCTGAGTACTGCTACTAGTAATAGTAGTTCGAGACAATCGTGAGTAAACCTCGCCGACTGTGCTCGTATGCTCGTGTGCAACGTTCTCGCCGGAACATGTCGCCTAACATGCGGATGGGACACGCCTCCACTACTCCCGAGTTCCGGTTTCTCCTCCACGCATGAGGTCTTCTGTCTCAATACCCAGTCTGTCACCATAGACACCATTTTCAGCCCGCTCTCCCCATCACATCACAATTCGGTGCATCTTGTTGGGTGGCAAGCTGTAATCTGCGTGATGAAATCAGGCCAAGGGATTGATGCAACTATCCGCTCGGTCAGCGACAAAGCAAATACCCCTTGTAAAAAGTAAGGAGTTGGGCAGCTGGACATTACTGCATCTTCGAATCATAGTACTGATGGGTCCCCTGTCTGCATGGTGAAATGTATTGTACAGGTGAACCAAGCGGAAGATTTGTAGCCTGCCACCAACTGTCGTCTTGGCCCAGTCTGAAAGTTTAATACCACCACCCTTCCCAGGAAGAGTGTGCCCATTTTTGTGAACAAACTCGAGTATAGCCAAATGTATGTTGAGCGAAATCGATAAGGAGATCTAATAAATACAGGGCATTAGTGACATTGACACCCGTGGCATTCTTAGCTGCAGATGCTCATTTGCAATATTGCAATCGATTATATGCCAGGCAGGCTTTCAACTCCTCAATCGGGAGTATAGAATACCTGATCACTTCTGGAACATTACGGGTTCATGATGATGATGTATTATAATGCGTCCGATTGAGATCAAGGTCAACAGCTAGCTAAATCGTCCAGTTCGTTCAACGGGTGCATATCCCGTTATGAAGGCGTAAATTGAGTATAACCAATAGACGTGAGTCGTTTGAGATATGCCTACCAAATTTAACGTGATTAGGACGTTCCAGGGTTGTGTGAGTCCCGACTTTGACGTCAACATTCTGCGTTGCATGCACCTCAAAATTGTGCTTCCAATGAATCCAACAAGAGGCCAGGATGGGTTTACCATTCCCCGTGCTTAATTCAACAACATCCTCACTGTAGATGCTAGATCTGGACGAATGGCTTTCTCTATGAATTATCGAGGCGGTAGATGTTACCAGCCGTTTTCGCAATCCTCATCGGCAGGTGAAGAAGTGTGGAGGGGCGGTCGTTGAACCGGATGGCTTGCTTTGGTCCCCACAGTATCATCAAGCCTCATTTCCTAATTTTTGGAAGAGGGTGACATTCGATTATCCTTGCATACAGGGCTGTAGGAGAACAAGCTGTGCATGTTGACTATAATAAAGTCAATCATGGCAACTGTTGAGAGGATGAATAACATGTGCGACGAGTTTCAATGCATTTTACCACCGGCCTAGACCATAACCGGTCAAAGAGACCCGTGTAGTGCTTCAGTTAACCGTTATATTACTTCATTTCACCGGGTGCGGGAGACAGAAGGAGCTGATGATTTCAGCTTTGATGGATGAGAGGAGGATATCCCGCCAGGCAAGGTAAACCTCCATGTGTTGCTGAGATCTGCACTAGATTTGCGTCTTGGTAGGGTGAAAGCCATTCCCTGCCGTTAGGTTTGGTCAGCTCCTCGAGATTGTGGATGCAATGCCCTGTTACAACCTTCCGAGTTCCTGACTTCAAGCCACTAAACATTATAAGCGAGATATGACACAATACTTTGATGTATTCTGCGAAGCAACTCCGTACATGCTCCGTCGACATGGAAGCAAGAGGTGGTGAAACTGACACTGGCATGTAGCTGATAAGATAATGTATATAGAACCTCTGTCGAGGAACAGACGTGACCTTAGATGCAAAATCCCACGTTCCTATCTCGCTCCACCTGCTTCGCTTAACATTTTATATTGCATTGAATTGATCAAGTTTGAGCAGCAACCTATACCTAAAATATTGCGAGGTGTTTTTGTTTTTGTAATACTATGTATCATCCAGGAGGTAAAGAGTGGGCTGTCATAACCCTAGGGGCAACAGGGGAGTCCTCCACCATTGTGTTGATGCCGTTGGTCGCGCAAACGCCTGACCTGGTCCCGAAACTGCAGGATTGCATTAAGAACAGCCCGCAGGCCGATGCGAACATGGTCACAGACCCTGTATAGTGGGCACTGTCCATCGCTTCAATGCGCTCACAACCAAGTTGAGTTTCCTGCGCAACCGCAGTGATGTGACCACCACCTAGACGCTAATAATGCGTTTGCGCAGCCACATTCAAGACAAGAGCACTGGTAGGTCCCTGAGAGGGGTGGGAATCAGCCGCAGCGCCTGAAGCACTTCTTTCTGCTTCAACAGCGATCATAATGACCTAAGTAAAATAAAAGAGAGCCAATGAGACTGAAGAACCGTTAGGACAAATGGAGAAACCTCTGCATGGGCTATTCGTGGGCCCCTGGGTGGGTATCGGCTGTAACTGATCCAACAGCTGTCCTCAGCACTCCGTTGGCTGGGCCAGGTGTGCGCGTGCCGACAGCCGACCAAGTCAATTCAAGGGCCAGGGGATTTGGATGAGGGATTCGGCGGGCGGTAGGAAGGGAGTTCGAATAACTGTTGCCCATTAGCGTCTGTTAACTTGGGTTGGAGAAATGGCGATATCTGGTATGGAACAGGCTACCTGAATATCGCATCACAAACCCCCGCGATGCACTATGTGTCAACATAAATTGTGTTCCTTGTCCCGATTGTCAAGGAGTGTTACAAGTTTAACAGGGTTCAGGGTCCAGTCGAACTTCCGACACGCCAATTACCCCAAAGAGCTCGGCCTAACCAACCGGAACAACCTTTGTTGTCAGGTAGGCAGACAGCTGCTGGTCCATATGCTGTGCTAAGTCAAGCACAAAGTGAGCGACCGTCGAATTGGCCACTGTCCTCAAAGACGAATCTCGGAGTGATTTATGGCCGACCACACAGGCGAGGCTGTTGGTGGGCTATGCAGGCCCGCCCATCCGCCTCAGTTGGTGGAACAACATCAGACGAAGTGGCGACGTCTTTACCACCTTACCTTAGGTAGTACCTTACTACTGTACGTACAGTAGGTGTAGGTGGTGATAGCACCTTGCTGTTAGGGATACCTGCTTGTTGTGATGGCCCGGCAGCACCTGCCCTATAATGCTCCACAGTGTAAAGCATCCCCACTGGTATGCACCCAAGCACCTTCCAGCAAACATGGCTAGTCATGTTGTTCCTGCTGTCCATATCATCGGCCAAACCACACGAAGAAGGAGCTACTAAGTTATTAATAAATATTTACATGAGGCATGTACTCTACAGTCCTTCTTTGGAAATGAAAGCGGGACCGGGCAGCCAAGAGCCAACATGCAATTCTCCACCAAAGGCCCAACAGCACCCAGCCACATTCCACATCACAGACGCAGAAATCTACTGTCAAGTGAGCAGCCTCACGTATCTAGGTAACCAAGTCAGTCAGTCAACGACTAGTGCAAACATGGGATTGTTCTTATACTAACTTTTCCGCCCACACTCAAGATCAGGTACCTCGAAGACACGTTCACAGGAAAATGACAGTGTTTGTGCTCGTTTGCCAGTGCAGAAGCGACCACCTACCCAGCTACGTTGTATTTCAACTCTCAAGTAAGCACCAACCAACGAGCATTTCCGGGTTAAAGGCTTCGGAACCAATTCGGCAGGAACTCCGAATGCAACACCTTCGGCTGTTGGACATTGTGCTACACCCCACTATAGTAGAGCTCACTTCTCGCCCTGGCCGTCAGGGGCTGCACCCGTCGTTCGGGAAAACGTCACTTAGTGTAATGGTCTCCATCTGCACTCTCAGCTCCTTCATGCAAGAAAACATCGCATCACACCCAAATTCAAAGACCTGAGACGAGCCTCAATCGGCCTTCTGTAGTTACGGGTTAGTTACGGCTCTCTTCCCGTCAAAATCAACCGATTGCGCACGTTCCGGGTTCCCCGGCCAATAAGTTACGAACAAGTTCATGAAAACTCACAGATCTGTGCGTCCGTTTCGACCAAAAATGACTACTTTAAAAAGAGCGTTCCGCAAGTTTGCTAAGGGTACCAGGGTTCTGGTATGTGGCAGAGACATCCGAGCGGATCGTCAAGGTGGCGCTCCTGAACCCCAGATACCAGGCCAGATGCGCCATTCCGCCTGCCCCTAAGCCTTGGCTTCTCACAGTGGCGTTGCGTTTCCGAAGCCTCCCGGCCGGGGGGGATACCTTGCACCACACAAAGTAAGGAGTTGATGCAGCTTTTTAGGCTTTCATACTACTACCGGTAGGTGTAGGTATCTCACTTCGATAATCCAGATTCCAGCGCAGAACACCGCAATCCCCATTCAGTTCATTCGGTAACAGGCAATGACACACAGCGACAGGCGACATAATCCCAGCCAGCAGCCTCTGTCTAAAAAGCGCCGTGCAGGAACGCCCAAGTCTGCTTTGAGGATATAAGCCACGATGCTCTTCGCCCTGTTACCGACGCTGCCTGCCAGCACCGATCGCCGCCTCTATTCCTCCAACTGTCAGCTTTGCTCATGCAAGCGCGAAACAAAACGTTAGAAAAGGTCGCGTGTTGATGTACCGCTCGGTGAAGCGAAGGCTCTTTTATCCGACTCTCTGTGTTCAGACAGGTCGAATTCGGTCAACAGCTGCATCTGCATATGGCAACCAAGAGTAAGGGGCAAGCCATGTGTACCTGACCGTGGCATCGCACAACTCTCTCCAGATAGTGATTACTAAATAGAAAGAACTTTTTCGATGACACGTTTATTGGCCTTTCGTTTCGATAATTACTTCACTCGTCACAAGCATTTGCTATGGTTGACAGCAATTTGGTGGCATTGAATTACGAATTACGCATGTTGCTGTGCTCTTGGGCGGCTGGGAGTTCCGGCTGGGCTTGACATCCGACCTGTCAACTAGTGGTGCGCGGCTTGGGCGGCTGGTATCTTTCAGCTTGTCGCACTATCTACATGAGACTCGTCTAACCTTTCCCAAAACAGATACAGAGTAGCGACGAATTTAATCCCCTTTTAGATTAGTCGCTTATTGGGTGCAAGCTATGAACGAGGCGTATTTGACAGCCGCACAGCGGAATATGCCGCTGTTCCCAAGAACCACCCGTCGCAATAAGGTCACGCTTTTGGTCAAAGCTTGATGCTCGACTTTCGTTAAACTACCTATCAAACTATGTATAGGTGCTGCCACACATGGGGAGCATTCCCGTCTTGCCGTTAAAAGTGCAAGGTGGCTTGTCATATGTCTCACCCTGGTGGATGAAACTAAACGCGTCTAATTAGGTTGGACTTCCCAAAAGCATCAGGATTTCAATACCACTCATTATTACCATGGGCCTACACTATGAGGGTTACACAAAGTTCAACTACTGTTCCACAGGTGGATAGCTCAGCACAGTTCAGCAGCCGAGGTCCATTTCAATTTATTATTATTCAAGAAAAATGCGGGCAGAAACAATCACTGAGAACTAGGGTAAAGTGATTGGTGGTCGCACCTTGCAACGGCATATAGATGCACGCAACCTAATATAGTTCGTCCCAGATTTTGCATGATCACAACAGGAGGCAAATTGAAGAGGACTACACGCGATCACCGGGTTTTCATCGGAAACACATAGCAACACCCCCCTTTTGGCAACACTCAAAGCCAAGCAAGTGGTCATTCGGCGTTGCACAGTAGCAATGGGTAGTGCCTCTTGATGATACGCTAATAGAGTCCGAGACCAGCTTGTTTGTCAGCCAATCTACTCCGTACAAAACAACCACACCTTACGAGCATTGCTCCACATGCAGTCGCCTGAGTCAAGTTCACGGCAAACTATGGCAACATGCTAGATAGCACACACTTAACGGCCCAAGTGAAGCAACCAAACTTGCACTGAAGTCAGAGGGAAGCATTTTGTTAACAGAGTTAGTACGTAATTTACGGTTACACGGGAAGAAAATGCCATACTAATGTGTACGTAGTATCATTGAACTCAAAGCACTGACGATGCAGGCGCCTGCACAGGCAGGGGTATTTATTGTCTGGGGTTGAAAACGCGACACAGTGAGACCTAGAGGAAAACAAAATCAGCTCGTACTTACTCCGCCATGAGCGGCACAATTCCCTAGAAAAGCAGCAGATAAAGATAGAGCATCAACTGCATCTGCTTCTAGCCAGTCAGCATAACGTAAAGCGTTGCAGCATTGTGCTGGTGGTTGGTGTGCAAGTCAGAGCCCACTGCCAAGCGTGGTGGGAATCCTACAGGGGCACGCTCAGCCTCTTGTCACCTTGAAGAGATCACTGAACTGCCGTGGGCAGCCTTGACAGACTCAGAGACAGTACCCGCCGATGGTGCGACATCAAGATGTGCCACAGCGCCCATTTGGAAACGCCCGCAACGGCTCAACGGGAGATGGATACTTCACATGGAAGTGGAGATCTGGCAGCAAATGGGCGTGTGCGTGCGTGCGGCAACCCAACGGGGGTATTTTGACTGATCGAGTGTTAATATCCCATTTGCGAGTATAGTTTCAAGTGGATGAGATGAGCCGTCTTCTGCGCGCGAAGGATCACGTCCTCAAAGGGAAGGTTGGCGGAAATCTCAAGTTATTCCACAGGTAAGCAGGTATTCAGTTGAAAAAGGTAGCAACCTTCATTTCAAGGCCTTAATCAGCTCGTTGAACAAGGTGAACAGGTTAATTGAGAGACGGCTACTGCTTATTACGTTGTAGCACTGCACAAATGAAAAAAACAGGTTACCATACCTCAACCAGGGTTTTCATGAACAGGTCATTCCCGGTTGTGCTCATTGGGTGCATAGACTCAATAGCTGAACCGTCTAGTCTAAACCCAGAACAGGGATGTCGGCGCTTGATTACGAGTGGTGCAAGCTCTTATGATACCCCCTACACGCACATATCCAGCACATACTCGAGTGCTAGTGTACTTGCAGGCAGGGCGGAGAGAGTTGCGCAACTAATAATAAGCATCGGATGGTGTGTGTGACTAAGCGTGCTATAGATGAGAAAAAAAAAGTTGCCCAAGATAGAAATGGGGGTTGGCTTAGTGACGGGGCAGAGAGGACTTATTCATACATGGCATCTTGGGAGTCGTCAGGAGGTGTGCCCACTTGGAGCTGACGATGGCCTATTCCAGCCTGTCGGTAGTGAACGGTAGGAACGGCAGGCCATCTACAAATACCAGGAATAACGCTCCTGGACGTGCCCAAATCGACAGCCTCCTTTACCGGTTGGCGCCCTGGGGCTGGGCTAGAGACGCCTCCTTCGATGCGTTCCTAAACGCTGGGTCGGCATGGCTGGGCATGGCTGAGCTTATCCGTTGATGGCGGCGGCGGCGGCTGGCTCTGGAAAAGACAGCCCAGCAGCTTGGATGCCACGGGGTCGTCTCGCCCACGGTCTGGGCTGGGGGGGGGGGGGGGGGGGGGGGGGGGTGAGAAGAGGGGTGGCGCCAGCGTCGAGCTGGAGACTAGAAACTGGAGGGCGGCCACACCAATTGAGGCAGCGACTGCACTTGGGTGGGCAGAAGAACTGTGCACATGGCTGTCCATCGGGGAAGCTGACGAGAACAAGCCATGCAGCCATTTGTCTCCTCTTGGAAACATTTTGGAATGTACGATTCCGCCTGTTTTCCACAGGGCTGCTGCCCATTTGTGATTGGAATAACGGCAGCGCCTTGTGATGCTCAATCATCACCTGTTTCAAGCTGCCTGTATCGAGCTGTGCACATTCCACGAGGGCAGAGTGGAGTGAACAGGCCTATCCGATCCTACAAGCCAAAGGGGATTTACTGCATTGACGACGAGGAGATTTCATGCTGTACATATGCAAAAGTACAGACTGGGTACTTTCAAGGTGTCGTCTTTCAGACTCAACTGTCTAAGATACTACTCCTCGAAGGTAATAACAAAAGGTGCTTGCTCTCGCCTCCCAGACAGAGTATTGGTCTGGATTTGTGTATACGTGGGTATGGACCCGGAATTTTGCAGGCGGTCTACTGGTAATTACATTTGCCCGTTTCTCGGCGCCATCAGGAGGTGAAAAGAGACGCTGCGGTGGCTTGGATTATACTGCGTTGTAATAAGACGCACGCATATTCCACATATGCACGGCTGGTCAGATTAATATATGAGGCTTCGACGATCAAGGTTGATGTTCCGGCTGGTGCGACTCAAGACCAAACGCGTCGTACAAGTAGTACTACATACACTAGAGTGTGTGGGTGAGAATATCAGAACGAAGCGACGAGGACTGTGTGAGGCCTGAGACGGGGACGGGTTTTTTGGTGAAATGATGCATCATGGAGGTAGTCCCTCGTCACACAAAGATAAACAGGTCCATGTGCCTGCACCGAGACACTAACCAAACTACTACCTGCCCCCAAAAAAACGGGTTGTGGGTGTGTGGCATTCGAGAAGAAGAGAGTAATGATGGACACCAATGTCAATATCAACAATGTCAAATGGTTCGATATGCATTACTCTACCCTAGGGGTGCAGTAGTTCACCCAGTAGTCGGGTGTGCAGGGAATATTCTGCTGACCATGCTGTTCTGACACGACGCGGCCTGCGCAACGGCAACGGCAACGGCACCAGCAGAGACAAAGAAGGAAATATGGCAGAAAAACGTGGGTGTGGGCTCCCGGATCAAACGGGCTAACATTCAGTAACTTGGCGAATCATCGGTGGGAAAGGCACATGGGAGAGTGCCCGGCCATAGAGAAGAGATTCAGAACAATGCGAGAGAAAGAGGGACAAAGAGAGCGAGAAGAACGGCGAGATATGGCCGGATCCCGGCGCCATGGTGCGAGTCGCGACACGCTCGAGTCCACACTCTTTTTTTTTTTTTACCGAAACCCTTTTTCCATTCACTTCCACCACGCAACGCATCTGGAAATGACGACGGTGTGGCGCGGCTCAGCCGGTCTGTTGCTGACAGGGGAGAGAGAGAGAGAAGAGAGGGCAACCAAAACGACGATGTGAAGAGGAAGGGTTGTAAGCTTGTGACATGCGGGAGCTTCTGACAGGATGTGTATGTAGGTACAAGGAAGCCCGTCTGTGTGCTTGCAGCCCCTCTTCTTCCCAGCCGCAGGTCCCCTTGCGCGAGTACAGCAGCGAACGGGTAGTGGCGGCCTGTCAAATTTATCAAATGGCGAGTTTGGACGTTGTTGGTGAGAGGGGGAGATAGGCTGGGGGTTGTGACGTGGATTTGTGTGTGTGAGCTCTTGAAAAAGGGTTGTCAATACATGACCAGCCAGCATGCAAGTTTAACAAAACTGTGTGTCCGTCCATACGGGGTCGATTTGGCAGAAGGGACAACCAGGGGGGGCGGTTGGATAGACTTGAGCAAGTGAGTTGGGTGAATGGTGTACAGAATTATACAGCACTAGCAAAGGTGTTGACCGGATGTTGACTGGTGCAGACCAACGCAGACGCAAGATGGACCCTGATACTGATATTCCATAACATGTATAGAGTTTAGACACAGAAGCCTGACACAATTACAGTCGACCCATGGCTTGCTTTACTGGAGAACATCACTGGTTGTAAATAGATTACGGATTTCGGGGTTGCGCCAAAGTACTTGTAAGCCTACAGTGGAGGCCGCCCTGTCTACAAAAAGCGTGCGTGCAATAACAGCGTTTATCATGCAGACATTCCTTTTTTTTCTTCTTCTTATTTGGGGTTGGATGTTTTATTATTGGATAACGCATATATGTTTAGTTCCGCTGGGCGCGATGGTCTTGACTCGATTAGAACGAACGAGAACGTTGTATCTCAACTATAGGGTACGTTTTTTCTGTTATTAATAAAGTTCAGTCAAGGTACCTATGTAGGCAGGTAATTTGTGGTATTTTGGAAAGCTGCAGAAAAAGAAAACTCATGAAAGTAAACCCATGAAAGTAAACTAAGACTGTAGTGAGTTAAGAGAAAGGGTTATTGGATATAGGTGTTTCATCGGTTGTCCTTTTGGATCCTTTTTGATTTCCCAAGTTTTGCCCCTGGTTCATTGATTTGGTTTGGTCATTGGGTTACCAAAAGTCCCACACGAAGTAGAGTGTGTTATTATAAGAGGACCTAGTGCTTTCCTGGAGTCTCTAATTACCTACTACCTTACTTCGTACTGCTCACTTATCATGAATTTTTCTGTAACAGAGTACTTGTAATTGTGACTGTTCCAAGGCTGATTGATTGATTGATTGATTGATTGATTGCTTGCTTGCATTTGTCCGCCCCGCTTGTCCCTAACCCAGCCTAAGGTAACAATACTACAATAGTATGGTATGGTATGGTATGGGAGTTAACGAATAAAGGCTAGGTAATCAAGGAAATGGAATGACCTGCGTGCTCGTATCTGTCTCGGTCGCTCGGTCGCAACGCGCTTGGCATGGATCGCATATGAACGATGCATCTCATACTATTATAATCGTACTGTATATTTACTAATTACTAGGTACGGAGAAGACGAGGAATCCATCGAACTTCGCCGACTCCGCCTTGTTCGGCTCTCTCCTGATGGCTCATCCCCACACATCAAAAGACATCCATTCATCCATCCATCCATGCTTTGAGCTTGTATCGGTAGGCCCTGTAAACGGACTAGGGGCTGGGTGATTAATGCATGATGGCAATATGTAGGCTAATACCCGTGGATGGACAGACAGACAGACAGACCAACAGACAGAGATGATGTGTGTCTCTTCTCCCCCCATTCTTAGTTGCACTAACGTACATAGGGCTCTGGCGGAGTTCATAAACACATGCACAACATTCATTCCACGCAACTCTAGCGAACAAGCGCTTGTCTCGTTTTTTGTACATAGTATTAGCGCATGTAACGCTGCTCAACCAACCGTGCATACCTAGGTATACTGGGTAGCACTGCTAGTTTGTACATAAATAAAAGGTACAGTACTATGGATCCTCGCATCTCGCATCTCTCGTAGCTTTTTATTTCTTGCGCTGTTCCCCTGCGAGCGTCTGTGCTCTCGTTCTGAAGCCTGCTGCAACCGGCGCTATTGGGTATTGGGGTAGGGGTAGAGGGGGGGTGGGTGCCTTGTTGCGACCTTTTTTTTTTTTTTTTGTGTGCTGCTGGGTGGTCTAGAACCCTGGGGCTGGTGGGTAACAGGGTGAATGGAAAATAAACACCGCTGATATGACAGTGCCTGGATGGGTATGTAGGTAGTTTTACGGAGTACTTGAATGAGATATCTAGAGCTTTACAGCGCTTTACAGAGAATTCGACATACTTCTGTAACTGGTTAGATAATATTAAATTTATCGCATTATGCTGCACCTTGCTGCACCTTGCTGGTTGGGTGGTTTGTGTCAGTTTGTGGCCAGCGAGCTTATCGATCCTCCCTCGCCTTTCTCTGCAACACCAAAAAAACTAAGAACCCAACCCAACGAAAAAAAAAGCGCCGGGTCCAGGCGGGGGAGGGGGGCTCCATAAAACCATTAACAGCAATAATGGACGAACATATGTGTAGTGCCGTACGAGGCATCGTATTTTTGTTACGGATCTTTTGGTCAGTTTTTTTCTTCTTTTTTTTTTTTTTTTTGGTTCTGGGCCACGCAATCCCGAATACGGAAAAGTAATTTGCCTCCAGAAAAAGGAACAAACATATTAAATTTATATTTGCTTGCCCCCCTCTTCGCTGGAGCAAACCAACCTGTGCTGCGGAAAGTAAAAAGAGAGAGAGAGAGATAGAGAGAGTGGGAATAAAAAAACAATAAATAAATAAAAAACTAAAACTACCTCACACTCCGGATAGGTAGAATCAATCAAGTACAAAGTAGCTACGTCCTCCGGATACCCAGGCATTAATTACTCCCCCTCTGCCTCCCTACATAAACAATGCATGTGGTTCCCCCCCCCCCCCCCCCCCCCCCCCCCCTCCCCTAGGCTAAGCATATGTGACATGTAAATTACCCAAACTCCAATCAATCAAATCATACGACATGACAAGAAACCCAATCAATCAATCAATCAATCAATCAATCATTCATAGTTGCTTATTGTTCAATGTGTTGGGATGTGTTCTTTTTTTTTTTTCCTTCTCATCCTCCACCCCTCTCGTGCTTTGCTTGATGGGTTTCATAAAATCCCCTTCATGTTGGATCGACCTTGAAAAAGGGTCTAACAAAATAAGCAACCTAGTAATAGCTGGATGTGTAATCTTTGATTCCAAGGCAGCCACAAAGCGTGATGCCCGATGTTTAACTTTTCCCTCTACCGACCGGCAAGTTTGTTTATTTGCTAGTAGTGTTATACAGCGCGTGTGGTGCGGTTACCAGGCGTCAAAATAATTGTAATAATAATAATAATCAGTCGGCACCCGATAGCCGTGTGTGTGCGTGCCTCTCTCTCTCTCTCTCTCTGGTCCCTGTTCTCGGAACTGCCACTTTGATCGGTCGGTTGCTTGCGTCTACGGGGGGCAGGGGAGGGTGAAGGATGAGGGGGGGCGTTGTTGAACTGAATCACGATCAAGAGATTTGAGAGGATGGAGAGTGAGCAAAAAGGACAAGGGAAAACATGAAATAATAGCGTGCGTGTGAGTGTGTGTGTGTGTGCGCGCGTGTATATACAGCCGGAGCAGAACCCCTGACCCCGGAAGATGCAGGCGAGAATGAAGACCAAGTCGTGTACTCCGTATGATGCCTACTTTACCTTGCCTTGCCCTCCTAGGAATGGCAAAGTACGGGATGTATGTATATTACCTAGGCATCCAGACTTTGTGTGCTCTGGTGTGTCTGTACAAGGAACGAGGTTGCTACATTCTGAACGACATTTTACGAGCAGCCTGTCTGTCCCTCTTTTCTTGTACTCGTCATATCTGGATCTGTGACTGAATGGTTGATATGGAGCAGGCATCGCAAGCTAGCTGCTCATACGCTGCGTGTGCGGAGCAGTTCCAAAGCGGGTTGCAATCCGTGGTGTTGAGCTAGTTGTAGTTGTAGCAGGCTCGCGCGCTGAAAAAGCATCAGCATGAGCAATATTTTGTTACCCCAACCCAACCCAACCCTCGATGAAGAAAATACCTGAACACAGACTTAGCATGCGTGTTAGTCCGGTAATAGCGAGCGACTACTAGGTAGTCATCACACCCTCCTCCTCTTTCTGGGCTGTCTGGCCGGCATCTCGGGCATCTTTGGCATCTCTCTCTTTCTGGTTGAAGTAATGTGTGAGTAGGTAGCCAAGTTATCTCCTGTCAAACCAAGTCACAGCACCCTCCCCTGGGCCCCCTATTCCACTCGCCGTTTGCTCCAGACTTGGGGAACGATGGCAGGTGTACGTACAGTACAGAATGCACACACAGGCCACACACACAGGTAGCACCATCACCATCCATCACCATCCATCCCTCTCCCCAGTAATAGCTCGTCCCTGCAGGACTGCGAGCGCCGCCAACAGTGCCCACACACATGTTCAGCCTGCCAAGTTGCCAAGCGCAGGACCGGCTAGAGTGCTGTTGTTGATGTTGCCAGTCTTCCCCCCCCTGGCCGCTCCACTCCCCCCTCTACAGGGCCCCCTCCAGGGCTCTTACAGGGCTCTTGCAGACCGCGCTAGAGGCTGCACCAGGGCTCGTCTTCAGCCCTCCCGAGCTAGTAGCGAGTCCGCGCAGCGAGCGAGCACGCTAAGCTCACAGCTCTTGAACCTGAAGGACGGTAGTGCTACGCTGGCTGCGTGTGGTGGTGCTGCTGCTGCTTCTCTGCCGCCACACCCCTACCCTCCCCCTCCTCCTCTCAGGGCCCTCAGCAGCGGGTACCACCACCACCTACCACTACACCTACAACCACCAGATGACAGCCACCACAACCGCTGCCAGGCGCCGCCGAGTGCTGAACTTGGCAGAAATCTAGGTACTATGAATTGCCGTAGGTGTAGCGGCTTCGTCCTGGTAGGCCAATATCATGGCAGACGCCATGCCTGTGGCCGCTACTAGGAAGACATGCTGCTAGCGACAAGCCAGCCCACTAGCGACCTGGTAGCCACTGTACTGTACAGTACAACACCACACAACTCAACACCGCACAACAACAACAGGCAAGGCAAGGCAAAAAGGCATGGCATGGGGCAGCATGGACATGGACAGGGGCATGGGCATGGCTGGGCCAGAGATCCCGTCGCAGTGGCAGGCCCATCCGCCATCGAACATCCAGCCTTGGGACGCTAACACACACACAACTCTCTCTCCGAGCAGCACGCAGAAAGGCTGCCTCCAAGCCCACTAGACTCCTGACCACACGCCCACAGAGCACCCCCCCTATGGCACACCACCAGAGACACACCACACACCACTGAACTGACCACTAAACACCTCTGCACGCCCACTGTAGTCGACACCCTCCCCTCCCCGGGCAGCGTCGACGCCCATGCAGCGATATCCTTAATAACCTCCTGCGAGCTGGAAGTACGTACCTGCTGTACTTGCAGATTGCCCCAGAGCATCTGCCAGAAGCGACGCCAGCTGGGTCCAGGACAAAACCTTATTGAAGTCGTTGCTTGCCAACCATTTCTATACCATCATCATCCATCTTCTCTTCTCTTATCTTCTCGCTCTGTCTCCTCGCTCTCCACCTCGCTCTCCTCTCCTCCTTACCCTCTCCGCTCTGCCGCCTTCTTCTCCGGAACAGAAACAGACTCTCGCCAAAGAAAGGCAATAAGCACACACAACACAACACCAGACCACTCTACACTACACTCACACACACGCTGCTTCTCTAAACGCTCGCGGGCCCACGCCTCTCTGCGTCTATTTACTGCATACTTCGCCCTCGCCGAAAGCTTCAGCACCGATTGTTATCTTTGTCCGAACGAAGCTTTAGGGTTCTGTTCTCCACTCTAGGCGTCGATTTTTTAAAGTTCGACCTGCACAGCATCCAAAAAGCTTTTCTGGCAAGAGGAGGCGTGTAAAAGAAAAGAAGCTTTGCGTTATCCTTCCCCCTCCTTCCGCCTCATAAAGAAGCTAGAGGACTGGACTTGTTCCCAAACCTCACCTGTCTACTACTTCTTCTTCTTCTTCTTCCGTATCCATCCCCAAGATACGACGAACCAAAAACTCCTTCCCACAAAACAGTTGGGGTATTTCACAGAAGCCAGCAGACGCCTCGCGCCCTGTCTTGAACGTCCAGCGCCGTTCCCGGAAGCCATCTCCCGCCTAGGCTACCGCCACTCGGTACTCGTCGACAGATTGCATCTCTTTCCTCGCCACCGTCACATCGCCTGGAGCCACCTTCTGCTCTCCAAGCCTTTCCCTTGGACTGCCTCGCCCTCATCGACGCCACTCTGTCGCAGTTTGATCACTACCCCCCGCCAGGGTCCATCCCATCTCTAGTGAAAGAGGATAGACGCTGAACTGAGACCTCAAGTGCAACTCTACCAGCACTGCTAACCAACAAGCCGAGAAGTATTACATTGGGTGATTTCCGCGAGGAAACCTCAAACTAGATTCTAATGTCAGTCGCGATGGAAACAGTGTCAAGCTTCTCCTCGCGCCGTCCGGCCGCTGGCGCTCTACCCGCCTTCTCTTTACCTCCCCCCACATCAGATATTCCAAGTATGTTGTTGGTTCTAATCCTTCCCCCTGAATGTCGTCTTGATGTCCTTCACGTAACAGAAAGCTAACCCTGATTTTTAGGAGCTGGTGACGGCCTTAGTCCAAGTCTTTCTAGCGTTCACACTGGCAGCTCTCAGGGTTCCCAGGCACATTCCAATATGCAGTACACATACGGTGGACATGTCCATGGCGGATGGCCAGCACCAAACAATTCATCCTATCATGTCGGTACTCCAGCACAGAACCAGCAATCACTAGCCCAGTCGGCCTATGGAGCTCGATCGTCAATCTACAGCCAGCCGGGAGCCATGTCATACGGCACTCAGCGAAACTCACAATCCCCTGCCACAGGAGGCGAGACCCTGTCGACATCACAGTACGATCAAGTTCATCAACCATTTCAGACCTCCCTTTCAGGGGCAGGAGCTCCCCACGACAATTCCTCGGGAGCCATGATGACCCCTCAGAGCTCTACCCAGCCTCAGACACCGTCAAGCGCCTCCGCCCACGATGCATATGCTCACAGCAGACCTGCCAGCCATACGCCAAACTACACCTCTTCAGCCCCTCACCACCAGACGAATTACTCCTACGCCGCGCATACATCTCCAACAAATCATTCGCCTACAAGCAATGCGCCGCTCCCAAGGGGCCTTGGCTCTCTCGCTGGACAACAAGCCCCATCCGCTATGGCTCCTCCCGGCTCTTACCGCCCATCATACCAGACATACCAGCAACTACCAACAATGAGTGGACCGGTCATGTCTAACATGCACCAACCCGGTGGTCAGATGTCGTTGATGTCCGGCATGGTGCCTCAGGGCTACGCACATCATCAAATGATGTACTCACACGCTCAACCTCAGCCCCAGTCGGAACGTCCCTTCAAATGTGACCAGTGTGTTCAATCTTTCAGCCGAAATCACGACCTGAAGCGTCACAAGAGAATCCACTTGGCAGTCAAGCCCTTCCCTTGTTCTTTTTGCAGCAAGAGCTTCTCCCGGAAAGATGCCCTGAAGGTAAGCAGCAGACCGCTCCATGACGCCAAAATATTCGTGACACTTTGCTAACATCTTTTTCCAGCGACACCGACTTGTCAAGGGCTGTGAGACCAAAGTCAACGAGAACACTAATGCGGAGGATGTTAGCCACGATCGAAACGGCGAAGCATCAGACGATGGAACTGGCTTGCGCAAGTCACCATAGGCGCCCAAGGGCCCGCGTTAGATGAAGTCTTTCCTTATTTTTTTCAGGAGCGGACAAGACGGTTCAACAGTTACGGGAACCCACGAAGGAAACGTATCACGGCGATTACATGGACACAGATGGATGGTATACCGGATCATCGGCGTATAGGAAACTGATTTGGCACATGCTTTTTAATCTTTTGGGAGGGGCCAAGTTTGAAACGGATATGCAATGGGCATTGTACAAACGACGGTATTGCGGGACTTGGGCATTTTCACATTTGGGTCTCTGGGCAATGGGGACAAGCGTTAAGCGCGCCTACAGGGATGTTCTTCGCATCACTCGGAATGGGTGGGTAGATGGGGAAAGGGATGTCGCTCGTTCTCCAGAACTGGCATCCTAATTCGGATTCGGACTTTAATTTTGGGCTGGCTAGGGGTTCTAGACACGCCGGCCTTGGTTTTTGATTTAACTGGTCGTTGGGGATTTGGGTTTTCGTTGCCGCTTCTGTTGCTTCATCTTGCAGCATGGGCATGGGCTGTACACTCTTGTTTTGTTTCATGAACTGTTCTTTGTTGTATCTTTTTTCATGGCTGAGTTTGGGCAAAGAGAGAGAGAGAGAGAGATAGGCCTCAGACAGATAGTGGAATTAGCATTCATATCAAATATCGCATCAAACCTATTGTGACGTGCGATGACATGTCAATGAACCGCTTGGATATTCGTGCATTACCAGCAACAGCACGACCCTGCGGGTAATCCTTGCCTCATGTGTTACGGCCCCCCCAGAATGCTCTATGTACTTTCAGATTAACAATATCGGATATATCTCATTATAAACGGTCTCCTTGTTGTTTAAAGAACAGTCCAGGGCAGGAACCAAGTGGCAGTTCCGCCACTGTCTCAGCAGGCGACTCTGGTCAAAGAGGTCTGTGACCCTATGAACTAATACCTGATGTCACTTTCAGTTGTATGGAGTGTGAATGCACAGAAACTAAGCATGGCAGCCAGCAACTTACTAGCCAAAGGCAAAGATCACTGGTTTGGTGCGGCTGGACAAGAGCAGGAGGTTGACTGACTGGATGAGGGGAAGTAAACGGCCAGGGTACAAGTTTGTAAATAGGGGTGTGTGTGAACGGCACTCAAACCCAGTTGATTTAGGGGATTTTGGGATGGCACCCAGCCCGACCGACCCCCTTGTCTGCCATGTTACTTACTTACTACGGAATTTACCACTGCCAATTATTGATATTACAATTACTATGATCATTATCATTGTTCTAGTACGAAAACAGCGACCAAAAACAAAACAATAATAATGATGATAATGATAATAATACTAAAACACACCCCCTATCGTTCGATTCTACAGTCGTTTTTTTTGGGGGCGGAGGCGCGGGCCGTTGGGAAAGTGGTCAATTGTGGAAAGAAATGGCCAGCTGAACCTGTGGCCTGGGATACTTGTGACGTCGCACGTTACGCCGCTGATCACGACGAGCGGCATGTCAAGAAGGTGGGAAGATGCTGGTTTCTGTGCTGGGTTTTGGCCTGTCTGTCTGTTTATGTGTCTGCCGGCACTTGGGTATCTTGCCAGGGATAGGGAGGTAATTGGTGTGTGAAAGAGGAAAGGAACTTGAGGGCTTACTACGTACGTGCCTGTGCATGTTGGAAAAACGCGCGTTGCTCGTGTATGTCTGTTCTGTCTGTCCTTTACAAATGATACTTTATTACTTGGATAGACATCATGGATGGGGAAAAAGGGTCTCTCACTGTGTTTAACTTGCACGAGTAGCATCGACCCATGAAATTGACGTGGGTAAAACACGGTATGCTGATTAGAGTGAGATCGTCTCGCGGGGAAACGGGTGAAATTGGACAGAAGCATGCGCAGCAAGGAAGCAAAGCAAGCGAGAGACATGTACTCTCTCTCTCTCTGTCTACGATTTTGCTAGGCGTTGGCTGGTGTAAAAAAGGCAAGCAATTGCTACGGATGCCAAGGGCACCTGTACAGAGCCATGTGCATATCAGCACGCAACGAACACTCATCTCTTGTATCCTACCCCTTCTGTATTCGTACGGTATATTTGCATGTTAGTTTGGACTGTCGTTGTCGTATGCTATACTACGTACTGTATGCACGCGTCGCTCAGCGTAGTACGAAACAGTAGGCGGTGCAGCTCGCCGCGTTCCGGGTGTGCGGGCGTCGCACGGGAAGGCTTCGATCCGCCTCAACCATTTTGCTCAGATAGGTCTAGCAGTGTCTTGGAGAGGGGTGGGCGAGGGTTTTTATTTCTTCTTTCCCTTTCGTTTCTTTTTGGCGTTGGGTTGGATTTTGGGTGCATGTGGTTGGTGGTGTGTGAGTTTGTGAGTGTATGTGTTCCAGACATTTGTTGAAAGCACTAACACGCGGCTAATATATCGCTAAGACCCAGCCAGCCAGCAATCAGGCCCGCAAACACGCAGCAAAAAGCGAAGACGTTGCCCCAGTTCATTCTCACCGGCCGGGGAAGCGCAAATACCTGCTCGTATGAGGGCCGCCTATACCTGCATCTGTGCAGGGATGTATGCGAGGGGGGAGGGACCCGGGGCCTGGGACGGCAGACCGATGGGTAGGCCCCATCGTGGCAGAGGGCAGCCGTTGCAGGCGTATCCTGTAGTCTCTCACTCTCCATGATGGATGCGACGCTACCTAAACACTAGATGGATGTGATTCTCTGCTTTGGCGTCCTTGGTGGGTGGAGCCCCGTTGGAGGCGCCTTTTTCGTCGCGCGGCTGAGAACGAAGACGTCGTGTGAAGGGACAGGGGGCGTGCAAGTGAAGCCGCTAACGGAACTGGGGGGAGGAAGAGCAGGGGGGTGAGAACGGCGAGATGGAGGCTTGCAACTTGTTCAGCCTTCAGCCCTGCCATGGTCTTTGACTCTTTGGCCGTGGTCTCGGTTGAGGTCTTGGGTCATGGAGCAGTGACAGTTGGTTGAATTGGCAGCTTCTCAAAGATTATGGCTCTTGTGTGCTGTACGTCACGTGGATCTACACAAGTGCTAGCCACATACTGTATGTGCCTCAGGTTATCTCTCTCTCGCATGTTGGGCCTCAGGCTCATCAATAAATTCTTGATAAGTAGGTACCTTAGATACCGATGCCTGTGTGTACAGCATCATTATGCAAAGTTACAGTGAGATTCTCCCCATCTCCCAGCATCTCCCAGAGGGTTTCAGGCGCCTGGGTTCAAGGGGGGGCCAACACACACCCGACCGTTCTGGTGATTGGATGGGGCAATTAAACCCGAGTCCATTGGCCACAAGTCCTTTTCGTTGCCCACTATTACTATCGGGGCAATGACAAGAAGCAATGACGAGCAGAAGACACAACATTGAAAAAAGAAAAACAGTTCAACAAGTAGGAGCAGCGCCGACAAAAGGAACCGACAAACATGGCTGGCTGAGACATTTTCTTTTGGCTTGGGATGCAAAGCACATCACAGCACAACACTGCGCTCTCCCAACCCAGTTGCGTGCGAGTGGGGAGCAATCGCCGACCTGCAACGTCTTTGCAGCTTTATATATACTTACCTACCTTGGTAATTACTAGTAGTGTTACCAGTAATATTTGTAGTTATGAGTACGTATTGCGAAAAGGTAGATACAGATACACAGGTAGGTTCCTGGTCATCGTGGGTATCCAGTGTTACAGGATGCCACCTGTGAAATCGTCACTTGGATGGGCAGAAGCGAAAAGGAAGCAATGGAACCAAAAAGAATGATATTAATAAGAAAATTGCAGCTTACAGATTAGCACAATAACAAAAGAGGACGAAGAAGGAGGAGAAGAAGCAAATACAGAAACATACAAGAGCAGGAGGGGGGTCCAGTTTTTTGCAACTACCTCAACCGTCTTACTTGCTGTGATTTGTTCGTTTGTGGCTACAGTACAAGCCCCGGGTTGTACTTGCGTCTCACCCAATAGACGGAGATCATCCAGCCAGACTACCTACCTTGTGCTGCTGCTCCGTACTGTACCGCAAGAGATGAGTGTGGTGTAGGTATTCGAGTGTGTGTGTCTCTCTCTGTGTGAGTGTGTGTGAGTGTGACTATAGCCCATTTCCTCCAATCATGGTATGTTCGCTCCTCCTGCTGCTAACGGGCCAAGGCCATTGCCCATAGCCTGTGGATAAGGAGAGAGAGCACCCATCATCGAAACTGCAAGTCATTGGACAAGCGGGCAAGACGAAAAGCAAGTCGGTGAGGGTAGCGAACAACAAGGGGGAGAGAGGGAGAGGGGTGAGTATACCTCCAATGTTTGCCAGTGTTTGCTAGGTACTATACAATTTTGAAGATGCTTGCTGGTGAGGCTTTTGCTTTCTCCTGTGACTTTTCCCCCATCCGGCATGACATATTTCCATACATGTGAAGGCGACTTGCTGCTGCGAACAGCCACGTAATGCCACAAACAAACTACCGATCCCGGAATCTGGAACAGGAGACGAGAAAGGGGAAATTGAACAGATCCAGAATGAAAAGAGAGCACATGCCCATGATCGCCCTCTGCCAAACCTCGGGATGGCTTGAGTCGTGCCCAAAGATGTGTTTGGAGGGGGGGCGGGCTTGTGTGAAGCGCCTTCGTCGCCGCTGCTCTCATGATCTTCCATCCGTGCCCTAATACATACACGCACGTACATGCATACATGCAGAGAGATTGGTGTTTAGAAAAAGAGAGCCACACCCCCCGATGGTTATGTCTGTCTGTCTGTCTGCAAGATCGCGGTGGCGTGTGCATTTAGATGCCAAGACAGTGTCGATATATTTCAACCATGAGGCTTGCACTATTTCGCATAGTGCGCAAATAGTAGCATCACTGCGCCTTACCTCTCCCCGTCTCGCCCGACTGTACGGAATACACGGCTCTCCATGTTGTGCTTCTCTCAAATGTTCAATCTCTTTATTAGACTTCAGAGGAGTGTCGTCGTTGGCATACCCCTTGTTCTACAGCCTTCACCCCCCATCGCTGTTGCTAAACCTCGTCTCTAGTTGTTGTCTCTTTTCCGCAGTTGACATGAATAATGACAGTAATTACTCACTGTCCTACCTTGTAGGCGCCCTTGTCCCTTGAGTTACGTAGTAGGTGTGACAACTGCACACAGAGAGTTGATGTTCGGATGTCCTGGCCGAATTTTGCTTATCATTATCACATCTCGTGTAACTTGTATTGCATCCCCGCTGCAACACAAGGGATACTAAAATAACTCTTGTCTCCGCAATGCTCGATTCGTACGCCACAGCAACCCATCCAGTGACTCTTGTGGGCATTGGTTAAGTACGTCGTTCAATTGAATACCGTACATTGCGACGAGATGTGTTATAGGAGTAAGTGGCTGCTTAGCTGTTGAGATTTCCACGAGCACGTTGGGGCAGCATATCGTCAGATTAAGCTAACAGTGGCAAGTTCATTTGTGATCTAGTCATAACTGCTTCCGAACAAGACATTCTACCGTAAAATCACGATATCATATCCCTCTTTTGTCTGCATAACGATGCGACCTGTACTCTGCATCTTTGTGTCCCGCGGAGTTAAGAAGAATTCTTCCTCCGCCCCGGTATCTAAGATGAGCTTATAATTACCAGAGAGACAGACACACCATTTCCTTGTTTTATTCCATTTAAGGGACGTTGAAATAGACTCCGCTTCACCCCTAGGGACGGGAAAGAGACAAGCAAGGGACCGTGCAGATCGGGTCGGGTGACGAAGCGGCAAGCGACCTCTTCGTTTGTCCGACAGCGGGATGAACATGCGGAAGGGGGTGATCAACATATCATGACCGGCTGCTTGCGTCTGCGGGTCACGGCTAGATGCATTGCACAGAAAAGACCGGCTCTGGGAACCGAATTGACGAGCAAGGTATTCTTTTCGGCTTCAGGCCGAAAGTGTTTGCATACTTTGCCATCAAGTTTGCTAATGAGATATCTCTAGCACACACCCCTCTCCCATTTGGTTTCTGCGAAATGTTTTTGTATCTGAACACCCACCTCTCAAGACGTCCTGCAGGAATACTTATTTGCTCAAAAGATAAGACGCTGTGATACTCAATGCGCATTGATAGCCCACGGACCACGGATGCGCCAGCCGGGGGGTTTCTAGAAGGGGGGGTATATGACGGGTCATGATGTCCATATTGGAATGTGTTACAAGCGAGCATCCATGAAAGTATTAGTAGTGGTGTTTGCTTCCTTCCCCCGACTGAAGAGAGCAGGCTGAACCAGGGTTAAGGACTGATGCTGACGCTTCAGTAAAGACGTTTCTGGTGTCACGTATCATGTAGGCCCAAAATTTTCCATGGCAACAACTTCACCCAATGGCTTCACATGGCAGAAACTTGCCATCCCTTATCCATGATAGGCAGTTGAATATTGTTTACTTTTCTAGATCGGATACCGGATATCTGGTGTTCCGTAAGTTAGTGCCTGATTTGAAATAAAACTCTTAGAAACAATGACCTACAAATTACACTGATCGTATCTGAAACAGAGCTTATTGCGTCAGCAGAGAGAACTGTGACAACAATTGGCAAGATCGGCTAGGCCATATTTCATTTCGACAGAGTGCGGAGGTAGTACGTCCTAATTTCACGGATGAATTGTAGTAGCGGCGTGTGCGTTTCCTGACTCCGTATACCGTGCTGCTCACATCGTCACAACTTGTCGAAACTCGGCGCAACATGCCAATTATCTTGTCGAGATGCCTTTTTAATTGATGATGTGCACATAACTCTTGAAACCTGAATCGATGGAGACTTTTCGGTTGAGGGAAAGCATCGATTATCAAGGTATTGCAAGGATTTGGCAATAAGGGGTAACCATTACTTTTGCACCTCAATAGCCAAGTTTCATATCAGCTGAGACATCTGATGAACCAATGCCAGAGTTCCACATCATATAGCAGACAGCTGGAACCCCCTTGTACTCTTTTCGTTTGAGTATTGCTATATGGACATTAGACAATTTTCTGTTTGCGCATTACTCTTAACACCGCCTTACCCTCGCACACAATCACAATGGACTCCATGCAGTGGTGACGGTATTAGCAACGGTACTAGCAATTACCGTTAATTGCTGGTGATATTGAGCCAAAAAGAAAAATGAAAAAGGCAAATATCTAATGTGCGAATAGCAATGCTCTTTCGCTGTATGCGAGAAGCGGCGCTGCGACTCGAATTTTGGTGTATGATTTGTTCTGACCACATCATAGGAACTGGCAGTATAGCCACGAGACAGAAACTGGGTCGATGAAGCTTTTCTACAGTTACTTCCTCGCCTTAACCTGTAGCAAAATGATACAGTCACGTACCGAACTGTCTGGTCCTGAAAGAATGGCTATGGGGCTCAACGAGGTTGAATCGTGTGGCTAACACAGAAAGCCATGACTACTTTCAAACCGCTGGTTCTGAGTTTCCGATCTCCAGATAAATACATTCGATAGATATTTACTAGGACGTCTCGAAACAGAAACAACCATCAAGACTTGGCAACAATGACGAGACAAAGGGGCAACGAACTTAAAAAGTCGTCTCCTCAACGTACGAAAACTTCCATCCCCATGGCCTATCCAGACGGATTAGGTCGAGAGATAGTATGAAACGATGCCAGTTGGATCTCGAATCCATGATCATATGAAATGCTCATATGTAGAAACCAGAGCTTCTGAATCCAAATTTAAAGACGCTGCCAGTCGATATCCAAGTGTTCCTGGCACAAAACATATGAAGCACGTGGCGTTGAGTCCAAACACATCACGCCGCATATACAGCTGAGAGAGCTCAGTTATCTCAGACTCCTTGGCTTGATGGGAGCTATGGCTCGGAGGGTCAATTTTGTTTCGAAAAGAGGTCCATGCTGGGAGGGTGTTTGGTGTGTGGTTCGGTTGCGCATGAACGAATGCGTTGAGCTTATCGTGCAATGGGATGAAAGTAAAGAGCGAGCTTCATGTTGGTGGCAGATACAGCAGCTTGTGGTCACAGTCAGCAGCTGCCAATGTACAGGTACTTTGATGCTGAGGCCCCCACTTCTACCCCCGCTGCTAACTGAGGGTATTTGCGCAGATAGTGGTGAGATCGCTGCACCAGTACACGCCACCGGCAATCCATTTTACAGACACTAACAGGCTCCCCGCGATCTGTTGCGTGCAGCTTGTTAGCAGAGGAGCATTGACCAGATTGAACATTGAGAAACATGGCGGGTGCTCGGGAGATGCCCCAAAAGCTTGGCTGTGTATCAAATGCGAATCGTCTTTGTTGTTCTTTCTCTCTACGTTTCTCTACTTTACTTACAGGTTTAAAGCAACCTTACATCCTGCAAATCATCCTCAGATTGCAGAAGGACTGTCATTATTATCTATCTCTTTATCCCGATCGCACCTCCTGCACCACCAAAGCAGAAATAGCCTCGGTTGTCTAAGAGCCGCTGGTTGAGACGACTTCTCTGAGACAACTCATCTTCCGCACGCGTCATTGCAGCAATAGAACGCAGTGCGACTTTGCACATGACAGAGCGCGGCATTTCTGTGTTGTCATCTTGACCGTCACACCGTCTCGAGAGCAATTGTGCCCACGATTGATGATTGACGTGCAACATTCAAGCGAAAAAAAAAAAAAAAAACCCCCCAGTCAAACATCTCTAATCGAGCACCACCCATTTCACTACCTGAGAACAACTCCTATTGGATCCGGCATCCAGCAGACTACCACCCTACCAGGCAAAATCGCTCCCAGCACTACTCAAAATGAGCTTCTATCCACGCCATGCGGGCCATGGTGAAAGTATGGATATGGGCAGCGACAATGGCAACTCGTCATCCGGCGGTCACTCCATGGGCTCCATGATGATGATGGTCTTCCAGACCGAAAGGGCCACGCCTCTCTTCGCAAACTCCTGGACCCCGGGCAGTGCTGGCGCCTACGCAGGCACCTGCATCTTCCTCGTCGTCCTGGCGGTTGTTGCCCGCTTGCTGCTCGCATTCCGGACGCAGCAGGAAGCCCGCTGGCTAGAGCGCGATACCAACCGCCGCTATGTCGCTGTCAACGGCAAGATCCCGCTTTCTGAGCAGATCTCACGCGACCCGGACGCCAAGCAGATGACCATGACGCTGTCGGAGAATGGAGTCGAAGAGACTGTCTTCGTCGTTGCGCGCAAGAAGACAGTAGTACGGCCCTGGAGATTCAGCGTCGATCCGGTGAGAGCTCTTATGGACACAGTTATTGCTGCTATCGGATACCTACTGTGAGTTTGACTTGTTTGAATAATGGGCTTATGGCCTTCACAATGCTAATGCGGGGCCTCTTTCATTTAGTATGTTGGCTGTCATGACAATGAACGTTGGTTATTTCCTGGCCGTTCTCGCTGGAGTCTTCATTGGGAGTCTCGGCGTCGGTCGGTACACCTCCGCGACGGAGCATTAGCATCAGAAAGAAAGAAACAAATCATTATTGGTTCCAGTAGACCAGTGTGACGGTTCTCTCTGTCATTTATTCTACTTTTTTTTTTTTCGGTTTATCCAACGGGTTCTTTGCATTGGTTTTCTGCGAGAAGCAAGGGGCAGTTCGCGGCATCATGATTGAGTATCAAACTGGCGCAAGTTCGGGCTGAACATACATGGTGTTTCTTTTTCTTTCGGGATGTGGGACAATAATATGGGAGTTTTGTTATCATTATTTTGCAATATATGCTGAGCAACAATATGGAAACATTTGTTTCTTCTGAAGCGTGCATTACATTGCAATGCCTATCTTGATGTCATCGTTGTAAATTGGCAGGCACACATGAATGAAGACTTATTGCTGTTGTGCCTTTCTACCTCGAACAGGTACCAATACATTTTCCATAGCTAGCCGAAAGGGGACCTCCCTGCAGAAACCTTCTCAAACATGCTCAACAGCTACGCTTTCCCACATTTGGTGCTCCCCCACAAATTTCTTCTCAAGTTGATGATTATGTAATACTCAGCCAGGGCATTCTTATGCTTTGGTGTGGCTGTGGCAAATCTGTGTTTCCAAGCATCAGCCTCAAAATCTATTGTGGCTTGGCAATGGCCTGCCACAGATGAACGACCATGTTGTTATTTGCGAAAAGCTTACTTTTAACCATTACTATAATGTCTATATCCAGACGTCTGCCAGTCTGAACTTGAAGCTTGACAGCATCTTGAATCTAGTTATCTTCAAAGACACACAAAAGAGATAACCACAAGCAACCAAGTATTCAGTCCTACATAGAACACATACACCACTAAGAAAGAAGCCGCGGAGAAGAACGTGCCGAATACAGTAAAGCCGCCCAACATACCTGCCTATGTCACCCTACCACCAGACGCTGCTCCTAATTCAAAATCCCATGTCTCAATTTCCGTGGAGAAACCCCCCCTAAAGAACACAATGCTGCCCACCATGCCTGCTTCCTTACCGCTCATTGCATCTCTCTCCTATCTCCACAGTCCGTACCATATTTCAGAGCTTACTCCACGTCTCCAGACCTGCTCACATCTATCTGCATGAGAGTCATGGATTGAATCAATTCATATCAACAACAACACATATCAGTACCTGCTAAACTCTTCCAGTGAACTTAAATTCACAGCTTCTCACAAAATATACCCCTCACTGCCTCCCATATGTAGCCATGGCATCCGTTCCTTGCCAACGTCGCACAGCCATCCTTCTTTCACACCATCCATCATGCCCTCCACCTTATGTCATGAACCATGCAAGTTGCCACGTTCTTTGTTGTCTATATCTGCTCTAGATAGTCCCTAAAAGTCCGGCCCCCAAGCCTTTCCCAAATTGACAAGCCAAACTTTGTCGCATATCCTACCCCTTTCCTGTTTGTTCGTTTCCACCCGTCCGTATACAAAAACCAGCCCAATCACACAGACCCTCTTCCCCCAAAAGGGCAGTCTTCTTCCCTAATACGGATAACGTCTCCGCCCCGGCAAATGGCAAAAACAAAAAAAAAAAAAAAAAAAGGGTTTCTAAAAACGGCCGCCACCCGTCGGTAAGTCTTCCGCTTCGGTGTGCGTTGCACCCCGCCTTTTTCTTGTGTCATGACGTTGGCTTGTGTTGCCACCAAGCGGGTTTTCTTCAAGACTCACTTTTGACTGCAAAACATGCAGATAAGCCTCTTTAGCCACAACATTCAAGACATACAATACTAATTACTTTCATCATGCACAATGAGGCGTCTGCCATGGCAACAACCATGAGACACTGACATACAAGCACGTCTACTTCATAACTACAGATTTGGAAAAGAAGAAATCTCCTTGTTGGTTGGTGTTAAATAGACTCATCAGATCCAGTTTGTGTTTTTGCTGTTTCCTTCCTGCCGTCGACATTCGTACTCTCATGCGTCCATTATCATCCATATGGAATACGGCCGTCTCCTTGCACCAAAATGCACCCCAAGCCCAAGCAGATGTAGCCGCCGTCTGATGTAAAGAGTTCCCTGCTGAAACAACCAGATATGTGACCAACTTCAAGTTGCAGCACTCTACCCCGCCAAGTCGCGCATAAAGTGACCACCAAACACAACCCCAAGTCTTGTATTCCATACTGCCATGTGACCTGCTCTATACAGCACGGTCCTCCTCTCTACAGGCTCCCTACCATCATCATCCCGCAGATTCTCTGGCAGCCCTAACCCGACCCAAATCAAGCCTCTGACCAAGGTCATGCTTGAAGATGTTGTCAGTCTTCAACTGCGACTGGTGTGAGACCAACCAAGTTAGTGGAGGCGGTGACACCCTCGCAACCTTGAAGATAACAACACACATGGCTGAGACCAAAAATAAAAAAAAGATATAGGAAAATAAGCACACAATTGGAAATTGAACATCAAGAGCATATGAACATTCGCATCAACGCCAAATCACCTGAGGCTCCGTTTAAGTATGACTACCGTCCAGGAGGATGGTTGAGGTCCGCGAGCGAGCGTCCTCATGTGGGTGTTGAAAGCTGGGTATCAACGACCTAACGCAACTCTCTCCCAAGGTCTTTTTCGCTCTTCATGACTGGTGATGACTGCTTGGGGGCATTCCCGGTTGTGGCATGCCAGACCCATACCCTTGGTTGCGCTGCTGTACGTAGTTTTGATACGCGAGAGCTTGCTGGGCGTCCATGGGCATATTTGGTGGCATGTAGCCACCAGGCATGTGTGGATGGGGCATTCCTGGGCGGCTGCTCTGTGGGGGGAGTTGCTGTGGAGGTTCTTCGGGTGAGTCGACCTGATCGCCACCATCAACACCGTTCTCGCTGCCTGTCGTGGGTTCAGGCGCATTCAGGCAAGCCTAAAATGATAACAAAGATATGCATTAGCATTGGGAAAGCCATACACATGGAGGTAGTCCAGGCGGAGTCAAAACTCGCGAAGCAAACACGTAGTGCGTCCGTCACGGTCAAGGTGCCTAAAGGTTTGCAATCGCGGCTAACAACGTACCTGGATCAAGTTCTTGCCCTCAGCCTTAGTGACGAGCGGTTGAAGCTTGGGTGTGGTGAAAGTGTAGACGAGACCTGTCTCCGAAACGACAAGAAGCAGCACCTGAGTGCCTGTTAAGACGGACAATTCGTAGGCCTGTGGAAATTAAAAGACGTTCTGGTCAGCAAACAAGTGCAACACGTAGCCGATATTTCCACCGCGATTCTTGTCATGGGAGGAGAGCAAATGGTAAAACGGAATTGACCAATACGTTCAACGAGAGCATTCGTCGCGGTCAGAGTCGCGCAAGACTTGAGACGAAACGAATTCTAATGCTTGAAGGCGGGGGTTGTTGTCGTGTTGGGAGAAGATCGAGACGATGGCAGGGAAAACGCACCTTCTTCATGATTCCTGCCTTGCGCTTGGAAAAAGTAATGTGGCGACGTGATTTATCGCTGATGAACTTGATTTCGATCTTGCGACGCTCACGGCCGCCTTTCTCATCATCATCATCGTCGTCGTCGCCAGCAGACGGGCGCTGTCGCTTCACGCCGCGATTCTCTTGCGCGGCATTGTTGCCATTGCCAACCGAGTGCGCGTCGTCGAGCTCTGTCGGCGTCGTCTGGTCGTGCTGGTCGGTGATGTCGGCCATTGTCATGCGCTGCGTGTTCGGGCGGCTGCAACAAGAATAATACCAATGCCAATCCTAATCCGAATCCAATCGTCGACTTGTATCACACAGCGCTGGAAAAGGCAACGAGTGGTGGAGATACTGCTTTGAGCGTGGTGCCGATGGACCTATACTGGATCTGGCGGTTTCTGGGCGGAGAGGACAGGCGAAAGGGAAGGGAGCAGCCCTTCTGTCGCAGAGGGTCCTGGTTGGGCGCGAGTGGGCGGCGCTCTGCTGGATCGAGTCTGGTGTGTGGGCGTGCGTTGCGGTACGTGCTGGGGCTGCCGTGGTGCTGCCGTGGTGCTGCCGTTCATACAATGAGGTAAGGTGCAAGGTACGCTGGTTGAGGAAGTAATTATGTACTGGTGCTGGAGTGCTGGAGCTGCGTGGGTGTGTGTCAGGAGTGGGCAGCGCGGAAGGAAGCGAGACGACGAGGATTTCGGGATAATTGGGTAGTTGCTGTTTTGGCCACTAGCGTGTGCTTGTACAGCAAACGCTTGAGCTTGACGGGGCGCTTGATCGTGTATTTCGCCGGCTGCATCCAGCAACGCGCGGTGGGAATTCGTTAAATTTGAGTGAAAGGTGGGTGCCAGTGTAGGAAGGCTTGGAAATTGGTGGAATTGGCACCAGCAGCAGAAGGAGGCTGACCAGGATGGGAGAGTGCAAGGTCGTCAGCCAGGGAGAACCCCCACAGATCGTACTGTGCACGTAGGGGCTATTAGCACGGTGCGGACATTTTTTCCACACTACTACCTACAGCGCCTGTGCCAGTTGGGTGCTCTGTACCTGTACCACAGAAGACACATCAAGTGCTTTCCCAATCCGTGCTTGCACCTGGCTGTCATTGCTTCGTTTCTTGGGTACACCAAGTTAAAACTCTCTCCATCTGTCACTCTTTCTCTCTCTCCCCACCATTCGCAAGATCATAACATAAGCACCATATTATTACCTACCTTGCATGCTTATAGTTCGACCAATTACTACATGTTAGGGAGGGGAAAAGAGGGGAGGGGTGGCATGCATTGCCCATGCCCATGACGAGACTTTCAATGCTAATTACTCGTGCAACAAGCACTAAAAAAACACGCAGTCACCAGTTGAAATTGATAGACACCGCAAGGAGGCTGTAAATGGGCCGATTAAATGGTAGTGCCGTCCGTCTAATCCAGACGCGCGAGCATAAAAACTTACTGTGGCTGTGGTAGGTACCTCATCTGCGTCTGTCAACAACGGTTGACAAGTCAAACCTCTACATATTGTACTGTCGACTACAACAACGAATAAGGTAATTGCCCAAGAAGGCACTTACATGTTTTTTGCCACAATTGAGGCTAGATTGTACCAACCTCGGAACAGAAAAGATACATGCGGACCAGGTCGCATGGAGGGTAAGGTTTGAAAGGGCAGGCATTCATCTTTCATGACGCGTCCGAGGACCGTGATGCAACCGTTGCAGCGACGAATCTCGACGAACCCTTGGCTATCTCACATGATGCTACTATAATACCTCAGGACTACTGAGAACTTAATTAAGCTCGCAGCTACAACCGTTTTCTTCTGTGCTGGGGTTTTTTACGATTCACAGCCCACGCCTTGCTACTATTTTGCTTGCTTGGATTTACGAGCATGATACCAACGCGTTGCGCCAATGGAACCTCAGAGGTTGACCCGCCTGGAGAAGTTTTGAATGGCTGGCAGAAGCCGCCGTTGACCCACCTCGGGTTTCTTCAGCCCTCCAAACCCATTAATCCATTTCAAGGAGCAAAATAAGGCACAGAGGGGCGGGAGGCTGGGCCTTGATGGGCCTGGCTGGACCGTCCTCACCCATCGTTTTGCTCAGCGCCAGTGGTGCGCACTAGTATTTCAGCGCTAGCGAGCAGCCTCCTCCACTGTGCTGCGCGCACGCTACACACTGCGACGTCAGCAATCGTCAGCCCTCAGGTACCGTCTCAGTTGAGCACTAGCATTTCACCGGTGCGTTGATGCGGCCATGATGTTACTACAAGGCAGGCTGGCTACCACAGACTTGTTCTTCCGCTACCTTATTCTTTGACAGGGCTGCGGGAGGGTCGTGGGGCCTCCTGCAAGAGAAAACCACAACGGTGTGGAGCTTTGTACCTGCCCAAATCTTGTATTCGCTCTACTGTGCTAACCCTTCTCTCAAAAGCGCATTCCGTGCCTGGTACAGAGTACCTTTCAACGTCAGCACCATCACGCATCACAATCTCTCCAGGCGGTGGCTGGAGTTGACGAGACACACGGCAGCCCCTGCTACATGGCAGCCCTCCTTCCAACTGGCTGTCGTGGGCTAGAGCCCAGAACCTGGACACACTCTTACCCAC
Organism: Zelopaecilomyces penicillatus; assembly: GCA_005765155.1. Lineage (NCBI taxonomy): Eukaryota > Fungi > Ascomycota > Sordariomycetes > Hypocreales > Pseudodiploosporaceae > Zelopaecilomyces > Zelopaecilomyces penicillatus. Next base: position 5,839,197 of record VCCP01000002.1, read on the forward strand.
TATCCTTGGAACATGCTGACGCTCTCCCCCGTTGCGCTCTGCTTGTGCAAGCTGTCCATGGGCTGCTAGGAGCTCACGATACATTCACGACAACTTGCCACTCTTATCGACAATGCTCTGCACACACACCAACCAGTTTTGGGTTGTGCAGCATCTAATAGCGCGTTGCTCTGGGTGAGAGAAGAGGAGTCGCTCTGCTGCGCTAGGAATTGTAAGCGGCAGGGCTCAGACGCGCTTGGCCTTTCGCTGAGTTTTCCAAGCTTACTCATAAAAAGACACGTCCATGTGGGGATGAAACCGTCTGTACTGTATGTACGAGGCTCACTCTGGTGTTGTACATTGTTACGAGACGACATGGTATCACCATCACGACCCTCATTCCTCCATGCGAATCTCAGTAGGGCAGGGGCTGGTGCCAGTGAGCGGCCCCTGTGGCCCATGTGCCGGCGGGTCGATGTCGCGATTCACGAATGACAGGCAGCCAGACGTCCCAAGATGGGGTCTGGTCTTTCGGTGCCCATGGCTTTCGAGTCAGCAGTAAACAAGAGCCGATACAGCGAGCGAAACCGGGGAAGATTTAACTTCTGCCGCAGCCGTTATTGGCTGGCACAAACGCAACGGGTCTCCTGTCCTGTCAGAAAGCTTGGACGGAACGAGGCAGAGGCGGGCTATGCTTCTTTAGGCAGTTAGGCGTCTGGGATGGCAGCACCACGGCACAGTGTACGCCACCGAGGATCCATCTTGGAAGTGCGCCATGTGAGAGTCGAAGAAGATTGGTATCCACAACGAAGAAGGCCTGATGGTTGATTAGACAAAGAAAGGCGTACGTTGCTGCTGAGTATTAGCCGCTGCAACTCTGCTACCCGTTGCGCTTTGCTTACGGAGTACCTACCTCTAGTGCCATACCATACCATACCATACCATACTGCTGGACGCACGTTGCGGCTTCGGTGGGAAAGAGGCCGCGGCGAGAAAGGGAGGCTGGGCGGCGGAATGAGTGCCGCTAGCCACACACTGTGGGAGGACACAGGTTGTTCGGTACGTTCCATCCCACACACCCACTTTTGGAAGACTCATGCTGTCTAGACCATTGTATGGCAGAACCTCGAGTCCGCCCATCACTTGGGTGGTGTCACCAGTGTGGTGCCTTGTGGGACCATGCCAGCCGGGGCCACACCTCGGTACATGCATAGCCTACTGTACATAGCCGTTAATCTTACCGAAGCCTGAAGCGTTGAAGAGGGACACCAAATTCCCACAGCCTCCTTACCCCGCCAGGCAATTGTGTCCTAAGGCAGTTCAGGGAAACTTGTGCCTTGTCCGTTAGGCTACATCTGTTGAACAGAATGTTCTTCGACACTGCCACTTTGGCTTGATTTGCAGCCTCAGGCCAAAGGATGTAGTCACACTTTAGTCACACTGTCCCACTTCATCCAGAAATCAAGGTGTCATGGTTGGTCCTCTGATAACAGGAAGGACTTGCCAAATCTATTTCAGTTGTTCTTGATGGTCACGTGGATGGCGGGCAAATTCGCATATCAAGGTTCTGTAGGATCACCCGCCGCAAGCAAGTGAGAAAACAGCCTTACCATAATGGTCAATATGTACAACAGAGCCGATCGCCATGAGACAGGCTTCTGCAACAACCACCATCGTGCGTCGATTGACAGTTCCGACATCCCAACAGCCCTATACAAAGCCTTAACCCTGATGGAGGGTGCTTCCGAATCCGTTGGTGCCGTCCCTGTGCCTAGACATGGTATGGCCACGTGTATCTACTTCGGGCTTCAGACATTTGGCATGTGCACAACAATCGTTGCATTTTCACCTATCCAGCGGGCAGCACGTGGTTGCACACGCGCAAAGCTTCATCGCAGTTGACAATCACAGAAATGTTGCACACAGCGTCTGCTTTGCAAGGTGTAACACTCTATACCTGTGCTGGTACAATCACGAAAAAAACCTCTCTCCATACCAAGAGACTACAAAGCCCACCAAGTTGACTTGTTGCCTAGCCTTGGTCCCCTTCCTGGCCTCTCTGGCGCCCAACGAGGCCCCGGAAATTGGCCATGATGCCTCGCCACCTTGGCTCCCTCTGGTGAAATACTGTATGAAGCACCAACGATGTTCCCTTTCAACCAGTATCTTGTCAGGTGACATGGACGGATGCATTGCCGCCGTGCTGCTTGGCGCTGCTGTGTGTCACACTTCTGAATGGTCGCAGCCTCAGCGGTTATGAGGAATGCGGCGGCCAACCACAGCTCTGAGTGGCAGCCATGGCCTGCTGCTGCATTGACTCCACCCCAATGAGGCGACTTCGCACTGGATGCAGCCCTGTGATTGGCCACCTTCCTCCACCAGCCCCTGTGATGTCGGCGCTTTGCTTCACCACCCCAGCCCTGAAACGACGCCTGTCGACGGACTCCGAACCACAGAGCGCAGTGCTTCATGCGAGGAATTGCTTGTTTTGCCAGTGTTGGGTGCGACCCCCCCCCCCCGCCCTCTTCGTTTCTCTTTCTCTCTCATTTCCTACCGTTCAGGCGCCTGGTGTGCATTCTTTCTTGTTTGTCAAGCATATTCGCGATTCTTTTCGTTTATCTTCGTCGTTCTTTTCTCCCGGCCTGTAGATCTGGATTCTACCGCCGTTTCCTGGGTTGTGGCGATAGACTGGTCTATCAGCCAACCATTAATTCGCCCGCGATCCTCTTTTTTCCCCGTCCGATTGTCGTTCTCAGCCAAGCCCTGATCTGATCTTGGCTTGTCCCGCCTTGGCTTCAATTAATCGTACTCTGGAGCGAAGTACTCGTAAATCCATCATCATCATTGTCGCTGTCCCTGGGTGGATTGATGGAAAAGTGGTAGACGAGCTTGATAGTCGAACACGCAACAGAGACGCTGGTCGTCAAACGCATCGAATCTTCTCTTATTTTCATCGAGTTCCGACCAGAAATCAAGGGCTTGCCGAGGTGGAAAGACGACGATACTCTGGGGCTGGTTCCCCTCTTTACTTTCTTCGAGGCAGTTGAGCAGTTCGAAGTCCACGACGACCTTGCCAACTAGACTTGCTCTCACCGTTTTTATCCCTCCATCGATATTTCGTCAAGATGCCCAACGGTGTTTTTCTCGCCACGGCTGCGGCCGCTTTTCTTTTCCTCGCATCCGGTGGCATCGAGTTGGGCTTCTCGTTGGTTGTCCAGAGCCAGATGAACAGGGATCCGACAGATGGACGGGAGGCTGTACGGAATCTCCTGTACCAGCGGCTCCCTCTTACAGCCGGCATCGTCAACGGTGTTTTCATCATAATTGCCTTCCTCTTCATGCTGCCCGGCCTCCTGATGCACACACGTCTCTGGATGAAGGTTGGTGGCTACGTGGTCACCTGCTGCGGCGTGTTCACTCTGTCTCTCGGTCTTTATATCTGGATTATGACGTTGCAAACTAAGGACACTTTTGCTCCGATCTATGCCAACCAGGATACAAGCGTTCAGGATCTGATGCAAACATCGGTATGATAATGCCCTGATAATCCCTTGGATTACCTATGTACCCAAGGCGAAGGCGTGGGTAACGTTTACTGACTTGTTGAATAGTTTCAATGCTGTGGCTACCTTAACCACACTTCGCCTGCGTTCATCACCGACGCAACCTGTCCCAGTCCCGCAGCCGCTGCTCTCTCCCGAGGCTGCGCAACGTCCATATCTACTTTCTCCAACGTCCTCCTCGACACCATCTTTACAGCTCTTTTTGGCATGGTTGGTAAGTCTTTCAACGTTGCTCTTCTGGTTTCCCCATAACACATCCACGCATCCACATCAAGTGACGATTACACTGCTACTTTTGCTAACATCTCGTCTTTCTTGAAGCTGCCGATGCCGTTCTCGTGCTTTCCATCGCTTGTCTTCTCAAAGACCGCAAGGAGCGGGAACGATACCGCCTCATTGATGAGAAGAGCGGCTTCCGCCAAATCTGAAATGCGCAAGCACATACGATAGAAGAACAAGGTGAAATGAGGACATCAAATTTAGATCAGATATTGGATTCGAGAGGGAAGATACATACTGTACAGGTACTTTGGTTAATGGGCCTTCTGGCCCTGTTTATTTAATTTCTCATGCCGCAGAAGCGCTGCATTGCATATATATAGCGACAAAGGAGGAGTAAGGATTCTGCATGGATTTTTTTCTCATCCTGTTCTCTCACCCAAATACTCGAAAGGAAGAGCTCCATGGCATTTTTAGGCCTTTATGACCAAAAGATTTGCCGACTATGCCAAAGGAAATATTTCATTGTAGTTTGACTGTTGACCAAGTGACCTGGCCTTATTGCAACCTGAGAGGCGTCCAGGAGCATAATTCGAAGTTCATCGACGTTCAAAATACCGTAAATAGTCATTTAGGAGCCCATTCGAAATATGCTCACCAAGTACAAATAGAAGCATTTTCAAACGGGACATCAAATCGAGACTCTGTGAAGGATATTGATTCATGTAGAGGAAAGGAAAAAAGTATATACGAAGTGTAACAATCCCGATCCAAGCTCTGTGTGTTAAAAGCCAGACATAGCGCATTACTGATCTCTTCAAGCCCACACCTTGTTTGTCCAAGAAAATTCAAAAGCAAAAGGCGGGATCTCAGGAGAGGATCCTCAATACTGCATTCCATCATCGCCCCAAAACGAAGAACAAAAAAATGCCAATGGTGTATTTCCTCTAGTACGCCTACATCGCCGCGCCTGGAAAACAAAATCGGACGGGAAACGCCTCCTACTCCCTTCTCCCACCTACCAAAAGAACGCGCAAGCTGTTTCATCTATTACTCATACAGCCGAGTCCTCGGCCCGCCTCGTGGCCCCTCTGCTGCCACTGCCATCTTGGGATTCATTTCCACGATGGGGGTATAGAGGTGATGGACAGTCTTCAATCACTGAGCCGCTAGATGTCGGACGTTTGTCCTTGCCTCTCAGCCAGCCGAGACTCAGAAAACTGCCGAGCGACTCCGAAACGGAAGAGTTCCTCTTCCCGAGGTTTCGACGTGCTACCAGCCCCGGAAAGCCGGTGCTCTTTCTCCTCTTGCGGTAAGGCCTGCGGGGCGTGGAATCGCTACTTATGCCAGCATCTCCTACGAGAGTTGCTCCACTTACTACCCTTCTTGATGATGGTATTAATGGTGAGGTTTCTGATTGCCCTGGCAGAGTGCTTGAACGTCGTCGTCCAGTCGGTGTGGTAGGTTCGTCTTGATCCTGTAATTCTCCCCAAATTTCGGCTCTCTCGGCCCACCCCAGACTCTTTTTTCGCGTAGGGGTCAGGGGTGTGGTTTCTCCATTCCCTGTCGGAAACGTTTGGTACGATGTTGGGCTTTCATCACCGTCGAGTGCAGCTTCTGACCCTAGAAGTGATTCCTCTTCACCCTCAGTGTCCTCTACAAGACCGAGGCCAGGAGCCAGTGACGATTGGCCAACTCCTGGAGTATGCTGCTCGTCGCTCAATCGCCATGACAAGGCCAAAACTCCCGACAAGAGAATTCCAGTTCCGACGGTGATGAGAGCAGCGCGTAATGGTGAAATGAGCCCTGTCTGGTTAAAGTATATTAGGCCATCCAAAATGGCAATGATATTGTAAACGCAGAAAACAAGAGGATATAGGACTGAAGTAGAAACAAGCTTTAATCCCCGATGTAAATAATACAGCTGGCACAGGGCCAGAGTAACAAGGGCTAGAACAATGGCCCAAGACTCCCAGTGAGCAAATTGATTTTTGCCTCCAATGGTTTTGATAAGAAGCTCGACAGAAGACTTTGCGAATAGCAGTGCGTGGGCTGATAGATCACCGCTGATGACGCCGTAGCTGATTCCACGAATTAGGCGGAAGCGTGCATTGTGCGAAAGGCTGGATACATGATTTGTGACATCAGTAACCACAGCAAGAGCGATGACGAATAGCGCCTGCAATGACATCCACACAATAAATGGCTTTCGAGCGAGAAGTTCCAGCAATTCGTCCAACTCGTGAGCAGGAGATGGAATGGCGCCGAAGACGGCAATCAGGATCGCGCCGCAGGTAACGAGCAATGTGCCACAGAAAGACCATCTTGTAAATGGCTCGCTCAGGATCAATGTCGCGCATATTGAGTTAAACACCAAGCCCGCTGCTTGGAGTGTGGAGAGGACTGGCAGCGGCAGCGTGGATATTTGGACCGAGGAGCCCAGGAGATTCGCTACAACAAACATGCCCATGCCAGCCTGCCATCTTCGTCTCCGATATGGTGGTCGACGAACATCATGGGGGCCCTTTTCGTCTTCGAGGATGTGGGATTTTCGCTGCAATGTCAGGCCAAGACTCTGAACACTAGTCGACAGCAGGCCCACAATGATCCCGAGCTGTTGTAAAGTAGACTGTGTCAGCGCATGTACAATTCAGATACAGATTCCATATTTGCCAGACGTACAGCTATACTCCCTCCAGGGGAAATGTGACCTAGGAACGTCATTGTGCTGTCTCCAGAACTGAGGTCATCCCGCAAGCGGAGGTGAGGTCGGAATCGCTCGGTCGTCGCATAGGAACCAACGACACCGCCAAGTCGCTAAGAATACACCCCAGCCTAGGGCCGAGACCGAAGTCAAAGGAGCTGTCCTCAATGAGTCGCGGTTTTGTATCCGATAGGTGTGGCGTCTTCGATCGATGGCTTGAGGTCGTCGGTGAGAGGAGGGGCGAGGACGAGAGACAAGAGGCACTAGGAGAGGATTCTAGACGGACAAGCTAAGTATGTTGAGAGTGCCGACTGACACCCCTAGGATAAATGCGATGGGCGGCTTCTCCAAGACAGTCAGCCGTGCGCCGAGACTCGCAATGTGCAGTGCAGTGTGCCGGTTGTTGATAATGCAGAGCCACCTGACGGCATCAAACGGTATGGAAATGCAACGCCGCGTGCAAGTTGAGTTATGAGGTGCATAGACAATGCACTGGGCGCTCAAGCAGTTTACATAACCTGCCAACCTGCCAGTCTGCCATCCACTACTAGCTCTGGCACCAGAACCGCTCGCGACGGGTGTCGTCACATGAGGTCAGGTGATACTCGTCATCGACCGCTGTGAGTGGGCAGAATCCCTTGCAGAGCGGACAGCGCCAGCGGGGTTCTTTGAGGCCCTGAGCCGCCTTCTCTTCAGTAGGCGTCGGTTGTGCCAGCACCCACTGCACCCACTGTAAATGCATGCCCTGAGCTGGAATCCTGGGCTTGTGTATGGCGTTCGGCAGCACTATTATTCAGCCACTGTACACCACTGTACGTACTCTGGTCCAACCTGCAAGCTGCCGCTTGCTCCAAGCCTTGCGGAGCCTCCACCTGGAGATCTCACTCAACGACAGCTCGTCTTGACTCCAGCGTCAACAGCTACCATCTATCGCTCCAAATCCTCCCCCATCATCCCTCAGCCGCAGTAACTAAGGGCAGCCTCTATTCCTTTTACTGCGACAAGAGGATTCAGGACATTGTTTCTCTATCCTTGTTCTTTGTCAACCGACCACCTCCACGTTTTAAGCATTCACCCCTCCGCGAGCCATCACGATGTCGCAGCACGCATTGTCCGACCAGCAGGTACGTCTTCCCTTGGGCTACCAGCAGTCCCCTTCCGCATCCCTAAGGCTTCAATCCGAGCTATGGCGCATCTAATCATGAAGTCTTAGGTCGACAATGAGCTCCGCAAGATGACGGCGTTCATCAAGCAGGAAGCCATGGAGAAGGCTCGCGAGATCGAAATCAAGGCCAACGAGGAATTTGAGATCGAAAAGTCCAAGCTTGTCCGCCAGGAGACCGATGCCATCGACAGCCAGTATGAAAAGAAGTTCAAGCAGGCCACCATGTCGCAGCAAATCACCCGTTCGACCGTCGCCAACAAGACGCGGCTCAAGGTCCTCTCGGCAAGACAGGTTCTGTTGGACGACATATATGAGAACGCTCAGAAGCAGCTGGCGGATGGTGCTAAAGATAAGGGCAAGTACCAAAAGACGCTCAAGGGGCTTCTCTTGCAGGGTTTCTATGCCATGAATGAGCCATCGTTGCAGGTTCGCGCCAGGAAGAAGGACTTCGACATCGTGAAGAAGGCAATCGACGACGCTGTCAAGGAGTATAAGAAGGAGATCGGCAAGGATACATCGGCAAAGATTGATGAGGAGAACCCTTTGGGTGATGACATGTACGTTGTGATAGTGGTACCTTGTGGGCAATGCTGGTCGCTTTACTAACAATATTGGCTTTTAGATCGGGAGGCGTTGTCATCCTCAGCGACAGTGGCAAGATCGATATCGACAACACCTTTGAGGCTCGGCTACGACTTTTGCAGGAATCTGCCGCGCCAGCTGTACGAGAGACTCTGTTCGGAAAGAACCCTAACCGAAAATTCGTCGATTAGATTCATCACAACTATCTATACCTACTCATCGAGACATATGGAAGCCGGTCGACAGAGGGCAAGCCTGCGTCAATAACTGAGACATGCATTGTTCAACGATTCTGTGTTTGGTAGCTTAGAAGCTGTATCATAACTCATAAAACCCCCTATTTTTGCTTACAATGCCCACAATAGCCAAGAATATAACAATTCGCAAGTGACATGTCTTTTCCATCTCATTAACTTGAACTCCCCACGTCGAAGCCGTCCTTTCACCCTGAAGAAGTCTCCCACAACCCATCAATGAACGCCGAAATGTTTAGCTCAGATAAGAAGATGCCGTCATTGATTGATACCGGAATTAGGTATCTTTTTGAAGAATTTCTTCATGTAATCTTGCTGTTTTGGTAAAAACGGATCATCGGCTCCTGGTCCACCCAAGTCAAATACACTCTTCTTAGCCGGTCTCCGTGTTCGAACGGAATTCGAAAGACGTTGCTGCACCCATTCTACGACACTCTTTGCCTCTGTTCGCGCTATCTTCATCCCCGAATCGTTGATCTTTCTCCATATTCCCCTGAGTTTGGTTGCAAGCTCATCAACATCATCATTAAACCTCGTTTCGTCGTCTTTGCTATCAAATGCATTTACCGAGCCATCATCAACAGCAATGTCGAGCAAAATCATTGTCGATCTCAGCTCCGCAAAATCGGTGGTAGGCCTGATAAGGAACACTTCGTTGCCGAGACAGTTGATGATACCTCGTATAGTAACTACATGCTCAGGCGGGTTGCGACTGAGTTCAGGGTCATCGTATAGAAATGTGATGGCCAATCTTCTTCTAAGGTCGTGTGTTCGTTCATCGCAAACGGGGAGGCAGAAGAGAGAATTGGCTCTGATGAATTGAGCCTTGATGTTTGCATGTAATAGGGAGCATGTTTCAAGACACTGTTGTGGTGTTAACTATAATACAGCTGTACGGCACTTAATACCGATGTTGGAGGGGGAGATAACTTACAAACGAGTTCCAGGATGATGAGGGGATTATCTCGGTAAGGCGGCGAATAGCGCCCTCATACGCAGTCAGGATGTCGATGTTATACAGTGATAGTCTATCCATGGAAAGCTTCAAACAGGCTTGAGCTGCATATATAACCGAAGCGATAGATAGATGTCGTGCCACTTCACCTACTAGGTTTAGAAATGACACTAGGCAAGACCAGTCGCGAGCTTCATAGGGGTCAGAGCTAATTTTCTGTACGTTCAACTCAGAACTCCAGTCCTTGAGTTCCTGCTTCGCTCCTAGGCGGATGAGAAGTTCTTCCAGTTTCTGGGGTGAAAGTAGACGTTCAACTTGATCAGGGCAGTTGCGAACTAAGCTGCAGTATTCTTGACGCATGAGGCTTGAGTTCTGAATGCACAACTCGTCGAGTATCCATTCAAAAAGGGTATCTGGCATGCTTCCGCTCATGCTCAGAATGGTCTGTGGCAATCCAGATACAAGATGTTGCTCTCTGGCTGCTACAGTTGCACGGGTCAATAGCCTCCACGGCGATTTGTTGTCTAGCTTGGGCGCTGGCATAGGGTTAGGTGATTTATATGCCTCGTCGAAGAAGCAGTATCGGGTATGGGACTGGCCCGGCTCGGCTCTCTGTACAGCTCGAAGAACTTTATGAGCATCATGGCCTCCCTTTTCATTAACAGCATCCGTCAAACCAGTTGCCTCCAGCAAACCAGCTTTGGAAATCCCATGGCCCTTTCTGGCTGATTCGGTCATTGCTTTTACCTTCAACGAGCTCGCCAAGGTGGCTTCGTCTTGTCTCGCATCACTGGTTAGTGCTGCTAGATCGAACTTGTGTTTTGGTATGAGTGTCAATGGTGATGAGCAGAACTCAACGGCAGTTCTCTTTGACCGTGGTGTAGCATAAGGGTTTCGTGATGGTGTGGCTACTACGGTTGGACGCGCTCGTCCAAGTATAGCGGACAGGTCCTCAAGGGAGTCGTCTGAGAAGCCACCATCGCTGCCACTTCCATCTTCATCGTCAGACGCTCCGATTTCCAGCTTGTGGTGCCTGGGGGTTGAGGGAGTTTTCTGGACAGGGGGTGATGAAGGTAGCTGTGGAGATGGAGATCTCGGCTGTGAGATCTGTGGAGGTGTTTGAGTTGATGGCAGGGGCTGTGACGCCTTGGAAGGTTGCTGTGATACAGGCTTGAAAAAGGATAGGATGTTTGCCTTGCCTTCCTGTGAAGCATCGGTCTTGCGAGGTGGAGCCATGGTCTCAACTTTCAAGCAGAGTGGATGAAAAAAGACAATTCCCCTGTGGTTTCTATTGACTTCTATGAGAGAAAGCCACAACGTGTAGATGTCACCACGAGCATATTAGAACATCAGTATCTAAGGGAGTAGCATATGTACCAATGCGCCTAACCTAGAATGATACGGAGTACGTTTGCGGAAATCCTGCGTTTTAGCTTGCCCTTTATCGCGATGACAGTCACGCGATTAGCGCGCGACAAAGCCATGAGGTTGGTGCTTACCTCTCCTACGCCACAGCATTATCTGCACAGCCATCTCTAGAAGACAAAGATGCACCAGCCACAGAACGATCCCCACACAGGGTGACTCAGCACAGTGCCCGTCCACTCTTCAAGTCTGATGCAAGCGCGTAGAAATCTTCCAATTGGTTAGTCGATCATGGAAGAAGATCTACATTCCAATCCGGCATGTAGTATCGTTTGCAGAGTTAGCTCTGACCATCCCAAATGCACCGCAAAGATCGGCTGACACACAAAATACAACGCTACGCCTGGCATCCATATTGCAAGGCCGAGACGCTAATGGGGAAAAAGGGGGTGTGTCAATGGCATTAACAGGTGCCACAGCCTGCGCTTGGATCTTCACACTGCACGCAATGGAATCCCCCCGCCTCAATGTCAATCTCGAAGCTTTTGCATAGTTGAGAGAAAGTGGGATGAACACGATTCACTACCATCCGTGATTTTCGTTGGAAGACGCTTGGTCACAAGGCTTCAAACTTACTCGTGAGCTTGGAGGAACCTTTTCCCAGCGGAGTAGCTCCCATCTTATTTCGGCTATGCTTAAGCGGCTCCTCCGACCCCGTTGTTCTAGAAAGAAAGGGTCCAAAAGCGGAGATTTCGGAGGAAATGGCGTGAGAGTTTTGCCAACGGAGCATACGTAACCTGCCCGTCGTACGTATGTATACGAGTAGGCAATATAACTTACTACTGGTGGTTGAATCTCTTGAATTGACGTCAAGCTGCTGGGTTAAGGAGAACAAAAAGACCACGGCCTACCCTAGTAATGTGTGGATAAGATCCATAAATGCGTATCTCCCCGATAGGCATGTGAATTAGCCATGACGCGAACTAGACGGTGGTACTGGGTCATGATCAATACGAGTCTTTTTCCCTCTCGAGCGACAACAGAATCACACCATCCCTTATGTGAGTAAATACGAAGAATGAGACTTTCAGATGGATCTGTGGGGTTGCTATCTAGAATCGTACACTCACGTGTGGTGACTGAAGGAACACCATCCGTGCAAGGGAGTGTTTGATGTACCTACATCTACCATTCCCATGTACTTCACTGATGTGCTTCATCATTGATCCGTTGTAGCCAGCTCAAATCAGGAAAGCAAATAGCTGGCCCTTTGACACCACATGAGGTTGTCCAAGGTTGACTGTTTCTCGAATGACGGTCAAGAAGACTGATTTACTTGATTCGGCCTCACCGTTCAGACAGCTTAATTGCGGACGCGATACCTCGTCGTCTCCTGCAAAAACAACCCCGGTCAAGGCGTTAACTCCAGAATTAGGTATGTGGGACTCAGATGCGGCCCCTGCAGATGCCCCCCCTCCGCCGCCTCTTGGCTCGCATGGTCCAATTTCCAATCTCGACCCGATATTTATCGTTCAGGAGGGAGGAGGGAGTTCAGCAGCAAGTTTCTCTCCTTGGTTCGCCTGCACCGCGCCGCCGCCCCCCCTCCCGCCAAAAATCTACAAAATAGCCAAATGTCGTTTGATAGCACTTGCCGGCGTAAAGGCAGAGATGGGGGTTGTAGTAATGCATATGCACGCCCGGACCTGGGAAGCCTAGGTCTACGTACGTGTACAGGTAGACGTTGACAAAGATGGCCGAAAGGGGACTTGGTGGTGGTGGTTCCAACGCGCATGAACAATTACGGTACTCAACTTGCAGAACCTGGTTGCAGTTATGTCTCTATGGACCCTCCGTGGATGAGTGTGGCTTTGCGTCTGCTGCGTTGCTGTAGCATAGTCGTGAATGTCTACCTAAGGTATGCAGGTAGGTAGGGAGAGTGAAAGAGCTCATATTACCTACCACATTCAACTCGTGGGATGGGTCCAAGACATCTGTTGGTGCCAACGAGGTAATTTGTCGCGAAGATCGATACTTTTATGTTCTGTACGTAGTATGAAAGATTGTGTCTGTATGTATGCAATCCTTTTGTTCTTTGGCATGTGTACCGAAGCTTTCGTGGCTTATTGATGCAGGTAGCCGGTGTCGTTGAGCGCACATGGGATCTTAATTTGGCATGCCACGCCCTACCATGTTGTTTTTAAGGTTTTTGGGTTAACCATGGTTCAATCTCATCTCACACCTGTTATTATCCGTCGAATCAGCAGCATCATCCTTCTGATTTGGATCCGTCCCGGTACAACTGGCAATTACGGCAGCTCTGAGGCGAAGAAAAAGGCTACCCTGTAATGACTGACCTGTTATGTGGTAGTCTGGGGAAACAGGCGATCCATCTCACCCTGGCTCTCATGGTGCGTAGCTCAATGGCAGGCTACCCAACCCCTGGAACTACCTGTCTCAAAGCAAGACTGTTAGTCAGATGAGCGAAGTGGTATTATCCGATGAGTCTGATTCAAGCCAGAGTTGTCTAGACCCAAACTGTGCAGGACCAGCCCCCTTACTATTTCTCACGAGAAAAGTCCGTCCGTAATTATCTGATGAATGTTTCCGGAATTTCATCGAGCAGCATCCCCAACGCCAGATCTCCCAGCCGCCACAGCCTGCTGTCCCGTGTCCATGTTGTCTTTGTCCTTTGGGCCCCCGCAGCATGTGCATAGGACCGAGCTCTCATCTCTGCGACTCGAGGAGTGAGAGCCACGTTGTCTCGAGACGGATGGATGAGCGTCTTAATTACTAGGATCAAGCCAGGCAACAGCATGGCAAGACTGGCGGCAGCTCCCCTAGGTTTATTCCGTGAGGATATATCCGAGTAGCCGGCCTCCTATCAGGCAACTATTATGGCATGTCCAGGGTATCCATATTGCCTGAGCGAACAGACTGGATTTAATATTGAAATGCAATACGAGTTCCCTTCCATTAACGATGGCACTGAACACCGAGGAACGCCTACAAGGCCTAGCAAACGCCCTAGTTCAGCGCAAGGCAGGCTGTGGCGCTCTCATTGGCCAACTGCGACGTGGCTCCATTGACAGGCAGCCTGTCGAAGCCCCTGTTCCTAAATTTGGTTGGTGAACTTGTGCACAGCCAGTGCAATATCTACCCTTGACACACCAAGTACCAGCCAGCTGTGCTGTACCTGGCCAGCCTGGCCATTCACGACGCGAAGAAAGTACGGAGTACCTACTCTAGCATGTTACAGGGCTGCCAAGTCCCAATATTCAGCGTTAGAGTCAGAGGCGGAATCAGGGGCTATTACGAGTGCCTGGAGACGACTTAGCATGCAATTCTGGCTGGCACAATGTGTTCTTTTTGGCATGGAGCCCGTGTATAATACTTAGCGAGTGATTAGGTACTTGGGAGAAGGGGAGTTGGGAATCACCACTCCAAGGCGGTCAGCGGCCAAGTGTATCGCGGCTGAATAATAAGCTGTGTAAGGTAGGTAGTAGTAGTAGTAGTAGTACTCCGTCGAGTCTCTGGGCATTAAATCGTATGCTTACCCGGACTTTCAGCGTTGTCCGACCCGGCGCTCTCGGGAAAAGGTGGATGGATGTGTGCCTGTTCGCACTGGAACCGCAAACTCGTCCTCGGAGTGGTAAAGACGGGGATGTGCTGACCAATCTCCATCACACCGCGCTGCATGACAATCCATGCGGCCATCAATGGCCTTCTTGTTAGCCCCATCCGTCCGCACCTAGGAAGTAGTTCAACCCAGTGCCTCGCAGACAGGGCGAGCAGAGTGCCTTGGTTATTAACCGCTGGACGTCCTGCAGACTTCTGTGGGCGTCCAAGTATGATGTGCGGCTGCTGGCGCTGCTGACCGGATGTATGGTTGGTGGCCTCTTCAACCGCGTCTTGCGGGGGGTTTGCGATTATTTCGGGTGGTGGGTGGAGGAGATGCGTGGTTGGAGGTCAGACAGAGTGAGAGAGAGGCTTGTCGGATGGCCCGGGAACTAAAACAATCCGCAAACTGCGCGCCGCAGCCTCCGCTGGAGGAACATGGAAGCTCCCATTTCGCATGTTCCCTGGATTTTCCCTCGTCCCAGGCCTACCCGCCCAGATACGTGTATTACCTCCACTGTACACTCACTGTACACTCACTGTACCCACTGACCCTGCAGATATCTCGTAGTGGTGCTCGCAGCACTCACAGTAGGTACTTACGGGACAGTACACGCCCCAACTCCGTGCTAGCCGTGCAGGCCGTGGTACCAGCCGAGTTTGTTGTATCGCTACGGCCCATAACGTACCCTTTTTTCCCCCTTCCCGCCTGCTCGCTCGCCTGCCCTCCCCATCTCCAACCCCCCTACAACGCCCCAATTCGAGGCCATCGTCGAACTCGACCACTCGTTCAATCACTCGCTCGACCTGGTGTTGCTGCTACTGCATCCGCGAGTTCACTACTCCCGGTTCGAACTTGAACAAACTACAGCGCATCGTGTCTGGAGCATCGTGCGTCGTGTTCCCCCGAGTCTCTAGTCTCGTTTCTCGCCGTGGCCGCGCCCTTCGACTGCGATTCCGACAGCCAGGGCAACTACGACTACCCCGACATTGACTGACTGCGTACCGACTTTTCCAATCTCGACCTGGCTGGCTTAACGGGGCTGATCGGGCTCTTGCCCGCGAATTCATAAGTCATCATGACCACCGATACCATTTCCGAAGCGGGTGGCAGCCCTCCCAAAGCTACCTTGACACAGACGCAGAGGGCAAGATGGGCGACCCGGAAGATGACTGTCAAAAGCAGCCGCTCAAAGCGCTTATCTCTGATCAACCGGATGCACCACAGGAGAAACGGTTCAAGCGAAAAGGATCCCGCCGCAGGTGCCATGAACAATGGAGCTCTCGACGACCAAGACCCCAAACGTGCCGATGATGATGATGGTGACCAGGAGCAGAATCAGATTCAGAACGGCGACGAATCGGATTCTGACGACGGTTCTCAGGACGACAACGGGAACCGCACTCTCTTCTTCAATCAGCCTCTCCCTGATGAATTTCTTGAAGATGGGCATCCGATATTCTCGTTTCCACGCAACAAGATCCGAACAGCAAAATACACACCTGTTTCATTCATTCCCAAGAACTTGTGGTTTCAGTTCCACAATGTTGCCAATATTTTCTTCCTTTTCTTGATTATTTTAGTTGTGAGTTTGCTCAGGACGAGTTTCCTGACACACGATTTCCTGACTCTCGTTCTAGATTTTCCCCATTTTTGGCGGCGTTAATCCCGGCCTAAGTGCCGTGCCTCTCATTTTCATCATCATTGTCACCTCTATCAAGGATGCCATTGAGGATTATCGAAGGACTGTATTAGACATGGAACTCAACAACGCTCCTGTCCATCGACTCCGACACTGGACCAATGTTAATGTTGAGGAGGACAATGTCTCTAGCTGGAGGAAGTTCAAAAAGTCTAACTCGGCCTTCTTCGGTTCTGTGTGGCGTGCCATTCAGAGCATTTGGTCACCAAAGGCACGGGTTGAGCGTGCTAGACGGAAGGAGCCTCAAGTGGCAGACCAACCCCGTCCTTCTGTAGAGACGATTCGCGCGAGGAAATCCGTGCGAAATTCACTTGTATCGCCTTTCACCAATCGTGAATCATTGGTATCTGTGAGCGAGCACATTCCCATGACACCGGTTCCGTCCCCCGTGCCCAACTCGCATATTCGGATCGAACTTCCCGACAGCCAGGAGGCAAAGCGCGCGGCTGCTTTTCAACATATGAAATCCGACATCATCAATTACGAGTGCCCCACGAAGGGTGCCAGGTTTGAAAAAGATGCATGGAAAAGTCTCGTTGTTGGGGATTTCGTTCGAATTTATAATGACGACGAATTACCTGCCGACATCATCATCCTGTCTACGTCGGATCCAGACGGTGCATGCTACGTGGAGACAAAGAACTTGGATGGTGAAACCAATCTCAAGGTCCGCCAGGCACTGCACTGTGGACGGTCCATCAAGCATGCCCGTGATTGTGAACGAGCACAGTTTAGGATTGAGAGCGAGGGCCCGCAGCCAAATCTGTACAAGTACAATGGTGCTCTCAAATGGCAACAGCATTTGCCCGGCTTCCCTGACGATGAGCCCGAGGAAATGACTGAGCCAATTACGATTGACAATCTACTGCTTCGAGGATGCAACTTGAGGAACACGGAATGGATTCTGGGCATTGTCATTTTTACCGGACACGATACCAAGATTATGATGAATGCTGGAATGACACCTAGCAAGCGTGCGAGAATTGCCCGTGAGATGAACTTCAACGTCATCTGCAACTTTGGCATCCTTCTTCTTATGTGCTTGCTTGCCGCCATCGTCAATGGAGTCGCATGGGCGAAAACGGATGCCTCTCTACACTATTTTGATTTCGAATTAATCGGAGGAAGTGCTGCCATGAGTGGTTTCATCACCTTCTGGGCTGCCATCATTGTGTTCCAGAATTTGGTCCCTATTTCTCTCTACATCACGTTGGAAATCGTGAGGACTCTTCAGGCCGTTTTCATATTCAGCGATGTGGAGATGTACTATGAGGAGATTGATCAGCCCTGTATACCAAAGTCGTGGAACATTTCAGATGACGTTGGCCAGATTGAGTACATTTTCTCTGACAAAACTGGCACGCTCACTCAGAACGTCATGGAGTTTAAAAAGGCAAGTATCAATGGTCAGCCATATGGAGAGGCCTACACTGAGGCACAAGCTGGCATGCAGAAGCGCTTAGGCATCGATGTGGAAAAAGAGGGCGAGAAAATTCGCGCTGAAATTGCCGAGGCCAAAGTTCGGGCGGTCCAAGGACTTCGTAAAATACACAACAACCCCTATCTTCATGATGAGGCTCTTACCTTCATTGCTCCTGACTTTGTCTCTGACCTAGCTGGTGAGTCAGGACCCGAGCAAAAGGCTGCAAACGAGAATTTCATGCTGGCCTTGGCTCTCTGTCATACAGTTATTGCAGAAAGAGCCCCCGGCGATCCACCCAAGATGGAATTCAAGGCTCAATCCCCAGATGAAGAGGCTCTTGTTGCCACTGCTCGCGATATGGGCTTCACAGTCCTAGGCAATAACAGTGATGGCATCCACCTCAACGTCATGGGTGAGGAAAGACATTATCCCATTCTCAACACCATTGAATTCAATTCTACCAGAAAAAGAATGAGCTCTATTGTTCGAATGCCAGACGGTCGAATCATTCTCTTCTGCAAGGGCGCCGACTCTGTAATTTATGCGCGGTTGAAGCGCGGCGAACAAAAGGAGTTGAGGAAAGACACAGCGGAGCACCTGGAGATGTTTGCCAGAGAGGGTCTACGTACATTGTGCATTGCTCAAAAGGAGTTGTCCGAGCAAGAGTATAAGAAATGGAAGAGAGAACATGACAATGCAGCGGCGGCTCTCGAGAATCGAGAGGAGAAGTTGGAAGCTGTTGCTGAACTTATCGAACAGGAGTTGTTCCTGATCGGTGGTACCGCAATCGAAGATCGACTCCAAGACGGTGTTCCTGATACAATTAGTTTATTGGGCCAAGCCGGCATCAAACTCTGGGTTTTGACTGGCGACAAAGTGGAGACTGCCATCAACATTGGATTCTCATGTAATCTACTTAACAACGATATGGAGCTTATTCACATGAAAGTTGATGAAGATGAGTCAGGCGGTATCAGTGATGACGTCTACGTTGAGATGGCGGAGAAGATTCTCGATGAACATTTACAGACATTTGGCATTACCGGTAGTGATGAAGATCTTGCAAAGGCAAGGAAGAACCATGAGCCTCCTGCGCCAACCCACGGGTTGGTAATTGATGGATTTACTCTCCGATGGGTGCTCAACGAGAATCTCAAACAAAAGTTCTTGCTTTTGTGCAAGCAATGCAAATCTGTTCTGTGCTGTCGTGTCAGTCCTGCACAGAAAGCTTCTGTCGTGGCCATGGTCAAGAACGGACTAGATGTTATGACCCTGTCCATCGGAGACGGAGCCAACGACGTAGCGATGATTCAAGAGGCCGATGTTGGAGTTGGCATTGCCGGCGTCGAGGGTCGACAGGCTGCCATGTCTTCAGATTACGCCATTGCTCAATTCCGATTCCTTGACAGACTGTTGTTGGTGCATGGCCGTTGGTCCTACCGACGTTTGGCGGAGAGCATCAGCAACTTCTTCTACAAGAACATGGTGTGGACCTTTGCTATCTTCTGGTTTGAGATTTTCTGCGACTTTGACATCACCTACCTTTTCGACTACACCTACATTCTAATGTTTAACCTGTTCTTCACCTCCATACCCGTCGGCATCATGGGTGTCCTGGACCAAGATGTGTCGGATAAGGTTTCTCTGGCTGTGCCGGAATTGTATCGTCGTGGCATTGAGCGGTTGGAGTGGACCCAGCGCAAGTTCTGGTAAGTTTTCCTCTTCTCATCATCTAGTTTCATACCATACAGGTGTAATCTTCCAGGCAAAGAAACCACTAACATGACAAACCCACAGGTTCTATATGATTGATGGTGTCTACCAGTCCGTGATGGTCTTCTTCATTCCTTACCTTCTGTTTATTCAGGGCCGACCTATTACCTTTTCAGGGTTAAATATTGAGGATCGAGTTCGCCTCGGAGCCTACATCGCCCACCCCGCTGTTTTGACCATCAATGGCTACATCTTGATTAACACCTATCGCTGGGATTGGCTCATGCTACTCATTGTTGTTGTTAGTGACATTTCCGTCTTCTTTTGGACTGGGGTCTACACATCATTCACTTCTGCGGAATTCTTCTACCAAGCTGCGTCACAAGTGTACCGTGAAGCCACTTTCTGGGCGGTCTTCTTTATTGTACCTGTTATTTGCTTGTTCCCTAGATTTGCTATCAAATCATTGCAAAAGGTGTATTGGCCATATGATGTGGACATTATCCGGGAACAAGAAAGAATGGGCATGTTTGACCATCTGACGGTCAAAGCTCCAGAGAGCCCCAGTGCAGAGAACGAAAAGATGCACAAATCTCTGAGTAGCTCGAGAAAGTCGAAACATACACAATACGCCAGCGTTGACGAGGACCTGCGGCCGATATACCCACCCTCAACGGTGACTCGCTCGAACACCCACAACCATCGCAGTCCTAACGGTAGTGATGGCACTAATTATACGGGTCACCGCTTCTCTCTTGAGGTTCCGGTGCCCAGTCGGCCCTCAATGGATCGACCGCGGCCATCATACGATCGTATGCGAGCGTCCATGGATCGTATGCGTTACAGCTACGAAGCCAGCAACGACTTTACATCTGCTGCACGGCTGTCTCGCATCGAGTCGACTCAATCCCAGGCTGTTGGGGGACTCAGGTCTAGACTGCGTGGGCTGTCATTGACCAAGAGTGCTAATATCTAGAGGCGATCAGGCCGTGGCTCATGAAGAAACGTCAGGACTATTCCTTGTATATTACATCATGACTGTGGGCCCTCCGTCTTTTGGCTTCTTGAACCCCCTGATTTGCAGCCTTTTGTTTTTTTGATATCTCCTTATCCGCATTGGTCCCGCATGCTTTTGACGATTTGCATGATCGATCTATGAGTTGCTAGACTCTACCGATAATGACATCCACACACACACACACACCCGGACTTCACAACCGCCATGTACCTAACACGCACAAATTGGACCAACAGGTCACACTAGAGAAAAGAATGGAGATGGAGGGGCGTTGTTATCAGGCTCTCTTGTTGAGGAGAGTTGTGAATTTTGCAAGGCGTTATGAAAGGCATCGGAGAATAGGGTTTTTTCTTCTTTTCATTGTTGTATGCTTTCGGCCGGTGATACACTTTTGTTGTTCTTTTGCATTCTAGAGCTGGGAAGCGGCTGAGCCACTCACTGAGAGTTTTTTCTTTTTCTTTTTCTTTTATCATCACGGTGTGCTGGGAACAATGGGGGTATGAGAGAGGTAGAGATAGTGAGAGAGTGGAAATGATGTGACAAAAGAAGAAGATTGTTGAAGTGGAGCTGGGGAAGAGGAGGCTGTAGTGAGGTTGTAGTCTGGATATGGTTGTACATGAAAGCATCTTAGCCACCTGTTCTTGGAGAAGCAATCAGAGAATATTTCATTCATTTGAGTGTCGGCCCAAAAAACCAAACTCTTGCGTATAATGAGAGTTTAGATATTTTATCCATCACATCTGGCCGTGTGAAATATTCTGGCAAGCCTGGCTAGGGTGATTAATCAATCAGCCCCACACAAGCTCCAAGCCCCACTACAACCCCTGAGCAGACGGAATCTTGACATGTCCAACATCCACCCGACAAAGCCTCCAAAGGTCAATCTTGACTACATACGGCTGACTGGTGCATTCCGGGAAGCTGCAATACTTAAACAGAGTCAAGGAAGGACCTGGAATTGAGTGCTTCTGCACCAGGCTCGCCTTTTTTCTTGCAGACAATGGAGGGTTCAGTGAGCGGGTTGCTCTCGCATGGCCGTTGCCTGAGTGGGGCTTTGACATCGCGATTTGACGTCTCGTATGTTTTTTATTCTTTGATACCTTGCGTTTATCCTGGAGTATTGCTTGTTGTTTGATGGGGAATTGTCTATTCTGGCTTTGCAAGCAATCTTCTTTCCCTCCGCCATCCATATCGAGCATCCATTTGCTAATTGCAACGGTTAACCACAGGTCATCGGGTCTTCAAGCTGCAATCGGCCTCCTTGCCGCCGTCACATGCGCCTTAATAATTCGCTATGCTCATCTTTCAGCCATGGCAGCCGCTTCAGGCCGCCCGCGACTCTACACCGTTCCCCCACCCAAGATACCCGAGCCTGGGACGTCTTCAACGACAACGAAGCAGCCGGGCCTCAAGTCCCCCGGGGGCTCGGCGATCCAGTGCCACGCCCCGGCTACAGGCCAGTTCCTCGGCCTTGTGAACCCGACGACGGCGGATGGCATCGATCGCTGCGTGGCCACTGCCGCAGAAGCCCAGAAGGGCTGGGCGCAGACGAGTTTCGCGGAGCGTAAGGCCGTGCTGCGCTCGCTGCTGCAGCATGTGCTGGACAACGCCGAGCAGATCTGTCGGGTGGCGGGCCTGGATAGCGGCAAGACCATGGTGGACGCGCAGCTTGGCGAGATTCTCGTGACGGTAGAGAAGATCCAGTGGACGCTGTCGCATGGAGAGAAGGCGCTGCGACCTTCCCGGCGGCCGACGAATCTGCTCATGGCGTACAAGCGCAACACGGTACACTACGAACCCCTAGGTGTTGTGGCCGCGCTCGTCAGTTGGAACTACCCTTTCCACAACATGATCGGACCCATCATTAGTGCCCTCTTTTCCGGAAATGCCATCGTTGTCAAAGTCTCAGAGCAGACAGCTTGGTCAAACGCATACTTTACCAGTATCGCGCGCGGAGCTCTGGCTGCCCATGGACACGACCCCCAGCTTGTCCAGACCATTGCCTGCTGGCCCCAGACAGCCGGACATCTGACCTCGCACCCGGGCATCAGCCATGTCACTTTCATCGGTTCCCAGAGCGTCGCCCACCACGTTGCCGCCAGCGCTGCCAAAAGCCTGACCCCTGTGGTTGCTGAGCTCGGCGGCAAGGATCCCTTCATTGTTCTCGAATCAGCTGCCGGAGGTCTGCCACGTATTGTTGATATTATTCTAAGAGGAACCTTCCAAGCCGCAGGCCAGAACTGCATCGGTATTGAGCGCGTCATCTCCTCGGGCCACGCCTATGACAAGCTTGTCGAACTCCTCGAGCCCCGTGTCAAGGCCCTGCGTCTGGGCCCAGAAGCCGACGTTGGCGGCATGATCTCTGACGCCTCCTTTTCCCGTCTTGAAGAGGTCATCGATGAGGCCATCTCCCAGGGTGCCCGCCTCCTCGCTGGCGGCAAACGTTACAATCATCCCGACTACCCTTTAGGCTACTATTTCCAACCAACTCTGCTTGTCGATGTCACCACAGACATGCGCATCGCCCAGCAGGAATGCTTTGCCCCGGTCCTCACCCTCCTCCGTGCCAAGTCCTCCTCTGCCGCAGACATGCTCGCCATCGCAAATGCTCCCAACTTCGGCCTCGGCGCCTCCGTCCACGGTTCTGAACGCGACCCTGCCATGCAGCCCATCGTCCGCGGTCTCAAAGCTGGCATGGTTGCCATTAACGACTTTGCCGCCTTTTACGCCGTCCAGCTCCCCTTTGGTGGTGTCGGTGGCTCTGGCTATGGCCGCTTTGCCGGTGAGGAGGGCCTTCGCGGCCTCTGTAATCTCAAGAGCATCTGTGAGGATCGCCTTGGCTGGCTAGGAATCCGCACCTCCATACCGCCGGCCGTTCAGTACCCCGTTGCTAGTCAGGATAGAAGCTGGTGCTTTACTCAGGGTGTTGTTGAGGTTGGCTACGGGCAACCACCGAGGAAGATTGCAGGATTGACCAGGATGATGAAAAATATGTAGCTGAGCCATGGCTTGTCTTTACTGGTCTGCATGGTAATACTAGGAATGCCATGTATGATCTGTTACATATGCCTTGTTAAATAAACAGCGTTGATGCTTTGTTTATGTTCCCAACATGAATTAAAGAATACCAACACCCCAAAACTAAAGTCAACTAACGCATCCACATCTACCCCTAAGCAGTTGTGGCTATCAATGTTTACAAGGAGCAAAAGAGTAAATGCTTATACTATCCCCATTTTCTCGACACTAGAACATCAAAAAGGCACTTACCATTTTGATACAAGTATGCACTTGTGTCTCTGGGCAACCAACACCGGAAGTGTATGTCAATTTTGACTACTTGTTGATCAGACTATTTAAAACCAATCCCAAGTGTACTTATTCCTCTGCAAACATTCCCCTGCTATCTAAGTTGATGGCCATGTACTGCGTCAAATCCAGACCGGACTGTATCTAGATCTGCGATAGATACGCAAAGCTCACAGTAACCCATAAAGCAAAGAAGATCTAAACCACCACCTACCAAGCACTCGAGGTATTTTCAACTGCACCCCAGCCGCCCGAGGCTTTGGTAGTCTGGATGACGCCAGTATCACAGCTCTCATTTGCTGGAGTACTGCCCCAGGCACCACCAGAATCCGCACCGGCCGCATTTTCCGTGCCCCATGCCTCACCAGACTCACCCCCACCAGCTCCTCCCGTCTCATTGGGATCATAATCTGACTCTGTTTCAAATTTCAGGTTTTTGCCATCTGCACAGCCCTCGGGGATATAGACCTGCAAGAATTCTGGAATCTTTTGATTTGTTTCCAGAAGTGTTCGAGTGAGCACACTTGCGATCGGTTCATCACGTTCGGTATAGAACGAGGTTGCAACACCGCGATGTCCAATTCGGCCGGTTCGTCCTAGATACATGTTAGCATTAAGTTTTTGGGATGTAGAAATGAAACCACAATACCAATTCGGTGCACATATTCTTCGATACCTCCATGATCCATTGAGGGCAAGTCATAATTGATGACGTGCATTACATTTCGAACATCAATGCCTCGGGCTGTAACCCCTGTGGCAATTAGAATGGGAGCTTTACCAGAGCGGAAAGTCCGCATCGCTGCCTCACGTTCCTCTTGACTGCGATCACTGTGGATAGATGTGATCGGGAGACCCATGTTGTACAGGTAGTCATCTAAGGTGTCTGCAGTCTGGCGACTGTTGACAAAAATGATGGTACGAATACCATGCATTTCCTCTAGGAGAACGAGAAGAGCCTCGTTCTTTGTGATCCCTGTCGAGATCTCTATGACGATCTGTCTAATGTTTTGGGTGGTGCTTCCAGCACGACCTACCCGAAACCGAACGTGCGAGGAAGACAAATGCTCCTTCGCTAACGCACGAGCAGCTACCGGAAAGGTCGCTGAGAACAGCCCGAATTTGACGTTTCCTACATCCTGCTCTGCAGAGTAGTAAATACCATTAGCTTTTGAAAACAATGAAGGATTTCCAATATCTTACCCCCTCCAGAAAGAATCGGTCGCAGTTCTTCTTCCCAGTCAGCGCCAAGCATCTCATCAGCTTCGTCGATGACAACGTATTTCAGACGGCGGAGAGTAAGAACATTTGGGCGGCCGATGAAGTCACCCAAGCGCCCTGGAGTTCCTATCAAGACGTCGCAGCCTTTCTTTAGAAGTTCAGCTTGAGTTTTAACGGGGACTCCCCCATATACCACACAAGGTCGAAGCATAGTTCTGTAGCAGAACTTCCGAGCTTCATTAAAAATCTGCACGGCAAGCTCCCGGGTGGGAACTACAATAAGAACCAAAGGTTCTGCCGTGACACCGTACTCTAAACTGTCATACGATGCAGGATTTGGGCGGGGAGCCGCCAGTTTCTTCGCTTTGCCCATCAGCCGACTGAGGATCGGTATCAGGTAAGCGGCCGTCTTTCCGGATCCTAAAAAGAGATGAGATGATGATAATAAGGTCCCAAATCAATCTTCACTTACCAGTCTGTGCTATTCCAACGACATCATATCCCTGTAGGATAGATGGGATAGTGTATTTCTGGATGGGTGTCGGGTTATCGTACCCACAAAGCGTTACGCTTTCGAGCATTGTAGGATGTAGCCCGGCATCTCTGAAAGAGTTGATTGGGGCAATCCTGACAGGCCCCTCTTGGCTGACCTCTATTTGGTCGATTCTGTCATAAAATTAGTAGGGGTAAAGAGGTGAGCGGTGTTGCTAATGACCTACGTCATGAAGTCGAGGCCGGTACGTTCATGTCGTGTCTCAGGCTCCCCGAATAACTCTAGTTCAAGCTCGGGATATTTAGGTCCCACGTCACCGAAATCATCCTTCCACTCATAGATTTGGGCATTTCCATCCCAATCCTGCGTGGAGACACCGGCTTCCGCGGCAGTGTAGTCGTCTGCCTTGGGCTGGGCCCAGCCAGAAATAACATTGCTTTTCTTGGCAGCAGCCGGAACCCCGTCAAGGTTTCCACTGCATTCAGAGGATTGCTTCATCCTGGATTGATCCGTTCTGGGTACAGATTAGTACAGGTAAATGGAAGGTGATGTTGATGTGAAGAGCGAATGAAACTTGAAAGTACAGGCAAAAGAGAGAATAGAACTGATACCAATGAAGAATGGCACAAAAGGGCAATTTTGGAGCGAGTGTAGTGATTCGACACCCGATCTTGATGAGAATTGGAAACATAGATGAAATAGAGAGAGAGAGAGAGAGAGAGAGAGAGAGACTTACGTGTGATGCCCCGACTTTAATGAAAGAATGAAGCTGTTAGATGAATATTGGCAGGAAACCGGCAGTGAAGGGTAAGGTACACTCACGATGCAGGAGGAGGCCGGTGTTCCAGGATGAGAGGGCAGAAATGTTATTGGTCCTGCTTAGGGAGAGATAGAAAGGAGAGATTTGGTGCGAGTGAGATGGAAAACTAGGCAGTGGTCTTGGGTGGAAGAAAAAAGAAGAAAGAAGGAAAAGGAAGGAAGGTGTAGGAAAAGGGGAAGAAGAACGAGGGAAGGCACGAGAGAGAGAAGCCCTAAATAGGGCAGGCACTTTTTTAATTCTGTTACTGCCCATATTTAAAGCAGAAGAAGCCACTGGAAGATAAAGAATGAACAGTGGCAGACAGCTGCAGTGCTCGGCTATTAAGATAAATGGAGCGATGGAGGTGTAAAAGCTGCTTCTTGCCTCTGTTAGGGAATTATTCGGGCAGAGGCACCACCTCGACCGGCAGCCAGGCTAAAACAAACAAGGGGACTGATGTAATAATACATATGTAGTCAAGTAGACTGATAGTTATTTTATATAGCAGTAGAGGCGAAAGAAAAAGCATTCCTTGCGATGACAAAATGTCTGACATCTCGGAGCCTGGAACAATGTAAACATGACTGTTTGATCTAGGTGTGCTGGCATGCACGTAACCGTTTAATTTACACTCGAAATGCCCGCGGACGACTCCATCTAGGCCGGAGAATCTGAGTTCTGGACTGGTGGTGATTGGAAAGGTCATGTGCATTGCATTTCTTCTAAACATTGAACCTACATCTAGCTTGCCCCGTTCAGCCTTTCCAAACTGATCAATGCTCCATTGATATCTCGGAAGTGGTAATGTGATAGTCCACCGCAATTGCTCCATCTGTTATGTATCTCTAACTTAACGCCTAAAACTCCTGCCAACGTGTCGATAAATGCTGATAAAACCCTAGTCTCGATAACCGCCATCACCATACCCCTTGTACCTGTATTTCCTTGGTTGACTTTCCTTGATCAAGCGCTCGTTGGTATGCAAAAGGGACAGCAGGCCAGGATCAATGAAGTGAAGTATGTTGGCTCCAATCTTCGTTGCGGTGAGTTTGGGGATTGGCTATTGATGCCTTGGCTCAGAGTTTTGAAGATGTGGCGCTACCCAAACAACTTCGTTGAGCTCTGCCATTCATACATGCCCCTTATTCTTCTTTCAAGTTTAAACGGTGACGTTTGACGATGATATGATCTGCCTCTAGACCATTGTATGCCAACAAAACATCTCACCAGAGATCTAGAAGGTCCTGTGTTTCCATTGCGGTCGATGGTTCATAGTCACCCATTCCTTTCTTCAACACCTGGTCAAGACCAACAGCGGCCCTGCCCGTCGCGCCACCTTCTTTTTTCGCCTTGTCGACACCTATTGAGATGGCGTCGAGGAATCTCCGATGGAACACCTTCTGCCTCGCATCACGATTGGGATACATCTCTCCTTCTTCATCTCGAAGCGAACCAAAGAGGTTAAGATAATCAAACGCATTCGATGATCGAGGCAGTTTGTACATATTTTCCCAATAGACCAGGGGACTTGAGGCCAGGGCCGCCTCTGACTTGAAGCCAGCTTGAAGAAACTTTGTCAAGATGGTAATTTGCCGAGCGAGGGTCTGAGCATCCTTCGTACGTAGTGTCGCCCGAGAGCTTGAAGTCCAGCCAGCAGACGATGAAGAAATGGCCCAGCCCATCATGGCGCAAAAGGTACTCAGAGTCTTGACCCAACCCCCAGGAGAAGCAACTAGTTCATCCTGGGCCACTTCTAGAAGCCATTCCATGGCGCTCAAGGCATCGTTGCTGATATCGGCTGATAGGTTTGTCATTCCTGCTCGAACAAACATGACTGCATGCTCTGTGCCGCATTTGACTTCATCTTCTGGAAGTATCCGCAGAAGTTTCAAGAGTTGTGTCCTTACAGGAGTCGAACTGTCGGATATGAGAGGTAAGAGTTTGACCAGGAGTGCGCTGGTGCCCACTGGATTCACGCTAGGCTCCGCGGAAAGTTGACTTGTGAGATATGCTAAGGAATCACGGCGCTGTCTGTCTGATTTTGATGAAGCTAAGGAGAGATTGTGTTTGAACTGCTGTATGACATCCGGAGCAGTAGTTGAGAGTGATTGCTGGTTCAGAACAATTGCTAACAAACAGGTGAGCTGCGGGTTACACTATGAGAGACATAGGATGTGCCCAACCTTGGGACTTAAAGCTTGTATCTGTGAAGTTTGAAGGCTTGGCCTTTGCCTTCCCCACCTTGTATTTCGGTTTCTATCACAGGGACATGTGAGTATGGTTATTCAATCCATTGGCACTATCAGGAGGGCATACTTTGAAGTCCTTCTGCTTCTCCTTCTTCTTCTTGGCGCTGGAGCCCATGGCTTGTGACTATGTGACACTTTCAATCTATAATTGGGCACCAAACTAAATAAATGAAATACAAAAACCGTCCGGTGGGAGTTTAGACGCCTGTTTGCCTGCAATTTTCAGTCGTGATAAGTTTCATACAAACTTTTTACCACCTTAGTTTGGCTGACAGCAATGTTCAACGTCTAGCCAGTGGGGTCCAAACACAAAATTTTGGCGGTGGACCACGGCAGAATTGGTCACCACCCGATGTAGCCCAAATACTGGGGAGGTCCCCGCAGCTACGTAACTACTGTGTCTGGCATCTTACGGGCGTAACCCATCGAAGCCTCTGTGAAAGTCGTCTGTCTTGCTGGCGGGCTGCTAATTTATTTCTTTTACTTTCATATGCCAAAAGGTTCTCGGGAGCATCTTGAAGAAAAAATGACTGATTCTAACAAGGTATGGGATGGCTCAGGCTGAAGAACGGCTATGTTGCTCAACACATACAACACTATGTACTGACACAATTGCAGTCTAACGGACCGGATGCTCTCGACGAGAAGCTTGGCCGCCTATCCAAAAAGCCTGGAGTTAAAGCCAGCATAGTTATTGACCGAGCCAGCGGGGCCATTCTCAAGACTAACGGCCAAATCGACGCCCTTCTTACAGCCAAAACCCGGAATGCTTCTACAGCAGCGTCTTTCTCGAGCGAGGAGACGATATCGGAGGAGAGCCAAGCCAAGGGCATTGAAGAGTTTGCGCAAATGATATGGAACTATGTCAATAGCTCTGGCAAATTGGTGCAAGAGGTTGATGGGGAGGTACGTGTTGATCGGACTGGCAGAGAGATGCTGTCCTGTTTACAGCGTGGCAAAGGGCTAATGGATTCGAGGATAGGACGAGTTGAAACTGCTCCGATTACGCACCAAGAAACAAGAAATCGTCATTGTCCCGGATCAAAAATACCTACTAACGGTTATCCATGACACACCACAGGTATGAGGGTGTGTCCGACAACGAGGGAAGCGCAAGAATGCGGATCCGGCGATGCAAGGGGCTATTATGGTTTGTGTCAGGCTGGCTTTTCTGAATATCTGGATTTTGAGAGGCGGTTCGTGATTGGAGGGCTGCGTTGAGTTTTGTTTTGAGCATATCTGCAAGGCGTACAGGATGACATGATGATACCCATACCTTGATGCTGCTGATCAAGGGAACATTGATATTGCGGACAACGACGCTGTTCTCCCATGGCCATCCACCCGTATTGCTGCAGTTTCGTCGCCAAGCACCCATGGATTCACAGCACGGATAGCACGCAACATTGCCCAATGTCGTGTAACAATATTACTCGTGTGTAGCCCAGAATGCCAGTCAGGGGCGTAGAATGGACGCGTTCCAGACCCCTGGTACATAGAGGCAACAGAGACATGACCAGTCTTGGCGCTGGGTGAGGTCCGGCTTAATTTTAGTTTGGTAATTCACCAACCACGGGCTTTTTCAGGTAGGCTGGTCTTTTTTCGGCTCCTCCCGTCAGTCAGTCAATATGGTTTTTTTCTGTTGAGCAAATGAGGGCAATGCTTGCGAGTGCCACAGTGTCCAAAGGGGGTCAGGCTTGAAGATTGCACGTGGAACTCTGCTGCATTTCGAGGCTAACAATGTCCCGGGATATTTTCCAGCAAGACAGTCAAGCTTATTTCGAATCTATATGTCAATTGCGGAGACTCCTTGCTTTGAGTTTAACCCCGAGAGTGGAGTGTGACGACGGCACACGTAGGCATCCATGTTTGCCATGTTCCCCTTGCGCAGGGAGGACAGGATTCGTTCTTGGTGCGTGCGCTGCACTGCCACACAAGGGGGGGGGGGGATGGGATGTGGATGGAAGGTAATTATATTACTACGTGTGTATGAGGTGACAATTTATCACTCTCGTGGAATGTTGCTTTTTGGCGTTGCTTGTTATTGGACTGTTATTAATTATGGCGAGAAATGATTACCATCGACGTTTGATGAACTTCTGGGCGTCCAGGGGGGATGCTAGAGGGAGCTTGGGCCTGACCGGGGAGTTGCTAAGGAGGCTTGAGAGGCGCTTGGGGAGACAAGTAGCAAATATTACTACCTAGGTTAGGTACAGTAGCAGTGTGGCAAGCGGCAGATGCGAGAAAGTGAGATGAGATCGGCGCCAGATGGGCTTGTCATTGTCATTTTGCAAAGTACATTGTATATATGGAGCTGGTTGGCCCTCGTTCTACCCACTCATGGTCTCTCTTGCTCTGACTACGGCAAGTCGATATCCATTCTTCAAGTCTCCATTCGTGGGTTGGGGGCGCGAGGCTGACGCACAAAGACGTAGGTACAGACAAAAAAAGATGGGGATGGTTTTAAGGCTTCTGGCTGTCGGTTGGAAAATGCGGGGAAGACGAGCGAATACCTGGGTACTTTGATAGCCGTGGTGCCATTAATGCTCCGTTAGCTGCTGCATGTTCTTATTTTTGGCATGGTGGTCTGGTAGGTTAGTACGGAGTAGTAACTCGTAGGTATCAACCAGGCACATCCACGGGGCGATGGTACGAGGAGGCAACTCACCGAGAAAACAGAGGCGGAAAAAGGAAACTGGACACGAGGACACACAGCGACCGGTCAGGCCAGCCAGAATCAGGTCAGTGGCGAGAGTCGGCCGCCAGCTAGTGCCTACCTTACACCTAATTAGTAGCCAACATCAGTTGTCTTGAATCAATGGGCAGAGTCAGTCAGTCAGTCAGTCAGTCAGTCAGTCCCCTTTCCCCAGAAAGTGTTCATCGTTCTGTGCCGTTATCCCTGTACATGTCTGTCCCTGACTGACTTCGCTAGTTGTCTCCCGTATTCCACCCTCGGCACACATCAAATGCTTACGCGCAGGCTCGGCGACGCCAGGAAGCCAATCCAATGCTATACTGCACCCACGGCGGCATCGGGATACTCGGGCCTGTGCATTGTTCCGTCAGCGGCCACTGTCTCTAATGATCCTGGTTGCAGCAAGCAGCAGCAGCAGCAGCAGCAGCAAAAGAAGGCAAGGAGTCCGTCCGTTGACAATACTACCGCCTGCTCCATTGGTGTCGTCAGCAAATGTCCTGCACCGGCCAAGTGCTACCTGGCCACTCGATGAGCACGATCCCAGGATAGTGGTGTCCTCCCCGTTGCACTAGTGCCAATGGCAACCCCCTACCCCGTCCCCGTCCCTTGTTATAGACCTCTTAGACCTCGAACATCCTAGGTTCGCTTTGCCCCGCCCCCCAATGATCCCCATCCTATCCTCCGCCAACCGTCCCCGGAGATCCGACAGACCGAGCTTCTCCCCCTTCGTCAACTTCTCTACCTGGCTTCTTTCTATCTCCATCTTATCCTGCATTCTTGCCGAGGCCAATGAACAGCCCACCAACCCACACCGGATGTTGAAACGTAGCACCTTGAGAACCCAAAAGAGAAAGCAAACATGACTGCACTGAGCGAAGATGACATTGAGAGGCTCTTCTCCGGCGCTCCTCAGTACTTTGCCCGGAGCGAGAGCCACTTTGCTGGCGCACCTCACCCCAGCGTAGCGTTTCCATTTGACGAAGAGTTGGAGATTCGAGACCTGACTGACCATGTTCAAGTTGAGGCCAAGGCCTGGAGCGGCGTTACTGCATGGCCGCATCTGACGAGGGATGTCAATCATGATCTCTCCGCCATAAGAGAGGTTGAAGAGACCAACCGGGCCCACTTCAATGTTCGATGCCGCGAGCGACCAAACATGCTGAGCATGCAGGGTCTGGAGAAAGGCACCATGGGCTACCAAGCCGCATTGGAGCTGAGCGTCAGCGACTCTCTCGAAGAAGAGCAATTCGGTTTTGAGAGCATTGGGACAAAGGCGCGTGCCGTCGTTGAGGCCCGAGAACGCATGCTATCCAGCGATGGCTGGTTGCACCGGATACCTCAGCCCGAAATTCTTGACCGCCTAAAGAGAAATTCTGAAATGTATCGTGCCAACAGCTTTCGCAAACGAGATCCAGAAGAGGCATTCAACGAGCTTTTTCATGTCCTTCTGAGACCTGGCAAAGTCGCCCCCGTCGACAAGAGGAACAAAGCCAGTCTTACCAACCAAATTAATGCACTTGTCAAGTGCCTCGGAGCTACGAATGTTTGGATTGATTTGGCGCACGTTGAGTGGCGCGTTCGCCTTGGCCAGATTCTTTGGGGTAAACATCACGGCGATGATTTGGATGATGACACGTCAATCCATGATGCTCATAGCACTGCCGAGCGAGCAGAAGAAAAGTATTGGCTACTAATGCAGATATTGGTCTCGTCAGAGCTACTCGTTAGACTCGATGCAATTACAGAAGGTGAGGAATACGGCTCAGGGTTGTTTCGACAAATCGACGTTGTTCAGTTTGAAAGGGCAGCGAACGCCACCGTGAAATGGTCTCTACTTCTAGCCCGAAGCTGGATGGACAACGTGGAGATTGTGAGAGAAGAAGATACGTCACTCATGACTTTGAGTGGCGATCGTCGCGGTAGCAATAGCGGTTGGTTGGCATCATTAGCCAGCAAAGTATCTTTACACTCTCACAGGAACGGAGACCGACCGCCTTCACCACCACACTACTATACTATACGAGGACGTAATGGACAGCGCCAAGTTGATGGCCTAACTCACTTTGCAAAGAAGTTGCAGTGGCCTGGAATCGATGCGTATGAGCGACGCATATCGGAAAGCATCCGCAATGCTGCAGGTGCTGCACAGATACAACCTGCTGTATTACTGACACCAACACCGCTTGCCCCGAAGCGCCGTGAACAAGACTCCTATTTTGGAGCCTGGGATGTCACCTGCCAGCGTGGCCACCATAAAGAGCGGGCACAGGCGCGACGACGAAGAATGGCAGCGGCATTACATCCCTCAGGTTGGCTTACCAAGTCCTATGTTTTTGGGCTCATGCTGCCCGGTGATGCATTGAGCCATTTCCTAATGGCGACGTTGCTCGAAAATGATAGCGAGGCGTTGGCCAAATTGGGGTCGTTTGCGAATTTGAGCGGTGGATTTGTCTACTCCGAGAAGAGCTTTTGGAGCACATCCTGTATCGTTGGTCGAGTTCTAGCCGCCGGCAAGGGATCGGCAGAATGCATGGGCTGGGTTTCAACTGATATCGTGCCTGATAGAATGGATGATGGGTGGATTAATATTGAGGTCCATGACGTTGCTGGTGCGTTTTCTTTTTTACGCCCTCTCATGGGCAAATCCCTATTCGAATAACCGTGCTAACATGTTGGTGAATAGGAGATATGACACAACTCGGTAGGAAGGCCAGGCTCTGGGGGAAGAAGCGCCTTGAGCGCGAGTCCTCCATACTGGGTGATGGGAAAGAAGAATCCGTGTTGCCCATTGACTTTACGATTCCTCACGAAAATGTTTATCAGTCGCCGCCGCCTGGAGTCTTCGTTGAGTTCCGATCTCTAACGCTCTCTTCTCCTGCTGCAGAGTCGATGCATCCCACGCCACTCACCGAGATTGTAGTGACGCCTGCGACAGAGACCTGCACAGCGCCTGATTTGCCCATCTACCCGGCAAACGTCAGCTTTTATGTCTCTGTTGATGGTGAGGTCGAGGAACAACGCACGTTTTCTCTGTTATATGATGTCAGCTTTGTCACAGCTCATCCATGCTCACCATCACAACGAGTTAGAGTGCTTAAATCGCCATCAAGCCCAACACTGCAGCAAATCGACTTTGACGGATCGAATGCCTTGGGCAAGAACTCCCGCTCAGTATATCGAGCAGGCCACCCACTGCACAAGTTCTACAACTATGCCGTGATTCACATTTCCGAATTACTCCAGAAGCAACATGTCGAGCTATCTGAGTTGCTTCCATCTCCGCTTGCAGGCAAGACCAATCGACCCCAGGTATTGGTCATTGACTGCATCACAGCATTTGGTTCTCAACCACAGTCACCAATCATGGAGCGGATGGAGACCCCAGCATCATCACCGATCACTGATCGGAAAGGAAGTTTCTCCGCAGCAGCTAAGATGCACTATGAGTCGAGAAAGAAACCGTTTGGTTCAGATATGGAGATGCTTATCCGGGCTCTGTGCGCACAAAAGGGCTGGAATGCGATTATTAGTAGGCGAAGAAGGGGTTGCCTGGCATGTGCAATTCGCGAAGCGGGAGCGCTGGGGTGGAATGTTGTCATCAGAGTGGCATGAACGAAGAGAAGGGAGACGGGTGAGTTGCAAGAGATGGGATACGGAAGCACAGATACCCTGCTGTGGCGTTTGGTGGGATAGGACAGGCCATTGTGCAATTTGCACCACTGATGATGGTTGTATGATTGCAGATCAGTCTGTTTGTGTATAATGATACCTGGCGTTTTGCCCTATGTGATTTGACAGATGGGCAGCCAGCGAATGGGAAAGCCACACAGGGTCGGCTATAAGGGCGTCAGGAGAACAAAAATCCATGGGAACAGTTTGTACTCGATATTTTATTTTACTCAGCTCATTTTTACGACGATGACAGGATGGATTGATAGCGCTCCTCTTTTTTTTTTTTTTCAATGGCATATTGTCCGCCTTTACTTATAATTATATTATAATGCTAGCGTAGCCAATTATAAAAGAATTGGACTTATTCATTTCCTTCTGCTTCCTTTGCTCTACTTTTTCTTTTCCTTTTCTGGCACCCAAATTGTTCTTTGTTGAATATGACGGTGAATGACCTTGCGTTGTGGATACACAAAAATGCATCCTGCTACATGTTACCACTATCCATAGCGAACCTTTTGCCGCCATGCCAGAATGAGGAAAGCAACTCCGTGCTTACCACACACTTGCAATCGGGGGTTGCGAGATCCTAACAATTGCTGGCCAATCGTTCTCCCCAATGGAGCATGGGAGTATGGACGAGTCCACAGATAACGGGCCGTGAGCGGAGCCCCGGCATTAACTTGTTACCACCACAATGGGTAATGCTTAGATTGCACGTCCGGCAGTGGTGCCTTTGTCCCTCTTTTTTTTTTCTTTCCATCTCTCTCTCTTATGTACTCCGTAGAGTGGTAGTCATAGTCTGCAGAGCGATGGAGCGGATCTCCACTGCCGGTGATGCCGACCCTTTTCTCTCATGGGGGTGAGGAGAGGTAGAGAGAGAGGGCAAAGATTTAGGATTTCGAGGTTTGGCGAGGGCCGGCTGCTCGGATGCCGATCCGCAGATCGTTTCGGATTCCCACCAGACCGCGGCCTTCTGAATGGGGGTTTTGCTGCCGAGCAAAAGCGCTATAGAGGCAACAGAAGGTATCCAGAGAGGGAGGAGGAGGCGGGGGATCTTCAGGTCCCTTTGTCGTGCAGGACAACGTGGGGAGAGTTGTTAACTTTTTGGTAAAGAGAGAGGAGAGAAGGAATGTGTTGGTCAATATTATTCCAAGATTTGCAGGATGAAGGAGGGGGGGAAAGGCAAAGAGGTTTCTCGTGAATCAACTGGCAGGCAACTAACTGGCAGGCATGTAAATTGTAATAATGACAGAACATAAACCCCACGATCTGGCAGCCAACCAACCCCAGCCGACAAACAAGCTTCTCCACCATCGGCGCCTTCCATCTTCCTCTCCTCCTCAACCACAGCAGCAACAACAGATATCCATTGGCCATGTGCAAAGTTTACGAAATGAAGCGGAGATGGCTTCTCGCGTGTTGGTTTGCGATCTGGTTCGTGGCTCACTCACACAGGGTGCCGCACACCGTACGCCACAAAATGGCATCCATCGTTCGGCGCTGACGCACTGGCGCACCGACGGTAAAGCCGGCACATGCGCCCATTTTCCCGCTGCTTTGCTGGAGTGCTCCGTTCTCCGGCCGCCGCAACTTTTCATGGTCGTCCCACCACCACCATCATCATAATCAATGCAGACAGACTACTAAGACGGAAAAACACAAGAGACAGAACAGACAGAGCAGACGCCAAGCAGAACCCTACCAGATCAGACACGTGCCTCCCAGCATTCCGGAGTCACGGCGGGTCTCCCCGCCTGGTCCTCCTCTGACCCGCGTGCCTGTCAGACTTGGACTGCGATCGGCTGGCGCTATCTAAACACCTGCTCCATTCGTCCACCCAGTCCTACCCAATGACGAGCTCCGAGACAGGCCCTCAAAATACGGTATCACTTTGGTTGGGGTGGGACTAGGTAGGTACCGTATGTAATATGGAGCAGCACCAGCTGGGCTCTCAGAGTCAACTTCGCGCGAGGAGGGGGGTGAGGTAGGCGTATGGGGAAATGGGGAAACGGGACCGGATGGGGAAAATGGAGAGACACGAGCTGCAAGCGCAGATCTCAACGAGCTCAAGAAGAAGAAAAAAAAGAGTTAAATAGACGAGGCCCCGACTGAGATCTGCTTTTCCCTCACCCCAGAAGATCTCTATCTCCATCGCCAAGAACATCAACTCAGATTTCCCATTGCCTCTTTCGTCCAAACGCCTTTCAGTCAACCAAAAGTCTCCAACGTTTTCCAAACACCCTCTCCAGTCATGGCTATCTTCCGAACCTTGGCACCCCTTGTGGCGCTTGTGCCCTACGTCTTGGCTGCTTCCAAGAGCTGCCCTGTTGATTCGCCTTTGTCATGCCACAACACTGCGCCTGTTTCGGACACCTGCTGCTTCATCCCAGCTGGACAACTTGTGTTGACCACATTCTGGGATACTGCCCCCGTCACAGGCCCAACCAGTAAGCTCAACCTTCTCTCTAATTTGTGTTTTGTTCTTTTTTGCCATCTCTTTGGTGGCCTGAGACGAATATTGACTTTACACTTTCAATGGAGCTTTTTCATTTGCTAACCCTTACCTTTAGACTCCTGGACTATTCACGGTCTCTGGCCTGATAACTGTGATGGCACTTATCCCGCCTCGTGCGATCCTAACCGCGCCTACACCGACATTGAGAACATTCTCTCTGCTTCTCCTGCAACTCTCACGTACATGAACACCTACTGGAAGGACTACAATGGCGATGACGAGCAGTTCTGGTCGCACGAGTGGTCCAAGCACGGTACTTGCGTTACCACTCTGGAACCCACCTGCTACACCAACTACCAGGCCAAGGAGGAGGCTGTTGCCTACTTTGACAAGACTGTCTCGCTCTTCCAGAGCCGCCCTACCTACCAATGGCTCTCTGATGCTGGCATTACTCCTCATGCCACCAAGAGCTACAACCTCGTCGACGTCCAGGCCGCTCTCCAGAGCAAGCACGGTGCTCCCGTCACCCTCAAGTGCAAGAACGGTGCGATCAATGAGGTTTGGTACCACTACAACGTCAAGGGCTCGCTCCAGAGCGGCCAATTCGTTCCTGCTCAGCCCGTTGGTATCCAGAGCAAGTGCTCTGCCACCCTCAAGTACCTGCCCAAGGCTTAAGAGACGACATCTTCACACCACCCCCGCCCTTGCTATCAAGAGGGGAGGTTTTACAACTAGCACGACATCTCACTTTCGCCCCTCGATAGGCACAAGCAAAATGCAACTCGGTTTACTGAGGGAGTTGGATAAAAGGGCGAAAGGAAGACAAGTGTGATATTGACTGTTTGGCAAATGATGGAATGGAAATGATGGTATATAGGACTTGGTGATGAGGGAGGAAGCCGCTGCTGGGCTGTATATAGGCGGGCATTAACACATATATATCGATTCAATAGTACATTATTACTTATGGCCTGATATTTATCGCCTTATTCTGTGACCTTGTGATGCATTCATTGTGCGAATTGGAACAACAGACCGTTCAATTGATGAGCATTCTGGATGCAATGCTTATTTTATAGGTATTGCGTTAACTTCATAGCAACCACAAATCTCAATATCAACTGAAAGAAGCCGTGCAACCATAAACTAATTCAAAATGAGAAGATGGAGCTGTACAGCCATTGAATCTTCGTTTGTGGTTTCCCGGTCAGGAAAATTGTTTGTCGATCTTGTTGCATTGAGCAAACTAGTGTGGTAGATAAAGCAGGAAATGCGAAAGCCTATTGTGAGCATATTCCACATATCATCACAGCAAGCTTGCCTATTTGTCTTGCATTAAGAATATCAACCTCATGAATTATTGTCAGAAGAAGAAGAATAGTTGATTAGTTAGTAACTTGATTAATCTCATGATTCTCGTTGTAGTTTTTGTTTCGCGGTCTCGCTTCTTTTTGCGCACCAGTTGCGCAGATGCTCAGCAGTTGTAAAAGTCACTAGTCCTAATGTAGACACCTTCTGGAAGCAAAGCTTGCTGGCCAATCGCACGTGCGCATTTCCCTTGGACCCCGGACCCCACTCATGCTCAATTAACGTCGTGGCCTTGGTGAGGCGAACTGTCACAGCTCAGAGAAGTCAACATTCTGATCGTTATTTTCTCCCTCCCCATCCATCCCACCCACCGACCCTCTCGAACCCAACGAAACCTCTCCTTCGCCTCCCGCGACCCGCACTCTAGAACAGCAGAAGCAATGGCGCCAAATAACAGGGACATGCGCCGAGCGGATCTGAGTGAGTCCCATTCTACTCCATTCCACCCCCGCGCCAGCGAGCCGGCCAGCCCATCGTGGGGTTTTCTCTGCGCGCAAAGCGGTTGTTTGGCAAAAACTTGTTCTTTAGCTGACCCTCTCTTGATGCGCCACCGAAATAGTCGTCCCGTATCAGGAACCCAAGGTCAAGGGTGACGGTGCCGAGTTCGGATCGGCCCTGTCATCAACGATGCCAATGGCGGCCATGTTTACGCGGAACAAATACGTTGGATGGTATGTCTCTTTGATTATGGACGGCGCGGTCGAGCCCCCCTTTTTTTCCTGTTCTTCTTTTGCGCGACACGATACGATTGGGGGTTCCCTAAAGGCGGATGTTGAGGTGGCGGGACGCGATGGGCCGCGAGGGATGGTGAACGGACGTCTGTGCTGTTGAGCTTTCGGCGTGCGCCGCGTTCCCTTTGCTAAGATGCCTGTTTGCCTGCCCGCTACACTGCTTGCTATCCTGGGAAGATGAACAAACGAAGCGAATATGGGCCTCGCGAACCTGTCATGTTATACCTTTCCGCGGGGAGTGCTAACGTTCTGAGCGAACAGGGGCGCCGTCGTCTTTTCCATCCAGAACTGGCTCGGTGAAAGTGAGGAGTCAAGGAAGAACTCGAGCA
Source organism: Zelopaecilomyces penicillatus (assembly GCA_005765155.1). Taxonomy (NCBI): domain Eukaryota; kingdom Fungi; phylum Ascomycota; class Sordariomycetes; order Hypocreales; family Pseudodiploosporaceae; genus Zelopaecilomyces; species Zelopaecilomyces penicillatus. The sequence goes on from VCCP01000002.1 coordinate 5,878,776, forward strand.
CGCCCGGCTACTTCTCCGTCGGCATGTCAGGTAAGTCGGACCTCCCCACGGGGGCTTCCCCGCGTTTCTCGACTCGGAACCCCATCTTTTCCCCGCAAAACTCAATAGTAAGATTTAACCATTTATCGGTGTAGTCATGGCTCTGGGGGTTTCTTACCTCCCGCTCTTCATCCAGGCTCAGGGTCCGCGTGGAGGAACCGCGACCGAAGCCCCGGCCCCGGCTCCCCCGGCCTAGAGGCCCGAAACTACCGATACGTTGCGGGGGAGACTATTAGAGTATTGTGGGGAAAAGAAATATGATCTAAGAGGCTGAAGGGAACAAAACTGAAGTGTGAAATTCACACAGGGTTGGGATTCTGAGTGGATGTGGCAAATTGCATTCATGAAGGTGGCTGATTGATGATGGGGGAGTTGAATGGGTAGGGAGTTGGCAAACGGGCTGATGAACGACGTCTGTGTACTATCCGATAGTGGAGGGTTATTCAGTCGATGCACTTGGCACTCGAACGGCATATCTATGTATAAAAATAATTCCCTGGTATTTAAAGCTACGAGCCTTTAGTTGGAAGGCACAATAAATTTGGAGACACACATCAGGAAGGTAGCCAAGAGAAGACAACATACAAGATGGATATCGAGATCGGAAAATCTTCGGATACAACCTGAGCTGAAAAAGGGACAGATCAGTGGCAAAAGCGACTGTGGAGCTGTAGCTGTTCAATAGCTGGAGGAGGAATGCGAGAAGCGCAAGGAGCTAAGCGGCGCCCGCCACCAGCGGCAATAATACCAGTGCGTGCAGTGGTGGGTGTGGTGGTGGATCTTGGCAGGACGAGGGCGCTAAAGAACCACTAACTGCAGAGATCTGGGGACTCTGTACTCTGTTTCTCTACAGATACATAAGAACCACTATTGAAAACAAACTCTGGTGAGAGTTCACGATCTGGGAAATACGTTCATCTCCTAGGTCCTTTGGAATTAAGGCAGAATGTTATTGCAAGATGAATGTTTACTCTCATCTAGAAAAGACATGTTAAGAGGCTGCAGCTGCTATTTTGGGCTGCCGCCCCATATCGGCGCTTAAACCGAGACCCTCGCAGCGCCACAACCAGCTCTGATTGGACCATAATCCGTATGCATGAAACGATGCTGCGACAAGCTGTGTCTGAGAATGGAATCCACCCTCCCACTCCCATTCTGCTGTTTGTCCTCTCTTTCCCTTTCTCTCTCTCACTCTCTTCCTCTCTCGTTTCCTCTTGTGCGACTGTGTTCGTTCTTTTCATTTCTTCCGGATCACTACGGGATACGTGATTGTTTTCTGCGCTTCTAGCGAAAAACCTCGATTTTCTTGTTATATTAGCGTTAGAGAGACTGGTTCTCGCCTCACTTTTCGCCCATTAATACAACAACGCTGCCATATATATTCAGAAGAAATTCATCAAGCTCACGCCTACTTGCATACGCATCTACATACCTGCTCGTCTCTGCATAGTTCAACAACAAACAACCGCGCAAGACACGACACGACCAGCTACGGCAAAGAAGAGAGAGTGCTTTGGAGAACGAACCTATTTATTTTGGCCCAAGATGAAGACCGCATTCGCTTTCGTCATCATATCAGCTGCTGCCTCGCTGGTCAGCGGCAGCATCGTCATCACGCCGATCAAGGATGACCAGGTCGTGAAGAAGACATCTGGTGACTGCTTCTTTGGCGTCGTCACGCCTCAAGGCTGCGGGTAAGTCTTGCCAGCGGGTTTCCCTCGTCATTGCTCATATTTGCCATGTCTTGAGATGCCTACCTCGCCTTTATGGCTGAAGCATATATGCATTATTCTCTCTCCTTCACCATACCGCTTCTCCATTGTCGCCTCGACGTCATGGTACAATTTACTGACAACTTTGCCTTATAGACCCAGGAGAAAGTGAAAAATATTTTTGTAGGACGTTGCAGAAGATCCAGAGGATGAGGAGCGCACCGATTATAATTACAGCGCAGCATTTCATTTCGCATACTAGACATGGCGCTTTCCTGGGATTCGCGTCATTATTTCATCGTAGATGACACGTTGGGATTTTATTAAATGGGTAGCAAATTGACTGCTCAAAGTCGAGATATCAGGAGTTTTATGGGCGTTAAGAATAACTTTGTTCAGCGACACAAATGAGATGCGCCGTACGGTACTGTGACGGATACTTGTCGGGATTTAGATGCCGAATGGCTTATAGTATTGTTATAAACAAATTGTGTTTTTTAATTGTCATGGTCTACTAGTTACTCTCTAGTTACCCTTCCCCCTTTTTTTACTTCCTCTCATGTTTGATACTGTTTGTCTACATACATTGTGCTGTGATGAGGCCTGGATCCATTGACCTATATCTCAATGTGTCCAAGTATTGTATTGCTGCCATTCTATACAAGTTAGTCATTGTAAGAGTATCTGACAAGCCCACTAAGAATACGAGACGTTCCAATACATAATTGATGCCATAGCTTTACAATGATTCCTGGTCTCGGTAGGCTGCAACTCATCGTCAACGGTGGCTAGTTAATTCGCGCGAATTCGAACGTAAAATGCGCTGCAAAATATAGGTAATGAGGTCGCTTGTATTAGAGTTTTACCAAAACAGCAAATCACGTTAACGTTTACCAATGCAGCGAGTTAAACTTATTGATATCTTACCTATACTCAAAGAAATTGCCAGCAATTGACAGCAATTCCCAATTGATTATAAATAAAAACGACCTCCTGTTCCCTTGCAAGTTCTCTCCCCCTTTCTCATTTCTCAGTACATCAGACCCTCTCTCACTGTCACTTCATCAATTCAACTTCAGGACTTTCAATTACGAAAGGAATAGTATTGATCATGTCTACCCTGTGCCCAGAAGACGAACAAAATCTCTTGAGCTCCGGTCTTGTTAGCTCGGTCAGCCCTCAAGGAACCCGAAAAATTCACAGACGGCGGCTCAACCTATTCAGCGATGAAGAAAATGGCCATATTCCCCTTACCCCCCTCTCAAAAACCCTTTCCGATTCTGTAGAGGCCGCATTTCACACTATTCCTGACCGACTGATATCAGAGGCAACTCTCAAGTATCTTGGCTACAACACCAAGACGGCTAATGAGCTCTGGTTTCGCTGGACGCACTGGCCGCCCAACACTGGCGTTATTCGAGAGACGGACCCAGATGATAACAGATGTCTGCAGATGCCGTTCATCGTCTTCGCCACTGGCCATCTCGCATCTGGCCGAGAGGTGGACACTTGCGACGACGAGGACGACGAGCCATGGTACAATTGCATGCTTCGATGTGGAATCAATTCAAGTACTCAACAAGATATCATGGTGCAAGACTTCCGTGTCATGCGGCTGACGGAGTCATGTCGTTTCTGGCTCAAAGATACAATGATACTGCGGTACCGGGGGTTAGAAGAAGTGCAGAACGCTTCACAACAACGGTCACTTTCTGGCGTTTCCACATCAATGGGCCCCGAAATGTATTCCGATTCCGATCTTCCTGTCTCTGGCTGTATCACATTATATAGAGGAACCGACCGAGCGAGTTTAGATCACCTATTCCACGACTCGGATGCTGTCAAAAATCTCGGAGCATTAATCTCTCATTCTCCAACCGATTTTAGGTCAATGGAGTCGGCATTCTGCTTCGTCGCTGATCAAGATATCGCCGAGAGCCATGCCCAATGGGTCAAGCACCGCCACAACGCCAGATCAGTTGTGATTGTTCAAATCACCATTCCCAACTCGGCAATCGAAAGCTTGTCGTCAACGGAGCTTCTGACAACATACTGGCCGAGCATAGAGTGGAAAACTCTTGTATTCAAGTGTCGAACTTATCAACGATTGCTTGAGGAGTTGCGGAAGTTCAAGATGGCGACTCTGATTATTGGAAACATTGCCACAAAGCCAAGTTGGTATTATGATACTTTGAAGAAGCCGGAGGATATCACGGAAAAGATGGTTTTGCTAAATAGGGCAGGCGACAAAGCGGTTCAGTATGTGTTCAATCCAGATGAAGGAGATGAATTTTTGGATAAGCATGCTAAGTTGAGTTTGAGAACGATTCCTTGTCTAGCATCAAGTAATACCTGGCAATTTCTGGCAATTTCTGGTAATATCTGAAAATATCTGGCAACCCTGATATAATGATCTGTATAATATATTGACCAATCAATTACGTATGCTTTAACCATTCATACCGGTCAATTGTTGGCCAGAATCTATGTCTCTGCTCCAGACTATTTGAGAATCGCTGTCGTGTGCTTGTCGTCAATCTCAGCGTTATTCTCATTTTCTTTTTTACCGATGAACTAAAACGTCTGCACTATGTTCACCATCAAGTCTGGCTGTCGGGCTTGTGATGTCCTTTACATCGTCTCAGGATGGTCGCTGAACTTGGTACTTGCTAGGTTGATACGTGTGATTTGGCTCTGCCTGTGTCTCTGCAGGAGATGGGATAGGATGTGCTGTTGTCGGTTGATTATTCGAGCTTGACGTGTTTGCATATTCCGTTTGTATGAACAATCGTTGACCTTGGTGATCTGTCTAGTTCATATTGCTTCTTGAGTAGGTCTGACACGACCTTGTTCGGGGTTTTGGAATGTTACCGCCTGGGATAGACTGACATTGGATGAAGTTTTTCGGAAAGCTTCTTCTGATGTTTTGTCATGCTCTACTGTATTACTCCCGAAAAAGAAGAGGATTGAAGTTCATCTATAAGTCGGACATGATGGAACCACGCTTCATAGATGGTCTTGAGAGCAAATTGCAAAGGTTTAACAGATTGACCGCATGACCGTTTGTCTACATAAACAATCATTTTATTTACTTACGTGGTATTACATGTCATGTCACGTCACATGTGTCTCAATTGTCTCCGTGTTGCCAAATCTCTCCAATCCTTTGATGTTTCTCAGATAACCTTGGCCTTGGCCTCAATTTACTCGACACCTTGTTGTATCGACTAACAGAGATGCTGGCTACGCTCTCGTAAACTATTCGACTCTATGGCATGCGCTGAGCCGTTTCTCATGCATTTTATTCTCTCTATTTGGCTTGTGTCTAGATACCAGGACCGTCATTGTGTATTCCACTATGAATCCTCAAATCGGGCAACTACCTGGTGAATACTCTCACCCATTGTCAAGGTGTTTCGCTGAAACCGGCTTAGTTGTGGCATCAAAATGCATGAAAATTAGATATCGTCATTGTAAAGGTATGGTATCGTGTTGAGGTGCAGAACATGGATCATTTATCAAGGAGAAGGCATGTGCTCCTAACATGAAAACGCCAAAGCAATGTTGTTCTAAAGAATTCTCATGTATAACCGTGGCTCTACTAGAATCCCAAGCAGAATGCCAATTCGCGCCGGTTTTAGTATCATAATAATGTTTAACTTGGCATTCTACTTGACTAGTAAGGGCAGGATTGGTATAGCTAGCCTTTCCCCCCAGGCTACGAGATTTAATCTTACGAACATCTAAGCTCTATGACAATCTGACCGTCTCCTGATTGAAGAATGTTCCTTCTCTCGGCATCGACTAGCCGGCCTCTTGTCATGGAAGCAACCTACAAAATCTTACCCAAGGGGGAATGTAACAGGATAATATTGTCAAAGCAGCCTAATACGACTAGGTTTGGCTTACACCAATGTTTGGTGCGTTGGACCAACTGCAAGACAGTTCCATGACCACACTGAACCGTCATCAGACATCCTCCTGGTTGTGACAGTATCTTGAATCTTGGAGATGGTTCTCATACTGGCAGCCATCTACACAGCGACGTTTTCATAGACAATGACATACCAACAGATCAAGCATGTGGACGAGATATTGCTTAGGTGTAGTAGCCTAGAAGAAAATACCGTTAAGGAAGACGGCGTTGGTACTGCATATACAGATCAGCGTAGCCCATGATGCTGCCTCTAGGAAAAAACTCGGAGACTCTAACCATATCTTGCTGGACTGAACGATCTCATACAAAAGATGGTATTAAAGGTGCTTCCATACTGCTACGTGTTACATAGCAATACGTTTGAATACTGCTTTGCTTTACCAACCAGCACCCTGCCAATAAACGAGCGTTGATCACTTCTTACGCCCAAATGTCTCCAAAGCCTCTCACATAAAACACAAGCATCGTCCAAACACACCTCCCATCGTCTCAAACGTCGCATAAATAGCGCGCGCCTCGGCTTGATCGGCTCCCCAATACGCTTAAATAACTTCTAACCCTCACTCACCCCCTTTTCACCCCCCTACCCCTTCACCCAAAACCCAGCACCCCGCTCAGGAGTTTCACCAAGCCCGAAGTTTCATAACCCTGCCCAATACCACTACTACCTCCGTGGAACCGATCCCCCCCAGGAAACAGTTTGACTCGGCAACTCACTCCTAAATCTAAGCATATTTTTTCCAGCTCCCTCCCTGGTCGTGGAAAGAAGCTATTATGGGATGAAAGAAAAAAATTCTTACGTCAGACTCTGGGGACGCAGGAAAGATTTCAAGAACCTGGGTCTCTGTAGCATTTCTTCACATTTTTCGCTATTACAAATCCACATTAGACTGGGGACTCGTTTGAAATCTAATCACACACCAAACCTCAAGGTGGACTGACTCGCTGGGTCTCATCTGAACACAAAAAAAAAGAATATAAAAAACAAAAGAATCTCGCAATTTCGTAACGGTGATATACCCGGGGAAATTGCCCCTAAATCCGTAGCCAGACCCATAGCCGAATACCTAATGCCCCTGCCTCCATGAGAAATAAATGTACATAGCAGATGAAAATCGCCTGCTGGGCTCTTGGAAAGCGCGCAGCCGTACCCATCACCAATGTATATCATGAATTGGCGCCGCAAATGATACGAAGTAAACCACGTAGCGTTCAGCGACCCTTTGTCGGTGTGAGAGCGAGGTGCGGCAGTGCCCAGTTTAATCCAGTCGATTCGTATCAGCCAACTCCCACGGAGGAAGAGCTCATTTGGCCTTTGCCAGACAAGCGGTTAGCTGGGTGTCGCAATCAGACACCTTGACTCCAGCCAAGCGACCTGCATTTGCGGCGTCGGCGCAGTCATTGTGCGGAATGTCACAAGCTCGTTGGGTGGCAGCGGACTTTGTAGTGAAGGAGTTGCCTTTGACGCCGAAAGGTCGGTTCTTGTCACCGGTATCTTTGACCTCCGGGGCCTTGATACCTCCGACCTCACCGGCCTTGATGGCTACTCCGTCGCCAGCAGGGGGTTTAGTTGCGCCGTCCGCGGCCTCGACCCCGTCCGCCCCTTCGCCCGCCCCGCCGTCCGCCTGATTGCCGGAGTCAGCATCATCTCCATTATTTGAGGCATCGTCGGACCCACCATTGTTTCCATTGCCTTGGCCTCCTCCAGCGGCAGGATCTTCAGCAGGGGTTTCAGGAGCCGCTGGAGTCTCGGGAGCTGGAGTCTCGGGAACAGGGACTTCAGCAGCAGGATCTCCTGCATTGTTGGTATCTCCTGGTTGGCCGTTCTGACCATCTTGACCGTTCTGGCCATCTTGACCGTTCTGACCGTCTTGACCGTTCTGACCATCCTGTCCGTTCTGGCCATCTTGACCGTTCTGACCATCCTGTCCGTTCTGACCGTCTTGACCACCGGCAGCAGGGTCGGCAGCAGGATCAGCAACAGGGTCGGCAGCATTATTGGTGTCACCAGGCTGATCTCCATTGCCACCGTTGTTACCACCGTTGTTGCCGCCGCCATTGCCACCACCATTTCCGCCGTTACCACCGTCATTGCCAGCGTTGCCGCCATTGTTACCACCAGCGTTGCCGCCGTCGTTGCCGGCGTTGCCACCATCGTTGCCAGCGTTGCCGCCATTGTTGCCGCCAGCGTTTCCGCCGCCGTTGCCGCCGCCAGCGTTTCCACCACCATTGCCGCCACCACCGTTACCACCACCGTTACCACCACCGTTACCACCATTGTTGCCGCCTCCGTTGGCGGATACAGTAAAGCGAATACAGTCATCTTGAGCACCTCGCTGGGCCACAGGCATCAGCACAGGCTGGTGGTTGGCTGCAGCTGACATGCTGCACAAGCGGTAGTTTCCTTCGGGAAGGCCACCAGTAACAGCAGCAGAGAGCAAACCGTTACCGTTTCCAGCATCGTTGATGCCCTTGAAGAAGGCGAATTGGGTTGGGTCCAATGGTGTTGTAGGGTTCTGAGAGTTACCAGTGTCTTGCACAGTGACGTGGGTGTGGCCGATGATTTGGCCGTTGCCATCCAAATCCTGGGGGGCAGAGTAGTAGGTGGATGTGGCATTGGTGAACGTTCCTGGGGCGAAGTTGATAAACTGAACCGAAATTTGGAAGTCTTGGTTTGGTGCAATCGTATCTCCATTCTGGGGGCTCACGAAAACACTGGAAACCATTCTGTCGGTAGATGGGATGTTGCCCATGGCTGTGAAAACGTTAGTAAGCTGATAACAATACCAATAAATTATGCCATTATTTCTTACGAATGCCATTGCATGATCCCGAACGGACCTGGGCGCCGTTGGTGATAGTCTGCCCCTGACAGAAGTTGATGAAATTGTTGGCGTCACTAAGAGCAGGGGGATGTCAGCGGATTTCGGCAAGTGGTATGGGCATTTATACTGACGTCTGGGAAGCCGACTGGCCATCTGCTCCTGGGTTGTTGCCATCTGATTGTGAGCCGGTCTGGATGAGTTCGGCATTCAAAGTGACGGCACCACCACCGCCGCCGCCACCTCCACCATTGCCGGCATCACCACCGGCACCACCACCGGCGTTACCACCGCCATTACCGCCTCCGTTACCGCCTCCGTTACCACCGCCGCCGCCGCCGCCGCCGCCGCCGCCTCGATTTCTACCTCCACCCCTTTGTCGTCGATGAAGAGTTCGGGCAAACGGAGCTTGTCGTGAAAGCTCTGCTGCTTCGGCCACGACTGCCAGGCCGACTAAGCCTGTGAGTAGGGTCTTCAACAACATTGTTTCGTATATGAAGCTGTGTAATAATAAAGGGATATTCGTCGTTCGAGTATGAGAAGTTCAACGATGTACTTTTTTCTTTTTATGGTTGATTCCTTGGTTCCAGACCAATGAACGAATGAATATTCAAGGCGAAGTGAACTGAAAAAAAGACGGCGTCACAGACACACGGGAGAATGAAGAGAAAAGGAGTGAACGAATGTGAACCAAACACACTACCAACGTCGACACGGAAAAGGAATGAAGAGGACTTGGGAGCAAAAGAAGAAGAGCCTGATAAAGAGAGTGGAAGAGCCGTCAAGATAAGTTTTATGAGACGCACGAACAGACGCTATAATGCGAACATGGGGTGAGAAATGAAGACGAAACATGATATCGGAAAGGCGGCAAGGGGTTGCTCATGGAGCGGAGTTCGGTGGCTGCTCTAGCCAGGAACACACGCGGGGCGCATTCCGGATTCATCAGGAATTGCAACTGCACCAAGTTCCAAGCCTCCTGGCAGGGCAGATTGGCCCAGCCATGAGGGCGTTTGCGCGCCCACAGGACTGGCAAGGAGGGAGGGAGGAGGGGGGTGGGCACGAACGGGTGCAGAAGCGTCAAACCGAGAAAGCAACAGCTTTATCGAGCGGCCCAGGTTGAAGAACAGACGTACATTCATGCGAACTACGCATTAGCGTTGTCTGAAGACGTGCGATATGAGACGACTTGTCAACCATCCTGGTTAGTGGTGGTCAAGTTCCCGGCGTGCGGTTGTGCGGAGCAAATCTCAAGCTCGTATTTTGTCATCTTGCTTGGTGTGTGAGCACGAGGCTGGGACTGGGCTCCGGGACAGCCTTCTCGCATAGATGGCGCAAGTGGCAAGGGTGGCAGGTACAGCATCGCGAGAGAGCGAGAGATCAAGCATAGGGGCTGTGTGGGTCACGGAGTGTGGCGGCTGGAGGCTAAATGTGCCATATTGAAGCCCGGCGATGCCATCGCGAACGTTGGATGTCGGAGGTTGAGGTGTGAACGGACTCTGGCGGGCAATTTTGCAGCCCCCATCGTCTCAGGACGGGCGGGGCTGCCCCCTCTCCCCGTTGCCGGTTCTGGCCAACCGAACCAATGAGAGGCGCTGCCGCACCAGGCAGAGACCGCCAAACGGTCCCTATGCATCTCCTTGATCCCCTGTAGGACCCCTTGTAGAACCCCTGTACGGTCCCTGTACGGGCCCCCGTCAGCGTGTCCTGCACGGCACCTTGACGTTTCGGCCCCGTAGTCATGAAGCGCCTCCGGGATCCTAGATTCAAGCGTCCGTTGTTTGAGCGACCCGATGGGATGCACACCTGTTTGCTCGCGTGCCAGTTTAGGTAGGTAGGTAGTAGAGGCAGGATCAGAAAGAGCACTGCAGTAGCCTGCGGTTTGGTGATGTGGAATCAAGCGCTTCGCCTGACAGCACTCAATCAATTGTGAACGCAGAGTTGTGGAATCATTTGAAGCAGCCATGCACATGCAAACAATTGCTGAATCGGGAGGGTGTTGTGATGCTGTTTCAACGCCTTTAGCGGCCAAGCGTATGGATGGAACATTGTTCTTGGTAGATGGCCAATGTGGCTTATAGTACCTACCTACTAGTATCTACACAACTACCTTTCTTGGGTAATAGCCCAGGCCGTCTTAGTCGTACCTATCTGGGAGCGTATAGCATTGTCACCAAACAGCTCGTGAGTTAGAAAGAGTGCATTACCAGAGACATCTTGGGTTGCAACATCTCAGGTAAGTGGTAAACAGCTCGTAAACTGCCTTAGACCGATCTATCGCGGTTTCATTGAGCAACGAGTGGAGACACCAACGCAGCATATCTTCGTGGCGGGCAACCACTGGTTCCGTCCCATCCTCAAAATGCTTGAAACCACATAACAGAACCTCGCGAAAAATATGCAAACGGCATTAATAGTTCAATCACATGCTGCAAGATTAGACGGAGCTGTTGAGCAATCAATCTCCATTTGCATCTTCAAGATTTTATGCCTCACCAATGGAGTGCTCAAAACACTCTAGGTTTTGCGAGGTTAACACAATGGAGAATCTCATGATGAGTGTGCTTCAAAGAGCTCTGACTGTACATCTTGATTCCATTTCCTAATAGCAAAGCATTGAATGACGAGCTTATGATCTAGACGGCTATACTTGTAGCCGGTTTTGTATCACTGGGTATAATACTAAGATCTTCATATGATGTATACCTTACACTACCTTAAGCTGGGTAGCAGCCTGGCAGATAAAGTGACAACTTGGCTAGGAATGTCACGATTAAAGCTCGGATTAGTATGGTCGATTATACGCGGAAACTATGGCAACTAAGTGCACTTGGGTTACGTTCAATCATACATCGCAGTCTCACAAGCAGCCAGCAGGCTAGCCAGTTACTCTATCTAGTGCTAATTCAGCAACCGTCCATAGGTACCCCACAAGTTGAATCTGCACGGCCGTCACTTGCTAAACCAACAGTGCTCTCTCTCGTCGCCAAGGTAGTGGTGAACATGGCCCATACGAGCTTTCAATACCACCCACCTAACGACAACAACTACCTAACTAAGTCCATAACAGATGATAATCGCCAGCTCAGAGCCTTGCTTCGTGAATCCTTCGAAATTCCGTCTCAGGTGTTCTTACAGATATGTTCGCCAAGTTTACAACTCTAAGATTCAATTATCCTCCTCCCTCAAAGGGAAACCTTTCATCCCTTCTTTGTTCCCACCCACCGGAACAGCCGCATCTCAGGCGCAGCCCGATCCGTCACCACATCCGCTTCTTGGGGCCAAACCAATCTCAGTTAGGTTTCCCCCACCCCTCACGATGCCCCTGATATTTCAGACATTCCGGTACCTTAGGTACTGTAGGCAGTCCAGATACAGGTGATGCCGTAACTTTCCGTATTCCCAGCGTCCATGACGCAGCCACAAGCACGCAAACAAAACCTACCAGCATTGAAGCATTGCAGCCACTTGAGGCTATTGCCATTGCGCCCCCCATACTGCGATGTGAAAACTGACGACTTCAGATGACAGTTTATGGTCCGCTGACAGTATCCAAGTCTTGGAAAGCACTCCAATGTAAATCTGGCAATGGCCCCGGCGCTCTAGCGTCGCTCGGTCGCAAAAGCCTCATTATCAGGCCACGCAATTGAATAAGTTTGCTAATAAGCCACATTGTAATTACAACTTTCGAGCATCTTCACGAACCCTCGTGTTGACTTGCTCGAGCGGTAATTGAGTGGTAATTAAACAAGATTCCCATACCAGCCCGGCCAACAACTATATGGGTACACACTGTAGTATAAGGACGGACAGCGCAAGTTTAGGGCTGTTGGGGGTTGACCCACTGGTTCACGGGACACTATGCACCTTTGACACCACCATGAGAATATCTCGTCGAGCGCACGGCAACCAACAGCATGAACACAGTCAAACTCATCTGCTCAGCCTACAGCCTGTAGTATATGCGTTTTCTTCCAGTGTGCTCTTAACCAGATTTCCCACATCGCTTTTGCCACGGAGATCGAAATCCGACAACCTTCTAGGATAGAGTCTAGGATGGATTTAGTGGCTGGCTCAAAATTGGCCAAAGCGGAACGGCGCTCAACAATTTGGATGAAATTTGGATAAACGTCAAGTTTCCCATAAAATTCACCTCCCTTCGCTTATCCCTACATTGTCCCGGCGGAAACCTCTTTTTGGATTCCTTTTCTTGGTCTTTTGTAACAGGAGAAGGCACCCCGCCCATGTTAGCGGGCTCCCATGGATAGAGTAGCATCCACAATGCCCGTACTTGGACAGTGGATCCCCCAACGCTGTTTTAGGATACCCTAGTGAAACGAAATAGGCTGAAACCGCCCAACTGGCGACATTATCTGTTTGGGCCACAGCCGGCTCAGAGTATCATCGACACGACCTTTCATGTCTCATGGACGTCATTGTTTGCTTTGCGTTCTCGTCCCATGTTGCAAACAACCTAACCTAAACTAAAACTCGGATCAGTTCGATTAGCTTATTTCCGACCGAAAGCCGATACTGTGGATAATCATCAGATTACAGGTAGTCAAGTTCATTCTCCACCCTCATTCATCTCGGTCGTCCTCCTACAGGGCTGTGCCAAGATGCCCAGAGAATAGTAGAGCAACGTTGGCATGTCATATATTGTTTCCCATATTGAAGTATTGTCCTTCATCCGAACCACATCGTCGTACATGTTTATCCTGAAATTATGTGGCGCACGAAAAGGTAGCTTCAAATTTGTTGCTAAAGAGATCTGAGCTCTTCATTACAGCTCGTCAGTCATCTGCTCTGATTCGGCTTGCCTTTTGACGAATTCCTCCACGATGTGGTCCAGCCACACCGCCATCCTGTAACCTGCCCGAGCAACTTGCTTCTCAATGACTGGGCCGGCCTTTTGGAAATACTCGCCTCCCAACTCTTGTCCAGCAATTGCTTTGGGCCCATCGGGAAAGACTAGACAAAGAGGCAAGTTAGTGGGTAAGCTGCTCTCAGTAGTAACATAGGGACTATGAGCGATGGCTCAATGCTACCGTTTGTTAATGATTATACTTACCATGAGAGCATACAATGCTGTTGCACTCCCGTGACCAGGCCATAGCCGTGCTTTGGGCATCGTTAAAGTCGAGGTCCTTCAACCAAGACTCCTTCTCTTCCGCAAACTTGCCGTCGGTAATCTCAACAGCCAGCTGATTCGCCCATTTCTCAGCTAGAGGATAAGGCTTGCCGCGCATGCCGCCAATCCATTTCTCCGCGATCGAGCTGTCCCAGACGTGATGCAAGTTGTATTCCCGCCCATCCCACAGCACATAAATACCGTTCCCACCCCTTTCAACATTCTCGTTGTGAAGCGGCTGGTGGAGGTCGCCGACGAAGTGGATGACAAATTTGGCGGCTTGGGCACGGCGCCAGTCGGGCAGCGCAGCGTCGACTGATTGCTGTGTATAGTTGGCTAAAGCGGTGATGACGCACCCTGTATCCTTACAGTCGCGTTCAAAGTCAACATCGCAGGACTCGGGAGGGTTGTCATGCGCATCAATGAAGTGGAACGTCTTGGTGAAGCGACCCCATTCAGTGTATCGGACCGAGTCGGCCCAGGAGGCAACCTTGGCCAGGTAATCGGCGTCGTTGTTCCGCAAGAGCTGTTTGAGATGTGCCTCGGTGGTGTTGGCAACGAAATGACCAGCAAGGTAGGCTGTGGTGATGTGTCCAAGGCCTTGATGAAGGTTCAAGTGTCAGCCAAAGTCAACCCCCAGAGGCAATTGTCAACATGTCAACATGCCAGGCATGTACGAGAAGGTGGGGGAGCTGTGGAACATACTTCCCCATGCCAGGGCGCTCGGCAGGGCAGCGAGGCCCAAGGTCACAGCACTCAACGACACCTTCATGCTTTCGGTTGGTTCGTTGGTAGCACTAAGAGTGTGTGATACTGCAAAAAGAGGGGTGGTACGGGTGCACGATATCACAAGCAAATGATGTTGTTGTTGATGTTGATGTACATCCCAAGATGACTCGAGCTCAAGAGCTGTGTAAATAATGGGTGGCTGGGCATGACGAGCTGAGGCACGTCCAGCGCGTAAGGCGCAGGCAGCAAGCAGCAAACAGCAAGCCCAGCTGTTGACCAGGAATCGTATAGCGCGTGCACTTGAGATAAGGTCAGCAGCCTGGCGTTCCGGCCCACGCTGCATGCACCTAATTGATAGTGGTTGAGTGGTAACTAGGCAATGAGGCTGTCCGAGGGGCCGGCACACAGGCAATACCGGGCGAATCAAGGCGAAGAGCCGGTGGCGGGGGTTCGACGCGGGGTGTCGCGAGACCTGGCATCACACTGATCACACACTAAAATAAGTCACAGGCGTGGCCCAGTCACCAGACCCTTATTTTGCTCCCCAGTGGCTGCTAACGACTTCCCTTCACTGTGACATGCCTTTCAGCTTTCTTAATGCTGGATGTCTATCATTGCGAAGATATCTAATCTCTTTGATTTTCATGAGATTAAGTTGTCGTAGGGGAATCCCTCCGTATGCTGTATCTTAGAGGCCGACCTCATACTGTGAGATGTGCGATGACGGCATATCACTCGTATCCGCCCGGTTTTCCGCAACAGCCCGCTATAAAAGGTTTTCAACAGCCGGCGCCAATGCGATCCGTTAATCAAGAATTATATAAGCTATGAGAGCGGCTTTGACGCACACATAGTGCCAAAAGCCAGCATAGAAGAGTTTTAATGAATCTATATAACTGTGCATGTGCTGGGAGGAGGGCTTGCATAGCCAGGACGGTGAAGGTGATGGGAGTGGTAAACGGGATGATGCGCACCCACCCCCACTGTCAACTGTGCAGCCAGCCGCCAAGGGTCCCCCAATATACAGTGCGCTGTATCTAGATCCTCCCGGCCGAAATCGGCACAGGCCAATGAGCGTTATTGCTGACCATTTGGCAACTCTGATAAGGGTGGTAGATAAGCCACTCTTTCCATCCGACTCTTCAATTCGACGTCGGGGTCTCGTGAGCCGGTTCCACCATTCGCACTTGGCCATTATCCCGCTTGCCTTGCTCAAAACCCATCCTCTTCTTCCCCCTCCTCCGCTGTGCTTTGCTCAATCCTCCGCCAGTGCCTTCACGCTTCCATTTCCGAACAATCTCTCGCACCGGCCTTGAGAGACCACCGCCAGCATGCCTGCGCTCGCCGTACTCGCCCTCTGGGGGGCGGCCCAGCACCTCTCCATACCCAAGGCGATATCCGGTATCACTGGCAGCATCAGCATGGCGGCTTGGATATGCGTCATTGTATGTGGTTTTTCCTGCTTTGCGACTGGCCTTCCGCTTCTATGTGACCGGAAACTAACAATTGCCAGCTTCCACAAATGGTCGTCAATTATCGAAAGCAGAGCGCCGATGCTCTTAGCATGGCCTTCTTAATTGTTTGGATGCTCGGGGACACTACAAATCTGATAGGTATGTGCTCCATTTTCTTGGATATCTTGGCAGTAAGATGCTTGTCAGCCTTCTCTTGCAAATCAGGAGACCAGGTGGTGTTGGCTTTTGCGCCATCCGTGTATGACGCTGCTCACCGACTTGACGCTTTGGTTTTGCCAAACACTGTGTTCGACCTGCTAACTTGCTTCAGGCGGCCTGATGACTCACCTGGCGCCGACGGCGATCGCATTGGCCATGTACTTCTGCGTTGCCGACGCCCTCTTGATCAGCCAATGCTACTATTACAATTCCGTCAACGCGCGCCGTGCCGCTGAGATTGCACAAAGTGGAGCGACAGAAACATCTGAGACAGCACCGCTTCTTGCGCGGCGACGAAGCTCGACACACTCGACTCACCAACATGCGACGACGGAGACTGGGTCTTCGGCAGCTCCGGTGGGCAAGGTCGTCGGACAAGAAGATGAGACATCTGACGCAAATTCATGGACCTTCAACATTCTCAGTGTATTAGCAGTATACGCTGCTGGTTTTGCCGGCTGGTTCCTTTCGTACAAAGCCGGGGCATGGGATGTGTCAGAGCCCACTCCTGATGCCGTCGCGCCCATTGATCCGCAACAGGGTCAAGATGATACCTGGGAATCAATTGGGCTGGCGCTTGGTTACGCCAGCGCCTTGTGCTATATCTGGTACGTTTTAGGAGAGCCACTAGCTAAATCTCTTGACTTATATCGGATGAGACTAACATTCGGTGTGCAGCGCCCGCGTTCCCCAAATTTACAAGAATTACAAGGAGAAGTCCTGTGAGGGTGAGAGAATATTGCTGCCATGCGTGATCGTCTGAAGTTTTTAACAAGGCCTTAGGACTTGCTGTTCTGTTTTTCATGCTATCTCTGACAGGTAACTTGACATATGCCATCAGCCTCATGGCGTACTCCCAGGACAGAAAATATTTGATCAACGCGATTCCCTGGCTTATTGGGTCTCTCGGAACCGTTGTCGAGGACGGAATCATTTTTATTCAGTTCCGATTATACGCGAACAATAAGAGAGCTACAATTACGGATGCTTGAAATATTTCTCTGGACACCAAGGAGAAATCACGTTTTGCCCTTTATTCGCATTTGTTTTCAATCAATACATTGGCGCAGTCTTTGGACATTAGGAATGAACGAATTGGGCTGCATTCTCTATCGGCGTTTGATAAGCCTCCCATATTTCTGGGAGAAGAGCAACACACTTGGCATTATACATGCAGGAACACGATGTATGGAGACCTACTACATATGCGGCCTGCACAGGTTCTGCAGGGTGTGGGATTGTGGTTAGTCAGTCATATTTGGGTAGACATTAAGAAGCCGGCCTACACAGTGAAGCACGGCAGAGGAGATATATTATATCAATATATATGGAATGAATCTTTTAAATACTGGCAGGTTGTTGATATTGGCGCGAGCCATATTTAATGTTTTTATGCATCGTACACCCCTCAATCGCCTTACATTGATCTGCTAATTTCCCTCAATACGTAGTGTTGAGCACCTTGCTTCACGAACTCTACAACAATATTCCTAACTATGAAAAGTTTAATATTTCTACAACATAGGTTATTTACTTTCGTAACTCAAAAGAGGATGGAGTCGCTTTCATTTAACCGTTCATCATTTTATCCTCCATGTATGGGGTAGGCTGGACCGAAACTAGTGGGGGCGGGGTTGCTTGTTTCCCAAAAGTGTTCCGTAAACGGAGCTTATTTATTTTAGAATTGGGTGATTGATAGCACATATCTGACGAGCAAGGGATGCGATAACGGCGGGGTAGGACTTGGCTTGGTTGGGCTCTTTGGGGGAGTCGACTCATCTTGAAACTCTGCGTATCTTTGAACATTGCACATATTGAGATACTCTTTTTCAAGTCGTGTCTGTACTGCAGTTCCGTTTGAGTTACAGTTCCTGCTGTTTGCACGAAAAAGGCCAATTGTTCGAAATGGCACAATTCCCGACCAAGAAGTGCGGTATGGCCTCCCTCTTTCTAACCTCCCCTCCAAAGAGAGGAAGTTCTTCAAGAAATCTCTCCATCTCCAAAAAAACATGAGAGGGGGCAGAGTACAAAGACGAGCAGTGGAAAGCGTCACTTGCATTATAATTAATTATTCATTTGCTCACTCCGATATTCTATAGGCGTCCTTGGCTGCACCGGCTCCGTTGGTCAGCGCTTCATCCTCCTGCTCTCGCAGCACCCGTCCCTCAAGCTACACGCAATCGGCGCGTCGTCACGCTCCGCCGGCAAGAAGTATAAAGATGCTGTGCGCTGGAAGCAGGCTTCGCCGATTGGTGAAGTCGCCGATATGGTGGTGAGAGTGTGTACGGCGGAGGAGTTCAAGGACTGTGATGTGGTTTTCAGCGGACTTGACTCTGATGTTGCGGGTGATATTGGTTCGTGTTTTTGGCTCTCCCTTGCCTTCCTCACTTCTCCAGGCTGCACCCACGGCTCTAGATGATGTGTCAAGCTAATATGTGAATTTTGGTTCTTCTACAGAGATGGAGTTTCTCAAGGCAGATATCCCCGTCTTTTCAAACGCCAAAAACTACCGCCGCGATCCCCTCGTGCCCCTTGTCGTGCCGACCGTCAACCTCCCGCACCTCGATCTCATCCCGCATCAGCGCTCCGTTCACAACCTCTCCAAAGGCTTTCTAGTCTGCAACTCAAACTGCGCAGTTATCGGACTAGTCATCCCCTTCGCTGCCCTACAGGCTGCCTTCGGTCCCATCGCCACAGTCAGCATCGTCACCATGCAGGCCGTTTCCGGCGCCGGCTATCCAGGCGTTTCTAGCATGGACATCCTCGACAACGTCGTGCCCTATATCCAAGGCGAGGAGGACAAGCTCGAGTCCGAAGCCCGCAAGATTCTCGGCGCCATTGATGGTCCTCGCACCGCGTTCATAGAGCAGGAAGGACTGCGAGTCTCAGCGGCTTGCAACCGTGTTGCCGTCATGGATGGCCATACTGCTTGCGTCAGCCTCAAGTTCGAACGCCAACCGGCCCCCACGGCCGAGGAGTGCAAAGAGGCACTGAGAAGTTATGTGTCCGAGGCGCAACAGTTGGGCTGCCCATCTGCCCCTAACCCTCCCATCAAGGTCTTTGACGAAGCGGATCGCCCCCAGCCACGACTCGACCGTGATCTCGGTAGGGGATATACAGTGAGCGTTGGTCGTGTGCGGGCCGATGAGAGTGGCATCTTTGATCTCAAGTTCGTGGCACTAAGTCATAATAGTGAGTTATACTTCTTTCCTACCTGCCCTTCTTTACGGAAATTGTGCTGACAACATACGCAGCTGTTATTGGTGCAGCTGGATCTTCAATACTGAACGCCGAGGCGGCTGTTCTCAAAGGTTATCTTTAATGGCAGGCGGTTAGGCAAAAGAAAATGTAGTTTTGATTCCCATATTCATAAATATATAAAAACATGGCCAATGAACCATATAGGCTAAATAGACACAACATTCACTTTATTTCGCTTGGAATGAACCACATGTGCATACCAAAACAAAAACAAAAACACCAATGTGCATCTTTGCCGTAACTGGCTTTAACATTAGTCCGTACCATTATCATGTTGTAATTCCAGGTTCATTCTAGGAACCATCATCCTCTCGAGGGTATAAGTCTCAATGTGTGCTCAACTCCTCAACCACATAAGATAGCAGCCCAAGTCCGCTCACTAGCATCCATCACCTGCGCATTTCCCACCTATTTCATGCCATCTTGCTGGATGCGCGGACGCCGCCACACATCACCACACCGTGATAAACAGAACACCCAGACGAGAAACCTGCAAAAAAAAAAAGGCAATAGGCAATTTCAAAGAGTGTAACACCAGACCAGTTCCCATAACGTCTGCTCTGCCCAAAATGGAAAGCTTCCAATACCACATATGCCAAATACGCCATAAAAACAATAAACCCTTGTGCTCCATCCTGGGCTTCAGGTATAACAAGGAAAAGAAGCTCAGTGGAGCCGAGAGATATCCCATCAGGAGACAAAATTTTGATGATGTGAACATTAGGTGGGGATGCATTACCGTGGGGAATGGAGGATTGAGTAGGGAGAGAGAAAAAAAGGCCAGAGCAAGTCTCATCGATTTCGATCCTCTGGTGACGGGGACCGTGATCGCACCCTTTGACTGTTGCCAATGTTCTGTCTGTTTCCAATGCTACTGGAAAGCATGGAAAGCCAACCCTCGGCTCTGTTCTGCGGCCGTTGCTCCGATGGTCCCGGCGAAAGAAGACCTTGCTCGACATCTGAATCGTCCTCGGTCGATCGGCTTCCTGAGCCTTCAGCTGTAGGTTCATCGTCATCATCCTCGTGGTATGAATCGTAGCGTGGCATAGCTCGGGAGCCGCGAGCCATCGATCGGACAACATCGCCCTTGCAAATAGGGCATGTTCGTCGGCGAGTAGTTAACCATGGTGTGCTTTCAAGTAGTTATGTCAGTAAAAACGTTCAGATTGGACAGCCAGGGAGAGATAAAAAGACTTACATGCAATCCACATGAAACTCGTGACCACAAGGTAGACTCATGACCTTGCTTACACCATCGACATACTCTTCCAGACAGACAACGCATTCAACCTGCCGACCCATGTACTTCCTCCACTCCGCAGAGAAGCCGCCTGAACCCTTCTCAAACTCAAGACGCGCACTATTCCGAGATGGTGCGCGTGGCGTGGGAAGAGCAGGGCTTGGTGAAAGGAAATTTCCACTTTCCAAAACCCCTGTCGTAGTGCGAGAACGCGGACGTGGCCGTGGTGGGCTGTGCTGAAGAAGAGGTGTGGTGGGTGAGGCACTTGATGGTGACGGCAGTCTTGGCGACATGGTAGGCGATGGGACAACTGTGCGATATGTTCGTACTGGGAGACGATCCACCACTGACTTGGGGGCTCTCCACCTTCTTCTGCGAATCCTAGCTCGGAGAATCAAGAGGGCGTAGACAATAGTTAGCGTAACCAAGGGGCTGATAACGAGCACAAGCAGAGTATCGAAAAACGGGCTGGCACTGCTAGTAGGAGTGATGGTCACCCAGAGACCGTCGTGATGTGACATATCAGGGTTGTTGGGTACTGGAAGCGCCTCGGCGTTATGATTCTTGATGTCAGTGCTGGCAGTCTCGGTTGTTGGCTTGGTATCTTCGGCATCGTCGCCAAAGAGCTTGTACATAATGCCATGACCTTTGCTAGGCGGCGATTCCTCTTTTAATGAAGCCTTTGACCCTGCGTCCCTGCCATCTTTGAACGATGCGTCGCTCGGATCATACTGGCCACTTCCTGGAGTTATGCTTCCTCCCTTTGGCCCGTTAGTCTCAGGCGAGAATTGTTTAAAACCAGTAGAGGCTTTTCCCTTTTTGCTCCCGGATCCTGATTTCCCCGTAAGATCTGGGTCCCGCCAGTCCTGGACACCAATGACAAAATCATCATCGTTTGCGGTTGGCTTGAATGGCTTTTTCGTCTTTGCTAGACTATTTTTGATCATTGTGTCCTTCTCATCATCCCAATCTTCAACCATGACCCAGTCTAGGCGCCCACTGCTTGGAGGTCGGCTACCATTTTCGGTGGTGCGAGAAGACCGATTCCAGGAGAAAAAACGCGAGAACCAACCCGCTGACTTGACCCGATCTCTTTCGTTCTTGACAGATCGTTTAGCTATTGTGGGTGAAACTAGCTTCTTGGAAGGCACCGGAGGTTTCGCAGGAGCGGCATCCGGATTCTTTTTACTCTTCCCCTTGGTTGATTTTGTGCCTTGCTGTACTTTGAGAACGGGCTTTCCATTGTCGTCTAGAGTATCTTCGATAAAACTGCCAGGTTGGGTCAAGGATGATAGTAATTGAGCGGTTGTCCGAGCTGTAAAAACCGACGGGACAGTAACGTTTTCGACTTCTTCGCCATGTGCAAACATCTGTATCAGGGGACCGCCCCTTTGATTGTCCCCCACAATCACGGCTACGGCCCCTCGCCGCTGCGCCCACATGACCTTTTCTAGAAATCCACAGCCGCCACGCATCAGGAGCACGACTTTCCCCTGGATCTCAGCGCCTTCTTGAATTGACTGAATATCAGCATGGGAGGTCGAAACAGATGTATCCCTTCGCGCAAGGAAAGCATCAGAGTAGCTGTTGACGGTTGCCTCTGATTCGCCACTTGTTTTAGTCGTTTTGTCGGTGTTTGGTGAATCAAGCGGTGTATCGTCTCGCTTTGGGTGGCCAGGTCGGCCATTAGAGGCAGGAACTGGTGGAGCGATGGCCTGAAAGGTTTGGCGTAATGAAGCTCTGGTATCTCCACCATCCCAACCCGAAACATCGCTGCAGCCCAATTCCCCATTGCCATCTAAGCTATCCTCAGCGAAACCGCTACCCACCCAGAGTTGACCACTCAGCCCCCTAGCATCTAGCCTGGGGCCAAAAGCGGCTGGGCGTGCAGCGAAAGAGGTGCTATTGTCATCTGTCAAGCTGATGGCGGCATTGGGGGGGAATAGTGAGAAGGGCGTGTTGAAGTAGAGAAGCCCCCATGCCGCCTTACTGGGCTGAGCCCGAGAGGGGTACCGAGAGGACGCAGTTCGTGCGGGCGACGTGAGAGAGCGATACAGTATAAAGAGAGAGGCACTGATGAATAGGACGAGGATGACGATTCGTGGAGTTCGCATTGTAACAGATGTCGGTCGGGTTCGGGAGTGGGAGAATAGGTCGTGGACGAGACGCGATGGTCGGTCACCTCAAGGGGAGGCTGACGGTGGCCAGCCTAGGCGTTGTCATGGATAGGCTTAAAATTCCCGAGAGCGGGAAATACGGGTGATGCAAGGTCGGCTGCTAAGTCGGTCCAAAGAAAAAGAAAATCCGGATCTAATGAAGCAAAATTAGGAGCGAAGCATGGACATGCACCAGGACAGAGAAGGTAAACACTTGGCGCTGGGGATGAGGAAGCAAAAGGAGGCACTGGGACGGAGAGGCGAGGCGAGGCGGGGCGGAGGCTGCACGAGATGCACTGCAATGACATGCTTCAATGTTTACATGTGGAACAAAGGTCCAGACCGTTACAGTGCACACATGCCCGCGTTCCAGCGAGCCCGTCTAGGCACTGCAGGCACTGGAGGCCCTAGCGCCGGGACCTGTTTGGGCCGCGACGCTGGATCGAGCAACCAGGCACGTCTTACAGTGCCTGTAGAGCCTGGACTCGCTGCCCTTGTGGGGACGTGTCGGCGCTATTCTGGGGCAGGATACTTAACCCATGTTGGCTCCCTCAAGGAGATCAACACAACAATGGCCGTTTTTTTGGTTGTCTGGAAAATAGGCTTTGTTACATACCATATCTAGTGCCCTCTACACAATCATGGAAACGATATCCAATACTCCTTTCAGTTCAGTTGCAGCAGTTATTTAGTTGTATCTACTCCTCCATGTACCTTTCATCCCTTGGAAAATGAGGGGGTAAGAGAACGCATCACACCTGCAACATGCTGCAGATGCGCAACTGTGCGCCAAAAGCGGCTTCTCTGTCTCGTGACGACGTCATGTGAGGAAATGAGATGTAGCGGACAACGTGAGACGCCTCCCTCCACAAGTAAGACTCTACGGTATTCATACATTTGACTTTTAAACAACATGGTGATAATGCTCTCATGACCCCAAGAAATATTACAATGGGGAAAAATCTCGGGTATGTATGCAGCACTATGAAAGTATCATATGAAATCACCCTTGATGTTGATGTATCAGAAAGACATGGCAGGACTGGACCTGATGACGCTTTTCTTTGTTACACACCTTTATCCTAGCAACATATTTTTCTCGAGCCTCTTGATCTACGGGAACACAATACACCCATGCGTTAAAAGCAGCAAGAGGCACGTACCCGTACAACAGTCGTGTTACGTCACGGTGTAGCTGTCCCTTGCATTTCCTCCGTGTCCAATTATCGTTTCTTCTGCGTCTTGAACCAGGAACAGCCAGCTTGAACAAGCTTGTTACTTGTGAAACTTGCTTTACAATATGTGGATGACAATATCACACTGAGATGCGATAACCAAGCCTGCAAGCTGATTTTCATCGTAAGTAATGTGTCATGTATAGAATCCGCAAACAGCTAAGTAGAACAGAACTAGTGTGTATAACATGATCGTATACACTCAACCCAACCGCTTCAATAATGAGATATTCCAAGTCCCGACGCCAGCGCAATTCTGTACATATATAATCAATAGTCGCCTGCGACATATGGAACCTCCCCGTATAATTAGTGAAAATCATGAATCCTCTGACAGAATTCCTCGTAAGACCTCTTCACTTTCCTCGGATTTTCCACGATCCCACTCTCTCCTCTCCCCTGCCTTGGTCCATACCACATCAGCTTCGGATTTCTCTTTTGCGCTGTTGTTGACCTTTAGAATTTGCTCGTCCGCAAAGCCAGCAGCCCGTAAGCGCTGCTCTTGATTCTGCCGCAGCTTCTGTCGATCTCGAAACGCCTCTAGGGCATCATCCCAATTGCCGCCTTGCTTGTCGTCATCTTCCATCACCACGTCGACGGTTGGATCATAAGACTCAGAAAATCGACGGTCCATGCCTGTAGAACCTGACATCGTCCCCCTTCCGCGAACTTTGGGCGGTGGCGCCGGCCCAATTAGATCCTCCAGGGGATCAGAATCGTCGTCTTCATTTTTCTTGGCAGCGTCTTTCTCAGGCGTCTTTGCAGCACGTAAGGGAGAGCGATGTCGATGTCTAGTTTTTGGATCCGCTGGCGAACGTGATCGACGTCTGCTGCGGCGAGGCGACTTGGAACGGTGCCTTCTGGATTTGTGATGATGGCGCTCCCTCTCTTCGTTTGACGAATAGTCATCATAATCTCTTCTTCTACTTCTCCGCGAATCACTGGTGCGTGAGCGTCTCTCTGTCGCGTCATCTTTATGATCGTTTCGAGACAAGCGTCCATGGCTTCGTCGGCGCTCCTTTTCGTCCTTGAACAGATCTTTCTCCCGTCGAGATGAGCTTTTCAACCCCTTCTCAATATCCCTGCCCCTGTCATCTTTTCTCCTTGATTCGCGACTATTGACCACAGTCTGTTCGTCCCGTGTATCTTTGCGTGGCCGTCCACCTAGGATTGACATAATATCGCCCATTTGACGTCTGCGGATGTCGCGAGTATCAGGATTTGTCTTCCGTCGCTTGAGCTCATCCGAATGCTCCAGGCCTTCCAGTCTAGCTTTGGAATCAGCGGCTTCTTTCGCAAGTAGCGCCTTGTTGTGTGCATCGGTATCCTTGATAATGTGTCGCAAGAATCTTGTGTTTGGTTTGGGTATGTTGACTGGCCTGAACTTCGCGTCAGAAACAAAGCCCTTCGTGGCAGTATCGTGGCAGGCTTCATTACTTATTTTTCGTATTAAAGGCTTCCATTCCCATCGCTGAGAATTTCAACGAACAATCACTGGCCTCCTTGGCCAGGAGACCCGCGACATAGTCGTCAGTAAGGATTTCGTCGTTGGCCATGGCGGAAAAGCTACGTTCAGGTTGAAAAACAAATTTCGCGATGGAGTACCCAAATATCGAGCCTTCAGGCCCGTGGCGCGTGCGCTGGTATGAAAGAATTCGTCCAGGTGAGGATTCGAGTCAGCGACAGACAGGTGGGATGACGGCAGTTACAGGCGATTGAAAAATTACGTCAGCACGCAACCAGGGTCTCGACTGCCACGCCAACCATTTTCGGGTTCAAAGTAAACAGTCACTTCCATCATCTCACAACTGTCGATCAACCGTCAAGGGACCCGTCAATTGGTTTACAAATCCATCAACCAAAATGGGTATGAATAAGACGGATGAGGCCGTCAAGGCCCTGCATCGACTGCAATCAAGCCAGGAAATTTCCATCATCAAACTCAGTGAACCAATATCAAACTCTACACTAAACGACTCTCGCCAGCGCGCCTCCGACGCGTCTCTTGCGTCTCTCGAGGGCCCTACACCTTCTAGCCTTGATGCCGATCTTGTACATTACACAGAACTCTTTGCGAAACTGCGCTTCTCCTATGTCGAGCAGGTCACTAAGGAGAAGTTCATTCGCGCCATTGTAGGCGATCCACCGTTGATCGTCTCCATGCAGGAGAACCTTGAGCTGGAGAAGGAAAACGCAGAGGCAAAGGCAGAACTAAAAAATCTCAAACAAGATGTCGCAGAGATGGTTGCAGAGCTGGAGAAGAAAGGTCGCGAATTGAGCAAGCGATATGAAAGAATACAGATGGAGACGGCGCAGTTGGAGGAGCTGCCGAGAAAAGTTGAAGAGTTGGAGGCGCGTGTGGAAGAACTCAGAGAAGAACTTGAGCTGTCCGATCCGAACCCGAACTTGAGACTCCCCCTTGCCAAGACGCTCACCCTCGTTGCCCGTCGCGAGGCCGAGCAACAGGAGCTCGCACGAGAACTTGAGGCGCTGCAGTCCAAGGTGCCACGCAAGCGAAAGGAGGCAGAGCGATTGAAAACTGAGCTACAGCCCTTAGAGACGAAGCGCCAGATCAGTATGGCTGCAGCGCGAGAAGCAAGGCGCAGGAAGGAGGCCGCGTTGGGCGGCGTGGCAGACGATCTTGAGCAAAGAGCACGCTGGTGGAGAGCTAGCGAAAGTATACTGAAAAATGTGATGGATATCAAGAACTGAGAGTAGTAGTGCTACGACTTTACGATTTTTGGGATGAATAGGTTTGACAACGGTGGGGGGTATTTGATTTGGGTAGCACGGCGTTGGTGGTATTGAACATGGCGATGTGAATAGCGGCGGAGGGTATGTCAGGCATTCTGCCTCATCTGCTTTGAGTCTGGTATGGGCATGATGGAAACCCATGTTTGATGGATTTGAATCAAGTTTGCGGTTTC
Source organism: Zelopaecilomyces penicillatus (assembly GCA_005765155.1). Lineage (NCBI taxonomy): Eukaryota > Fungi > Ascomycota > Sordariomycetes > Hypocreales > Pseudodiploosporaceae > Zelopaecilomyces > Zelopaecilomyces penicillatus. Next base: position 5,905,638 of record VCCP01000002.1, read on the forward strand.
TCTATAAGTGTTTATGTCGGCCACCCGTGATTGGTAACCATGTGTGAATCTTGGATGTTGGCATAAAATTCGAATACAGCGCGATTCTCTTGGTTAACTCTAATAGTGGTCAATACTGTTAGTTACGCGCTCGATATCCTGAGTACTTTTAAAAACATGTCAACTCCGGCTCCTGGTGAGTCTCAAATTCCTGCCCATTTTCTTTAGACATGCCTAACAAACTACAGTTGTGATGACTATTGGGCACCATGTGAGAGCAAAAGGGTTAACAGATATTTGCCCATATCTGGCTTCTTGTTTTCCTCAAAACATGCATGAACTTTGAGAGTGATTAGAATTGTGTGTGCTCTTCGGTGGCCCCCGTGGAATGTTGCGGCCAATCCCGACATTCAGTTTCATCACATTTGAGGCAACTATGGCAAACTTCGTTGTCATGATTTACGTATCTAGATTGGCTACGGCCACCAAATACGGGCTGCACCATTTCAACCCGACAATATATTCAACTGTTGGAAAAGTATAAGCCAATAAGAAAGGGCAATGGGGCCATTTTGACGAGTTGAGATCATTCTATTGAAAAGCTGATGATTGTGCTTGCCGTCGGATACGCCTTTATTCAATATCAGTGTTTGGTGTGAGCAAGCCACAGCCCTCGGTGCATCTTCCCACCGACGAGACGCTGCTACTCATTGTGACATGAGGCGATGGCGGACCTGAACATGGATGGCCCAGCCACAGTAGATGTCGAACAATTACGAGGCCAGAATTCCCATTGGGCGCATCTACAGGTACAACCTAATACCTGCCAGCCCGAATGCACGGTATCTAGTGTGTTAGTGTGTTAGTATGGTGAACTGACAAGAGCCTATCTGACGATTCCGTGGATTGTAGGTGAGCTGTCATCTATGAGACAAGAAGAAGAGAGCTGGGCCGCTAGTGGTAGTCTAGCCATTGGCTATATCGATCCATCGTCAACGGCCTATCAGCCTGCCTTGTATAAAGGTTAATGGGAGGTGGATGAGGAGGAGCTAGTCCGGACTTTCGTATTGGGCGAAGGTACTGAGTATCACGCCAGAAAGTCGGTATCCGCCGAAAAAGAATGGCCTGATGTATTTATATATGTACACACTCTAATTAACCCAGATGACGGAGCCTCTATTTGTCCGTATCGGCTTGCAAACCATGATATTCGCGCCGATCCATCATTGGGCTAAAGAGGGCTTGTTTTAGTTATTTACTTCTTTCTGATCTCCCTCGGCTCATCCAAACATGTGTTTGCTCTTTTAGAGTTTGTACGTCAGCCCAATGATGTAAAGGGAGGCGTGTAAAGCAGTATTAATTAGAGGGTTTTACGCAGAGGGGCCAATCCGAGGTGATGTGATCCGAGAAATGGCGGCGGCTGGCGCCTTTGCTTTTTTTCTGGAGTTTAGATGGGCAAGCCGTGTTTCTCGGGTCTCGCAGATCCAATGGGGGGGGGGGGCACTGTGTGTTGGTCGTTTCAGCGCTGCAGACTGCGCTCAGCTGGTGGGGGGCAGTTCAAACCACTGAACAGCCCACGAGATGGGCGCCTAGCGCTGCTGTGGGCTGCTGTAGGCTGATGTAGAGGATGGGGGTATCCTTGCTTGGGCAAAAGGGGGTGGGGAGTATGAAGCATTCAAAAGGTGAGGGAACACCACATGGAACAACAAATTCACGGATAGGCAGTGAGGCAGTGAGGGTAGGCGGTCCGATAGGAATTGCGAGGCTGTCTGATTGATTACCCGCTTCCTTCGCGTTGGGAACCGGCCAGTTACCCAATGGAGTTTGGATGCGGCGGTGACAGTGCAGCCAAGTGCAGCAGCAGGCATCCATATAACTATGCCCGTTATTTGTCAATTCTTCTTATGTACAGGCATTTTTACCTACCTACCTAGGTAAGCTAGGCAACACGTAACTTGGGGCAGGCCTCTCTTTACCTGTGACAAAAGAATTCGTGTGTTGAAACAGCCGTGCTCGTAGGGCTGTGCCGGCCCCGCTCGTCAGAACCACGTTTTTTCCCCCCCCCCAAATATTCCTGGGGGCGTGTGCGAATGGAACTGAGGGGGGGGGTTCGGGAAGTGCGGGTGCTGAACGCCGGTTTTCAGTGGATCTCGCCCGGCTCCGAAGCCGCATCGGAGCCGTTGCACCAACACCAAAAGGCACTTTGGAATCTCGTACTACAGCAAATAATGGATAAGGTGGTGGAGGAGGAGGAGGAGGAGGAAGAGGCGCTTTTGACCATCTTCATAAGCTTTCGCTTGTTTTACGCCACTGTCAGATGGAGGCTTTTGACTTATTGTTCAGCTTGCGACGGGGTTTGTTGTTCGTGATGGCGTTTTGTGGGGGGGAGAACGGAGGAAGGTTACTAAAGTAGGCCAAAAAAAAAAAAAAAACAGCCCCTCAAAGGCGCCGCTTGGCAAACAACATATTTGGTTCACTAAAGTCACCTTATTTTATTAGAGCCCTTCAATAGGTCAGTTTTGCGCGCGCATCTAGTTACAGGTTGCATGGATCTCTTTTCTAGCGAGGGGAAGAAAGAAAGAAAAAAAATGGAGTAGAAGAAGCAAGAAGCGGAGTAATCATTTTGATGAATCATGATGATGATTTGGGCGTTTGTATTTTTGCTGCGGACTTATGTTGCGTACTGTGTGTATCTGTAATGTTCTAGAACGGCTTACTTGGGCGTAGGGTCCTATTAGGGTATCCCAGTGAGCTGATAAAAGGGAAGAAATATCAAGTGAGATGAGCACATTGCTGAAGTAAAAAAAAAAAAAAAACCCCCATAAAAAGTCATGCGGTTTTTGACACGACTGATCCTTATCTCGATCGAATTGGGTGATATTCTGCTTGTTTTCCGTCCCGTGGCACGCAACATTGCATGCATATATGGGGAAGAGAGAGAAGAAAGCATAAAACGTCCATGCCCATACGTATTGTTGTGCTGACGGGTCGGCAATGCTCCCGTCCTAGCACACCACCTAGTTGTAGGTGTAAGAAACAGAGGCAGATGCACGCCCCCCTCCCTTTCCCTCCCCCGCTTCTATTTTCATATAAATACCTAACTGGGAGTAAGTTGGGTAGGCAAGCATTAATAGGATGCGGAAATATATATTTACATGATTTCGCAGAGGCGTCTGATTTGTGCTAATCAATCTTCTCTCTCCTACTGTACTAAAATTAATACCATGAAGAAAGGAACCCTTTGTACCTACCTAGTATCTAAGCACCCACCTTTTTTTATTGTACCTGCTGTAACATGTGCTTCTCACTTTCTTACATATTACTCGGGCAAAACGGGCAAAAAAGCTGACACTATGGGGGGGCTGATTTCGACCTAATTATGGTAAAATTCCGCATGCTGACGAGCTGAGCCTCTCTAAATCCCATAATTAGATGACGTTGACGTGCTCTTGTGTTGTAGGGCGTTTATAAATGCCCGGGGGCGCTAAGACATGAAAGTCACAGGGGGGGTAAAAGCCCACTACTGCCGCTACAACCCAGACAGGCAGCATGTGCCGACTTGTACAGGTCAATTACCCACGAACAGTACCTTATTGCAGGTGTGGTAGCACTGGAAGGATTTGGGACAGGGCTTGGCTGTCTTACAAAGGATTGAGTCCAGGACAAGGGGAAAAGCTGGGCAGTATAATAAGGGCTATGCTAGTGGACTGTGGATAGGTAGTTTGCGGCGGTAATGGAATTAAGGTAGTGGAGTAATGAATAAGGTGTGTAGTGTAAAGCATTTCCGGTGTCCAAAAAAAAAGAGGATGAACTATCAGCTAAACACCCACGTTCCATGTGTTGAAAACAGGCGCCGTTCATCTGCTCCGTCCCGTAGGGCCGCGCTCCGGCCTCCTTCCGGGCCGCATCCATGTATGAAAATAAGAACACCCAAGCTGTCAAGAATAAGATAAATAAATCCCCCCGCAATAAGAATAACAGGGGCAAAGCAGTTTGTCAGTAAAGCTTGGGCCGTTTTGTTACGCAGCCACCGTGTAAGATGGAGGGGTTTGGAATGTGATATTTGAGTATCCAGGCTACCATCGGCAGTGACAGCGGTAATTCTGCAGCTTGCGCAGAACAGCAAATGCAGAAGGAAACAAACAGAACCCAGAAGTTTGGGGAATCCCAAGGTTCCCGATAAATTACACGCTGGACCTGTCAGAGATACTTGCGCAGAAAGTTGTGTTTTATGTTGGCCCCCCTATTTCCGATGACCTCAGCGGACCGGGGCCTCGCAATACCCCGAGAACCGGTCCTCTCCGGATTCCAGGACCGCAGTATCAGCCCGTAGAATATGGATGAACGGACAAACAACCACTGACACCCCCTTGGAGTGCGAGTGACTGTTAGTACCTATGGCTGGTTTTGGTCTTATTGTTTTATTGTTGCTGTTATTATAATATGGGAGTAACACGCGTGATCACGGTGCGCTGTACGAGTACGCGTATTCATGTACGTACGGAGTTCGCAGCTCTTTATCCTCCCATTTTTGCCCCCTTTTCCCCCCTTCTTTCTGATCTACACGTGCGCAGATGCCCGTCATCGGTGGATATGGGCTTTCGGCAACCCGCGCGGTACTGTTTTATGAATACCCGGGCTCCGTCCCCAGTTTCAATTCAGGGTCATTCACTCGTTGGACCCTTGTTGTTATACGCGGTGCACGGCTTTTTTTTCAATTTGTTTACATAATTACAAGCGGACTGTCGGAGTCAAGAAACGTTCCCGTTCTAGAAATGTGAAAAAAAAAATGGGCTACATAGATATGGTGGATGATGGTTTACGGTGGGTAATGTTGCGTTTACCGGTACTTGAACCCACAAGGAGCTCCGTGACAGGACACACAAAAGAGCGAAAGATGGGATGAAAAGACCGAAGCATCGAACTATGCCCGGTTCCGGCTGTATGGAGCGCGGAAGTACAAGGTGGAATTGCGCCAGCACACCGGACAGTTGCTTGAGAACAGTCCGACATTTCTTACTCGCACATCCGCTTCTATAGTAGTGTGACTCAACACTCAAACGCTTGCAAGGCTCGCACAATCGCCAAGCCCCAATCCCGCTCTTCATCAAGGGAGGGGTGGGTGCCAAGTGGAGAGGGGGGGTGTGTGGTCTCTCCTCCCATGCAAGCTCCTTGCCTGTACACATTATGGATGATGAAATGGCGAAATGATGCGGATTTGGCTCGGCAAACCCACAAATTTATTCCATACATACATAGTGTACCTTTGGAACAGGGTCTTCAAGTGAACGGGGTTTTTTTTCTTCCTTTCAAGCTTCTACGGCTACTTCTAGATCCACTGGGGAGGCGAAGGCCGAGGAAGCGAACAATGGTCGTTGAGACCCATTAGAAAAAAAAAAAAATAGGGTTTAAACGAATGACAAATTAGCAAGATGTGGAAACTTGGGCTACATCATCCGGCTTTTCAAACCTCGGTAGGTAGTGGAGATCATGGGATGGGATGACATTGACATGCGAGAGGATAAAATAAAACGGATCTAGTGAAGATTAATAAAGCTGATCTAATACCCGGCCGGTATTTACCTACGCAATACACGCACCAACGTTAAGATGGCAAAACACAGTATAAGCTTGTTCAGCAATAGACCTACAATTAGTTTCAAACTACGCATCATGGGCAGAAGAATAAAATAAATCCCAATATGTTGGAATCTCTCTCTTTCTCTTGTTAACCAGAGAGGAGGAGAGGGGGGGGGCTCACGCCAAAACGCCAAACATAAAAAGTCACCGAGTCTAGTCCCATAACTGACAAATTAACAGTTGAGTGACTGTACTGTACTGTACTGTGATGTCGTTGTTGTCCTTTCAGTGGGATCCACAAACCCAGCCCCATGACACTTCAAAAGTTAGGCGCGCACATGGGGAATAACAGAAAAAGGACGTAAATTTTTTTGATTTCCAATGATATCAAATACCTAATAACATACACTTGCTTTACCGCGCGCGCGCGCGCGAGAGGCCCTTGCAAACCGTTCCGATCCTTTAGCAGGCCCCCCAACGTCTAGTTGGACGAACGCGCGCGGCCGCCGCATTCGGTGCAATTCCATTTCCATTGCGGCGTTTTTTGTTACTGTCCTATGATTGATCGGATTCGTTCATTTGTGTTTTTCCCACTCTCTATATATATATCTATTTTCGATAATCACGATCATCATGATGCTGATTGATTAACTTTTTGGAACGCCCCTCCCTTCACTTGTCATGCTCAGCTTGCCAATGTATTCATACCACCAAGCCGCCATAAACTGCACACACATCCAATCAAGAAAAGCAAATGGGTGTCAATATCATCTGTTTTCCTATGGAGTGGGCTAAACGGTTCTGCCAGCCGGCCCGCGCTTTCTCACCATTTGCCGGTGTTAACGCCCTTTCGCTTACAACACACCACCCACTCCTCACTCATCCCAGCTGAACTCTCTCTCTTTGTTTGGAATCACGGATAAAGACAGATAAGACACTGCTCTGTCGAATAGATGAGCGCGTGGCTTTGGTCAGGCAATAAAAAAGGGGTCGTCGTCTTGCTACAGCTGGCGTTTCGGTAACAAATAAATAATTCCTCTCTACCTCTACGGACACCCCCCGCTATTGTGTGATTCGCTGGGGCGGGGTAAAAGCAATAATGGAATATTGCAATATTGAATTCTTTGAAATGTACCAAATGTGACTGAGAGAATGAAGCATATAGTTAGTTATGGGTTGGTTGGTAGGCGCCCTTTACTTGGGATTTGCACAGGAGTACTTACTTAATAATCGCTGGGTGCAAAAGCACAACAAAATGGATTTCAAATCCTCCCCCCCCCCCCCCCCCCCCAAAAAGGCACAGACAGCTGTGTAATGTCAATCAATGCTTGAGTGGGGAGGGGGTACAATCGCGCAGGTATCCTTTCCTCTCAACCTCTGCCGAATTCCGCTACCGATCGGAAATACGCCCCCCCGTTCACTCCGTTTCCTCCATAGGGCCATGGATGGATGGATGGATGGGTTATTCAAGGGTTCGTGCCGTAGTCAGCAAATACCGAGCACCGTTCTTTTCTCTGGTCTCTGTTAATGATGATGACTTGACTTCCAACACAATGTAGCTGTCGCAGCGGTTCGTTGTATCGATGCACATCTGTATGCATGCAATGTAGGCAAATACATGCCCAGCCAGCCAGGTCACTCGGCGCTCTTGATTTACTCAACCCATTTATTGATGATTTACTTTGTCATGACGCCAGAGGAGAGCATTGTGGTGTGTAGCGGTGGAGAGATGTCATGTTGATTTGTACTATGTAATCAATCGAGCACTAAGCCCTTGCTTCTAATGGTAGTAAAACACTCGACGCGTTGGAGATGCCCTTCCTCCAATAAATATGTACCGGGCAACAGGCAACAGAAAGCCACCCTCACTCCCAGTTCCAAGACCAGAAGTATAGAAAAATAAAACGAAAAAGAAAAAAAAAAAAAAAAAAAAAAAGAACCCTTGACGCATCATATGCCGTGTATGGTCGCTTGATTCCCCAGTTTTCCTCAAGAACGCCGGGTCCCGAAATCCAAAAAGTCGCCCTAACGTCATAAGCGTGTAATCGTCCCTCCACCCTCCTAAAATAAAAGGATGACCATTATATGCCACACCTCGGCGCTCGCGCTGCCCACCAAACTCCCAAGCAATCAAAATCACAGCCCCTCCTCCCGCCCCTCCAACTCAATAGTGATGAAAAGCCTTCCTCTTTGGATTAGAAATCCATCTCCCTGTGTAAAGAAGGGTTGATTGGCTGCAAGCACATATAAGCACATATACATTATTAGGTGTAATATATATGGCTGTAGATGGGAATAAAGTCGTAGTTTCGCCTATAGCGCCCCGCCACAATTGCTCTGTGTGTATCTCCTCTCAAATCAATTCTCAAAGTCGCATTGGCTCGCCCTCGTAGCCGGGATAAATCATCGGATCGCCCATGCCCATCATGACCTCGGGGTTGGGGCAGGACAGGACGTGTGGCTTGATGGTGCCAAAGTCAGACTCGACTAGCCCTTGGTTAAGCACGTCCATGTTCTGGATCAGGCCGGCTTGTCGTAGAAAGTGCATCGTCAAATCGTTTTGTGACTCCGCCTTGGGCATGGTCCAGTCCGAATACGTAGGTAGTGACGGCGACTGCGATTGGAACATGGCGGCTGGGGGAGCGTGGCTGAACTCAAAGTCGGTACTGCTGCCGGCAAAGCTTGATGGTGACATGGTCATGGCGTTGTGGCCGCCAAAGGCAGCTCTCCGGTAGTCCGGTTCGATATCAGAATGATCGAGATCTGAGGAGGATGCTCTCTCCTGGCTGTAATACACGGGCGACCCGAGTTCTTGTGACTCTGTTTTAACGTGCCCTTCAATATCTCTTTCATGCTGCTGCTGTTCTTCAAGCTGCCGAGCCAGCTCTGCCATGCCCGCCTCGTCTTCGGGAAATACCGACTGGACCGGAAGATCGATGTCGCTATTGGGTCTTATACACCCAAGCTTCTGAGCAATATTATGTATTATAGGTTGGCCACGATCGTTGAGCTCTGGCTCCCCGAGATCCCATTGCTGGCCGTTGCGGACCATGGCGTAGAGCTTATGCACTGTAGCTATTAGAGCAAATTGGGTGTTTTCCAGCACCTCAGCATACCTGCAAAGATTGTCAGTCAATCATTTTCTTTACAGATACATGCAAACAAGCCTAAACTTACCCTCTAGGGAGTTGCTTATACTCCATCTTCTTTCGAACGCCGGCGGTGCAGACGAGACCGTCGTCCTTGCAGCGCTTACACGGGAATTCACCGTCACACTGGACACCAAAAGATGTCAACATCTGACCGAGCAATCAGAGGAAAATGGGCAAATGTTTTTTTTACTTACCTTTGTCTTCTTCATTCGACACCTCTCACAAGCTTTCCATACTCGCTTATGCCTGCTATCCATGCCGGAGCTGTGCATTACGTGGTCGTGGTGATGTGCGGCAGCGGCACCGGAGCCGGCACGTTTTGAAGTCCGGTGTGAAGGCTTGACAGATTTGCCATTGGAAGAGGCATTCTTTCTTGGTATACTTGATTTGCCGTCCTCCGCCGGAGGGGAGGGTAGATTATGAGAACCCATTATCGATTCTCTGCGAGAGCTGTGAAAAGGGGGGTGGGGTGTTGATGGAGTTGTTGTTGGTGTGTTGATGCTGGTGATGATGTATGAGGCGAGCAAGTGAGTATAAGCAGTTCAACAAGCCAGGGCCAAAGGCGAGGATGGACAGGTTTATATGAAGATGGAAGGGGTTCCTGAATGTTCTGAACCAATGCTACACCGTCGGATATATAATAAGACCTGTCAACTGAGCAAGAGATGACTAGGGGGGTCTAGAGGGGAGGGGACAAAGATATATGTCGAGAGGACAGCCAAGAGAGAAGGCTCAGCGGTGCAATGGTTTAAGCAGATAATTATGCGTGCTGACGGGTGTCGCTTTCCCGGCGAGACCTGTTTATTAATGAACGGGAATGTCCATGGGCAGGACGAGGTCCAGTAGGTACTAGGTATTCACCCATGGGATGGGCCCAAGCCAATCTGGTCATGGCGATGTGTGAGTGGAGGAGGGGTGTGGCTGTAACGAGTCGGCGACGGGATTATGTCCGAGGGCGAGACGACGACCTACATCGACAGGGCTGCGACCAGAGCCCAAGCTGCGCGGGTGGAGACTTGCAGTGACTTTGAGACTTTGAGACTTTGGGACTTGGCGACCATGGATGGAGTCGCTTCCATCATCCATCCATGGATGGTCAAGTCCGGAGGGCTGCTGCTTGCTGCCAGCCACGATTAAGCTAGAAAGGCCAGAGGTCGCCAAAACTTGTTCTTCTTGGCGTTGCCCAACACTGCCTAGCACGCTCTCGATAGGGCATGAACAGACTATTTGTATGTATGGATGTACGTATGTATGTAATAGTAGGCATTGACAGACAGGCATGATGATGTCTTGCCTTCTGGTAGGTCCAAGGGAGGAGGGTGGGAAACTCCGCGCCGTGCGGCGGACTTGCAAGAGGATGAATGACTGGGTTTAGCTAATCGTTGGCTAAAGCCCGGCTATTCAAAATGAACTGACGACAACGACAAGGGGACAACATGATGTATTTTGCTCGGCTATGGAGGGCCACGTAGGGCAAATGGGCAGTGCCTGCGAGGCTTTGATGAGGCAGCAGCCTGGAGAGCTATGGCTTTTGTACTCCATGGCCGCTACACGAAACTTGCGAATACGCCGGAACCGAGGGCTTCACCCGTTCTGATGGGGGGGGGGGAGAAGTATGCCAAGTTACTGCCTGATCCATTTGGTAGGCAGACCGTTTATTCTGGCGATTTTTTTACTTGATGCGATGCAAAGAAAAGCTGCTTAAAGCAAATCGTTAATGCGGGGCCGATACGAACAGAAGCCGAAATACGATGTTTACCCGAAACCTGGGTTCAAGTTTAGTCATGAGTTAAACCGGCATCCCATTCGATTTTTCGAGATGCCGCTCCCGTCCCCGGCGGGAAACCCCCAAAATGGGGCCAAAAACGGCAAGACTAGAGCAAGAAATACACCATAACGACACATTGACATAACGACAAAAAAGATCAAAACATTTTAGGCAGCACCTTAAAAAATTCTGTCTAAAAAATGTTTCCGGGACGGGGCGTCGATCGAAGTGGAAGGGATGCAAAAGGAAATATAGATGTTGCTAATCGATGACATAGCCAAAAACAATGGCTGAATAATGGGAATCGTTTGGTCTTTTGGGGATGTATGTGTGTGGGGGTTGCATTTGTTGGGTTTGATGCAAGTTGATGACTTGACCTCTGTAAATTTCCCGTGTGGGATGCATCGGGGTTGTGTTACAGCGAGTTCCAGCGGTTGCATCTACCTGTAACTATAGGGCTGCATGACCGCTGTTAACCCTCCCAACCTCGGGTGCTCCACTGTCGGGTGTCAATTGAATTGAATATTCGATCCCCCTATAAAGATATCGATATATACTGCCACGGCCTGCAATTTTACCAGTCCGCTCTTCGCTAGTGGTTGTCGCAGATATCAAAGCAGATACGGGATATGTAAGTAGGTACTCCATACTACCTAAACCGGTATGAGCTCTATACCAATCAGAGCAGCGATATGCTTCCTCTTTTGGGTACAATCTCTCGAACAAATCTCTCTTCTCTCCGCTGGCATGACATGCGCAATGGCAAAAGATGCATAATGGCAGAGATGCAGAATTTACCCATCATCTTCCCCTCGTCTTTGTCCATGCATGTGTTTCGCGTTCGTTCTGCATATGGATGGTGTTGGTGGCTGCTGGTTGATTGGCCTGTCAAGTTATTGGAACTAGGTACTCAAAAGATAAGGAATGACAAAGAATACACGTTTATCTCAAAGAGATGCTTAGTTAGATAGGTAGCATTGATTTGTTCAGCAAAGTTCCTAAATATAATAATGCACAATGGATTGCACACGCATGCTGGTTGGTTATGTGGTTGGTTATGTGGTTGGTTGGTTGGTTGGTTGGTTGGTTGGTAGGTAGTAGGTTGAGACAATCAATCAATCAATCAATCAATCAATGGTGGTGCAATCGACGAGTGGTGTTGCTATTGGTGGTGGCGCCTACTGTAATCAATGGCTTCAGCCCTGAATGAAGTTGTTCTCATCGTCTACTCGTCGATAAACGAGCAAGCCCTACGAACTACTAAATCTACCTTTAATATAATGACCTCTTCTGCCAACCGTCTTCTACCTGTATATATTACCCTTGGCTGCGGATGATGCTCATCTTGTCCCGTTATCAGCACTATAGGTAGTCCAACTATTCAACTGCCGCACAGTCTGTCAGACGCACCCTGTCAAAGTAAGGTAAGGCACCTCCTCACTTACAGCACTGCCAGGCCCTTTCTTACAGGGGCAACCAAGTAAACGCTGTTAGGGACATGCACTGTAGCCACCTAAAGGCGATTAGCTTGGCACTGAGCACAGTCACAATGCGTGGCCCCAACTCGTGGGAGTTTTGGCACGCACATGAACAAACCGCCAGTGCGTTCGCCCGAAGTCCGCTTCTGCCAAACCCACGACCCTGAAGGGCTTTGATACCGTAAGACAGACTGCCTTCTCTCACCTGGGGTTCCATGCGGGAGAGGTCCACGGTCAACCGTTACCGCACATACACATACATACACACACACACACCACACCCCTTCTTCCCACCCCTGAAGCTTCAGTAAACGCGCACACACCAAGATCCGCAGACAGACAGACAGACAGACAGACAAACGGACCGGCAACGGGATATCACAGCTTCACAGCAACGCCGCGTGGTTGCGCACGGTTCTGGCAAAGGAGTTGTTTTTGCCGCGTATCATTCAGTGCCTGGACTCCTCCGTAATTAACTAGAAGTCGCTTAAAAGATGATTTATTTCATTCGTTGTTGTTTCGTAGGTTACCAAAGAGCAGAGCAGAGGACCCCTTTCGCATTACGGGAGGCCGGGACTTCTTAGGTACCGGCTATGCGTCGGCAACGGCCCAAGGGCTCGGATTCACTTACCACTGGCTGGTTGGGATGGATGGTTCAATGAAGAGCGATCAACAGCCGTTACCAAACACAACACCACACACAACGGTGAGACACACCCCGTGCCCTGATATGCCCTTGTTTTTTATTCTCCAGTTATCCGTTGACGTGACGGCAGCTACTTGAGGAATCATCACTCAACCACCCAACCCACACACATACTCGCACCCCCCCTTTTGCCCGCCAACGGCCTTTCACGGACTTTTCCCACCCGGCCCGAGTACGCGTACACAACCACCATGTATTAGGGGCCCGGCAGTGCCTTTGTTGTATGTATGTACTTTGCCCAGCTAACTACATACTTACTACTACCTACCTAATTACTACAGATTTTGTTACATTCTAGGTATAGCATGTACATTGCCCATCTGCTCACTCATCACTCATCATGTAAGCGGCGCTTCGCCATGCCATGTCTAGCTGGGCTGAAGAGCGGAGTTTGGCTGCATCCGACACCGACCTGAAAGTGGTGATATTAGCAATCAGCAACACATTGGGGAAAATGCGAGGCAGGGGAGGAGCCCACTGCGCATATTGGACCTAATTTGGTCCTTTTTGTGCGTATGTATGAATCCTTCTTGTCTCTTTATCTCCATATACCAGCTCATCCCCCTCCCCCCCTTCCCCAAAACCGCTCAATGCAAAAATCGCAATCTGTGTTTAGGATCACTACTTCATGTCATCCATTTTGCATCCCCCCCCCCCCCCCCCCCCCCCATTCCCTCCATTCCACGGCTAGGGCAATCCTTTCGGCTGAAACCCCTCAATCTCATTTGTGTACCAAAGAGCGTTCCATACGCCGAAGTTGCACCAAAAACCGCAACAAACGCAATGCAGCTTGAGTAAGCAGACTAATTGGGCTTTGCATCATTAGCCCATGTAACTGCTGTGTGGTGTGTGACAACACTTACAACTTGGCATGCATTTCGGCATGGTTTGGTTGGTGCATGCATGCATGGCTCTCTCTCTCTCTCTCTTTCTCCTCACAGGGCTGGTTGTATGAACTGGGGGGCGGGCTTGGTAATTCGAGACTAACCCTGACCCTTATTCAATGATTAGTGTTTAGTGTTGGGGTCGTCCGTCCCGATGTCTCTCTAAGCTCGACTTTTATGTCTCCTTTTGGCTTCTTTCTGCAACCTGGAGGCGTGGTTGTTGGAAAAAAGAGGTAAAACACTTTCTAGACAAGCCCACCCCCTCCCTCCCTCCCTTACCCTTTTCATCAGATAGACTACAAATCACATCGAGATCTGCGTTGCGACAGCCGGGTCCAGAACCAGATCCCCATGTTGCTTGGATTAGGAATATCATGATAAGCCCGGCCATTTTTTATTTCATTTTGTTACACGGGCATCCCAAATACAGAGTTCACGATATCCGGCATTGATGCAACGCATAGATATCTCAGAGTTGATCCATTTACCGAGTCCTTTTGCTCTTACACGGGGAAATTTTGATCTGCGGGCGTATACAAAGATAATATTATCATCTTACCTTAGTACCTGGGTAGAATACGAAACAAATCTCCATACCATTTGCCCCACTGGGTATTACAATAGCAACTTCTTGCGCGAGACATCCATCCCACTTAAGAAGGATACTACTAAGGAAAAAAAAAAAAAAAATGTCAGATTGCTAGCTAACGGCATGGATACTGGATGTCGGGTTTTTTCTTCTTTCCTCTTGGGTAATGCGGTGTACCTACCATCGGAAGCGTTCCGTCCTTTTCCCCCTTTGCAAGCGGGCGCTGATGTCATTGTCAGATCATACCATAGATTCGGTGATGACTGGTCTGGCCCTTAATTAGTGGTAGAACTAGATGTTTAGACGCCCATTTCATCCACCAACAAGACACTGCCAATGCTCTGGATAGCATTGAAGGCTGTGCGTCTTTTGCGTCCGTTTTCTCGGGTAGATACCCGGCATTACCTACCAAAGTGTAGTGCTTCACCCTACCACGGTAGTGCCGCACACCTCCCTTTGGACCCCGGTTTGAACAGGCGAGTCAACCGAACAGAGTCACCGTCAATGCCTGTCGTTGACGTTGTCAAGTCCGTCAAGTTTCACGACAGGGTCCCCCCCCCAACTCTACAGCAGCTCTGACCACGATTCCATACCCAAGAGAAAAGAACCCCAGCCCCATGTCTTCTAGAAGCTTGTATCTTACCTACCTATCTAGGCAATGTCTGGTAGTCCGTCCAATGACCAAAGTAAGTACACGGGCATTGTTCACCCTACGTGTGCCCGGTCAGTGGGCACGAATACCTGGATACCCGTGCTTGATGTCGTCTGTGTGTGTGGTTTTTGGATACCCGAGCCGTTGAAACGCAGCGCCCCTTTCACACATCTCGGGCCCTCATTTGCTGGCCTCAGCCTTGTCAGTAGTCCAGCCACAGAGATCCCCATTTCCAGGGCGTTTTCTATCAACACAAGGCGTATGGGCTGATTTAATTTTTAAGATATGATCTTTCTGTTTGGCAAAAGAACACATGTCAAGTCAGATGCTAGTCTTCGGCTACAGATGGCCTGTCACGGTCGGCAACTAGTTTAACTGGGACAGGGCAGAGCAGCTGACCTTTCGTGTAAATTCATCGACAACCGAAGCTTGTTATTGACTTCGTATATGTTTCCATTTGATACGGTCTGCATCTTTTCCGTCGTCATTGTTAGCCGTTCAGCTTCAAGATGCATGTTGGTCTAGGGGAATTCCGGAGCTGCAAATGCCTCAGGGGCCAGGCCAGGCGACCCTGAAGCATTGGCTCAACCGGCTCGTTAATTCCGATCGCAATGCACCGCATTTCGTGGTTCTCACACACACACTATCTCTCTCCATATACATCTCTCTCCCTACGTAGTAAAATGTGGTCACAGACTCTCAACCCAGCCTGGTCCCCAAGTTGTGTCCAGCTCGCGCACACACCCCTCCTTCGCGCTCCGTTTTCGGTCACGCGCTTTCGTCGGACTTCGCCTCCCGTCCATGACATCCAACGCGCGCGCAACGTCTTGTCAAACTACGCAAGACCTAGGCAAGTTGCAAGGAGAATGAAACATGGGAGAAAGGCAGGGCTCAATCTACACGATCCAATCACGGTCTTGAGACTACTCGCTGAGGCGCTCGACAGCAGACCTAAGCCCCGTAGTGGCTCATGAGGAGTGGCACCATAAACAATACAAATTGTATGATGCTGTATTTGGTGTATTTGATGTACTTGGTTTCTAACTACGTACGTGTTGACTTGTTGGAATTCGGCCGAGACGCCGATCGCGGTGCCTCGAGTATCAAATGGACATTCCGCGGATATGTTCCTCGCTGCCATGCTTTGCAATACACAGTACAATGTTAATTACATCATCTTGTCGGAGACGGATTCTGACTTTGCCGACGGTGACTATAACACTCATCAGTGCACATTGAAGCTCTGCGGTCAGGCGATTATGGATTTAATTCAACAAAGAATGAGACTGCTCCGAAACCATGCATCATACAGATGCGAGATTTGGCATTCCCGACGGCGATTATGAGGCTGTCAGCTGAACATGTACAACCAACTCGAGTGTGTTCAACAACATCAATTCCAACTCCAACACCACCAACATCAACATTAGCAGCCACATTAACATCAACAGCATATACTGAACCCCTGTAGTCTTATTTTAAAACACTGGCAGCAAGCATACCCCAGTGTAGGTTTGTAGTATCTGACATTGCACCGAGCACGCCACACTTACATGCCGTGAATCAATCCTTCCATCGAACTTTCCGTCGGCGTTTAACATTATTCCGGACTGGAATTCGGGCGGGCCGATGTTTCACTTGAATTGTTTATTTCTTTGCTTCCTTCCATTCCCTGGGTTTTTACCTTGACTTGTCTTCAATGCAGATGAGATGGATGTTGGCTTGGCTGAAAGATAGGGCGGCAAAGCCTTTGAGAGGCGCCAAGCCTCAACAATCTGCCGTGCAGCCAAGACACCGATGGAGCTCCGTGATGCCGAGAACCCTGGAGTACATGTGCCACTGGGGCGTCGACGAGACAATGACGGCATATGCCGCGATAAACCCCCAACCCAGCAATCTGCTAATAGAAAAGTTGTTGGTTTCGGGGGTTTTTCGAGTCATTTCATGGTGGCATTGCCGATGGGGTCTGAGAGAATTGTCTTATCGTCGTCGTCGTCGTCGTCGTCGTCCAGTATCGTCGTTTGTGAGGGTGGGATCCCGGACCCCATGTGGGAGAACCCTTGCTCTAACGACATTAGAGCAAATCTAGTCCCCAAGCATGCGATGCTAATTGCGATGGAACTAGGGCTGTGATTTGATATTATGTGAATGCATGACGATGGCATGAGTGAGCCGTAATTCCAAGCACGGATGCCATCTTGATCTCACGTTGCCACTAATGCAGGTCTGATTCCCTCCCCCATCCCCCAAAAGAATCCCCCCACGAACCAGCGTTCCAGAAACATGGAAGCAAACCATTTTCTAGAAAATCTGGAATCTGTCCGAGTTTCTGTCAAAGTAAGCTGAGCTGCAACCCTACCTCACAACCAACTTGCCGTTCTCAGAACTGTCATGGATGGATTAAACGTTACCATGGGGGTGACGGGAAGGGTGAATAACACCGAAGAGACAAGCTGCTTCTCCACACAAGGGTGTAGAAAACACAAATAAACAAACAACTCATTGGGCTAAACACACCACATGACAATGATAAGCTTCTTTTGAGAGGCCTTTTTAGTAGTATTACGGCTATAGCCGGTCAGTTTCTGGAACACAACCAAAGTGACTTGTCGATCTACAGTAACTTTACATGGTTTTTCCAGAATGGTCCCCCCCAGCTTAGCGCCAAGGAAACTAGTCATCATGGTCCTGGGAGCGTTGTGACACTAAGTAAAGTAAAATCTTTAATGACTCCATCCTACAAACCCCGTCTCGACGATGAGAAAAGTATCATAAACCGAGTTTTTCTGAGATGAGTGCGGGGGCCGTGAACGAGAGCTTAGTATATAATTCGTAAAGTATTGGTTGGTGAAGCTGATAATGTTCTTCTCCGGGGTCGTTGCTCCGTGCCCACTCGTCAAACACCGTCGGACCGTGTGCTCCTATGAACTCTCCCCAAAAGAACTAGATATAATATCTTCTTCGTAAAAAAAACCTCCCCAATATCACGGAGGCTGTATACGGCAAAAGAGAAAAGCTACCTGTCATAATAACGGTGAAGTTTCGGCTTCGAGAGGTGTTGTGCAAGCCACCACTTCTTTCTTAGGGCGGGTGTCTGCCGTATAGAAGAAATAGTTTATGTAATTGCAAAAAAGAATAAGGAGATCGCGGCTTCGTATCTGAAGATCTCGATGGAGCCAGGAAAAAAAAGCCCGGAGGTGCTAACGAAATAGTGTTTGTTAAGTTGGTCTTGGCAAATCAAGTCCCCTTTTCCTTCATGGTCCGATCTCTTGACTAAGAGCTAGGAGAGCCGGGTGGATGCTAAGAGAAAGCTCGAATCTGGGTTGGTGGGACGTGGAATTTTGTTGGGTCTCGGTGGTTTTTACCATTTTCACCGAATCTTGCAATCGCCCACTCATGGATTATCTCGAATTCTTTAGGAGTTTATGTCCAGATGTCACGATGCATCTTTCTGGAGTTTTTCGCAAGACTCTCTTTGTATAGGGTAGGCACTCATTATGGAGCATCGAGGTTCTTGGCAACTCATACCCCACTTTCCACCCCACATGCCCATGCCTTGGTAGGTGCAGGTGCAGAAACGTCACTTCCACTTCATGAGCTGCCAATGACGACATTGAATTCCATGTCGAGAGACAAAACGCCAAACTTGTCTTGCGCCCGTTTACTTTTTCCAAAGTTCTTATCACTAGAATACATCGCGTAGATTCTTTTCTTCTAAACTTCTGATACTTTTGACATCATCGGACAACAAACTACTAAGTATTTACAAACAAACCATGGCAGATTCATCATCAGCTTCGGGTAGCTCGAAGCGGAGTCGAGTGGTGCACTCCGTCAGCGATAAAGCTCAGGATGTTATGTGAGGCTCCAGAACAAACCCAGTTGATTTTCGTACCTTTGCGCAGCTGCTGACTTTTGGCTCGATGTTTGTAGCAAGGAGGATTACAACAAAGCCCGTACTCTTGCGCTTGATGCCGTTAAGAGCCAGGCCTATCTCTATCCCCTCAAGGTGCTTATTTTCCAAGCTTGCTGTTTTTGTGTAGGAATCTGCGACGAAGAAAATGAATAGCTGACTGTGCTCAATAACACAGGGCATTCTTTACTTTACAACTCATCGATCGCTATGGAAGCCGTTTCTCTCCAAACTCGGGCCATACATGACACTCTCCGTCGGCGTCATTGGCAGCATGTTTGCATTTACGTACCTCCCACAACTGGCCGTGCTGGTCTTTGTCAACGGACCACTGGCGGTTTTCACCACCGTCCTTTTGATTCTCAATGAAAGCTCCGCGATTATCAACACAGTAGCCCGAGGATGGTTGCTCCAGGACGCACTTCTCGATACCTTTGACGGCACCCTCCTTTCAAGGAACGCGACAGCTGTTGTTGGTGAGGGTCGAGAGATCCGCTCCGGAAGTGACCCCATGCAGAAGCTCGGAAAGATTCTGCGGAGTCCTTTTGAGAAGTTTAGCCCCAAAGCATTGGTCCGATATGTCATGTATCTTCCTCTCAACTTTATTCCCATTGTGGGCACAGTGATGTTTATCATTCTACAAGGTAAAGCAGCTTGCGCCCTTTAACCTTTAGCAAAACTTCTCGTTGACATTTTGAGCAGGGCGGAATAGGGGCAAATCTGTCCATGATCGCGTAAGTTCATTAGCAAGAAGAGTTGTAATTCTTTACTAATGAGAGCATAGTATTTCCAACTTAAGAACTGGTCACAATCCCGCAAGGCGGAGTGGCTTGAGAAACATGTTGCTCCTTATTCCTCGTAAGTGGATCTGAAATTTTCAATGTCAACTGTCGCATACTGGCAAGGCAATTGGTATAAAGAGTTTGAGGAAATTGGATTGCTAACCTCGGCGTGGCAGTTTTGGAATCGTGGCGACACTACTAGAAATGATCCCCGTTGCCTCCATCTTTTTCACGTACACAAATGCTGGTGAGACTTACACGCCCCCTTATATGACACTCCCCGAGTCGTTTCGACCTTGTGCTAACCTGCGATAAAAGTTGGTGCTGCGTTGTGGGCCGCCGACATTGAGCAGCACAACTCAGCCATGACGGACGAGACTTCTCCAGAGTTGAGGCAGGCGGCTGAAAAGGCGGACAAGGCAGAATAAGCGAGAAAACTGGCCATTGCTTGGAATTGAAACGGCAAGCGGAATTATGATGTTCTATGTTTGCTGGGCGGATGGCGGTGCGCAGGGCCAAGTTGGACGGTGGAGCAGCAACTAGGAAGCGATCCCTATTTCTTGTTAAGTAGGACGGGCACGACCTTGTTATCTGGCTGAAGCGACGTTGCGCATATCAATATGGTTGAACTTTTTGCAAGGCGCGGCGGTGTCTCTTGATGGAACAATACATGTGTACCTCTGTTTTGGATTGTCTCTCTCTGTTGCGAGTAATGAATCATGCGTATGAACTCTATTCATTTCAAAGTGTCAATGACTTTGCTTCATATTCTTTTGCTATGTGGTTGTTGATTATGGTGCTTTGAGAGGCGGCAACATCTATCAACCATCTTGTCAACATGGATCACATTTGCTTGCTACTATCTGCGAACAAAACATATCCTGTGAACTGTTCTCAAGGTGGTTTGAGCGGTCGTTCCCACGACAGCAGAGTTGTTCTCGAACGCGTCTCGAATTCTTCGTCTATACCTGCAGGAAGGCTCTTTCAGCGTCACACAACCGGGGCGAGGATGAGCCCACATGAGGCCCCTTCCCCAGACCCCCAGAGCCGTCCGCAAGCGACTTGTGACATGGAGTAGATGACGCATCTGCTTTCCCTGCCGGATCGGATATCGGCCACGGGAGAAGAGTAAAGGGTGGGTTTAGCTTAGCAGTAGATGATACGTTGTGGAAGGAGGTGGAAAGGCTTAGATGGGTAACATCGTGCGACTCTGAGCGCAGGAGTTTGGTTGATGGTGGTACGAGATGAAGGGGAGAGATGGAAGGCAACCTACATGTTGGGGACTGGAACGGCAAGGTACACAATGGGAAAAGGGTGGTTTGGATGGGGGTGCTTGCAGATGACCCTGGATCTGTTTGCCGTTTCTTCTGAGAGATTGTTACACATATGGACACGGCGTTGTAATTAGATCTCGCATTGCCGTTGAGACTTTGCCACCATCCCGACTTGCAGATTTTGAGAAATTGTATCCAAAAGCGTATGCCTTGACAGCTAACTCTGCCGTTGCTGAGCTTCTTATCAAGAGAACAACCATTGATATCAGACAGCACGGGAAAGTCTAGCCTCTAACCTTTGTTGACACAGTTTATTCCATTGCATACACTTACTAATCTCCATTTCTCCACGATTAAGAATGGATCACATCGCGGGATTAGGAAAAGAAAACATACAAAATCGCGAGAATGTAACAGATAAACAAACAGGCTGCCGAGGCATAAGCCCCCTCGTACAAAACTGTTTTTCTTTTTTCTTTTTGGCTTACACAACAAGGGGACGAGCCGACGGCATCGTTGTGCACCAGAGAATTGCCCTGTCAATATGCAGCATGGCTTCCATGGGCGGCGACATTAGCTGTTGTAGACTAACACAGATGACGAGTGCTCAGTTAAAAACACATTCGTGAGGTCTGTTCTCTGAGATATCGTTTCCGCGATGGGAGGCATCGTTGCGTGTGCAAATGCAAGGTATATGGATGACTGAAGACCCTGTAAGTTGTTACAGCTACTTACAAAAGGCAATGGGATACGGACATGCTGGTATTTGTTACTATTCATTCCTATGATGAGGGAAGTCAAGTAGCTGCCCTGGGATCTAGTAGAAACAAAAACACGAATGCCCAAAACGAAAGCAGGATCTGTGCAGTTTTCTCTTTCCGCTGGCACTGTATCACAGCTGGCAACGAAGAGGCGATCCTTGTACACTTGTCTTCTTCATGTAGAAGCCTGACTGTCTTATCTACCGTGTGTTTTTTTATAAAAAAAACCTGCCTTGATGGTAGTAGATGGCTCCACCTTCATCTATCCTCTTCTCCCCCCCTCGTCTACCTCTTCACTTTCCTCTCACTTTTTCATGAGCTGATCTTTTTAAACGAGTTTTTCACGGTTTTGGTATTCCCCTCTTTTTTTAAGAATATCTTTGCAATACAACAGCCTCTTCTTAACTGTTTCTCTTGCCACACCGGAATTTGCAAGCCTGAGAGTTGAGGGTTGGGCTTTTTGATCCTCCAGACTAGGTTGCCGACACTCTTTTATTCATCCATATCCTGCCATACATTCCCTTCTTTTTATCAAATAAGTCAAGCTTCAAAAAGAAAAGTGTGAATAGTAAGTGTGAGCTCATTAGATTCGACCCACACGCTCAGACATGGGGGGCTATTGTGACTAATAGTTCAATAGGATCGTTGGAGACTTTCTACTTTTGAACACAATGAGAGCACTAGCGTTGTCTTTCAGCTTCATGCTGGCAGTTGCCGTGCTTTTCTGCTGCTGCGTTTCTGCTGTCGTGACCGAGTTTGGAGATGGGCATCCAAACCATGCCAGTTCTAAGCATGAAGCTAGAGACTTGAGTGAAGGTGTCGAAAATGATGATACAGAGTTGGAAGGCTATGGAGAACCGAGTGATAGCTATGGCTATTCGTTCTCACTGCCTACTTATGGGAAGTATCAGCCAACATCTGTGTTCACGTTCATCACTGCTCCGGAATCTACTTCATGTGAGTTACCATATTGCTCAACATTCGAGACTTTGGTGAGGCTGATGAAATGATGCAGATACGGCTACATGGGAATCCTCTTCGCAAATAGTTGGACCGACGACGGGAGTCGAGACAAACTCCTCGCCGTCGACCAAATCGAGCTTGTTGCAATCTCCTTCTGTACACCCAGATTTCCCAACTTCTGAGACAAATCAACCATCCGGCACGGAATCTGGGGAATGGCCAGTGACAGAAACATCATCTGTGTCTTCAGGCAGTGGCTTCAGCAACGGAACTCTACTCGTTTCGACTCTGACTAGAACAGCCTGGCTCACAGTCAGCGAGTCGATCTCGCTGTCAGAATCATCACTCGAAAGTACAGCCAAAACGTCTTCCCCAAGCATCTCTTCAACTGAAAAAACACCTGATAGCAGCGTTTCAGAGACGGCTTCACATAGCGTTGAGTCGACACCAAGTGATGTTGGTACTCCAAAGGCCAATGTGACGGTCATTCTGAGCACAATTGCCACTACCATAAGTTGGATAACTGCACTTCCCGACTCTGCCGGGCCAGAAACCTCAACCAGCCACATTGCTTTTGCTTCTTCTCCTTCTTCTCGAAGCCTTGCCAATTCCTCTTTAGTCCCTGCGATACCAACCAGCAGTGGTACTCTATCGGTATCAACCACACAGAGCGAAAATGGTTCCCTCTCAGCTCCCTTGTCCACCATCTTAACCGATGCCTCTGCCCTTCCTGTAACGGGTATCTGGACATCAACAGCCCTGCCGAGCACCGCTGATCGATCTCATCACTCATCCAAGCCTGCAGAGAATCCTACATTTGCCCCAAGCTCCAAGAGTAAAGCCACATCGGCCTTTCATGCAAACACCACCATGCCAGTCACATTCTCTGCTTCGTCTTCGGGTAGAGGTTCTAGCTCTTCTAATCTAGTGACTGCAAGTCAAGAGAGTTGGTCTACAGGTGGTTCTGCGCGATGGACCAACTCCAGTACGCCTTCAACGGAAACAGACAGAGGGAGTTCAGAGACTATGATTTCAGGTGTTCTGACTCGGACAAAGACTAAAGTTGTGATAATCTCGACGGGTGTCGTTATAGTCAGTTCGACTGAAACAAACTCGAGTCCTACTGAGAGCGATAGTGCGTCCATTTCAGAGCAGCCGGCAGTGTCGACATCGTTTGAAATTAGCAACACCACACTCTCGATGCCAAGTACAGCTTCATCAAGCCTTTCCAATTTCACTTCCACTATTAACCCTACACGGACAGTAATGATATCGACAATCACAAAAATCACAACCTGGGTCAGCATGTCACAACCAACCCAGGAGTCGGAACCTCAAAACTCTGGAACCACAAACCTTGTGTCCACAGCGGAAGGTAGTTCTGCTCCATTTATGAATACCTCTTCCACAGCCTGGAGTTCAACTATTTGGGGCACCTATCCTTCGGTGTCGCGATCGATGATTTCTAGTCGCTCACTTTCTTGGCATTTCAACTTCTCTATGACGACCGCGCATCCGATAGGTTCTCAACCCTTGGTGACATCGTTACCTAGCTCAGAGGGTTGGATCAGCAGCGGTATTAAGCCTACAATATCATCAGTCTCAAATACTTTGCCAAACCCATCTGCTCAAAACTCTACGGTTATTCCATCAAAAACTAGTGTTGGACCAGGAGATGCGAGCAGAGTGCGATCAACCATAGTTTCTTCTCTAGTTGTTACAGTTACGATATCTGCTGGCACTAACTCGACTGTATGGGTATCACCTCAGACTACGTCTCCTCAAACGGAAAGCTTCAAAAGTGCTTCAGACTTATCGTCAGTTCTTGGTACAGTAATCTCAGCGACCTCGCCCGATTCGACCATACAGCAACCGCCATTTACAAACTCCACCGCCCAGTGGACAACATCAAGCCAGCCGCCTATGTCTACAGACATAGCAAACATAACCACTCCGGTCCCTTGGCCAGGGAATTCTACAGCTATGCCGTCGATGGTTTCTACCCCAACATTTAGCGGTGATATGAACTCGACTATTCTGACAAGCAAAACCATCATTGTTACTTCCTGGCTCACCACTGGACTGGGTGTTGGCTCTTCGACACGTTCGATTTCAGCCCCTTACCCATCCAAGAACCATACCAATAGTGCTAATACCCAACATGAAGGATCAACATATGTTATATCATCTGCATCTCAGCCCACCGGGTGGGTTGTATCGTCTGTTTCGGGAATCGTAATAACCATCACATCGGAGTTCAACACTGGGCCTTCTTCAACCATTGATAGTGGCGCGCCAGAATCAACAAGACCATTTGGGAGTGTTGTAACAGCAACCGAACTGGTTACCATTACTATCAACAAAGGGACCTCAACGACATTAAGCCACAGCTGGTTCAACTCGACTGTATTTCCGGAAAATACACACAGCAGTGCTCCCACCTGGGTAACGAACATGCCGTCACTCCCATCTTCAAGTGATTCCTCGCCATGGCAAAACAGTACAGTAGGAATACCAGCGAGCATGACGCGCAGTGTTTCTAGCTCGCGACGATATTATAACACCACAACCACCTGCACGCACTCACTTGTGGGCCCAGCACAAACCTCGCACGAGAATACTTTGTCTTGTACCAGGGTTATACGAGGAAGTGCCGTTATTTCCAAATGCGACGGGCTGCCAAGTGCGAGTACGACATTGGTTTCAAGTCCTGCCCATCCATCATCTACATGCAACACAACAGCTATTATGATCCATACCTCTCATGTATTTTCGTCTCTTTCAGATGTAGTGCCCAGGATTGGTCCAACAGGTAAGTGCTCACACGACGGTCCCCAATCATTCGATGCGCGTATAATGCCCTAACCATGTATGGAACCAGATATCATTACCTATCCTCTGCCAACTACCTTTGAGACCCTCACCACAGCCCGCGACGGTTCATCAGACCCTCTGAACCTGGTGTATCCGCAACCGACTGGGACAAAAGCACCAGAAGTAGAGATGCCCAAGAATCCTAATTTCCCATGGGGCGCCTCCTCGCCGCTGCATCGCCACCACAATGTGACATCTCTCGGAAGTGGTATGAGGCAAATTGGTCAGGGATGGCTGGAGTGGGCTGGAGGACTCGCTGGGAAGCTCAAGTCTGATTGGCATTAAAAGAAGATGAAGACAAGGCGCGTGTGAGGAAGAAGGGTATCAGATATCAGGGTGTGGGACGAGGGAGAAAAAGTATGTTTGTGTAGACCAATTTGTTCGTGTAAGTTCTATTTATGTTGGCTACTACTGGCTTAAAATAGGTTGAGTTTGCTGGGTTGGACCTAGCTGTAGATTGGGAAATAATATCATGCTTTCCAAGCACATCGTATTATTGGAAGGTTTTGTTGTTTCATACAAATAGATTTTCATTGGCAACTGGATGCTTGTACGAGGGAAGCTTGGCGATTCAAGTAATTTCTCTTCATTTATCGGACTGGGCCAAATGTCAGATATATGTCACATCGCCATCCTGATTGATTGTGGATACGGGAACGCTACTATTAAGGTTATCCGGGGAAACACTGTGTTGACAAGGAGCTTCGTTGATCAACTAATGACAAACCCGCTGCCACGCAAGCCTCCGCAGTGTATTATAAATCTACGTAATGCATGAGTAAACAGTATCCCAGCCCGCCGGCATGTCAAATAATAGTGGGCGGCTGTGATAACTATTCATATTGGGGATACAGTATCGGGGATAACTGTAGAGTTACTATCGGAGATAGCATCCCCCGGCATTGGGCTTACCCCGAACTCAGACGGGGGGGGGGGGGCCGCGACTCACAATATCCCCTCTCTATCAGCTTTACCAAATGCTCACGGCGACCTTACCAACAGCTGATGAAAAATAAAACATTCCAAGCCACACCCACCTTAATCCACAGTCACGTACGTACATTGCAATACAGGGGAAAGAAAGACCATGGCAACCTCCGGAATTGACGAGAGCCAGTTGGTCGTCCCCAAGGGGTCTCTGGTTGTGGTCACTGGCGCCAACGGCGTAATCGCAAGCCATGTTGTAGATCAGCTCATCAAGGCTGGCTACAGAGCGCGCGGGACGGTTCGCAGCAAGGCAAGATGTGCTTGGATGATTGATCACTTTGATAGCAAGTACGGTCCGGGAAGATTTGAGCTCGTTGAAGTGCCGGAAATGGCAGTCGACGGCGCCTTTGACGAGGCTGTAAAGGGTGCAACGGGCTTCATCCACATGGCAACCCCAGTTGGGGCGGGCGCTGATCCGAATGCCGTCATCCCGATGGTGATCAAGGGGACCATCGCTGCCCTCGAGGCGGCAGCTAAAGAGCCGGGGCTCAAACGCGTTGTGCTCACGTCGTCGTCGGGAGCCTGCTCAGCGCCCAAGCCGAACCAAGAGTTCACCATTGACACCAACACCTGGAACGAGGAGTCTGTAGCAGCAGCCTGGGCGCCGCCGCCTTACGAGGGCGCGAACAGGGTGAGCGAGGTCTACTTTGCCAGCAAGACGCAGGGCGAGCAGGCCGCGTGGGAGTGGATGAAGTCGCACTCGCCCAGCAACTTCACCCTCAACGCCGTGCTCCCCAATGCCAATTTCGGACCCGTCATCAGCGCCGCGCACCAGGGCTATGGCACGACTCTCGGCTGGATCCGCGCGCTCTGGACCAACTTCGACGGCCTGGACGAGCAGCAGAAAGCCGGGCTGCTGGCCCAGCCACCACAGCACTACGTCAACATCGTGGACGATGCGCTGCTGCATATCGCTGCGCTGGTCTACAGCGACGTGCAGGACGAGCGGCTGATGGCCTTTGCGTACCCGTACAACTGGAACGACCTGTTGGCTGGTCTGAGGAAGCTGTCGTCCCCAGAGCGCATCTTGATGGACGACATGGCTGAGCTGGGCCGTGATGTGAGCCGCGTCACCAACGAGCGCGCGGAGGAGCTACTAAGACGGATAAGTGGGCACGGATGGACTGGGTTGGAGGAGACGATTCAGCAGGCTGTTAGTGGTTATGACTAAGGGGTTGGCGATGAAAGTTTTTAGCCAAGTCCAAAAGCAAAGAACTAGTTGTATTGAGTCCTAAAAGAGTCAAGGCGAATTACAGCAAGACAGACTCATGTCAGACAGAAGCCATGACTTGAGTGAGTATTATTGCCGGTATGATAATAACACCCTGTACCTATACCTAACTAACTAACTACCTACCTGTAAATAGTATAAACTCCGTACTACGTAATCATCTTATCTGAAGTCTGAGAGTATCTTCTCGGCAGCTTGGTAGTTAGCTTGGCATACGCAGCGTTTACCGCTTTCGCAACCTCATGAAGGGGAGGGCCCATCTGTTTGAGCCTTGTCACAGGTTTCAAGGACTGCGGCCCAGCAACTTGCGCAATGTGATCCGGTTCCCTCTTGGCTGATACGTCGTTTAGACTTGGCCACCTTAGCTGTGGGCGTGTGTGTGTCAACGCGCGAGGGTTTCGTTTGCCGCAGGGTCATTGGAATAAAAAAACTCTAGTTAGGTGTAATTCCATCATCCATCCATCCATGTGGTTTGATGAACACCACACCATGGACAGCTTGCGTAATGTGATTCCTACTGTAAGTACTGTCACTACAGCAGTGCCCAGCGTCCGTGTCCACTGTGGCTTCTTGGCGGGGGGGGGGGGGGGGGGGCAAACCGAACAAATAAACTACAAACTCCCCAAACGGCCCGGACGTCGGCCTGCCTCTGCATGCCGATAGCTGCTTAGCCCATTGGCTGGATTGTCCGTCAGAACGTGTGCCCTATCGAACCAAACTAAAAAAAAGTGTGGATGCTGGGGCTGTAGCGAATGAGCGGGCGCCGCCAAGCCCATGTGGGCGGCCCCGCTCAGCCCTGACTGACCAATTCGAGACTCCATCTGAGACCGATGACGAGTCAATTGAGCCTGTGCACAGTGTACTGTGTCCATGGACACGGTGCATCTACGCTCATGGCGGAATTATTACCCTGGTGGCCATCACGCCGATTCTCCATGGGCCTCTCCTCCCATTACATCCGATGACCAACGCCTTGGCAGGTGTGACCGTGGGAAGATGGGGCCGATGGGTTACTCGTTGCCACCTTCTCCCTCGACTTCCAGCCCTCTTCTACCAGGTATCTCATAATAGTAAATGTACCAAAGGTGGTCAAGTGCCTAGTACTATACCTTATCTTCTTACACAGCTGCCAGCCAGCTATCCATGCCCAGCCTTTCCTCTTGATAAACCCTCGTCGCCCATCCATCCAACCCAGCCAGTAAACCCGCAACGACCCTGATCTTTTGATACGATACCTCAATTCCAAGCTTCTTCACCTTCACACCAAACCACCCATAAACAAACTACACATAAAGCCATAACAGTGGCTGAGAACCTCAAGCTCCTCATCTAAACGCTTTGCTCATCATGCTGCTCAAGTCGCTGGTAGTAGCGGCCTCCACCGCCGCTGCTTTCGTCATCGTTCCCGAGCTCTCCGAGGCCGACGAGAACATCTTCAAGTCGCTTCCCGTCGCCGACCTTGAGCCATACAAATTACCTGCAAGTGCGCTGTCACAGAGCATAGATGTCCCCTGCGCCCGGTGTAGAGGAAAGGATACTCAACTGAAGCTGGAATTTACCGTCGAGGATGGCCGAACGCTGCTCGTCAACGATTTTGAACTCTATCCCAAGGCCAACCCTTGGCACGGTGACCTGGTTGCCGCTGTGGCCACTGAGAATAGGAAGGATAGGCGGAAACGACTCGGATATACCTTGTCTGTGAGACCCATGGCCAAGGATGTGGACCAACAGATGGAAATGATTGACGTGGTGTTGAGGGTCATCGAAGTTGGCAACCGGTTCGTTGACGAGGTTCCCAGCGTCAAGTTGCAGCTTATCAAGGCAACAACTGGTGAGATTGTCATTGGAAGTCTTGATCTTATGGCTTCCGAGCCGCTATGCCACTCCATGTGGTGTCGCACAAAGGGCATACTAGGCGGTTTGCTCAAGGGCGGTTTGCATAGCTGCGGTCCCAAGCATGGACCCAAGCATGGCCCTCACCACGGTCCTCCCCATGGTCCTCACCATGGTCCTCCTCATGGTCCTCCTCATGGCCATCCCCACGAACCTCCCCACGACCCTCATCATGGTCCTCACCACGGTCCCCACCATGGTCATCGTCCCCATGACGAGGCTCATGGGCAGTATACTGTCGAGTCTGAACGCTATAGCATTCGAAATATCCTCAAGGGTATTGCTGCCCACATCTTGCTTCCTGTCTTCATGGGTGTCACCGCAGGCGTTAGTATTGCATTGTACGTATAACTCAAATACCCGACTTCTGTCTTGTCGTGACCTGACTAACAATTCATAGCCTCGCCATGTTCGTTGGCAGCTTAGTGTACCGTGTTTCAGTTTTCATCAGGGGTAGACGCCAGGAATCTTGGTGCGCTCGCCATGAATCATCAAGTACCACTTTCGCCAACAATGAAAAGCAAGGCTTGATGGAGGATACCGAATTCAAAGACGACCCAGTCCAAGATGAGGAGAAAGCTATTCAGAAGTGATGTTCACTACTGTATTTGCTAGTCGCTCTCGATTGCTACTGTATCCGATGTACGAGACTGAGGAGAGGAAGGTCATGCAAGATAAACCGAAAACTTACAAAAACATTTATCGAATACCCTTGATCGGCGGATCAAACTGATATCAGATGGAAACGCGGCGTTACGGACTGATTAGCGGGGAGGGTGAAAACGGATTTTGCTTTGTTTGTATTACCACAACAAATATTTGGGATACGCTTGATTTAGGTAGCGCCTCGAATGCGCGGACACTCACACTATCACATACACATAGTCTTTCCTTTCTTTGAAGGCTAGGATAGTCAAAAAAAGAACATACTTTCATTGTCCATTTTTTTCTCGGATTGTTCATCCACTGATGGAGACAATGTAGTGCATTTTGAGTTACGTAGCCCCGCACCAAGCACGATAGGGGCAATTGTCTGACATCCACGACAGGAGTCAAACTTGGAGTTCCTGAGTGGCCAGCAAAACACCTGTCTTTGTACACGATGTTACCTTGACAAAGAAGCCTCATTATCTACTGTGTCCGTTTCACCGCTGATAATGGATTTTGCACGTCAAGACTCGCTCAATTAAGTTTGTCGGCATGTTACGGTTCGCCCACTACGATGTCCTGTTTTGATGCGGGGTAAACGGCCTGGGGAGCGGGGATTTGGAGCATCTGCACACCACCAAGTCCCCACGTTATGGTCAAAAGAACACCATTTTAGGAAACAACCTCCGGTCCATGTTGAGGCACTAGACATGAGTTATTCTTCCGTAAATGCTACAGCGTCTCATCAAACGGAGAAGAGATAGGATTCCGTTTCGACGGACAAGCGATTCCGTCCAGTCGACAGGCAGCAAGACAGCGATCCATCCGGTAAAACACACTACAAAGTCGTCGGAGACTTACACCCTACCTTTTTGTATATACCCGCCAGTTCGCGGACAATATACCCCTCCTTCCGGCTATCTCGTCTAGGATCAAGCTGCGGCGTGATAGTGAACATGGGGCTTGGCAAATTGGGCTGCGAGGGGGGGGGATGGAGGTGGAAGAAACACCGAGACGAAGGTGACGAAGCCGACGAAGCCGTAAATGCTTTGTCACCAGTCAGTCATGATGAGAAGAAGTGTTGAGTGATTACATGCGTGAATGAGGCAACGTAGCCTTTTTGAGCTACCATCGTGCATGTCAAGGTGCGTTTTCCTGCCGGGCGGGGTGAATGACGGCTGTTGGGATGGTGGATACCTCGTAGCATTCCTTTTGAATGGATGGCTGGCTGGTCGGTGTATTCCTTCTCACACCTGAGGTTTTTTGAGTTTTCGGCAGGTTTTTATCACTCCCATTCTCACTCTCCCCTCAAACAGCGCCATACTTCAGAGCTTGGCCCGGATTTCCACGACTGCGGTGGTTCCTGCATCTCATTGTTGAAAGAGACCCTAGGGCATCGTGAAGCGCAACCCCTCTCCGAAAACCCTCTCTCAACATAGCCAACCCACTCGACTCAACCAGAAAGCTCAATATGTGGAAGCCGCAATCACCCTCCCAGGAGCCACGGTCACCCCCTCCTAGCGATGCGCCATCATTGAGGCAAAGGAATCCGGGCAGGCGGTTTGGTCAAGTTATTAGGCTCAAGCAAGAGCATGTAGAAGAGTATAAGACTCTGCATGCCAAGATCTGGCCGGACGTCGCAATGGAGATCAAAGGCTGCGGGCTCCAGGACTGTAAGCACCTTTTTGTCTTTTATTCTTCGTGAGAATTGATTCCCAAGAAGCGACTCATCATCTGGCATCTTTCCTTTGTGTAACCATCCCTCAAATCCACTGGTCTTTGTTTCACCTCGGCCAAATGAAGACTTGTGGCCCCCGGTGAATATTTGCTGACGAGCGAAAATCTACTATACTGCCTTGACAGATAGCATCTTTTACGATGATAAGCTGGGTCTCTTGTTTGCAAGCTTCAAGTATATTGGATATGACTGGGCTGGCGATATGGAGCGCATGGCGACCAATCCAAAGGTGCGAGAATGGTGGAAGATCACGGATCGGATGCAAGAGAGCCTAGTAGATGGGGCTGTGAGCTCCGAGTCTGGAGAGCCAAGCTGGTGGAAGCCAATGGAGGAGGTATTTTATCTGCCATGAGAATTTGAGAAAAGTAAACCCCAAATCGGGCATGTGGCGCAATGCATCGAGTCACCCTGGCATCCCTCAATGAAGTTAAACCACGGACTGTCCCAGTGTCTTCCATGGAAATTCCGTGATGCTTTTGGAAGCCAATAAATGACACTGTGCTTATCTAGACCCCGTTTATGGCATTAACACTTTAGAGTTTGATCGAAACATTGAATACTGCCCTCTTATTACCGGACATGCCGTCAGGCATGATGTTTCAAGCAAGCCCATATTATGGGCAATTGCATTAACTTATACCCAACTCTCTTATGCGGCATTCAATTCTGTGTCAATTCAAGGACTGCGCAACTTGTAAAATCGACAGGCTGTGCGGGTTATCAGTTTTCTGAACTGTGAGGCGGTTTTGATTTGAACGATCGCATAGGCACATGATTTTGCATGGCAACGGGTGGCAGAGTTTCCTTATGTCATTGACCGGCTGGAACTGTTACCCAAACATTTATGTAACCTGTGCCTTGACTGGCCGTTCAATATACAACATTAAATTTTGTTAGTGACACTGCCTTTGTTGAGACAGCATCAGGACAATGAGACGTTGCTATCTGTGTGCTTCATAGATAGAATGAACTGAGGAGAAGTTGTCCATTGAATTCGTCCATCGTTGGAAGACGAAAAGAATGGCAGGCTGTAGCCAGGCTCAGTGTCGGATTGATTCATATCGCATATACTTCCCCTGTCTGAAGGCAGTGAGCTATGCTGTTGCCTTGTATGGTGTTCCTACTTAGAGTGAAACTTGCAAAGGAAATGATGCCATCTTGTCGTGAAAACAAACGTTGTGAGTTGTTGCATTGATAGACCAGCGGCATAAACTCCCCTCGTTTTTGCCCAAAAAAATAGAGGTAGGTTGGAATACCCCCTCTTCAAGATTGTTCTCATCCACACTCATATCAACGCCAGAACCCCTTCACAATTTGCTCGTCTGGGCTAGAGTCAAATGTTTGTCATTATGGGAGAGATCCTGGGCTCTGTGAAACACGGCGCCGACACGGGTCATTTAGCAGCTTCATCTAATGGCGCTATGATAGATGACATTGTCGATCGTTGAGAGAGGCTAAGATATCCAAAAGAAAGGCAAGAGGCAACAGCAAGTACTGGATCAATATCCCGCACACATATGTCGAGGCTGGAATTTCACGGCTCCAATGGAGAAAAAGACTCAAGCTTCCCAGGGTTCTTCGAGTAAGCAAACTGTGCGTTCGTGCCCCGACACGTAATAATGAACCTTGAGATCATGCCATTTTGTCAGTTGAGGCGCCCATGATATGATATGTGTGGCTTCATGGAGAGCTGAACAGAAATGAAGGTATACAAGGACTGCCGGTGTGGCGCATACGTTTCCATGGCGAATCAAACTTTTTCGATACGGCTGAACTACCTGTATATAGATGTAAAGCCGATTCGGGTGATGAGTAACGACGAACCCGCCGCGCATCCGACGGCTGAACAGAGTTCGCACAGACCGATGCTGACCTGGGTGTCGGAGTGGATTGAGGATATTATCTCTTCCCAGTCCAAAACCCCATAAGAGTGCGGAGACAGCCTGGCATAGGCCGATGACAAGAGTTGAGGAAGATTGAGCTTTTTTTGCCTCACGATAATATCGTACTAGCCATGTAGCACTATATATGCACAGCATGGTGTTTCGGACGGTTGCTGGTGACTCAATGCATGAATGGTATCTACTTCATACGGTGCGATTGCCTGCATCCTGGGGGCACAGCATCCTGCGGATATGGCAAGGGAATAGACGGAAGAAAAGAAAGGAAAAATAGGCAATCAACGGGAGTAGAGTACGGATGGTAAAACCGGATAGAAATCACTACCATGCCCAGAGGAACGGCATTGCACGGCTTGGCGTCACGATGATTAGTAGCCGGTACGCCGTTGTTGTGATTAGCTGCAATTGAGCCTAAGATCGGCGACACAGGAGAGTGGTGTAGTGTGCGAGGCGTTGTGACGGCTGCATACGATAACTTCGGATGACTTTGGTGGATGACGGGCTGCTGCTTCAAACGCCACCAAAAGAAATCAAAAGAAAGTCAGGCCACTCACTGTCCTTGGCCCAAGAACTGCTTGATGCTGTGATATGTGATGTGGTGATAGATTGTGCGTGTAGGTGTACTCTACGGGTAATTACGTAGCAAAGACTATGTGTGGAGTTGGAGACTCAGAACGGAAGGATCGCCTCCTGGTGTGACTGGGGGGCGTTGAAGAATGGACCAATAGGCGGCGGTTTTAGCTTTTAGCGTGGTGCAGGCGTGGTGCAGGCGTGGTGCAGGCGTGGTGCAGGTGCGGTGCAGTGAACGGGCCACCTGCAGGAACAGGGGCGCTAGTGTTTGGGGTCGACGACCAAACTCCCTGAGGCTTCCTTGGACTCCCCTCAGCCTCCGTGTGACGTGCCTCCAGGGCCCAGGTCCGCTATCCCAAGTGTCCCAGGGGTCTCCAGGGGATGGCCAGGGACTGCCAGGGGGCATCAACAGAAGAAACCCCCCCGACACCTGGAGACACATCTGTGACGAGTGACGGGGATCTAAGGAGTTCCGAATTGCACTCCACCACGGGACTTTGGTCCATTCCTCGCTTGGTTAATAACCTCCGGCTACCATTTGTCGTTGTCCCTGTTGTCCCTGTTGTCTCCGTATT
Source organism: Zelopaecilomyces penicillatus (assembly GCA_005765155.1). Classification (NCBI taxonomy): domain Eukaryota; kingdom Fungi; phylum Ascomycota; class Sordariomycetes; order Hypocreales; family Pseudodiploosporaceae; genus Zelopaecilomyces; species Zelopaecilomyces penicillatus. The sequence goes on from VCCP01000002.1 coordinate 5,940,536, forward strand.
GTCGCCGGTGTCCCCGGTGATGGATTGGCTCGTTGCCAAGTGCCCCTCTGACTGCCTACCTACCTACTTCTTGTCGGTCCGTATGTTAGATCCCTTAGGATGGGTAATAGGACACTGTTCGGAGCGACTACTGGATAGAGGTTGGTTTTCTGGGGCAGACCTGTGTGCCAGTGGGTTGTGAACCTGTGAGTGCACAGTCCCTCCGTTCTTCGGTGTTCCGCTCCCTCAACTACCAGCTACTAGCAGACGTAGGACTGCCTACTATGCTGCTACTATAATGTGTAGAGTGGAGGAAATAATCCCGCTGATATTCGTATAAGGGCGTGGACTGATTGTGGTCGGCACTCGTTCGGTAGGTGCAGACGCAAAGGCAGCGATACTACGTCGTAGGTAGCAGCGCGACCACTGGGTGCATACAGTAAGAACACTAATTATATATGGCTAACCCAGTGAAATGGGTGTGCATGTGAGAGTTTGCGCGTTTGAATGGTCGGCTGGGCATGTCTTGGACCCTCGGTTTCTCATTAAGGTTGCAACCCCGGCGTACTGGCCATGGAGACGGTGGTGCTGTTTTCTTTTTCTTCCTTTTTCTTTTTTTGCTTTCTAGAGGAGAGGGGCAGAGAGGGGCTTTGAATTTATGCCATGACTCTAGGGGCAGGTGAGCTTGTGAAGCTGAGGGGGTTCCAGAAGTGGCCCCGCGATGATTCGGACAGACCAGCTGCTTGTTGGTGTTGGCGTGGACAAGCAACAATGAGAACAATAGACAGTGTGTAGTACATAGGTGAGTGATTCACGAACCTGTTTGTCAACATTAGATGATCATGTTCGTTCGTCATAGACACTGTTGTTGCTGTGCTGCGGTCGTCTCTCCGGTATCATCTCAAGTTCTTCGTATCGGGGCCACCTTTACTGGCTGTGCCATGCCCTCGGTCACCGGATTCTTGTTACTTTTTCTTGTCCGTCCGTGCTAGCGCCTGGGCGACCGCCATCTTTACAATGCCCAGATCACCCACCAAGAGAATTCTTGTACATGCCTATCTCTCTTTGTTTGTGTAACTCATAGTACACTAAAAGAACTGAGGTGGTGGTGGAGAGGGGAGGACAAAAGAAAATACGGGTATTCGGGGGGTTGACTAGAGCCAGTTATTCGTTTAGTTGAACCACTGTTAGTTTGATACAGGACTCCGAGCTCCGTACGCCATACGCTGTCTCGTGCTCCGCAGTACCTCCGGAGACACACGCACATACTGTGCGCCAAAACACGGGACATGCACGCCATCTGTCTCCAATGCTTCGGCCCTGCGTCCACCTGTTAGGCAATTACTGTACATGTACTCCATAGAGTAGAGTAGTATCATGTGTGGACTTGCAATGCATCCATCAGCAACGACCTTTTTCGAGGCACCTTGTGTCGAATCGCAGCGCTCGACGGTTTGACCCCCTCGTGCCATTCGACCCAATGTATGGACAGCACTGGGAGGCTTGGAAGTTGGAGCCATCACTCGTGCAGCATGCAGGCACTTTAACAGCTTTGCCCTCCTTCCCGCTTCAGAAGTAGTCGGCTATTGTCGCTGCTGCAGGCTGCTTCGTCTCCTCCGTGCTTCTTTCCCTCTCCTTGTTTTATTACTCCTCCTTCCCGCTGCTGCCCCGTTGCTCTGTCCTGACACCCGGTAACACCTGTCTCATATTCTGTCAGGCCAAAAAACCTCCCACGTTCATCCTTGACCACCAAAAGCCAACATAGCTTTTAGCGCAACGGTGGCCCCTCCGCCAAACAGTTTTCGTTGATTGCTGGCTGTTTGGTCAAGCCTCTGCAGTGCTGGGCTCACCGATTCTCAGCCTTCCACACCCTTCATTCTTCGTCTGGAATTCTGAAACAAGACGCTTGCTAGAGGGCATTCATTACCTTTCAATATCAGCCCCCGGCCTTCACAGCTTGCCCGCCTTCACAGCTTGCCCGCCTTCACAGCTTGTTCAACATTATTGCCAGTGCACAAACCTATCAAACCCTTGAACTTGTGCCAAGGTCACGGCTGATATCGTTCTCTGCCCGTGGCTGTTGTGCTGCTGCCGACGCGAACGGGTCCGACCTGTAATTTACTATTGTCGACGCAGTGGTCTGTGTTCGTACAGCTCGCACAGCTGATTGTGGTACGGCCCGACAATCCGATCAGCCACAGAGAGAGAGAGTCTTGATTGAGCCGATGCATCTTGAGGGCACTTTTTTTGAGACTGGAACCGTTCCCATTATTGTGGGTAGCCTACCCCTGCCTCGCCGCCTTGCTTTGCTTTAGCCCCTCTTGCCGGCCTGCGACTTGTCTGTTTTGACTTGCATTGTCTCGGCCCATGTCTCCCGATCTCATGGCGTTGTCATCAGCTCATCCAACTGTCCTGCTCCGAAAACCCGTTGGAAACTGACACTCTTTTAGACTTACATAGAACCTCATCTTAGCGGCTGCGCCAGAAGAAGAGGTTGTGCAACAACAGATCCTGTTCCTTCATCAAACGACTGGCAAAATGCATCCTATGCCAATGATCGACTTCGATATCACTACTTCCTAACCCTGTTAGTAGATCACCGTCGACCGTTTGTGCCTCCCGAGTTCCCAACACCCACGTTACGCAGCTTTGATTCGTCCGACTCTACATCGATTCAAGTTCCAACTTTTTACTGCCACCCTTTGGTGATATCTGGTGACAAGAAAACCAATAAAGAGACAGTCTCAGTTACTCAGATCCACTCAAACTGTCTTATCTACCTCGGACTGCAACTGAAGAGGCTCCTACGTCAGGCCTGTGGTCATTGACTTCGCCGGATGTCCAAGACCTGGCCTCCAGAGTCAAATGAGCCAGCCATATCATGGAAGAGGTATGGACCGACCGTCAACACAACCAGGGTCTGTTAGACGAGCCCGGGAGAGGGCAGAAATTGCGACTATTAGGAATGGACCGCCGCTGCCGGAGATGCAGGTTGTGACAGAGTCGAATTCGGATCGTCATGCCGTCTCCCGTCGTCTACCACAACCTGCGCCAGCTACCGTACTGTCTAAGACTCTAAAAAAGACACAGCCAACTTTGGATGGCAAAGTTACCCAGACAATCTCAAAGCCTAGACAAGTTCCACAATGGCCACTCCCGGGCCCAACTATGCTACCGACTAGTCCAGAGGACACAGAGCCTTATCGACTGCCATATGGACAACCTCGGGAGCCCCCTCAACGACCACGTCGTCCAAGCCGAATTCCATCTATGGTAGATCAATCGCGATTACAAGAGCCAACACCGTCGTTCCGTGCCCCCCCAAGCGTATCCAACGAGCCTAGCCAAACCGTGACCTTTTTCAACTCTTCGCCTCCAGCTTATTCGTCGCCAGAGCAAGGCTCGCCTCTTGGCCCAATACCAGACTTTCCTGCTCCTGTTACCGCCAGCACCAATACCCCAGGCCAACCAAGACGTGCCTTTATTGGCCCACCTCCCACAAGTCGAAGAGGACAATCATCTTATTATTCAACTCTTTCAGTTGTGTCCCCGATTGCAGAAGAGAGTCCCCGGTCCAGATCCCGCACATCATACGCATCAAGCGCAGCGATGCCTGAGAACTGGAGAGCAGGTTCTACAAGTTCTGTTGGCTTTGTTCCAAGCTACAGCCAAGTGTTTTACGAAGAGTCTGTAACAGATAAAAGCAGAGACTCTGCGGTGGATGACTATGGCGATGAGAGTACGTTGGTACCTGGTGCAACTAACGGGAATAGGGCGTCATTGGCATATGTTCCTCCGAGTCAAGCTGCTGAGACGAAACTCGAGGCAAGACGGAACGTGGCAGTTACAGATCAAGCCATCGATATTTTAGGCTATGCCGACTTATCCACCAATTTGTCAAATACGTTGCTTACATCAAAGTCTTCTCCCACTACAACTCCAGGAACAACAAGCTCCACAGGATCAACGCCAAAGACGATGCTGAGGGCGTATCCCGCTGCAGGCTTCCCCAACACTATCGAGTCTCACAGGGCAAATGGATCCCCCCCACAGCACAGCCGACTCTCTGCAATAAGGCGGCCCCCAAGACTCGATATGGACGCGGTCAAGGCTGCTGAGGCTAGAGGGAGTCTGACGAGTCTGCCGGATCTGATACGCCGCGCCACAACGCTGGCAGCAATGATAGACAAAGGCCGACGACCAGCCAGTCGTTTTGATGATCTTGGCCAATCTTTTGGAGACAAAGGCATCGGTAGCAATGGGGACAGGCAGTTTTCAAGTATGTTTTAGTTTTTATCCCATGATTCTTTGTGAGCTTAGTTAACGTAGGTTAATGCAGTGGATGATCGACATCACTCCGGCCTCTCAGATATGCTGGCAGCATTCCCCCCACCTGTCCATACACCCCAAAACAATGCTCAAGGCCGAGGATCGTGGTTTCGGGCTGGTTCCTGGCCTGTGATACCGGGCAAGCATGCAACCGGCTTTGACGAAGTTCCGGAAAGCCTTCAGTTAACGGAAAACACCAAAAGACAACGCCGCCGATGCTGCGGCTTGCCAATGTGGGTGTTTATTTTGCTTCTTCTATTGGTGCTCTGCATCGTCGCTGCAGCAATTGTACTTCCGTTGGAGTTTCTGGTGTTCAGAAATCGCAACAAAGAAAATACGGGCCAAGATATTGGAAACTGTGAGAAGTCTCTCATGTGCCAGAACGGTGGCTCCAGTGTCATAACCCAGGGCATGTGCTCATGCATCTGTACCAACGGATTTACGGGACCGGATTGCAGCAGGGGAGGAAACATTGGCTGTACTACTACCGACATGGTTGCGACCGATGGGGTATTTCGCATCAATGATGTTACCCTCGGCAGAGCTATACCTCGCATCATTGCAGATGCAAACAAGAACTTTTCCATTCCACTCTCTGGGACTACCATTATGGCCAAACTCAACTCTGCCGACTTATCTTGCATTGCACAAAATTCTTTGGTTACGTTTGATGGCCGATCAACAAGACTCGATCAAGTGCAATCCGAAATTCCGGGCCCCAGCAACGATTCTACAAACTTGATGGAGAATGCGAATGAGATGATTGTGCCCATACTGACCATTACACCCCCGTCAATCAAAGCTCCTAGAGCTCTGTCTGAAGACTCTCTTCCGGACAAGACTGTCATGACGTCTGTCAGTGTCACAAGCCCTCCAGGCATCACGACCATAGTAACTACGAAAGCTTCGATAAGCTCCACAGTTGGCGGGCCAACTCCAACCGCCGCATTTACAGTCACAGAGGAGGTTCTTGACTTTGCACGTGTCGCAGTGCTTTATGTGTTGCAGGAAGAAAGTATTGATGCAGCCAACACTGCGCAGAATGACCTGCAGTTCTTCTTCAGCAAAGTTGACAAGAGCAAAACTCTGCTCGGAGATGACGCAACACAAAAAGAGGCTCTTAGTCTGAGTATTGGCGGGAACAATGTCGTTGATCTGCTCGGTTATACAATAGAGCTTGGCAGCGGTCGCATTGGAGGCAAAGCTGTGAAACGATTTATTCACTCCGACCTTCGCAGTGCGAAGGAACCCATCCACTCTGCGGCTATGGCAATTGAACCAAACTTCCCCAGAGGCCTAAGGGCCTGTAGGTGACAACTGTATATCGCATTTAAACTTTCGCGTCGTTCTATGTATTGACCTTCCAGGCATTGCTGGGTAAAAGGCCTAGAGCAGCTACAGCTCTAGCCTATAAGTTGTCATGGAGAGCTATCGTGCAAATGGATGGTACGGACAAAATCTTGTATATAACATGTTGAAGGCTCTTCTTCTTCTTTTTTTTTTTGTACTCTTTGCTTTTTTGATCTGCATTCTCGACTCGCGAGCGAGTTTAGCGTTGGCGTTCAAGATACCATCAATATCGTGGACATATGACTTCATAGCTGCGAAGAAATTCGGTGGCTCAGATTAAATAAAATAATTTCATACAACATGTATTACTGTGTGTCTTCTCCTAACGTTATACATGCCATACAACTTCTAGCGGGCTCACGTTCTCTGATGATGATCCAACACTGCATCGACCTCTCATATATGACCTAAAAACAGCCTATTCTATGTGAAGCCGCCTGTGAGCTGACCCAGAGAAATCTGCATGGCTGGAACTAGAAGGATCTTGTTTGTCTGAATTTCACTTTATTTTGGTTTAGTTACGAGACTAGAGAAACATGATCATATAAGATAAACTCCCCCATCAGCCCAAGACCAAATTACATTCTGAAAACGCCAAACTTGGTATCGCCAGCCTTGACCTCATTCCGGCCTCCCATTGCAGCCTTCAAGCCAAGACCAAGATACTGTCGTGTATGCTGTGGGGGGATAATACCATCATCCTATGTCATGTTGTTAGTTTGACTTTTACTTGAATTCTTTGAACTGGGCAGTAGCAGTGAGGGGCAAGTGGTGAGTTTGAAGATTGAGGATATTGAACTTACCCAGAGACGTGCTGATGAGTACGTAGCTTCAGTTTCTTTGTCGATGCGAGCCTTGAGCTCAGGGTCGGCCTTTTGACCGACAGTCTCCATGACGGAGGCCAATTGCTCACTACCCATAACACCGATACGGGCGTTGGGCCACATCCATAGGAACCTGGGGCTGTAGGCACGGCCGCACATGCCATAGTTTCCTGCACCATAGCTACCTCCTACGACGACTGTGAACTTGGGGACGTCGGCGCAAGCGACAGCGGTAACGAGCTTGGCGCCATGCTTGGCGATGCCATCGCGCTCTGAGGCGGAGCCAACCATGAAGCCGGAAATATTCTGGAGGAAGACCAGAGGGATACCGCGTTGTGAGCAGAGCTCGACGAAATGGGCACCCTTGACTGAGGATGAGGCGAAGAGGATGCCATCGTTGGCAACAATGCCAACCTTCTGGCCGTAAATCTCGGCGAAGCCAGTGACGAGGGTGGTACCGAAGTCGCGCTTGAACTCTGAGAACTCAGAGCCGTCCACGATACGGGCAATGACCTCGCGGATAGGCATGGGCTTCCTCAGGTTGGTGGTGGCAATTCCGAGGAGCTCACTGGGGTCGTATAGGGGTTCGGAGAATGTGGCAGCAGGCTGAGGTGTGGCCGCCGACCTCGCTGGCCAGTTGAGGTTCTTGACACAGCGCCGGGCCAATGTAACAGCGTGCGCATCGTCGACGGCGAGATAATCCGTCACACCAGAGACAGTAGAGTGCATCTTACCACCGCCGAGATCCTCATGGCTGACAATCTCACCTGTGGCGGCCTTGACGAGCGGTGGGCCAGCCAAGAAAATGTGGCCCTGTTCTTGAACGATGATGCTCTCATCACTCATAGCAGGGACATAGGCGCCGCCTGCGGTGCAAGGGCCCATGACGACTGCAATCTGGGGGATGCCCTGGGAGCTCATCCTGGCCTGGTTGAAGAAGATGCGGCCGAAGTGGTTTTGGTCGGGGAAGACATCAGCCTGGTGCGGCAGGTTGGCACCACCACTGTCGACGAGGTAGATGCAACTGCGAGATACGGGGTCAATTGGGGTCGGCTAGAATGTAGTCAATTGGAACTCTTTTACTCACGGCAATTTGTTCTCTTGCGCAACAGTCTGTGCTCGCAAGTGCTTCTTGACGGTAATGGGATAGTAGGTGCCTCCCTTGACAGTGCTGTCATTGGCAACAATAACACAAGTCACACCCTCAACAACACCAACACCAGTAATAATTCCAGCAGCTGGGACATCCGCCTCGGGGTAAAGCTCATATCCAGCCATTGGCGAGAGCTCGAGGAATGTGGTGCCCGGATCAATCAGGGCTGTGACACGGTCTCGCGGGAGCATCTTCTTGCGAGCGAGATGCTTCTCGCGGGCCTTGTCGGAACCACCGCGCTGGATCTTGCGCGCCAACTCCTGCATCCGTGCCATAACCTCGCCCATTTGCTTCTCATTGTCCTTGAACTCGTCTGACGAAGGGTCGACATTGGTCTGTATCCGTGAGATGGCGGCGGCTTGATGTGGCGGGGTCAGTGTAGCGGCGGCTCGCCTGCACTGTTGCTGCTGCTGCTGCTGGGGTTTGAATTGGCGGCCGAGTTGGCGGCTGCTCACGCGGAGCGCCTGCTGGGATGACCTCGAGAGTGACATCTTGTGTTGTTCCTTTGTGGGAAGGGGAGAGGCGTGAGAGTTGGAATTTGCAACACAAAGAGGAATTGGGTGAATGGGAAAAGGAACGGCGCTTTTTGGGTATGTTGTAGTGGTGTTTTGGCAAAAGTAAAGCCGAGCAAGAGGTTGACGTAGCCCGGGCCGCAACAAGCCGTCCTAACCCGAGCCGGTCGGCGCCGTGAGCCTTCAGTGGCCGCTCTTCAACTACATGAACTAATTAATGGTCTGCCGAGCTGGAGAATGATTTTCTTTCATGCCGGTTTTCGTTTTCCCGCATTCCTAATCCCCTCAACAAAATCCCTTCTCCCTTCAGTATCTTCATCTCCATTTCATTGCCATTCGGGCTCCTTTTTCTACAGCGAAACAGACAAGACACACAATCACAATGGCAAGCCTCAGGACCTTCAGCAGAGCGCTGGCCCGCCCCGCCAGGGCTGCCGCGTTGCGATCATCCGTCAGTGTGCCTTCTATGCAAACGAGACTGCATTCATCCAAACACCCCAAGGGCTTTGAGGCGCCTACAAGCGAAGATCTAGAGGAGCTCCGGGAGCGCGTACAAGACTTTACACGCCGGGAGATTACAGAGGAGACAGCGGCCCATACTGACAAGTCGAATGCCTTCCCCAACGAGATGTGGCCAAAGCTGGGCGAGGCTGGTTTCCTGGGTATTACTGCGGATGAGGATGTCGGCGGTTTGGGTATGGGATATCAGGCACACTGTGTCGTCATGGAGGAGATTTCAAGGGCGTCTGGTTCTATTGGTCTGAGTTATGCTGCCCACTCGCAGTTGTGTGTCAACCAGCTTCAGCTCAATGGGTCACCGGAGCAAAAGGCCAAATACCTCCCAGGCCTTATTGCAGGCACGAGCATCGGCGGGCTAGCCATGTCTGAATCCGGCTCTGGCAGCGACGTCGTCAGCATGCGCATGACGGCCAAGCCCGTCGACGGAGGCTACATACTCAACGGATCCAAGATGTGGATCACCAACGGTCCTGACGCCGACGTTATCGTCGTGTACGCCAAGACCGAGCCTGAGAAGGCATCCAAGGGCATCACCGCCTTCATCGTCGAGACCAAGTCCAAGGGGTTCAGCTGCGCCCGTAAGCTAGAGAAGATGGGCATGCGAGGCAGCAACACGGGCGAGCTCATGTTCGACAACGTCTTTGTGCCAACTGAGAACATCATGGGCAAGCTCAACGGCGGCGTGCGCGTGCTCATGGAGGGTCTCGATCTTGAGCGTCTGGTGCTCAGCTCTGGTCCCCTGGGCATTATGCAGGCCGCGCTGGACGTGGCTCTGCCCTATTCTCACCAGCGCAAGCAGTTTGGCCAGCCGATTGCCCATAACCAGCTCGTCCAGGGCCGCCTAGCCGACATGTACACGAAGCTGCAAGCTTCGCGCGCGTATACATACAACACAGCCCGCGCGGTAGATGAGCAGGGTCTGATCCGCACACAAGATTGTGCTGGAGCGATTCTGTACGCTGCGGAGCGTGCGACGGAGTGTTCGTTGGATTGTATCCAGCTGCTAGGTGGTATGGGTTACATGGAGGAGATGCCAGCCTCGCGGTTATTGCGAGAGTAAGTTCTGTCTTTTTTTTTTATCATCCCCTTTCTTCTAGATGTCTTGATTCGACTGTTCGAAATGAAATGAGCTGTAAGCTAATGGTTGTGTGAATAGTGCTAAGCTGTATGAGATCGGAGCGGGTACATCCGAGATCAGGAGGATGGTCATCGGGCGGGCGTTTAACAAGGAGTATGCAAACGCTTAGAAGCAGACTGCAAAGCAATGTAAAAATAAGAAGTAATGAATTTAAAAATAAAATAAAGGTACATTTCTGTTTACTATACATGCCTGTTGCGTCCTTTTGCTTCCCGATGTTGCATGATCTGACTGTAAGTATGCTTCCTGCCAGGTAGATGTTGATGCCCTTTGCACAGGCCTGTGGCCAAGGTGGTATGTCTGACGATGAAATTGCTACCTGGCTCTTGCATCATTCAAAAACAGCTACCAGGCTATCTATCTCAGATCCGGTGCAGGAACCGTCATTACGATCAAGCCCACAAGCGACGGAAATATCGCTTACCAAGGAATCACATCATGTACCCTTCACACGGTTCGCAACAGCCGCTCGAACATCCTTCAATATGGCATGATCGACGCTCCCCCAAAGCACTCAGTTGGGCAAGAGAAGTCACAGAAAACATGCAACTCGCCAAACAGTTCAAACTAGGAGAGCATCAATAGTGAGTTGAAAGTCTAGTGAGATGATTTAAAAAAGACACAGGGAATACGATTATCCTCTGCTACTCCAACATTGCTTCTATGTTACACAAGAAGCTATGGACCAGTCGTTATGCTGGTGGCTTTCAAATAGACAATGCTATTCGTGGTAATTTCTTCAAAGCCCAACTCCATATCCAAACCAACAAATTATCCAATAGTATAAGTGTGATTATTACTAAACTTGGACTTGGCGAATCATCCAGCGTTCTCGCTTCCACTTCGCAACTTCAACAAGTAGCGAGTCTCGAGGCGATGGCAGGGTTGGCGGACCGAAAAATACTCCGTGAGCATTCCCCTCACCATGTTGAGTATCCCTCTCACGATAATTGTGAGTCCATTCCCTTCATTTGACAAATCATTTCCCAGCGTGCCTTGGAACTGACAGACGCGGTTGGGAAAAAATTACTTGAACTATATCAACTCATAGCAGGGCTCTATCATGCATTGCCGTTCGATCATACTTGTGTCGGTACTTGTTCGCAAAGCTTTTACCCGGTTTCCTAAGGATGTGACGGCAATTGTCATACCTCCATTGACAGCGTTCGCAGAACAGCTTCCTAACATCACGGAGGCGTTTGGTGAATTCAAGGGCTATCCCGCCATCAAATTCTTTGGCCGGATGTTTGGTATATTCAGTGGTCTTGGGAACTCGAATGCTGCCCTGGAGAGGGTAGCCGCGGAACTAAAGACATTTAACAATGCCAATGTCTTTGGGCAGATTACCAACATTGGTGCTCTGATTACTGGCATCGCAGCTGTGCATTATATCAAGAAAATGGCAGATCAAACCGAGAAGATGGCCAACAGGCTGGAGTGGATTGGTGACCATATCAGCTCCGAGAATTTGCGCGGGGACAAATTCCCCGGATACGTTTACAAATATGTCAAGTCCATGATACAGAAACACCAAAAGGAAGCGATACCTCACTATTTCTTTATTTTCAATCGAGGCACAGAGTGGCAACATGAATTCGAGGAACTCAATCGCAAAGAGCCCCTTGGCCCGCACTATGTAGGCTATAGTCATGACTTGGATGAACTTGTCGACTTCCTTGTCGGTACTGCTCGGTCACGACTTGGACCTGAATGTTTGTTCCATATTTTACTTCCTGTTGTGAGCAAGCTCGCAATTACCGAGTCACTCACGTTCCCAGACGAGGTAGGGCGATTTCGAATCTCGGGAGATCTTGCCCAGGACGGATATCCATTTGTTTATCTCTGTATGCCCTTGCGGGGGGACCATGAGAATTTTCGAGGTGTTGGTTCCTTAAAACCTCGAAGACGTTGGGTTCTCCTTCAACAAGCGGGTCTTTGTCTCCCTTTTGTGAGCAGATGGTTATCCACCAGTCTGGAGCCAATCTACTATGATGATCCGTTTTATACAATTCCAACTAGCGTTGGCAGCCCCCTGTATTGCTCGGTCTATACGGAGGTGTATCCGGTCCCGCCTCGAACGCTTGGCACAAGGCGTACAGTATAGACCATTAGGGCAGGACATGAATGCAACGGATTTTGAGCTAATGATATAAGATTGACAAGGAACCTTTGAAAATTTCAAGCATGATAGGCTTCTGGGTTATAATTGAAAAGGTTTGGAGGGAAATTGAGGTCTGTATCTTATAAAGCAGCAACATATCTTCATAGTTAAGGAGAAGAAGAAGAAGAAAAAGACTAATTGAAGCGAAAGTCCTGCAACAGCCAAAAAAATAGTAAAATAACTCAGATGATTGAACTATGTATATTTAGCTTCAGCAAACAGTCCGCTCCATGCTGTGTGTCTCCTCGTCCTGCTTCCCGAAACTGCTGGACAATTGCACACACACTTCCAAGCAATAATATGCCTTGCAACTAAGTTTGATGCACATCGTAAATAAATGAGAGCTGAACAAGCTTGGATGAAGAGATGTTTGTAATGCCTGGATTCACATTTACGAGCCAAACGTTGTGAGCGTGCCGTAATGTATCTTTTACTTGTCTAGTAGGAATAGTAAAAGAGTGAATAGGTGGCTATTTCAGGTACTTACCTACTTATTCTGTTCAGAAAAATATGATCCACCTAGTACTCCATGGTTAGTGTTGAAATTTTGTGAAGCGTGTTGCTGCCTGGAGACGGCTGAACAAACGAACCCGTGCAACCCTTGAATGCAGGTAGCATGATCACTTCTAATTAAATCGTTAGTTTCCCATGGCTTTGGTGAGTAATCAACCATAAATCAGCGACCGAATGGCCAAAACTCTCAACTTGACTCAACTTATCCTTTTGACTACCCACCTTAATTAACTTATATTTTAGTTCGACGTCAGTACCATAAGCTCATACACACTTTACTCTTCACACACTAAAACCCACCTCGTCATGCCTCCCAAGATCGTCCTCATCCGTCACGCCCAGGCGATGCACAACGCTGCCAATAAGTCTCACCTCTTCCCATCCCCAACTTCCCACTTAAAAGGGAACAGGTGAGTAGACTATCTCTAACATTTACTTCTCTTTTTGTGTTTATACGGAACTCTGACCTTCATGACCCGCCGTTGACGGAACTCGGGCTTGAGCAGTGCGCCAAGCTCCGACAGAGCCTGCTGGACCGCTTCTCGGATGTCAAGCCTGAAGATGTGGCTATTATAGCGAGTCCGATGCGGAGGACGCTGCAGACGGCGATGGAATCTATTGACTGGCTTATTGAGCGCGGTGTGAAGATCCAGGCCGATGCTGATTGGCAAGGTATGTTGTGTTTCATTTGTATCATGGTAAACACTGTCGTTTCCCCGATCGACTCATACCCACCGCCGTGAGCGGCCCCGGCACCAGTCAGCATTCCCGGGACTCCTCCGGGGTTCGGCACTCTGCAGCCTTATGCGTAGCCCAACATATACATCCTCACAATCTAACTCATATCCCGCTTTATCCATCCAGAAAACGCAGACAAGCCATGCGACATCGGCTCTCCCATCACATCTCTATCAGCCGAGTTCCCCCAAAACGTCGACTTCAGCGCCGTTGACCCCATCTGGCCGGACAAGACATCCCCCTCAGCCCGCCGCTACGCCTACACCCGTTCCTCCATTCTCGAGCGCGGCAACCGCTGCCTCGAGAATCTTTACAATCGCCCTGAGCGCCTTGTTCTAGTCTTCTCGCACTCTGCTTTCTTGCGGCTGGGCGTCGTTGGCTGGTGGTTCTTCAACGCTGAGTACCGCATCTTTGAGTTTGAAGGCGAGGATCGATCTATTGATGGCGGCGTGAGGAAGGGGTTGATTCAAGATGAGTCAACACTTGCCGGGGGGTTGGGAACCACTTGGACGACGAGGGTTGAGTTGGGATCAGAGCTTCCCGATGATCAGGATGTTTCCGTTTTGTAGACTTTAGATGAGGTTAGCTACGATGCATGGCTGTCGCCAGCTGTGATCGCATTGCGGTGTATTTATTTATACACAAGTTACATGGGATCTGGCTGGATCCTTTTCTAGATATTTCATGATAATATACAACAACTCCAAAATCCAATAGCCCATATTTTGCTTAGTACTTGGACAAAAAGCTCTGAAAGGCCGCCTGATCAATAATCACATTGCCGACAGCCCTTAGACGCTTCCTTCCTTCTTTTTGCTTCTCCAACAGCTTTCTCCTTCTGGTAATGTCACTAGCATGCAGCTTTGCTAGCACGTCCTTGCGGAACGGCTTGATTGTTTCTCTCGCAATGATTTTGTTCCCCACTGTGGCCTGGATAACGACCTCTGTGGTTTTGTTAGTAAGAAAAAGATCCATAACGGGGCTGTTCCAATGCTGTGAGGGAAGCAAGAATAAGGGCAGGGGAGAGAATATGGCATACCAAACATCTGTCGGTCGACGTGCTCCTTGAACTTGGTCACCCACTGTCTGCCAAGTCGCTCTGCCTGCGACATATGTATAACTCGGCAAATAGCGTCAACTGGCAGTCTGTTTACCAGCAGCTGAAGCTTCACAAGTTTACTTTGTCGCCAGCCTGCATCCTCATAATCTAGAGTGGCATATCCTTTCCTACTCAGGTGGTTAATTGACCGAGTACTCTGCCAAAAACAACTTTGTCAAAACTTACGATGCGCCTTTTAACTTTCCAAATAAGTCATCGACTAATTGCGAAGCTGGGATATCGTAGACCAGAATAACTTGGTTTACGTTGAAGAATTCTAGGCTCTTCTGCTCTCCGCGATTTGCTTCGCAGAGCTCGATAACCCGACCTAGAAACTCCTCTGGTACGGTTATGGTTGCTTTAACGTGACTACAAGGGAAATGTCAACACTTTTAACCCTCTCAAATATGAAAAGTAGGGTAGAGATAGTAGAAAGGGGAGGCAACTTACGGCTCAAATAGCTCAGCGGCTCTGATTCGGTGATCACTCGAGTCTGGGAACAAAGCCGGATTTGAGATAATCTCCTCGGAGCCATCAGCCCAGACAACCTTGGTCGGCACAGTTGGGTCTGTGATGATAATGTCGCGCCCATGTTCCTGCCTCAGTCGGTCCTGGAATACAGAACAGTGAAGACTGCCCAAGAAGCCCAGTCGCCATCCTGAGCCCAAGGCTTCCGAGAAGTCCTTTTGTAATGTTACACTACGGTCATTGAGCACTAATTGATTCATACTGTCGGCCAGACGGCCATAGTCGCTTTGATCGGTAGGGAAAGCGGCCACAAAGACCATCGGCTTCGGCTCCTCAAAGCCAGGGCACGGCTCCACGATCTCTTCGTTACCCACAGTAGTGAATGTGTCACCTAACTTGGCGTCTTGGATCCTCTTCATGCCAGGATTAAAGTACACATAACCGACCTGACCGGCCCGGATGACTGACTGAGGTGTTGCATCGGGGTACTGGATACCAACTTGCCCAACTGTGTACTTCATGCCCGTCCCCAACGAGACGACATTATCACCCATCCGGATGGAGCCGTCAAACAGCCTCACCAAGAGCACGACCCCTCGAAAATTATCATACCAGGAATCCACCAACATCATTTTCAACGGCTTGTTCTCATCACCAATTGGATGAGGAATGCCTTCAACCACGGCTGGCAACACAGCCGGCACACCCTTGCCCGTCTTTGCGCTTACTAGCACGGCCGTCTTCGGGTCAAGCTCGAAGCTTGTTTCCATCTGTTCCAACACGGATGGCACATCAGCCGAAGGCATGTCGATTTTGTTTATCACGGGCACCAAAGCCAGGCCCTGTGCAAATGCGAGATGGAAGTTGGACACGGTTTGGGCCTGTATGCCCTGACTGGCGTCGATGAGCAGCAAAGCGCCGCCGCAGCTTGCGTAGGATCGAGTGACCTCGGCACGAAAGTCGACATGGCCGGGTGTGTCGACAAGGTGAAGGAGATAGTCGGTGCCGTTGTGCTTGTATAGCATCGTGCATGTCTGTGCCTTGACAGTGATGCCACGTTCGCGCTCAACATCTAGCTTGTCCTAATCATACATCGTTAGCTTTTTTGACCATAAAGTCTACTATGTAACCGCAAACACGCAAACAAGACATACGAGAATCTGCTTATTCCCATCACTGGCCGAAATAGTCCCCGTCAGCTCCAGCAGCCGATCGCTAAGCGTACTCTTCCCATGATCGATATGCGCTACAATGCAGAAGTTCCTGTACCTCTCAATAGGTATCGCAGAGATGCGAGCCTCGAGCTCTTTCGGTGTGGGCTTGGCCTGCGATGCATAGCTACGCCGTCCAGCCCGCCCAAACGGTGCGAAGCTGCCGGCGATGTAGCACGGCGTAGGACATCGTCGAGTCCAGGCTCGTCCGGCTCTTAACGCCAGGCTCATCTAGTTACTGACAATGGCTCGCATTGGGCGTGAAGGAAAGGCTACGCGCTGTAGCTGGGTGCTGTGGCGGGTTGTGCTGATGATGCATGCATGCCACTCTGACAACTTTTCGGTAGGTTTGGATGGGCGATCTCTATGCCTATCTATGGACTGGTATCGCACCCGCCCCTACCCGCACTAAATTTAGGGGTCTGATCACCCACATTACAGGTAACAAACATGGACATTAGACATGTATTAGACATTGGGACGACAGCATTCCATGATGACTATAAGCTCACGCATTATACCTACAGCGTTTCATATAAATTGTCCTATCATTGTCATTTAGATTATCATGCTTCCCAGTTCAGTTGTGAATTGGGCTGTTAAGAAGTCCTAATTGGCACCAAGTATCAATTACTTGCCGTTATAAGCAGCCAGTGCCTTCTATGCTGAAAATAATGCAGTATCTACGCTATCATGACCTTTGAATATCATTACCACCCTTCCATCATCGAGTCGTCACGGCTATTTACTGGCGAGGGCCTTGCTGGCCAATCTCAAATATTAGAGAGGCCGCCTAAGCCCCCTCTCTTTTCATACACAATACTCGTTCACAGGCTTATATAGCTGGACAAACAGCCCCTGTCAGCTCTCAAGCCAAAACCCATTCACTCCCTCTCTTGATGAACTTATCAAGCAGCATGCCGAGGTCTGCTAGAACAAACCGGCAAATGTAGAACCCAAAGAACTCGGCTGCGTGCCGTGTGCAAAGCTCCAGTCCGACCTGCGTCTTATCCGCATGCCGTAAACCTGGATCCTCGACCTGCCTAGCTATTTGATCTGAGAGCGCAACATGATTAGCTATATACGCAAAAATGATAAAAGGATTATATCCCGTCTTACCTAGGGCCTGCGCGGCGTCAAATAAGCGGGCAAGAGAGCCCATGTAGTTCGCATTAGGCCCCAGAAACTGAGCCTGGCTGACATCACGCTTTGCTGGTCGGTTCGTTGGCTGCGGCGTCATTGGCAGGGTTGGCATATTCGCCACCTCCTTGGGTCCATCTGAACTTCCAGCCCGGTTGTTATACGACGCTGACAGTCCAACTGCAGAATTTTTGGGTCGAAGTCGACGCCAGGAAAAGGACGAAGATTTGCCTGACACGCTTGTTGTTCGTGGCACAGCCGAACCGCCCTCTCCATCCGTCGCCACTGATGCTTCCTTGAAGAGGATTGCTGAGCTATGTACACCTACCTCGTTGCCGAGTTTTCGGGCCAAAGCTGTTTGAATTTGTTCCAGAATTCCCTCTAATGACTGCATTTCCTCGAGCACTGCATCCGCATCCAGCGTATCTACCCTTGCAAGCTTTAACAGCGCGGCCGTGAGATAATCACAATTCGAAATCTTGTCTTCAATATTCTTCAATTTCACACCCTTAACGCGCCACACATCTCGTGGGACAAACAGCTTCGTGCTCAGATAGCCACCACGTGGATGTACCAAGGTCTGGTACAGGCATCGCATCAACCAGAACGGCCGAAGCATGAAGTCAGCTGGGCAAGGCTCCAGAGGTACAGGGGCATCCAAAGAAAGCGGATTCGGCGAACCAGGCGTATTGGGCATATGGAAGTTGTCATCAAATAGATAAAGTCCACCAGAAGCGACAGCTTCCATGTTTTCTCGAAAAGCCGCTGCAAGAGGCGTGGGGAGTGCTGGCATGGCCGGCGCCCGAGAACTGCCAAACGGATTACTTGGTGTACCGGGAGACATGTCCAAGGCGTCTTCCAGGTTAGATAGTGACATATTCCTGCTCTTCATACTCCTCAAGCTTGATGACGAGAAGTTCTTTCGCAACTTGCTCATTGAAGGAGAGGTGGAGCCAACGGCGGGCTTATCATCGGCATCAACATGCCCTCGGTTGCTCACTATTGATCCAATAGCTGGTGGTTCGAACAGGTTGAGTTCCACAGATGGTGGGGAGCGTCTATGCTGCGCGATGACAGACCGGCCGATTTCTTCAGGGGCAAGTTCCTGGTCTTTATCTGGTACAATTGCGGATCTTGACTGGAGCATCTCTTCGCTATGGACCTGTAATGGAGGCCCAAGTTTAGCCGTTTCAATCGTGAGTTGTTTTGGGTTCTGCCCCGACAAGCGGCGATTTCGTACGCTCTGCGAGGGCGACGATGGGCGTTGGTTTGGTAATTCTGGCAAAGACTGTGTTGGCGGTGGTACTGGTTGGAATGACTTTGAAATTGAAAGTAGGTGCGGTCTATCCGGCGAAGCCAAAGACAAGCTTGTTCCCAGTTTATTATTCCGACTGCCATCAGCCTGCTTATTGCCTGGTGCCCTTGTATCCATGCCCTGTGCTTGGATACCTGGCGCAGGTCGTTGCGGCTCCATGGTAAATTCATCAATAGAGTAATCACGAGTCATTTCTTCCAAAATCCGTTCCTCCTCATCAGATGAGTTGTCGTCATCGTAGAAATCTTCGGCCGCATTTCGACTATATGGGTTACGTTGCTGTTGGAGTTGTGGTAAGGGCTGTCGATTTCGTTCCAACTCTCGCACAACCATGTACGTCTCTCTCTCTGTCTGCCGTACTCTTTCGCGAGCTAGCTCAACCTTCCGCAAGACAGAGCTTACTGGGTCTTCAATTGCCTCTGTAGGCTTGAGTTCCTCCGCCTCCATTGGTTCATATCCGTCATCATACGCCGCCTCAATGGCTGCGTCTAGTGCTGTATCAAACTCTGTCTCAGTATCTCCGCTGGCAGCTCGAATATGCCTTCTTCGGTAGCCCTGTGATGAGGTTCTTGAATGTACTGATGAAGTGGTTGAGCCTCCAGATTCATCAATGGGGTCAAGCCATGAGTTTTGACTATCCTCTCGCGCATGTCCTGGAGCATCAACATGCTCGTTCTGGGAGCTAGCACTGGTATCTTGACTCTCGGTTTTGACAGGTTCACTACTAGCATCTGAGGGTGGTTTATGCGGTGAAACTGACCGCGCAGAGGTCAGTGGCGCAGGTAGATATCCTGCGTTGTTCCCTGTACTGTGTGAAACATCGTCGACTAAGCGAAGACGTCCATTCCCTCGTGATAACGACCGAAAAGTGTTGTTTTCCGGCTGGCGCAAAGACCGTGATCTGTCTGGTTGAATGATCCTTCGGTAGCTAGTTTCCTGGTAATGTTGGTGTGACGAACTATTGAGGTAGTTTCCTTGAGTTATGGCAGCCCTCGCTTCACCAATACCGCTCGACTTTGCTTTTCCAATAGCGGAGATATCCTGGCCGTAGCCATAACCTGGGTCTATTTCTTGACCATATTCTTCACTTTCGGGACGCGCGGGTAGCGCTTTGACAGTATCGTCCTGCCAAGGGCCCATCTGATCTAGTTCAGCAATACGAGCTGTATATGTTCGGCGCTAGAAACATAAATTCCATTAGTCTTAATATCACAATAAGGGATTTGAAGGAACCGAGTATGAGCTTACAATGGCCTCAAGCTTGCGCTTGTCTTCGTCTGCGGTGGTCCTCTGTAGCACTTGATGCAGCAAGTCACAAGCCTCGGCGTAAGCCTGTCGTGCGCCTTCGAAATTCTGAGCATTATCCAGCTGCACGGCTGTATTTGCTTTCTGAAGAGCACGCGAGAGCATTGCCTTTTGAGATGGGGTTTTCCCCGCCCGGCCCTTGCCGGAATCATTGCTGCCTTTCCCAGATCGTCCCCTAGAGTGACCTCGGGGTTGATAGTGGTCGCGGTCTTGATCGTGCGGCATTGTATCGATGTGGAACCCGGACGAGGCTTCGGATGTAGATTGCTCGAGATGTTTTCCGATATTTCGGGTTGATGAGACCACTATCTCGGGTTTTGCTGGGTGTGTCGCTGCAGGATTGGCCTTGCGGCTGGTAGATGGTCTCGGAAGCCGGCCAGTTTGCGGCCTGCTTGGTGAATGATTCGATGAGGGCGGAGAGTCGCGAGAAGCGACTGCATCCACGCTGGTCGCCCGGCGGTGGTGGGAAGGCGAAGCCGCAGTGCGAGGTGCGA
This sequence comes from Zelopaecilomyces penicillatus, assembly GCA_005765155.1. Classification (NCBI taxonomy): domain Eukaryota; kingdom Fungi; phylum Ascomycota; class Sordariomycetes; order Hypocreales; family Pseudodiploosporaceae; genus Zelopaecilomyces; species Zelopaecilomyces penicillatus. Next base: position 5,960,784 of record VCCP01000002.1, read on the forward strand.
GGAAAGATGCCCGACTCGAGGCCGTCGAGACGCTGGACGCTGACCAACGGTTGCGTGCCGACAAGCCGTCTCGAGATGAGGGGCGTGAACTGCCAGACCGTTCAGTCTGCGATGGCGGAGTTTGCGGACGCTTCAAGCTCACGGGTGGTCGCGGCCCTTCTCGATGTCCGTCAAAAGTTTGCGAATGGCCCCCTGTTGCAGTCGATCTCCCTGAGGAGGTTGCTGGGTGGGCGACAGGGTGCGGAGGCGGTAGCAACGACGATGTTCGCGGTAGGCGGGTTGTTGCGAATGCAGAACGGGGCACGGACGGAGCCCTTGCAGGATGCAATTGACCAGAAGCGTAACCGGGGGCCAGTCTGTGTGGTGGGTTCAGAGATGCTGGTGGTGATGAGGGCCGTGATCTAGGTCCAGGGCCGACTCGCCGAGCGGACGCAGAAGAGTATCCGGATAGTTCGTGAGACACATGCAATTCCGGCATTCTTCAGTCGCCGGGTGCCTGCAGTATCGCAGTTCAACCAGATTTCCCGTAGTCTCTTGAGGATCGTGCGTGGCGATTCGGCGTATGGGCGGATAGCGACCGTCCATGACCACGCCGCCAAGAGGTAGGCAAGGCGAGCAATGGGCTCTCAGTTGAAGCAATAGCCGGACCGGGAGACACTGGCAGGTTGCCGCAGCGCGGTGGAGGACTTCCTGGATCTAGAGGGTTAACTACAGGTAGATAGACTGCAGCATAGCGACACGGCCAGTCGAGGAGGGTTGAGAACTTGGGACGGGTTTATCCTGATCAGTGGAACTCGTGGGGAGGTGGACAAGATACCGTGTGAGTGGGCGGCAACCATGAACTTGAACAGTCCATCCACTGTCCGAAGCCCCCCAAGGCGGACCAACCAGTGCGCAAGCCTAGCGCGCCAATCCACTGGCAATCCACTGTCCGTACAGTCCATCCTCCACTGTAGGCCTGGCGCATCCCTATTATCGGGATCCTACAGCGAATGTCCGCGCGTGTTCTCACCGCTGTGTGCGCTAACCCCTGACGCCGGCACAGGCCGGATCCTGCCATTACTGGGTGACGAAGGCAGACCGCGCGCCAGTGCAACTGTGGCGCTCTAGCTGCAGCCCCAACCCCTAAATTCATCACGTACAGTGGGTGAAGTCGTGTTCCTTACCCCTTACCCGTCCGCCGGTCCTATTCGCTCACCACGTCACATCCGCTTTCTGATTCAGAGGCGTCAATCGCAACTGCAAGGCTGCACTAGGCTGCCTCGTTATCGATAACGTGAGTCACGCCACGCTAGCAGATGCGCTGCTGCAAGGCCAATGAGCCATCATCGTTGCTACTGAGAGCTGAAGATAACCCGCGTACGAAGCAGCAGTGAAGCAAATCAAATTGGATCGCTCACGGCGCAGCCTACGCGGCGAACGGTGAAGATGGCAAGTATTGATGATATTTTCAAGGTAGGCTAGCAATTGCGCGCCCAAGCAAGCATCTTATTCCTTTGCGGTAGCTTCGTCGACTAACCTAGCGCAAAGAAATCGGGCGTGTCCAGCAAACGAAAACTTGAGCAACCCATCAAGGATCCAAGTTCGTACATCACTGATCGCACTCCTTACTCGTTTATAAATTACTACTGATATCATTTTTGCCAGATGAGGTTTACAAGGCTAGCAAAACAGGCGCAAACGGTTCCAATCGCAGGGCGCAAGTCGAGGATGACCCTGAAGACGGCAAGGATACAGCCGGCGCGGAGGACGACGACGAGGATTTCGGACCCGAGCTTCCTCCAGAAGAAGATGAAGGGGGCGATGATGAGGAGGGCAGATTCTTCGGTGGAGGCATAACAAAACAAGAGTCACAAGTCCTTGACTACATAGAAGAGGTCGATGCCGGCAAAGCCCCCGACAAGGTCGACGCGAGCTGGCTCCGCAAGACTGCGCTCAATTTCGAGAAGCGCATCAACAAGAATGCCGAGCTACGTGCCAAATTCGAAGACGATCCGCAAAAGTTTATCAGTAGCGAGGCGGATCTGGATGCTGAAATCAAGGGGCTTTCCATCCTGTCCGAGCACTCGGAGCTTTACGAAGAATTTGTGAAACTAGGGTGCGCGGCCAGTTTAACGAGCTTGCTGGCGCATGAAAATACAGATATTGCCATCGACACGATTGAAATCATTGGAGAGTTGACGGATGAAGATGTAGCCGCGGAAGACTCACAATGGAATGCCCTAGTTGACGCCTTCATCGAAAACGATCTGCTAGGCTTGCTCGTCTCAAACTTCTCCCGTCTGAATGAGGACGATGAGTCGGATCGGAATGGCATCTATTTCGCACTCGGTGTCATGGAAAATCTCTGCTCACGAAAACCCACTGCGATACGAATGGGGGAGGACGACAAGCTCATTCAGTGGCTACTCAAGCGCATCCAGCGCAAGGAAACACCCCTGACACAAAACAAACAATACGCCGCTGAGATCCTAGGCATTCTATCTCAGTCTGCTCCGGAAAATTGCCGCAAGCTGGCCAGTCTTGATGGTATTGATGTCATGCTACAGCTCGTGGCCCCATACCGCAGACGAGATCCGGATAAGGGAAGCGAGGAGGAGGAATTTATGGAGAATCTGTTTGAGGCTCTCACATGCTTAGTGGATGACATGGCTGGTAAATCCAAGTTCGTCGATGCAGAAGGGTTAGAGCTGTGCCTCATTTTGGCCAAGGAGGCCAAACTGGCCAAACCCGCAGCCCTCCGTCTTCTGGATCACGCCACGGGAGGGGCTTCCAGCACGGAAGTGTGTATCAAGTTAGTCGAGGCGGGGGGTCTCAAGACTGTTTTCACTCTATTTATGAAAACTCAAGACCAGCGCCTCATCAGCAACCTCCTCGCCATATTTGCCTCAATGCTACGACTGCTACCTGCGGAATCACCAGAGCGGATCCGTCTGCTAGCCAAATTTGTAGAAAAGAGCTACGAAAAGATATCAAAGCTTGTGAAGCTGCGAAGGGACTATAGCGCGCGCGTCAAGATGGCTGAGGAAGAATATCAAAGTAGTGATGCTAAAACTGCTGAGAACGAGGAGGAACGGGAGTTGGAGCTGCTGTCACGCAAGCTCGATGCCGGTCTATTTACGCTTCAGCTGATTGATGTGATACTCGCTTGGTTAGTCGCAGAGGATACTGGAGCAAAGCGGCAAATCAAACGGTTACTTGCGGAAAGAGATGAAGATTTCAACTCGGTCAGGATGACAATCACAGAACAGCTCAATGGGTTAGATACAGCAGAAGAGGGAAATCGGGATCTGGGCGAAATGTTAGGAACACTAATAGAATTCCTGCGGTAGTGGCTCTAATTTACAAGACAGTGATGAAAAAAGCACGAAGATTTTGTAGCATGGCAAGAAATGCAAGGAAATTGATGGGATGAGTGAGGTAAAACGATAAAAACACGGTATGGAGCCTCATATTCGTTCTATTTGTTCACTACGAGACTAGAAATTGCTAGAAATTGCTCTCTGAGCCACCGGCTGTGAGACTCTGGCTGCGTAGCTGATGAACTTCGTTACTGGGGCGATTGAGTTTTTGTATTAATATCCTCGTTTGGTGGTGAATTATTTCTCTTATGATGGCATTAGCAGCTTGTTGTGCAGGTAAAACCATAGTGTACGATATCGTACGTTTGATGATAGTTGAACAGCAAGTAATCTTTGATGGAGAGCAAAAGATTAATAGTGGACTAGAGAAGGTTAAACTGGAGGAGTAAAGAATTATAAAGAATTCTAAAATTGCAAGAGGGAAAAGCCAGCAGGTGCACTGCAGTTACTGTAGTCTAGTCGGGTCTTCATACATGCAGCTTCAAGCATTCGTGGGGGCAACAGGCTTAACATCGAACACGGCTGCCAACAGGTTCTTCACAACGGTAGCCTGGCTCTCCTTGCCAGCGGCTGTGATTTCTTCAATTTGCTTTTCAGCCTCCTTGTTTGCCTCATCCTCAGCTTCCTTGTTGCCTTCGCTATGCTATGGCGGGGTGTCAGCAAGGAACAAGCAACGTTATAATCCCTCCCCCGTAGACGTTCAGAGAGTTTTTCGAGTGAGGATATATAGTTATCCTCCGTTTTATAACTACCCATGGTGGTATTTGATATGGGGGGCAAAGGCGTGCGTACCTTTGACTGGAATGCCTTAAACTCTTCCTCCTTCTTGGCTTTGTACTCAGCTATCTCGCTCTTGGCCTCATCGCGGGCTTCTCTGACTCGCTTCGTACGGACTGGAATGTTTCAGGATATTGTTACTCGAATATTTCGACAAGGATTGTTGACAGGCGTAAATTGTAAAGGATAGAGGGTACTCACACTCTCGGGCTATTCATGAACCGCAGTAGAGGTTAGCAAGCATAAAACAAATCGAAGCGCGAATGAAACAACGGAACCAACGAGGGGGGAAGAGGGTTTCATAGTTTTCTTACATTTCTGAACAATCTTGGACGCCTCCCGCTCAGCCTACAAGAAGATACTATCAGTATACGGGTCGGGATCCAGCGCAAGCCGCAGAGCCGCGACAACGAGGGGACGCACATCGAGCAGGGTCTGGATGCCTGCCGAGTTCTGGGCCGACTACAGTGGATAGACATTGGTTAGCAAGAGCTGGGAGGAGCGCATAGGCGAAGAAGGACACGGGGCCGGTGTGCGCTGACCATTGTGAAGCTGTTTGCGAGAGGAATTTCGTTGTCAAAGAGAGTGGTGAGGAACGAGGTCGAATGGGCGCTGGTTTGACGGGAAGCAAGGCTGGTGAGCAACGGCGAGAGCTTGACTTGTCCCGCTTGATGGCTGGATAACTCCCCAGCTTAGTTAGGTAAGGTGGGTTTGGAGTGGAGGGTGGCCGTGTCGTCACCCGGCTGCAGCTCAGCGGTAGGGGTGGGCAGCAAGTCATGGCTACCTAGGTATACTTATCTTGCAGACCTACCACAGCTATGAGCAGTCTTCAATGCAGTTTGGGATAGGATGCTGTTAGTGCAATCAGCTTACAGTACATGGTCGCATCGGTCTCGAAAAGAACCATCAGAAGCTCCAGAATTATACGAGCTACAAATCATTCTTCCTTCACAAACCGTTTCATTCCGCGACTCTACAAACCCTCAGAAACTCCAATTAGCGCTTAACTACTGATAAAAACCACCCAAACCTCTGCCGAGCACAAAATCAACACTTCCGTTCCATCTGGACAATCGACCCCAAAACAGCGGGCACACCACCATCAAACATCCCCAAAACCCGTAACCTCATACACCAAACCAAGGACGGAACCCGGGGAGAGAACTCCAATGTCTCGAGCTTCGAAACTGACGCTGGCCGCGACATCGCTGTTGGCGGTTGGCACAATTGCCGTGGTCCATTTTCAACAGAAGCTCGAACAATCTGTATGCTACACCCACAAAACCCAGTTCCCCGAAACTTCCCTCCCTCCCCCCCACTACCATTCACGAACCGTTTTAGCAAATGGGATTTAACAATTGATTTACCCCAAACAGGCTATGCATGAGGGTGTTGTACGCGATATGGAGCAGCAGCGCATCAAGCGTGAGCGACAACTCGACTTCGACTTGCAAAAGGCTCTCGAAAAGGAATATAAACAAGAACAGACAGTACACGATGCAACTGAGCCTCTGAATAAATCTCCTGCGCCTCCCAGATGACAACATCTCTCTCAACGCTAATTTACGAAAAATACTCTTGGTGCCCATGGCATCCTTTTATTGTATTATCCTACTACTGGTATAGACTTGTTGCCACTACTTGTATCATCATAGAAGCCACGATTGAAAAAATGACCAACGGCGGGCTATTCCGCACAACGCACCATCGCATTCCCCCTCACCAAATAAAAAGCCTACGAGCTGTTCATGAATTATTGTATCAATTTACACATCATCTCCTTTCCCTTTCCCTTTCCTCTATAACCCTATTTTCTACCTCACAGAAGCACCTGAACGGTTTGTGAACATTCTGGCTGCAATGTTCATCGCTTGCAACTCCTGGAAAAGGAGCTTCGCCGCGTATGGGATGTGGATTTGCGCAATCTTAGTCTTGTTCTTGCACGGTCGGCATTCGAATGACTGCTTAGAGAGATTGCTGTAACATAGAATTATTAGTAAAAGGGTTGCCAAAGGGGGTGCTGTGAATGTATTATAGACTTACGCAATGGGTGTCATGAGTCCACAAATCTCACAGATGTGGACTCGGAACGCGTCTGAAACCTCAAACAGCCGCTCTTTCAAGAAGGCTGCAGCACCGTGGGCAATCATGCAATCACGTTCCATCTCTCCGAAACGCAGACCACCATCTCTTGCTCGACCTTCGACAGGTTGTCTGGTCATGATCTGCACAGGGCCACGTGCTCGCGCATGGATCTTGTCATCCACCATATGACGAAGTCGCTGATAATAAGTTGGGCCAAAGAAAACTTGTGCTCTCAGCTTGCGCCCTGTGTGGCCGTTGTACATGATTTCGAATCCTCGTGACTGGTAGCCGTGCTTTCGCAAAAGGTCCGACACGGAATCTACCGTGACATCTGTGAATGGTGTGGCATCACCCTCCATGCCCTCCAACGAAGAAACTTTGCTCAAAAGACATTCAATCAAATGGGCAATGGTCATTCGTGACGGAATAGCGTGGGGGTTGATGATGATGTCCGGAGTAACACCTTCTCTTGTAAACGGCATGTCTTCTTGTCGATATGTGACACCAATTGTTCCCTTCTGACCGTGACGAGAGGCAAACTTGTCTCCAATCTGGGGAATCTTGGTCGTCCTCACACGCACCTTGACGTATTTCACATTATCGGCGTTGACTGTCAAGATGACGGAATCAATGATTCCGTTTTCTGTGCTACGTAGCGGCGTTGATATATCACGCCTTTGGTGCATGGTAGTCCTGGTTCCCAAATCCTGATTTTCTTGGTCAATCGGCGCAGTCTTGCCAATGATGATATCCTCGCCGGACACACGCACTCCCGGTGCCACGATACCATCCTCATCAAGTTTATCATAAGTGCCATGCTTCATTCGAAGAGTGTTCTGGTGGAATGGCTTCTCGAACACCTCTGTATAATTCAGACCGACCTTCTTCTCTTGATCGGAGTATGATCTAAAGAACAAGCTTCGGAACAGGCCACGATCAATACTGCTCTGGTTCATAATAACGGAATCTTCTTGGTTGTAACCTGAGTAGCAAGCAATAGCGACAATCGCGTTCTGTCCAGCAGGAAGTTCACGGAACTTGAGAAACTCCATGGATCTGGTCGTGCCAAGTGGTTTTTGGGGATAGTAGAGAATATTGGCCATTGTGTCCATACGGCGTGAGTAATTAGTTAGGAAAAAGCCCATGGCTTGTTTGCCCATAGCAGATTGATAAGTGTTACGTGGTGACTAATTTAGTTTGTGTTAGCAAGTGGCAACGGTGTAGATGAATATGGGGGTTTTAAATACCTGGTTGTGATCGGGGAAAGGGATAATGCTGGCACAAATGCCCAGAATCATGCTGGGATGAATCTCGCAATGCGTGTATGTATGTGTTGTCGGGTTAGTCTTCGTCCTCAGTCGCTTGTTCATATCGTCACCATTATCCTCGTCCAGATCGACACCTGCTCTTTGTAGACGATAGAGATCGAGGTCCTCTGGCGTCATGCAGATCATAGATGTCTCTTCTTCTTCAGCATCAAGATATTCCACCGCACCTGCTCGAATAAGTCCTTCCCAGCCGAGCTTCATAGATGGATCGTCTGAAGGCTCAGCCTGTTCTCTAGTCAATCTATTCACCAATTCCTTGGTCAAGACAAGGTGACCCTTGTTGATTCCAGTCTCCGGGTCGTCTTCTTGTTGAACGGTGAAAACGGGACGCATGACACGGCCAGCATCAGAGAAAATCTTAAACTCTTGATCTCGGATTTCTCTAATGAGGGAGACCTCGTATTGCAGATATGACTTTCGACGAGTATCAAGCACCTGGTTCACTAGATGCTTGGGGTCCTGATGTACACCAACCCAAGTTCCATTGACGAAGATCTTGGTGGCGTGAGGATATCGAAGAGGCTCATACTCTTCGACGACCTCCATACCTCGATTGATCATAAACTCAATCAAAGGTTCTGACGGGGAGCCCACACTGACGTAGCACATCAAGGACAAATTTTTAACGAGACCACAGGCTTGTCCTTCAGGGGTTTCGGCTGGGCACACCAGACCCCAATGTGTGTTGTGTAGCTGACGAGGTTTGGCCAACTTGCCATCTCGTCCAATAGGGGTATTGGTACGCCGCAAATGTGACAAGGTAGAAGCGAAGGTATATCGGTTAAGCACCTGAGACACACCGGCAGTTGAGCTGGCTGCTTTCTTCTGGTCACCCCAGTTACCCGTTGCAAGGGAATACTTCAATCCATTGGACAAAGTTCCAGGCTTGATACCTACAGCGAGATTGAAGTGTCGATTTCCCTCAACACATCTTCGGAGATAGTTTGAAAGCTCTTGGTTCACTCTGCGCATAATACCACGGAATAGCTTAGCCAACAAGGGACCAGCCAAGTCCAATCGCTTCTTACCAAAGTGATCACGGTCGTCTGGCTCTCGTCTCCCTAGAGCACATTGCAATAGCTTGTGCACCATGTATCCTAAGAAAAAGGCTTTTCTCGTCTCACTGCCCTCTGTCTGTGAAATGTGAGGCAGAGTTTCCTTTTGTAAAATATCTTTGGCAACGCGCACACGTTTTTCTCGGCCAAGGCCAGCTTGGTCTCGATTACCACGCTTTCCAATGAAATCGAGAGCTACTTCTCGATCTTGCACGCAGAAGGCTTCCTCGATACATGGTCGAAGCATTTCAAGCATCTGGCTGTCATTCCGGTCGTAGCAGATATGATTCAGAATGTCTTCATCAGAGACAACACCAAGAGCTCTGAAGACAATGGCAACAGGAAGGTCAGCCTTCACAAAGGGAAGGGTTGTGTGAATGGTCTGGCCAAAGCCTCCTCTAGCCGAATCTCCCTTGCCGTAAAGCTTCAACATTAAGCTAGAAATAAGTCTGGAACCCTTTTCGAGCGCGCTCCTGATTTCGGCTGTGTATGTGTAGGCGCTAGGTTGCGCTTTCTTGAAGACTTGAACAATATTTGCAGCAGAGCGTTCCTGAGCGATGAGAACCTTTTCACTACCGTTGATAACGAAGTAACCACCCTGATCATAGGGACACTCGTTGACAAGAAACAGATTATCATCATGCTCTCGGCTCAAATGGCAAATTTTGGATTTGACCATGATGGGCAGTTTACCAACAAAAACCATGTCTTTCCAGTCATCAGATTTACCTGAATTATCATCCTCGCCATTTTCTTCCTCCTCCCACACCAGCTTTATCGGGGCTTCACCGGTTTTTGCATACTCTGCATGTTGGGCGTCGTCCATTTCATGCAAGGGGACTTCCTTCTCAATAGCTGCCGAAACCTTCTTGGTGATCTTGATGTAAAGCGGACTCGCATACGTCAGGTTTCGATCACGGCACTCATAGGGGAGCAAGGAGGTGACAGTGCCGTCCGTCTCACTGATGGTCGGTCGTGAGACCATGACAGTACCGAACTTGATCTCATATCGCCGAAGCGCAATATTGTTGTTAGCAGATGGCGGGTTCGGCTGATCGAGCGTAATCGTCGAGTATTCGTTTACAAGATCTTGGATCGTGGTTTGCGTAAATTCGTCGAATGAATCGGTCTGCTGAGATACAAGACCTTTGGTCTCGAAGAATGATGAGATGACAGTCCAGCAATCCTCGGGCGTGATACCCTCGTCCTCTTCCCCATAATTTTCATAGTCATATTCCTCGTCGTAGTCGGCCATGGTGGGCAAGTAATCGCAGGCGCAGACCCCAGGACTAGGTATAAGACTTTCTTCTAAATGTTTTCGAGTAATAAACGGACTAGCAGCTAAAGATGGACCCTTGCCGTTGCAGCTTTAGGCTTGCGCCGTGAATGGGGTCGAAATGGAAGAAGCTCAAGCTCACGGCGGGTCAGTATCGGACCAGGCGCCCAGTGCACAACGGGGGCATCTGGGGGCAATCTCAGTAATGGAGAAATGCCTTCACGCGAAAGAGCTTGCCGGAGGAGCTGGTGACGGCGATGAAAGACGAGGACAGGCAATGATGGCTTTACGTGATGCTAGAACCTCTAAATGTTCAAGGAGGCACAGAAGAATCACTCTTTTGCCTCCAGACGCGCCTGGATTTCTAAAGTCAAAAGTATGCGCTATTCCTCAATGGGTCTAGCGCCCCGTTATGTCGTTTTTGCCGCCCAAGTTGAGCTACGATGACTAATGGAGCTTCTGCAGACCCCTGAGTTTTGTAGGTCACATGACCCCAGGCTCCCCAGGTTGCATCACATGCCCAAAACGCTCACACCTACCCTGAAGGCATCTTCGCATAGACAATCTCATCCAGGCCGTAATTTACGAATCGTTCATGGCATTCATGTTTCAAGCTCGGGGTCTTGTTCGGCTGCAATCACTTAGAACGCGAGGGACATGTTTGCAAGGGTAATAAGCTGATCGTTTTTTCCTACTGGTTGTCAACACAACTAGTCTGGCTTTTTGTCAAACATGGAATCTGTACTCATTGAATCTAAGACAATGGGGGTTCACAAACCCAACTTTCCTATAGTGTTTTTATCAAGGCTTAGAACGACTTTGCCAACCGCAAAGCTTTTAGGTCCTACCTGGAAATCCTGTGGGTCAAGGCATGGAACAAGTTGTTAGAAGTATGTGGGTGTTCCCTTACGAGGCTATCAAGCAAGAGTTCCTCATCCAATGCAAAGCCCAATCAGTAGTGTATAGAAGCCAACAAGAAAAGAATGATCCACTGATCTATGCTATTAACCTTGTGTTATGTCTTTTAGATGCTTGATCGCTATTGTACAGCTGAGTCAACCCTTGAGCTGCATCAATTGAATGCTGCGATGCATTCATGAATTGCGACCTTGACGAAATTGTCAATATGAGGATGCCTCCAGGGTTTGAGAAGTTCGCGGTATTCTGCGGCTGTAGTGTATCAATGATGGCTAGAGTAGGTTTCACCCTCTCTGAAAGGTGAACAAAGAAGGGCTATCTGGGCAATCGGGGTTTCTCTTGACGTGGACTGTATACAAAAGTAGTGGATGGCAAAAGGACAGTTGGTGAAATTTTTGACAGCATCTAGGCCAACGTGAAGTCAAAGCGGAGTGTGTTTGTCCTTCAACAACCCAAAATCTTCTTTATTCTAACCCAAGAGATGTGTTAAATTGTTGCTGACGACTGAAAACAAACCCAACGGGCAAAGAGACGGTTTAAAAACCTCAGCATTTATCTCAATATCAAGATATGACACTCAACTATCCCTTCCTGTTCAGGCTGTGTGAAACTTACGGCCCCTTTGTCGCTACTTTCTCTAGAGCCGAGCTATTAATGAAGCACAAGAAGAAGGGCCAGAAGCCACCAGCATCATCACTCTCGCCACTTTAGCTATAGAACACCTTGAAGAAATGATCTTAGAGGACTTGAATAGCAAGGAACATGTATCACTAGCTGTCTCATGCGCCGGATGGCAGTAAACCTGAGTCCATAAAGTGCTTTGAGATAGGAAATACCGCGTGCGTGTCTATCACGGAGAGCATTTTTTGGAAACACGCCATCCTACTCATATATGTGCGATAAATACTGTGCATTCAGTCCATGTTGTGATAGCTGTTGAAGCCCAGTTCAATTTGTCAGGGAAGCAATTTGAGATCAGGCATACAGTTATTTACGCCAAGTGCTGATATTAGAATTGGTAGTCGTATTCAGTTTTTTGATGTATGTATGGTTCATCATGACAAAACTGACAACAAGGTACAAATGGGACTCTTAATGCTATTATAAACTTTAGAACCAACAATTATACAGCAGAAAACTACCCAAGAAGCTCAAAATCGGATTAAATCGCTTACAATAAAGCGGACGACCGAAATTCCTCTGGATGTATAGAAAGGAGTGAACATGTTGGTATGATGAAAGCGCAACACCAACCACCAAATAAAATATCTCACTAGATACGGAAATAGTGTTGGCCGAGTCATCAACATTATATAAACAGTACTGACAGCTTGAGAAACTGAGTTTAATGCTTTATGCGTTTAGGACCGTTCTTTAATGCAAACACTGAAGAAACTGAGTTTATAATAGGGAATAGGTGCAGGATTGAGAATCAGAAACACGGGAACAGGTTACAAAGCTTATAATGCTGCCTCCCCTGGGCCTTTTCTTGTTGAAATTGAATACTCAGTTGTCTCTACCCGATACACGCAGCTTGGAGAGCACTTTTTGGTCTGTCCGACTCGCCACAGCCTTGGCTCTACGGATTTTCCCTAACACTGAAAAGACTGGGTATAAAGGCACATCGGAAGATCTATGCCCCCCCTCTGTATTGATACAAATCTGGTGTTCTGTAGCTGTGGTGCAGTACGGACACCGTGACTCTATGATAAAGCCTGCTTATTTCTAGCTGGAAGTCGATGCCTTTGCGCAAAGGGGCATATAGAAGAAATGAAGCGAAAGGGCTCAATTGACAGAGCTGACAATAACCTTTTACTAATATATTCTTATCAAGAGTATGCTAGAGATAGGCATCACACTCAAAAAAAATTATAGCAAGCTCCATTGATAAGAAGTGAGTGGATAGTTGGAAATTGCCCTAGAGTAGAACTTAAAAACAAGCATTAGGTATAGTTTTGCTACTAATGAAGAAGGAGATGACAATCTCTACTTTCTCAAAGGCCACCAACCCTATTATGGCATCTTTCTACATCAAGTTAAATAATGTGTAAATTTTCTCTGAATGGATACCTTTTATCAGTAGCAACCGCATAAACCCATTCCACCTATGACCTTCCTCTCCAGACCCCCATTTTACCTAAATGACACTTTAACCCTAACATATTTTCGGTTCAATAAAGAGTAAATCGAATCACAGGGTGGTTGCTCTTCATCCAGAGTAAGCTCGCATCTGCTGTTCATACAATCTCTCGAGCTAACCACCATATTGGGGCAGGGCGTATAGTATATCTGGCCTGTTTCTTCATATAAATCAATGCTTTGCTAGTCATGTCCCATGCTGTTCTCTACGCCACAGTTGTAGTGTGACCCATCAGATGCTCACCTAATATGAAGTGGGTGGACGTCTTATCTGCTACAAGGCTCCAACATTTGACCGAACGTCGCCGTGCCGTAAGCCGGAATAAGTGGGGATCATAATCGGCGTCTACACCGGTCGGTGTCCATCACTCCGCATTTTTGTTGCTGTTGTTGTTGTTTACACAAATATTGAATTTACCAGATTGGGGGTCAAAAGCTCATGGTATTCCTGTAGTTGCACACTGACAGCTTGTAAGTATGACGCTGCATCTGACGCGTAGCCTGCCTGCTTGAATGGAACCTCATCCTGTCACATCCCACCGGCAAATATTTTTGGAGCGGAGGGATCGGATTCGCAGCCTCTCGACTTCCACACACACCGTATTCCGAGTTCCGAATCGATCTTCTGGGTTGCATCGGATCGGAAGCCGCGTGGGCTGTGGGCGCGGCCGGCTACGATGGTGGCTGGTGGAGGCGGGTTATGATTTTAAGATCTGACTTCATCTCACCGTTATGCTACATTCTCGTCTGACCATTTCCTTTTTTTGAGGCGATTCATAGGTCATACCGACACTCCCTGCAATAGCGTCGTGTGTATTTCTCAAGCACTGATTCTTCGAGATGGACAGCACACGGGGGATTGTTGCAACCCACAACTCCGTGGTTTGGGGTAGACTGTTTATGGTGCTTTCGTCAGATAGGCGGGATGAATACGCAGGCGAGTCATTATTCCGGATAGAGGGTGATATTTTTTTATACAAGACTCAGCACTAATAGCTAGTGATACAAGCTGGGGATGATATGCCTGCAGCGCTGTGCAACACTTGAAGATGACGCTGACATCGTGGGGTAGCATCAAAATGAGCCATTCGTCAAAAACAGTATGGCAATGTTAGCTGCACAGAAACTCAAGGTGGCAGGCAATAATAACCCCAGACATACAGCTACGTACATACGTCGACAATTATAGATTGCTAGCTAATGTTGTTAGTCAACCCGCATCTCAAACGTGGGAGTTGGTGGCGGCTTCGCCGGTGACGATCATGTCAGCGTGTCTCTAACAAACGCGCTTCGGGAATAAGCATCGGCGATCATGTGGCCGCGTCCGAAATCGACATTGATGGAAGAAGGTAGAGAAAGCGGGAGAGAGTGAGCGAGAAAGAGAGGATCAAAGGAGGAAACACAAAGTACCCTTTTTACTCCGGCTATCGAATATGAGAACCGATTGACACATGTTCACATGTTGGCAGCAAAGGGGAGTAAGCGCCAACAACGCCTCGCTATTAAGTGCGAAACTGTTAATTCTCCGATGCAGTCGGCATGAAGATTATTATGGACAAAAGAGGTCTCGATGTCCCCAGTCGCACTGATTGATAAGGTGATACATACACAAGACCATATTATGTACGCAGATGCACCACACACAAAAGCAGCAAAGATCGGTACCAGTTGCTGCTCCAACAGGCGGAGAGGCATTTTTCGGCGAACTTTGATCTGCTTCCCCCCCCAGTTCTTTGCATGTAGTTATGGGCTTGCTGCTACGGTGGCACTCGGGATTCATGAACCGGGGAGGGCGAATCACGGGCAGACCTCAATGCTACTGTACAATTCATGATGAGGGTTGCAATGGCAGACAGAATGCAGGGAAGACTGAGGAAGCCTGACATGGGTGATTTTGCCTGAAAACAACAAAACATCTTGTTACGTATTGTACTGTACCTATGTTGTCTGTAGATGGCAAGCAGTTAATAGCACTTGGGACAAGGATATAATTGCGGATAAAGTATGTAATACGAATTGCCGTCGCTGGGGGCCCATCTGCGCGCTGAGCTCTCTGGGGAAATACGTAGTATCTGCCAAGATATGGAGATTTCCGCATGCCCCTGGGTCGGCATTAGTGGGACGTTTGGTTATTGGAGGAAAAGACGAGAAAATTGAAATTGAAAGAAAAGTCCGGTCCTTGCAAGATAAGCAAGGGATTTCCTAAGCTAGATTTTCCTCTTACAGTAAGTGCATGTATATGGGACAACTGGGCGATTAAGCAATCAACGGGACCCAAAAAGACTTTGTACAACCATCTTGGCAATTTTTCCAAAACGGGGAGAGGCTGTGTAGCACCCCAATCGCATCGGCGCTATGGTCCAAAGGGATATTCTTCTTGTTTCTTTGAATGGCCTCATTTGTTGACTTACGTAGGCACGGTACGCCGATGATCAAGGGGGGAAAAGGCGGGCGGGCTGGGTGGCGCTCCTGCAAACATGAAATCATGGATCGGTTGACAACTCAGAATGGTATGCAGTCACATTGGGTGTAACCCTCAAAACACTCACGCACCCCCCCCCCCCCCCCCCCCCTTCGTTCAAAGTCCACCCCCAATCCCAACTGCCGGATGAGGCATTAGGGGCGGAGAGGACCGACACGCCGGGAAACGCCTGGTGAAAAGTGTTGTTGTGGTGGTTGTGTTGGTGTTGGCATGTGGTTTGGGGTTGGAGCTTGCAAGCAAACTCTGGAGACGTGAGGGTTGTCTCTTCACATGACGGGAGGGGGGGCATGGAGAAAGCGGCCGGGGACGGATGTTAGTGGCGCAAATCCGTCACAAGTTTAAGGCTGCTGATCTAGCATGTTAGGTAATCGAACTTATAATTAGGTGAACCCATTCACACATTCACGGGGGTGGCGACGTTGGGATGAACAAAGCTAAAACACCCGTAAACCGCGATTTCAAGCGAGGGTTTCTGGAAAACTATGAACCCAACGTTGCACCAACCAGTAGCAGAAAGAGTAGGAAGAAAAGGCAAAAAAAAAAAAAAGAGGAGACAATAGGCTAGATAGACAGGTGCCCGGATTAGATACCCGCGGTCCTTTTTTTTGGTTGTGCCTGAAACCGGGAATAATGTCAAGACTTTGCTTGCTTGCGGCTGGCATGTGAGCAATGCGAAAACCTAAAAGAAAAGAAAAAACACTCTGATATGGAGTGAATGGCATTAACGCCAAGAAAACATAACGAAAGGTGCGCATGTTGCAAATCTGCACGTATGAGCCATCGCTTAGAGGGGCTGAATAATCAATCAAGGACAATCAACGTGGAGGTTGTTCCTCTTCGAGAAGCATTTTTCTTTTATTTAACGGTTCTTTTTGCTCTTTCGTGATGCCGGTGGGATGGGAGGTAGTCAGTGCGGGGCGGGGGACGTTTACCCGGTGGGATGGGATGGGGTGTTTCATAAACGACTGCTGTACGTACATAGTAGGTAGCATTTTACCTTTATTCACCATACGCGGACAGTTAAGGTATGCATTAATAACAAATACATCGATATAGTTGTCAATGCCGACAACAACAGAACATACTCGCATAGGTAAACAAGGCCTGTGGTTGGTATTCATTCATGCCCCGTGCTTGGAACTAACCTGCTATGTTATATTTCTGCGAATGCGCAGCTGCAGCTCCGATTTTGACTTTAATTAGCTTCGACTTTGTGTTGTTGCCCTACAAGGCTCCAAAGTATTGTATGTACAAACTCCAAAAAGGAAAGTTTCTTCTATGTTGTAAATGGATCCCAGTCAATATTGTAGATCATCAATCCATATGTATCCGCAACCCTTGTCGTGCCCTGCCCTGCCCTGCGCCTACCACCACCCACCCACCCACCCACCTACCCTGGCATTTCCTAACGCCCTGCCAGCCAGGGGATCTCTCCATCTAATCAGGATGTTCGCATCGAGAAAAGACAGGGAGAGAAAGCGTGTGGGGCATTGCATTGGCAGAAAAGTCCACTTGGCCCGTTTTGCATGACATGAATCGGGTCAGACCTCCCCCTGTTGCCCTGACGGAAACCTTTGCGTCGCCCTCTGCGGAATACGGAAATGGAATGTGGGTGATTCCCGGCCTTATTTTGTCCAGGGGGAGGCCTGATCGGCCCAGGACAATATATTGCACTCTCGTGTGTTTTGCTTCTGGAATCTCCTATGTCAATATCATACCCAGCGTAATACCCCGTTGTTCATGTTATAACTCCATCAATTACCACCTACCTTACCTACTGTTGCATTGTCTACATTAGGGAATTCGGCTCTAAATGTCATGCACATCACCAGCCACAAAGACAAGACAAGACACAGCTAAGAGATCATTAGTCAGTACCTATTAACTTGTAATTATGGGCATGTCTCGCGTCAAAACGGAGATATTACAAGTCCAGCTGCCTAGTCTAGCTACTGCAACTTAGTTTCAAACAAAAGCATAGATGACGATATCTGATGTGTACAACACGCACACACGCCCCCCCTTTCGTCACCACTAGTGATAGGTTGTACGTTTATTCTTCGTTGACAAGACAAAATACCAACTCCCGCAATCCTTCATCACCCAGTCTTACATCTACCGTGCGCTATGCGCGGGGAGGAGGGGGGGAGGCTGTCTGTGTGGGCTCTCTTGTTCTAACGAGTCAGGCAACCTGTTCCTTTGTCCAGAACCTTGGTAGCGCAATCTGTGCCCTCCTAGTTACAAGGCGGGACACCATCTTCTCTCTTATCTTATTTTTTCCCCAGTAAATTTTGACTCATAATTAGTCCGAGGCTATTTTGGACTCTATTTTGTTGCGTGTGTGTGTGTGCTTGTGCTCTCTGTATAGCTTCAAAAGACGTCAGACCAACAGAAACGCACAAGCCAGCCCACGCCGCTTACACCACAAGCCAAGTCTTGCTAATTAATTACACTCTTCCCCACGCTTCTTCAGCACAGAGCAGCTTGTGTGAAGCATATATCTTTAACAGTTGTGGTTGCCAAGCTTTGTGGAGTCTAAAATTTCCCTTTGAATGCCCCTTGGCCGCGCGTTTCTAGCGTGCAACTTCTGTTTTGCCACCTTGTTACTCAAAGAGTTTACAAGAATAAGATGAAATGGAAATAAAATGGAGAAATAAAAAAAATAAAGGAAAAGTCGTTTCCTTGTATACATGGAAATTCCGCGGCACAAACATATTGCTGAGTTGAGCATAGTACCCCCAAAAAAACTTATTGGACTGAACGCGCGGACCAGCCAGCAAGCACCTTTGTAGTATTTGCTAATACTACGTATCCTCTTCTCAGAGGGGGGTGGTTTACACAAACGTGTGAGATGCCAGCGTTATCAATCAATGCCAAAACCATGTCGTGCATATCTGCCCTCATTTGAACTTACACTAAGAGTGATGCTTTAAAGTACAATAGTACATGCAGTGTGTTGGATGAGACAAACCTTGTGACAAAGTGACATCTAGGCTTGTGCCGGAGTAGGAAGGCCGCGCATACTTTCCCCATCCACCACAAAGGTTTGACATACAGCCAACTGTAAGGCTTAGGGAGGGGGGTGTGAAGTTCTAGAATTTCCATACATTTTGTACTGACATCCCACACTTGCTGCATGTAACACTGTGTTGCATTTTTGTTGTGATAATCTATAGGTGTATGTAATATCGAGAAAGAAGAAAGCATTGCCTGCATATACACAAATGTCTACCTGTCTTATCAGCTACTCGTGAAGAGTTCATCCAGATATTGCCTGCAACTGGCCACATCCTTGCCCACGTATCCAATATACATGTCCGGGCGAATCACAACCGTAAAGGGCTCTTCCTCAGGTAGCACCCAGTCTGCTGTAAATGATGTCGTGGACACCAAGTTCGCCTCAGCTGCGGCCTGGCCGTTGATCTCGGTTCCACTGCCGGCCCCTGTGGATGATGATGTCGTTGCAGCGACAACATCGTAGCGGACAGCAACGTCACCATGGCCCAGAGGTGCGCCATCGTCCTGAGCATGGTTGCCCACGGCAAGGATCACATACTTACCGTATGAAACTTGGCTGTAGAGCCTCTTGCCCTCGCCACCGCTGCTTCCATGACTCTGTAGCACCATGTCCGGACACCTGTAGCCGGCTTTCCAGATGCCGTGCTCAGAAGCCGTGACAAGGGGTGAGCCGGTGTCCTGGTAGGAAACTCCCATGCCTGAAGTGAGATTATAAACACAAGTCAGCAAAAGGGGGGTTCTCTGTAATTCAGTGTTTCCTAATTTAGCCTTCTCTGTTCTTCGAGAAGAAGCCGGCCAGCCGTTCTTCCCGAGCCAGACCTGACTCTTTTCAGAAAGCGCAGTGTGTATCCCGGGGAGAGAAAGTGGGATGCGGCCCAAGATGGCAAGCTAGTCAAGCAGAGACTAGCCAGCCATACCACCGCCAATCGGCGATGGATGGGAACCTCTGGGTGATTTTTGAACAACGGGATTGTCTGCCACTCATCACAATACTACTCACCTGTTATGTACCCCGCGTTGCGCTGGATGGTGCCGACGTACTGCTTGGCCGTGTGCACCGTGTCCCGGACCAGGGCTGCGGCAACGTCAATGACACCTTGGGCGGTGCTACGACGCTCCGTGTCGTAACTGCGAATGAGTTTGTCGGCCGCCCCTGGCTGGAGCCGGGCCCCGTTCTTGAGCACCAAGGCTAATCGCCAGGCGACGCTGAAGGCATCGGCCATGCCCGTGTTGAGGCCCTGGCCACCATTGACGGAGTGGACGTGGGCGGCATCGCCGCCAAGGATAATTCGACCTGTCCCGTCCCTGGAGATGAAAGAGGATGCGATCCGCTCCTTGACTGCAGGAATAGCCGCGCAAAACGGGTGTTAGCCGATATGCTTTCAATTGGGCAATTGTGCCAATAAAAGCGAAATAAACAAGAGCATGATGGAGGGGGAGGGCATGTGCTTATGAAGATGTGGAAAATTAAAGCCAAAAAAAACTGCCGTCTAGGTATGACGCCATTGCTGCACCTACCATCAAAAGTACTATACCATTCCGTCTTGACAAATTCGGTCCGATAAGGCGCCATGTGCTTTTGAATGGACTCCTCTGCGCGAGCTTGGTTCACCTCGCCTTCGAGCAGCACGTAGAAGCGGCAGAGCCCTCTCTCGCGCGGGATCCAAGACACGCGCGACTGCCCATCCAGCTGGAAAGTGATGATCTCGTCGCAGAGCGGGAAGTCAGTGTCGATAAAGGTATCGAGCACCGCCCAGAGCATCTCGGGCTTGGTGCCTGTAAAAGTAGCTCCAATGGCCTTGCGAACCGTCGAACGCGCGCCATCGGCTCCGAGGGCGTACTTGCTGCGAAGTCGACGGCCACTGCTCGTCACCACGTTGACGCCGTCGTCGTCCTCGGTGAGGGAGTCGACCTGCTCGCTGTAGGACACACGGTCGCTGCCTAGGCGCTTGCTGAGCATGGCCTCGACGACTGGCTGGCCGATCATGAGGAAGTTCTTGTGCAGCGTGTGTTCCAGGCTGACCCACCAGTCGTTCTGGCGCGACTTGAAGTCGCCATCGCCAAAGGTTGAGCTGGCTGTAATGATGATGATGATGATGCGTGTCAGTCGTGGTTCTGTGGGACTCTGAAAATCCGAGGGACGTAGAATAAAACCTACTGTTGCACTTGAGGCCCTGCTCGAGCAGCTCATCCAAGAGGTCGGCCACCTCTAGATACTGTTGTGTACGCGCATTCAAGGCATCTGCTCTGCCAAACTCGAGGCTTTGCGGCTTGGCGTCTGCAGAGGTTTTTGCAAATTCCCACGATTAGCAAATCTGTACTCTGTACCTACTCTGTCATCTGTCGGACCTTAAGTTCTGGTACAGCGCATCTGACCAGCACAGAACTTGCCCGGTCTGGGTAGCAGGTCATAAAACACCACCACCACCACCACTAATAAACATGCCACTCACCCAAGACTCGCACCGAAACTCCGAGACGGTCCAACAGCAGTCCTGTGAACAAACCAGTTGGTCCACCTGTTCGAGGCAAACACAACAGCAAACATCCACGGTTAGCCCTAGGAAATACCAGCAAATGTAGGTTGTTAGCACCAGAAATCACATACCTCCGATGATGGCCACATCGACATTCTCCACGTCGTTGGTGTGTTGAGACATGATCTCTCAGTCAGTCAGTCAGTCAGTCTGTTGTGCTGTCTTGTTGGGTTGTTGTAGTCACGACACGAAACAGGCGACAGATCACAACAGGATAAGGCAAGACAAGGCAAGGGATCATGTAATTCTTCAAATGGGATTTCTAGACTCGGGGACGCCTCCTATAACCTTCTTTCCCAGACACGTTTCTCCAGAGCTTCTAGAGCCCGCCCGACCTTGCAGGCTTTCCCCCTCGGTCACGGCGCACACGCCATAAGAGCATAAGAACATGATACACACACACACACACACTTGCACACTTTGTCACGCACTTACTCCATGGCCCATTCCATACCACATTCTTTACCCGTCCAAGGCGTCCGGAGTCGCGGGGACGGGGGTGGAGGGGAGAGACGGCGCTTTCCACCATCCACCCCCCTCTAGTTAGTGCCAAGATAAGGGTAGACAGACGGGTCTGCATCACAGGTACCACCTTTATGGATCCTATAAATCCTAGGAATTTCTGATCGCCCTCCTAGTTATACCTGTGTTAGCCCAAACTGTCTAGCTACCTAGTTCTATTGCCCAACAGATTCTTTTCTCTCTCCTTGCAAACTAACTGGGGAAGAGTTGGAGAGGGGGGCGTGTGGGCGTGAAAGTGGCTCCAGGAACCACAATTACTACTACCAAGGTGCCGAAGCTGCCCGACTCATTCATCATTTTAACCTCGATTGATAATAAATGGCCGTTGTCAACTACCTTACCTACCTTAGTTTGATAGCTTACCTTGGTAGTACTCATAATTACGTCTTGGCCCCATACCATAAACACCTTACCCTAACTCCTTGGTCTAAAAAAGAAGGGACTGACAACCCACTTGTAAGCAAAGCCAACGCGGTCCTTATTTCTCCATGGCGCTTGTTCAAGTTGCCGTTGGCATCGTGGTGTCGTGGCATCGTGGGCTGTTTGAGCTTACAGTAGGTAGGTAGATGACCTAATAAGTCTTGGTCCTTTTTTTGGGCTTGCTGATCCCAACGGGCTACAGGTGGGTGGTGGTGGCTCAGTGGCCGGCAGCGCCGCCTGTCAACGATGCACGCGAATCTTCTTTCCGGCTTCTTTTTTCTCGCCTCAATCTCTATCCGCGGCTAAATAGGCCGCGCCTCGTGCTTCTACTCCGGCTTCACGCCCTTTCTGTCTTGGCTGGCATACATGGTCTATGGATAGGAGGTATGTACAGTAATATTGTAGATAAAGTAGGCAGCTCCACGTAGTAGGCGCCTATTAAGGAAAATGGTACAGAACAGCATTACAGGGCCAGCTCGTTTGCTGGTGAATCATAATCACCTACAGGCACCATGCCTGCTAAAAGCCCCCCCCCCCATAAACTAAAAACCCGGGCAGCACGGCTCAAGTCCAATGGGGGTATTACAGCACCACTCTCGCCATCGCCAGACCACTGAGACACGCCCTGGAGAAGAGGCAACGAAAACACCACCAGACGTCGTGCTGCAGCAGGATGTCGGGCATCCCACCCAATCGAGAAGGTTACATAGTGGATACACAGATATTCCACACAACACACACTCACAGCACACACACACACACACACACCGACCCCCATGCCAGAAAACCTGTCCTGCTAACTAGGTAGTACCTGACCAGGGCTAATGCCATGTCCCCATACCCCCCCATGCCATGTCTGGGTGCAGACGACTGCAGTAGGTATGGGATGGACGCCCATGCCCATGCCTATGGCCCCATGTTGATGCCGGGCCACAGGTCCAGCAGGGCTGGAGACCGAATGGACGGGCGAGGTTGCGCTGGAATCAAGGTCAAGTGTGAGCAAGTCAGAGGCCGTTATGAGAGCATTAGTATTTAGTATGAATACCCAGCTCCGTCCTGGCCGTTTCTTTTCTTTTGCCTGTTGCTGCTCACTACCTCTACTCTCATTATCAATCCAATACTCTCTTCTTACTTAAACATCCTGTCTTCACCTCGACAGCTCATCATTGATTACTGTCTCATGTGTCTTGAGCTTTGTGCTGTGCAGCATTGACAGTTAGTCCAACAGAAGAAGAAACACCAACAACAACAACAACAACAACACCAAGTTGCCACGCCATGCCGACCGCTATGCCAGTCGAGCCCTTGGTGGTTGAAGACTTCAGCAAGTCTTTCACCACCAAGGCTGTCTCGCAACGTGCCGCCTCACCATCAACTCCTCCTAACGCTATAGTTGTGCCTTCGGTCTCTCTCACATCTGGCGTTGATGCCATCGCCCTTGAGACCGCCTCCAAGATCCTTGACATCATCGACCGCTACCGTCTGCGGAGATCCTCTGATGCCACTACCAAAGCTGACGAAGGAGCTCTCAAATTCCTCGCCCTCATCTACAGCCATGTCAAGGCTGGTGTGGAAGTCCCCATGTGCCTGCCTGCGTTCCCATTCAAATCTCCCAATTCTGTCTCAAAGGTTTTGGGAAAGCTGCCTGATAGAGCCGAGGAACTGGCCCTCTCACATCTCAATGGCATCTGTGCCGCCATCAAGGACATCTACCCACCCGGTGCAATGCTCACCATCATCTCAGATGGTCTAGTGTACAACGGTATGTCCATTTTCACTATGAGAAAGACAATCAGTATCCTTACATATTCTAACTTATCCATGAATAGACTTGCTCGGTGTCCCAGACAAGGATGTATGGAACTATGGCGAAACTCTCCGAGCCTTGGCCAAGTCCAAGGGCTTGACCAACATCACCTTCTCCCGGCTTCGAGACCTTGTTACCATTCCTCTACCAGATGAGCTTGACGAAATGACCTATGTTGCCAACGCATCAAACTTCCGCCGTGCACTGCTCAACGCCTTTAGCCGGCCTGACTGGGAGTGGAAGAGTGTCAGCCAGAGCGAGGATGTCTGCCTGACCTACCGAGGTTACATCAAATTTCTGCAAACAGATCTCCAAACCGTCTATCCCGTCGGCCAAGGTCGTAGCAAGACCAAGTATAAGAGAGGCATTGAGTACATTGCTAGGGAAATGATGTGCCGAGGCGATGTAAGCCGAACCCCTGCTCTTGAATTTTCTGGAATCGAATAATGGAAAGCTGACAATCGAGATAATAGGCCTTTGCTAGCGCTGTTCGCCAAAAATACAGGGACCACGTCCGATTATCGATCCACCCGTCGACAGGGGCCGCCAAACTGTCGATTAGCCTCATGCCAACTTCAACCTCCTTCACCACACCTTGGCACTCAAGCGTTGCCTATAATCTGGACGGCACTGTCACCACCGGCCCGCGCTGCGACTTTGACAAGAACGAGACCTATGAGCTCATCTACGAGCATGGCCGACCCAGCTACTACCGCGAAAAGTCGGACCTCTTCCACTGGGCCGAGAAAAGGGGTGGCGTCATCTGTGAGCCAATGTACCCCTCTGGGTGGATGATCAAGCCTGCCAAGGGCAAGTGGGCTCTCACTATCGAAGATGTCGATGCTCAAAAAGTCCGGGCCTTGTCCGAGATTAACTCGCCGGTTGTGCTGCGTGACTTCATCAAGCTCCCTAGCAAGGATAAGTTGGCGGCCAAGGCTGAGGAATTCGGAACACCGACGCCGTGGAAGTTTGGGCTGATTTTGAGCGTCAAGGACCATGGGGCTGATACTAAAGGACTGAATAACGTTCTTTCCTCTGAATGGATGCCCTTCCATTATGACGGCCTCTTCAAAACGGTCAAGCAGACAAATGAAAATGGCGAGGAGTCCCTAGTTTCAATTCCACCTCGGTACGTGCCGCTTCATAGCAGATTTATGATAAAGATATCAGTAACTAATCGTTCTCATTTTAGATTCCAACTATTTGTCGGCGCCACCTCCTCACCAAGGGACACTGGCTTCACTCTCTTCTCCTCCTCCACATTCTTCCACAAGTACCTCCCCGAATGGCTTACCCCCGACCTACTGGCCAGCCTCAAATGGACCGTCTCAACCTCCTCCTTCGACTCCACCGTTCTCTCAGGCATCCCCATGATCACACCACACCCCACGACAGCCCAACCATGCCTGCGGTTCCACGAGCCTTGGCCGCAGTCCAAGACGCAGTTCGAAGCGACAAACATCACCATCGATGACCACAGCGAAGCCGACAGCACCGTCATCTGCGACGCCATCACATCAGTGCTGCACGACCGGCGGGTAGCCTACTACCACATCTGGGAGAAAGGTGACATTGTTGTTAGCGACAACATCCTGATGATGCACACAAGGAGCGACTTTGTGTCTGGTAGTGAGCGGGAGCTCTGGCGCATTCACTTCGATTAGATTGGGCCCCCCAGTCTGATCACGTTAATGAAGGTTTACGCTGCTTGAATGATTTGCATGGAAGGTCTATGAGCGGGTACGGTGCATTTTCAATGTAAATGAATTAGTTTGGGGTATATATGGGTGTTTTACGGTGTTAATGGCGCGCCATTACGAGCATTTGTTTTCGCAATACCAGATTTAGATTCTCTTAACAATCATCATTCCAACTTATCAGCTGTTTAACTGCTATCTGGCACCTCTATCTAAGTGTTACGTGTCTTGAAGTATTGTCGCTTACTGACGACAGTTACGATGGAGCTTCCTTCCAACTGCTGCCCATTGACATATTATTACGAGTCACACTGTGTGGCGTATACTCATTGTGGTTTTTTGCAGGCTGCAACGCTGCAAATATCACCTACATATTCTACTATAGTGATCGATGCTGCCTGGACGCACAGTGCTAATTTCCAAAGTCTACACTCCTAATGCCTCCTCAGCATCAAATTTCACATCTGAGCATTTAACGGACACACAAACTCCCAAAATCCAACCTTTTCATCGCCTGAAGCACTTGAAAGAAATGTAAAAACACTGAATCTCTCAACTGCGAGATAAACCTAGCCATTCTTTCGATATATGCATGACGCGACATCGCTATGTCGACATTTAACGGCCTTGTGCCAGAGTTTCCAGACATAAGAAGTGCATCCACCCCTTCCTCGAGAAGACGAAACCCATCGTTCCCAATTGGCTCTTTAACTAACCCGAGATGGCAGTCGACTTTTTTCGCCATCACCCTGGTGTTCAGCCTCCGCTGGCATGCTTTCTCAGTCATATCCATAGTGATCACCTGGCCGGGCTTGATAGCCTGCGATCACCCTTGTGGGTCACATTCCGAGACATGTTCTGAATCACGGCGCTGTGCTTTGGCTTACAGATGTAGTGTGTACTGCTCTGCAGCTACTCGGGAGATTCTGCTCCATTTAGAGAGATATCCTTGCCGTATCAATTATGCCAAGGGAATTCTGGAAGCCAGGCAGCTGACATACAAACATCTCGGAAAAGTTCTGGTACAGTTTACAACTATCTAAGCCAATCAACAAAGGTATATCAAGATATTAGCTCACAAAATTCATAATCATAGAAGCCGTTGCCGCTGGAGACGCCAATAAAACTTGAGCTACAACCGGGACACTACATTCAAGCCACATTATCCGACGCCAATCATTGCCCAGGGGCTGTGATGTTTTGTAAGTTCAATCTTAGTCTTGCTCATGTAAATTATACAAATCTCTTATGAATAAAGTAATCGAGGGCGATGGGAAGGCAATCCTTTACACGGGAGATGTCAGGTGCGAGCCTTGGTTTGTTAATTCACTTACACGAAACCCCATTCTTATCGAATACACAAGCGGGCTCAAGACACTCGACAGGTTATATCTCGACACATCATTTATTGAAGATGTTCCTTTTCAGACAAAGGCTGAAGGCATAGCCGAACTTCTTCGAAAGGTATCTCGGTATCCACAGGATACTGTGTTCCATATCCAGGCTTGGACATTTGGATACGAGGATGTCTGGGTTGCGCTGTCCAAGGCGTTGAATTCGCCAGTGAGCATGCTACCATTTGCAGTTATACTGAATTGGAAGAATATACCAAGTCCTCTGACATATATTAGATCCATGTCGATGAATACAAGCTTCGAGTATATAACTCTCTCAGATCACGCTCATCTGATTGGCGGCAAGGGGCTGACTCGTATATGACGACTTCGGCGCCCGCTCTGACGGGCTTTATGTGTGGAAACACCCCACAGCCCGGATGTTTAACCTCGAATCAGACAGTTCGACTCCACAGTTGCGAAAGAGGCAACATGTGCGAGACTGCCAAACAAACATCAGTCGTCAGGATCCAGCCTATTGTCGCACATCTCGCAGCTGGGGATGCTATTCGAGAAGCCGGGGTTGGGGGCGGTGGAGAAGATCTAGAACGTGGCGTCGACCTCAATTTTCTCCCTCCTCAAGATCTTCATGCGCTGCTAGACATGTGTGTCACACTCATCCAACCTGATTCAAACTAGATTAAATGCTAATCTTCTCATGCAGGATCTGCTCCTCAAGCAGTGTCGATGAGGAAGTCAGAAAACGGTGCGAGACCGTCATGACCCAGACAGATACAGGCGATCTAGCTTCACTGGTGAATCTGGACATGGCTTTTCTTGGGGAAGATCTCTCAACAGATTTACAGAAGGCGCTTCTTGCGATAGCCAGAAACATTGTACCAAACAAAAGCAGCGTCAAAAAACTGGGTGATACGCCCAACCCACATCTACCAACTCTCATACAATTCCCATATGCACGTCATTCTTCCTATGCAGAGCTCTGTCTCTTGGTCGATGCATTTAAACCCAGAGACATCTGGCCGTGTACTGTCAATCCGAAATATTGGAAACATAACGGTGGGTGATGAAGATATGTCTCCAGTCCCATCTACAACGTTTGGTAGTTAATTTGCCTCTCCAGCAATCTCGATAGAATCATTATTCGGGCAACATTGTTCTGATGACATATTTGCACATGATGAGATGATGAGACTGAGTGGTGAAGTGCCAGGTGACATTCATGAGCCAGAAAATGACTCGCAGCATGCCGACTCGTCGACCCCTAAGCCATGTTCATCGCCTACCGCAGGCCCAACCTACACAGGTTGCGCAACTAGTCCAAAGCTCTATAGTGGAATGATGGACCACCATCCAGCGGATAGGTTTCCAGATCAGGAGTTGGAGAACTTGCTCATGGATGGTCCGCCGACCAAAGCCCCCCCACACACACCAGCTATTGGTGGAGTTGGCCAGCAATCTCAGATGCAGCAGTCTGAAGGCGGCATAGTGCCATCGCAGAAACGACAATTTCATGAATGCGAGGGTGGAGAAGAGGGTGGAGAAGCGGGCGACTCCCAAACGTCTGATAGCTCATTCACGTCAAAGCTATCTTTTCGACATTCATCCACCCGTCAAGACGCATACTTCCAAATGCTGGCCAACGTGGCAGGAGGGGAATGGAACCCAATCTCACTGATATCAACTGGTGATAATCATACCTTCAAGGAGCGAGAACTGTGATAGGTTCTCGACTTGCATGAAGATCAGCCCTGCTCAGTTCAAGCTACCGTTGGTCTCAAAGAGGACATGTGAAGTTCCTCATCATGGCCCTAAGCCTACCTATATTTGCGTTTATTTCTCCTATTGGCGGCATTGTTACATGCGTCGATGGAGATTTTACCTCAAGATATGCCTGTCGCCGGACCGCCTGTCTGAACATCAGGCCTTGGTTTGCTTCGACGAGGTGAGATTGCTCATGTATCGTAAGCAGGCCAACAGACTGCACATGTGAGCTGAATAAGCCACCAGACCGCAGTCGATCCAATGGCAGATTTAGGAATGAGTGAACATATAAGCAGAGGTGGCTCAGTCTGCACCGGGGTCTGATTGCATCTCATTGGGAGGGAGGGGCGGGAGACTTTACGACCTATATTGTTCAATGCGCCACACGCTGCCAGTGCTCGGAACGGGGATATTTGTAAACGTCAATTGATTGGGCCATTATGGCACACATCAAGATGAACTGGAAGCACCAGAGGCTTTGATCGATAGTCAAAAAATACCTATCCATTCAAAACGATTCCCTCACTAAAACAATGCGCTACTTTACATCTATCTCATCAACAATGATCACCAAATCATGTTCAAACACCTTGACATGCCTATTGATATTGGAAAAACATAGCGCTGGAGAAGCATACGCATCGCAGTAGGGTCGTAGTGGTCAGCTTATCCGGAGTCGAGTATTCCGGAGCACAATCTATCCGATGTTAGAGCTGAAACCGGTTTTCTCACCCACCGCGCCACAACACTCGAGACATCACTAATCCTTTGGTGGGGCTGACTTGTTCCAACATATAACAGTGCATCTGGCAAGCATCATGTTTTCTGAGAGAAACATGGGAGCGCGACAGCTAATGGGAAATCACGCATAAAAAATCGCTGCCATGGAGCTGGTTAATATTCTCGAGTCTTTCAGCTGGGGTCGCGTGCTTGGCCTTATCATAATCATCACGGTTACGTCATTCATCATTGACTTCGCCAGCTATCCTCAATTTTCTGCACATTTCCCCGCTCTTGGTCGTGGTAAGGGGGTTGTTCCCCGTTTTCTGGACTGCTTCTCCTACTTCAAACACTGCAAAGTATGGATGAGCGAGGGGTATGCGAAGGTGCGTTGCGTTGATTTGGATGAGGGCAATGGAGCCCGTGTCGCCTATAAAGTCAGAGTAGCTGATGCTGCAGGCATGATTCTGCTTTCTCAATCTCCAGTACAACAAGAATGGAGTCGCCTTTATTATTCCGGGGCTGTTTTCTCGCCCACCGGATGTAGTTGTGCCTCGTTCGCAGATTTCCTGGATGCTAGAACAGCCTGATAATATTCTTTCTGTTCACGATGCTCACAATTCGATACTCTTTTCGGAGTATAACTTCCTAGGTCGTCGTCTAGCTCATGATTCATTCCCCAACCGAGTCGTGCACAAGTCTTTAGCCCGGCACATTACCACTTTGATCCCGCATATCCAGCAGGAGGTTGAGCATGTCCTAGAAGAGAAGCTCATGGCCAGCACGGAGGACTGGTGCCCAATGGAACTATGGGACCTGTGGTTGTATGTCGCGCCAAAAATAACAAGCAGGCTGCTAGTCGGAGAATCCGTGTGCCGTGATGAACAGTTCCTCACTGGCATGGTCAATTTCACTGACGACATCATTCGCAATCAGATCCTACTCAATCTAACCCCAAAGATCTTTCAACCAATTATTGGAAATATTCTTGCTTTGGCTAACTGGCGTCACTGGCACAGTGCCAGTGTACGAGTGCTGCCGACAATCAAGCAACGGCTGCACGACATGTCCAAGAAAGCAGCTGGGGATGCCGAGTATAAGGACTGGGCGCCACCCGAGGACTTTATCACTTGGACAATCCGGCTCGCCATGGCCGAAGGTAACTCGTTTGAGTTAGATCCTGTTATCATCTCCAAGCGACTGCTCCCTATTGAATTTGCCGCCATCCATACTACAATGTTGACTGGGCTTCTCTGGACGCTCGATCTTCTAACTACCCCTGAGGATGTTGGTATTCTCGACGCACTGAGAGATGAGATAAAGTCCTGTAAACCCGAGTCTGGTATCTGGACCAAAGCGTCGCTCTCAAACCTGGTTAGAATGGACTCATCCATTCGCGAATCCCAACGGCACAGTAACTTCTCTCTCAACCTTGTATACCGCAAGGTGATTGCTCCCGAGGGTCTTCACCATCCGGAACTCGGCTGGAAACTGCCCTACGGTAGCTATCTCACTGTAAACTTGGATGGTATACATCATGATGAAGACTTGTATAAGAATGCGAATACATACGACCCACTCCGCTTTTCCAGAGATCGGGAGGCTTGGGAAAGCAAGTCAGTTGAGGAGCGGGCTCTCCATCCTGACGAAGGTACGCGGGTGAGAGGCTTAGGTATGGTAACGACGAGCGATCAACATCTCGCCTTTAGCCATGGAAGATATGCTTGGTTAGTTTTTCTCTCTTAAACCCACCCCCCTCTTTTGTTCCCTAGCGGGTTGCTCGGATATGATTATATGTCAAGTTGAGTCGGCTCCTGGTCATTATCTATGCTAATTTGCGTTATTATTAGCCCTGGAAGATTCTTCGTCGCTTACGAACTGAAACTAATCATGGCCCATCTTCTCTCCAACTACGATATCAGACTTCTCGGTGAACGGCCCGAAACGAAATGGCTAGGCAATGTCATGATGCCACCTTTGAAAAGCCGCATTGAAATCCGCCGCAGAAAACAATAAGAAAGGCTAATAAGGCCATTTTGATAGTCAGAGGCGTGAGAGAAAAGAGACTGATGCAGGTAACTGTCGGCGAGTTTCTTAACCTCACGCCCACCCGGGGGAGGCGTTGCCAACGTGGAATCCCGTACGCACACTCCTGTTTTTGCGGGTTACCTTTCTAAGTTTCTGTGAAATATGAAGTGAAATATGAGAACATTTATGAGTTTTTTTCAATGCGCGCATGCGCATGTTTGCGCAGTTTCTCGGATTGTGGCGTTTTGTGTGAACATAAACAAGCAAGAGCCGTCTTAACCGAACGCCATGCATTGAAGATATCGGCCATACTCTTTGCGACCACAACTGACTGAGCTAAACAAACGAGTTGCATACCCGTAGACATCAGAAGCACATGAAATCATTATTTTTAAGAAGGGCTGCGCAGTGAGCTGTACTAATGTTCATCTCCGCTCAAAAGAAAAAGCCCAAGGACCCATTCGAAGCCCCTGTCACCTATACGCTCATTCCGATAAGTCCATCTCCACCGAGGAACAACCCCTCAGAAGTGCCTTTTTCCCGTTCCCTTAGCAGCGCCGCAACATCGACCCTGCCACCCGTAATATACCGTTCGCTGACACCTAGGTTGACCCGCCGGCTCATCTCATCGCGAAGCTGCGCCCTCAGGGCACCCATCTCCGCCTTGGACAGCTTCCGGGCGTCCTTCTCTTTCTGTTTACGACCTCCACCACGGCCGCCCCAGCTGCCGGGTGCACCATTCTCAAACTCCTCCTGGTCGTACTCAACTCCGAGCTCTTCAGCGGCGTTGCGCAGCCATGAGTCCTCAGA
Organism: Zelopaecilomyces penicillatus; assembly: GCA_005765155.1. Taxonomy (NCBI): domain Eukaryota; kingdom Fungi; phylum Ascomycota; class Sordariomycetes; order Hypocreales; family Pseudodiploosporaceae; genus Zelopaecilomyces; species Zelopaecilomyces penicillatus. The sequence continues at coordinate 5,992,881 of VCCP01000002.1, forward strand.
GTGGGCCTTCTCCTTGGCCAACACGGCGTCGGCAAGTTGTTTGGCCAGCGTGACACGGGGCTTTAGGCGCGAGACAATCTTCCGGTCTAGCGGCAGCGTCTCGATGAGATGTTGACGCTTAGTGTTGCGTTTCGCGTGGATCTTAGCAGCTAAGCGCTGTGTGGGGAGCATCTCCTCTGGTGAGCATAGGATAACACTAACACCGGAACGGTCACCACGAGCTGTACGACCAGATCGGTGGATGTAGGTATCAGCAGCACGCGGTACATGGTAGTGAAGCACCTGGTCGACTTCTTTGATATCGAGACCACGCGCGGCCACGTCTGTAGCAACGAGGATGGAGTTGCGGGTGGCAGCGAATCTCTCAAGGGAACGTAGACGAGCCTTTTGGATCATCTGCGAGTGTAGCGGCAATGCGGCGAGGTTGAGGTTTTGTAGGAGTGGCGTCAGGCGACGGACTGCTGATATGGAGTTTGTGAAGACGAGGGTGCGGCGGTTAGGGTTCAGCGCGAGGATTGAGTAGAGATAGAGATCCTAAAGAAATAAAGTCAGTGAATGTTCATTATTATCACTGTGAAATATTTCAACTTACCTTTTCCATGGCACCGCATTCAATCAATCCCTCTTTCAGACCAGACGTCATCTGTGTCTGAGGATTAGCGTCCACAAAGAGAGGCTCCCGCCTAAACTTGAGTGACTTCATCAGATACTCCATCTGACTCGCATCATCACCACCCCCAGAACCGATTCTCTTCTTCCCCGCCAGCTTAATCTGCAAGTCCTTGTCAAACGTAGCCGAAAAGACGAGCGTCTGTCGCGGCGGTAGCTTTTCACCATCCTCGTCGTCTTCATCGTCCGCCGCCTCTGGGTCTTTCCTGTCTAGTGCACCAATGATATCCTCCGCTTCTTTGAATTGGCCAGCCTTGAAGAGTCGATCCGCCTCGTCTACTACCAGGAACTTGATCTTGGTGAAGGAGCTTTGTAGCGCCATGTCGCCGTCTAGGACTTCCCATAGACGGCCGGGCGTTCCGATGACAATGTCGGCCTTTTCGAGCTGTCGCTGTTGCTTGTGAATGCTGAGACCACCGGTGACGACACAGACATAGGGCGCTGTGGGCAGACCATTGCACAGGGCTCTGAGATGGTCGCCAAGCTGCTTCGCAAGCTCTCTAGTCGGACTGAGAATCAGAGCCATAGGACCCTGCCTCTTCATCTCGCCTGGGCCTTCGTACATATCTAGCCACTTCTCCACGATGGGTATGCCAAACGCCAACGTCTTTCCGGAACCCGTCTGCGCCTTTCCGATCACGTCGGCGCCTGTAATGATTTCTGGAATAGTGCTCTCCTGGATAGCAGTCGGTTTCGCGAATCCAAGCTTCGCAATCGCTGACAGGATATTCGTTGAGAGATTCAGCTCCATCCATGCTGCCATATCTGTGCCGTCCTCGCCTGAGTCCTCCATATCGACAAGGGCATCGAAGGAGTTTCCCTGTGGAGGGGCTTTTTGAGTTTTTGCTGGCTCTGGCTCTGTTTTGTCTTTTGCTTTCGATTTGGCGTTGGCCTTGCTCTTTTTGCTTGTAACTTCCTCCTCTTTAGGCACTACGCTTTCCAGGTCGGCCTCATCTTCTTGAGCTTCGTCGGAACCGTCATCCAAGCCGGCCGCGGCGTCGTCGCTGAATCCTTCAAAGGAGTCGGCTGCTGATTCCTGGTTGCTATCCGTCGTTTTGGCTTTGTTTTGTTGCTTGTTCTTTTGCTTCTTCTGATCCTTCCTCGGGCTCTCCTCTTGTTTTCCCTCTTCTTCCTCTTCTTTCTTCTCTTCCTTCTTCTCTTCTTCCTTTTCCGCCGGCTTCTGCTCCGCCGCTACTACAAACTGCACTGTGTCTCCATGTTTGACCACGTCTACTCCCTCAATGACTTCCAAGCCCCCAAACTCTTCGCCAACAGTCTGCCACGCGAGCGCGGATGCTTCAACGGTTCGGCGCACAAGTCTCGTCGTCCTCACGTTCTTTGGCGGCTTCGGGGTGGTGCCCTGGGGGGTGGAACTCTTATTGCGCTTCGACGTGGATGCGGATGCGGGCTGAAGCTTACGCTTCTTTGACTGCGGGGCCATTGTAAGGATGTCTTCCTCTGTAATGCAGGAAGAGCGATAAACCAATTCGTTGTGGCGAGGCAATGCTTAACGTCGTTTTTTTTTTTTTGGCAGAGGTGCTGGCTAAAGCCAAAGTCTGGGAACTGGCTGACTGGCTGAACTACACAACTTTTTTTTCTTGGTTGCTGCCCCACCGGCATTATTTCGCACCGATGTGCCGACTACCACTATGTAACAGGTTAGTCTAGTATCACATATAATATGGACAGACAAGTATACAAACTCTCCATCAATTACATGTGAGAGTTTGACTTTAGTATCAGATCATTATGAGAAAGCACATTGTTGCTGAGAAAGGAAATATTGTTGCGGCTTCGGTGCCGAGATCTAACAACACAGCGATTTATGACCGTCATCTCAGTCCAATCCATCATTGGAACACTCCCTTCAATTCCTTCCCCAAACCAGGTTGCAAATTTCAAAACATATGAGTACAAGTTCCCCCTTCATTATAGATCCGCATCACAAATATATCTCGCCATCCATGCCATACTTGTCTAGATAACCTAATGAGCCCCCCTAGCTCTTTTAGCTCCTCCACCAATCTCTGAATCTCCTCTCGGCCGCTTTGCCCCTGGCTGGAATTCTTGAACTCCCGGGTTCATGCCACCGCCTCGCCCACCTCTCGCACCGCCTCTGCCGCCACGGCCTGCGTGGGCTGGTCCACCTTCTTGGTTTCCACTACCAGTTCGTTGGCCGGGAGGGACATAAGCCCCTCCCCTCCCACGTCCGCCACCACGAGGCATCGGGATACTGGACCGAACCGCGGGTTGCGGTTGCCCTTGCACCTGCTGCTGCTGTTGTTGTTGCTGGTTTTGCTGCTGGTTTTGCTGCTGCTGCTGCTGCTGCTGAGGTTGATTACTCTGTGCAGCGGGCGTGGCTGATATGGCTGGAGCTGCAACAGGTGCTTCGTTCCTAGCTGCAAACGGATTGGGCATAACTGTGCTATTCGCTTCCGCCGGTACTGCAAATGGATTCGCAGCCTTTGGCGGAGGAATACCGCTGGCGTTGCTAGCCGGGGCAGGCGCATCCGCGGCTTTAGTCTCAACTGGTTTGGCATCTTGTGCAAGAGGCTTTGCAGGCGATGGTTGCGCTGGAACAGCAGCGGACTTGATGGCACTAGCTTGTCCCATGTTCTGTGCCATTGGTGTTGTTGGCAAACCAGAAACTGATGATTGTCTTGCTGGTGTCCCTTTGGGTGCTGGGGATGCTGCTGCTGCTGTAGGAGGAGCTGGTGCAGCGGGTGCAGCTTGAGCAACCTTCGCAATCTCCCAGACCTCAACAACTGCCCTTTGAGGAGTTTCAACTGCAGCTGTTTGCACAACTCCCAGTTTGGCCGTCGCGCCTTTGAGTTTGTTCTCAGCCATATTGATTCGCAAGGTGGACTTCTTAGACTCCATAAGTTGGGCCTGCTCTCGAGCTGATGTGATTTTACCGTCGTACTCAGTCTTGAGCTTCGCGCTCTCAATCTCAAGCTTTTTCTTGACATTAGCAGCGATGATGCTCTTAACGGTTGAATTAGATGCAAGGAAAGCACGAATAGAAACGTCATCCAGTTGCGAGAGATCAGGCGGGCCCGTTGTAATCGGGGTACTAGGTACGGATTGTCCCTCAGCCTTCAAAGGCGTTGATGGGGGCTGGTCAGCTACAGGGGGTTGTGCCACCGCAGTCGGATTCCCCTTGCCATTTTCAGCCATCCAGATGAGCTTCTCTTGCTCAAATCTGAGCTTCAGATCTTCATCTTTCCGCTTATACTCTTCCTCCATCTTGGCCCGACTATCCTTGAGCTTGTTGTTCAGCGTGTCCTTCATTCTATCTGATCGCTCCTTGATAGTTTGCTGTATTTTGGATTCCACGTCGTTAGCCTTCTGCTCGAAGTCAAGAGCCTTGGCCTCAGCAGCGGCAATTCGATCCTCCAAGGCTTGTTTCTCAGCATCTGAAAGTTCAGTCGGGTCGCTTTGGACTGGTGTATCAACAGCCATCGTATCTGCAGCGGCTGGTGCGCTAGCCTGCGTGGTGGAGGCGACTTGAAGTTTCTGGATGGCGTCGTCCCGCTCAGCAATTGCCTTTTGCATCTCAGTACGCAAGTTTGCTAACTGTTGCTCAGCTCCTAATTTCTGTGCGCCTACAGATTCCAACTCCTTTCGAGCGTCAGAGAGCTGCTGTTCCAGCACAGTGACGACTTCAGATGATGCGGAAGCGTCTGCAGGTTGAGCAGTTGTAGATGAAACAGCATCGACAGCCGAGGCTGCGGCAGTAGCATGAGCTTGTTGGCGCAATTCCTCAACCTGTCGCTGGAAATTCTGTATCTCCCTCTCGAGGTCTGTCTTTACAACGTCCGCCTGCTGCACCTGCTGTTGGGCTTCTTCCAAATCCACATTGACCTTTTCAAGTTGTTCTTGGAGACTAGTAGCTCGCTGCGTCGCTTCGTTCTTTTCTCCAGTGAGCTTTCTAGAACGGTCCTTGAACTGCTCCGTGAGCTTTCCACGAGTTGTTGCCCAGCTCGAGCGTTCGGCTTCCAGCGTCGATTCTAGCTCTGTGATCTTCTGCGCTAGAGGACCTTCGCTTTCCTTGAGGGCATCACGCTCTGCCTCAAGTTCGGTGATCGAGTTCTTTAGTTGTTCCATCTCTGCGGGATCAACACGGCCGTATTTAGTCAAAATACCTTCAGTCCGCTTTTGCCATCGATCCCGGTCTTCCTGAATTTGCTTTATCTCCTCTTCCAGAAACGATCTCTGCGTGTTCAAGCCGTCGATTTCGGTTACCAAAGGCTGGATTCGTGCCTCCATCTCCTCGACCTTCTTGTTTTTCTCCAAGACTTGGTCTTTAAGCTGGCTGTTCTCGCTTCGCAGTGCCATGCTGCTCTCGCGATACAGATTGAGCTCATTCAATTTTTCCATGAGGTCCTGATGTGCCATGGAGCTTCGGTTGTTCTGTGATGCTTGGGAACGTTCTTGGTCCAACTTCAAGCGTGCCTCATCCAGCTGAGACTGCAAGTATTCTACCTGCTGTTGTAAACGTTTTGCCTCTTGGGTTTTCAGGTCATGCTGAACTTCCAAAATCTCCTTTTCGCGCCGAAGATACCCGTTGAGCTCCCGCAAGCCTTCGATAGCGTCGCCCACACCAACGGCCGACATGACCTCATCATCATCAGCAGTCTCTCCGCGGTTATGTTGCATTGCTGCCACCTGAGCTGTCAAGCCTTCCAGTTGCTGATGAAGAAGCTTGTTCTGAGCGTTGGCATCTTCGCGACGTTCCTTCAACTCAGACATTTCCTGCTCCAATTGCTGTTTACGCTCTTCCCAAGACCCTTCGCTCTGGGCAAGAGCAACCTTTGCCGATTCGGCCTCAGCTCTTAATGAAGCAGATTCGCTCTTGAGCTCATTGTACTCAGTGCGAAGCTGTTGCACTAGTTTGGCAGCGTCCGCATGTCTGACTAGCTCCTGCTCATAGTCTTGCTGCGCCCTTGACGCAATCTCAGCCTGAGCTCGAAGATCCTGCTGATGGTACCTCGCAGCTTCAGCGTGTCTGCTGCTGTCATCCTTCAATCGTTTCACTTCGTCCTCAAGAATTGTCTTTTCATCCTCATACTTCCGTGAAATTTCACCTTGAGAGTCTCGAAGTGTGGAAAGCTCTGTGTTAGACCGCGACAGCTCGGCAGACATGTCTTCGATGCGTTGGTTCAACTCTCGAATGTTGGTGTCCTTCTCTTGCGTGAGAATGTCCATTTCGTGCCGATACTGTTCCTGAGACGCGCGAAGATCTTCCAGGGCTTCTTCGTTGCTCTGACTCAATTCTTTGTATTGCTCAGCTTGTGCCCTGGCATTCTCGAGTTGCGTGGTTGCTAAATCGAGGTCACGCTTCAGGTCGGAAATGTCGTTTTGAAGATCTTGAACCTCCGTCTCCAACTCTTGTAGTCGTTCATTGTTATTATCAGCCACAAGACCTGGTCGGGGCGTGGGACGAGGTTGTAGCCGACCAACTCGCTCTTCAGCATTTCGCAATTCGACCGTTAACTCATCCACTCGAGCTTGAAGATGGTCCCGGCTAGTCCTCGCACCAACGTGATCTTCACGGATCTGGCTAAGGCTAGTCATCAGGTCATCAATGCGCTTTTGAGACTCCTTCGCTTCATATTCCTTTCGTTGTTGAAGATTCTGGTTGTCTTCGGCAGCTTGACTTAGCTTCCTTTGAGCACCGCTAAGCTCATGCTCAAGGGTTTCAATCTTGGCCTGTGCTTTCCGACGCATCTCAGATTCTGACAGGTTTCGTTCATTCTCCAAGGTTTGTTGAGTTGAGAGGAGGTTACTAAGGCGGTTCTTTTCCTCTATTAGGGCATCGTTGTCTTTGCTCATACGCTCTTGAATATCTTTCCACAGCTTTTTCTCGGCCTTGAGGTTGGCTGTCTCGCTCCGCATACTATCAAGCAGCCCTTTAGACTCGATAAGCTCTTCAGCAATCTGCTGAGTTCGGATATCTTGTCGCGCAGCAGTTTCAGAAAGAGCCTGTGTTCTCTTTTGAAGTTCGGCATTTTCGGTTTGAAGGGCTACATAATTACTTTGTAGCATTTCTCTCCGTTCGGACTCCAGTCTTGCTTCGCCCTGCAACTTGATGTTGATAGTTTGCAGTGAGTTCTTCTCACTCGTCAGGTGATCCGTCTGATTTCTGAAATCTTTGCGTATACCATCTTGAGCGTCACGGAAGCTGTCGTATTCGGACTGGAGCTTACGAAGAGCCTCACTCAATGTTTCCGTAGACTCTCCTTGCTCGATGCTAGTAAGCGGTGCCCGATTGCCATCAAGAGAGGTACGCATCATAGATGCCTCATCGGCCCCCGTGCCACGTTGCTGCAGCAGACGCCGGAACATATCGCGCTCCATCTTGTAACTTTCCATGGTGATTTTCACAGACTTGGTTTCCTCTGTCATATGCTCGAGATCTTGCTCAAGCTTCACGACCATATCGTGATCC